>OY728131.1:1255143825-1256393825 GCA_963277665.1 Viscum album | reverse complement strand
CTCAGTATCTAACCATCGATATTTAAACATTATTATGTAATTTTTCCCCATATAACACTATTCAATAATTTCATCCAACATGCCGTAAAAGTAAAATTGGTTTCTCTATTATGCGATCCTCTCAAGAAAACCCTATTGTTCATTTTTTTGATTCCCCATATGCATATGTATGAAATCGAAAATCATTCACCAAATATGCGTTTAATGATTTAACCATTTTTTTGGTGGGTTACTCCATATACATAGTCGCTTATCAATTTTATCACCATGTTGAGAAACATGAAAATATGTAAAACCATTATCGATATAATAAATAATAAAGTAAATTGATATTTAAAACTATCAATAAATTATGCTACGAATTTTTGAAACCATTGAGAATTTTTTCTGCTGGTGTTCTTCAAGAGCAGCTTCTATAATTTGTGGAAGCTGTTTCATTATATGATTATCATATAACCTAAAAATAAAATTAGTTTACTTAATGTATCAAAAAATATAAAATATTTGATATAAGCTCTCATAGTACAAATGATGTCATTTCTGTACTGTTGATAAGAACATATGTATGAGCTCTATGATGTTTATCATATTAAATCAATCATTCATGAACTCCACCAAAATAAAGATCCGGATGACTAAAAATAGATAACTTATTGTACATTTCATCATCAATATTCCCCTTATTCCATCCCACAAGGTTGTGTTTTGAGGGATATTCAGATTCAAAACAATGAGAGCATAAAAATTAAATTTTCTCTTGCAAATAAGCTTCACCAATTTAGCCTTCAACTGATGATTTGTTACACACTTTTTTCTTCAATTTCAGCATGCATCTCTTGAATAGGTATATCCATTAAAACTGCATCGAATCTCCACATTTAGTTTCGTGTGGAAAATGTAATATCAGATGTTCCATCGAGTCAAAGAAATCCGGAGAGAATAATTTCTCTAGTTTACAAATAATTAAAACAAAATCACCTTCCAGTTTACTTAGTGCATCATAGTCTGTTGATACCGCACAAATGTTTCTAAAAAAATATGATATGTCTATTATCGAATCCCAAATCATAGAATTCAACAATCCTTTGAATCAAATCGGCATATGTTTTCCCATTATATCATTAAAATCATGACTTTTTAATCTAGTAATATGACCATTGTTAACACATCTACCCAAATTGGTAGCATAACTAACTGGAAGTCCCAAATCTATAACCCACTAACAAAATAATAAGTAACTCTCTTTGGACGGTTTATAATAAACTTTAGGATTTATTAACCTTTTGGATGTGACATTTTTAATGTATTCAATATCCAGTCGTCTGAAAATTTGGGAAAGATTCAATCATGCCTTTATATTATCATTGATCTTACATGGGGTATCCAAAACTATATGAAATAAATAATCAAAACAATTCTCATAAATACGAATGACATCCAACATGCGACATACCACTAAATAATACCAATATAGAAGATCTCAAAAAATGCTCCCTTTTACCCAATTATGTTCTTTCCCAATGCTATGTATTTTCTCTAGGTTTATTGTTGGCCCAAATGTGATGGGTGGTGATGAAAATACAACTAATTTTAACTCTAACCTAAGATCATTTTTGATGGATCATCCCTATCAATTGTTCCTTTTCTAAATTGAGATTTGTTCCTCTAAAAAGGATGATCAGTTGGATGAAATCTGCAATAACAGTCAAAATAGAAATTTTTTCCATTGATGAGCATAAAGGCTTTATTGTCTTTTATAGAGTAAGTATATGATTTTAGACTATGTCTACTCCATCCAGATAACATTCCATATGCCAGAAATACACTAATCGTCCATATCAATGCACCTTTTAATATGAAATTTTGTTTTGTAGGAACATCATATGTAATAATACCATTACTCCCTAGTGAATTTAACGCACCAATCAGTGGTTTTAAAAAAACATCAATAATCTTTTATCGTATGTATTATGATTAATAATGTCAAAATGATATAGTTCTCTTTAATCAACATCCATGGAGGTAAATTGTAAGGAGATATAAAGGCAAGATAACAAGAATCATGACTACCGTAAGAACCAAACAGATAGAAAACAACTGTAAAAATACCCATTCACATGTTTTGGGATTCTATAGAAAATGATGAATATAGTTGGTCAATATATTTCCATGAATAACCATCAGATGGAAGATTCAAACATTTATCAGTTGAAATCTTGGTTTTGTTCCATGAAATCATTGAATCTATGTTCGAAGACATAAATAAATGATGCAACCTAGCTTTAAGAGGAAAATATATCAAATATTTTATAGAAACCGATCCAGACATCCCTCGTTCAAATTCTTTATACCTTGATTGTCTACATGTGGGAAAACTATCCAATGACTCATTTTAACGAGAATATAAGATTCAATCATTGACACATGTATTGATATTACGATAACTAAGACCCAGATTATGAACCAGCCTCTTGCTAATTAATACTAATTATTACTAATAATTAATATTTATTAATATTTATTACTTTTTATTATAATTAATTATAATTAATTAGAATTTAATACTATTTTTTACGACTTATTACTATTTTTTACTATTTTTTACTATTTTTTACTATTTTTTACTATTTATTAATAATTATTCCTAATTATTCCTAATAACATATAATTATTGCAAATTATTACTATTTATTTCTATTTATTGCCATTTATAGGTATTTATTTCTATTTATTTCTATTTCTTGCTGTTAATTACTATTTATTCCTAATTATTACAAATTATTGAAAATTATTATTATTAATAGCTAATTATTGCTAATTATTATTATTTATATCTAATTATTTCTAATTATTTCTAATTATTGATAATTGTTTCTATTTAATATTATTTATTACTTTTTATTACCTTTTATTACTATTTATTACTATTTATTACTAATTATTACTAATTATTACTATTTGTTATTATTTATTAATAATTATTAGTATTTATTCATATTTTTTGCTATTTTTCGGTATTTTTTTCTATTTTTTTCTACTTATTTCTATTTATTTATACTATTTACTATTTATTTATATTTATTCCTATATAAGTCTAATTATTGCTAATTATTCTAAATTATTGAAAAATAATGATAATTATTTCTAAATAATGATATTTATTACTATTTTTTACAATTTGATATAATTTATTACTATTTATTACTATTTATTACTATTTGTTACTAATTATTACTAATTATTACTCATTATTACTATTCAGACCTATTTATTGCTATTTATTTGTATTTATTCGTATTAATTCATATTTATTGGTATTTATGGGTATTTATTTGTATATATTTTATTCATTCCTAATTATTACTAATAATTACTAATTATTACTATTTATTCAAAATTATTACTATTTATTACTAATTATTACTAATTATTACTAATTATTAACATTCATTTTCTTATTATTACTATTGTTTACAAATTATTACTATTTATTAACATTTATTACTAATTATTACTAGTTATTACAATTTATTAATATTTATTAATATTTATTTCTAATTATTACTAATTATTACGAATGAAAGAACTATTTAAATCTATCTCAATTTCAACTAATCAATGATAATTAAAATTAATATAACAAATTAAATAAATACTAAATTAAATAAAACATAAATACATTTAAACAAGTTCTCTTATAACTATAGACGGCTTCACAACTTTTTCGTAAAAAACTAACCTTAAAAAAATTTAACTCTAAAATTAGAGTTTATAGAAGTAGAGGAAGACGAAATCCAAGAGGATGGAAGAAAACATGGACGGTGGGGTATATATTGGTTAGATTAGTTGTGACTGGACTATTTGCGATAAGAATCCTATCGCTAATAGTACTTATTCGACAAGTCCCATCACAAATACCCTCAGCCACATTAATTATGGTTATTGGTTAAATGGTTATTTGTGACAGGGCCCATCACAATTAGTAACCTACCGACACACTATTGGCGACATGACAACATCCCAACTCATAAGGGTTTTAGCTCTGCCAGTTTTTTGCGACGGGTCCCGTCGCAAATATCTTCTGGGGGACGGACTAGTTCCGATGGGGGATCCCCCATTGCAACGAGGTCTTACTGCCTCTCAAAATTTGCAATGGGAAGTGCCGACCCATTTCAAATATAATTTTCTGTAGTTTGGCGGGAAAACCGCCTAATCCACGAGTGCGTTTTTGAGATGGGGCACCTATTCTCGTCACAAAAAAATTGTTATTTGCAACAGGTTGGTCAACCCATCACAAAAATCAATTTTTTCCTTAGTGTTTTGATCGTCTATGCATCAGTTCGAGCAATCATGGGTCATGTGTCTAGGTTCGCTGCATGTGATGTAAAACATGGTTCCCTGCTAACTCCCTTTGCATTGGGATCCCCTTACTATCGACCTCGAGTCTTGGGGTAGTCCCCTAAAATACATGTCCTACTTGAGTCCCCTCTTCAACTGCCTACTACTCACAACTGAAGAATCTACCGCCTGAGGTCTGCTTGGGGATCCAGGTATCGGTGGCTACTCCACTAGGAACCACTCAACAAGAAGGCCTTGCTTCAACACTCCAGCCAGTGTGGGGATGTTGAGAGACACCATGGATGTCGTGATCTCATGTCTGAGTATTTTTTCAATAATCTAGGATCTGAAGAAAGGGTCCCTCGCCATGTCTGTTGAGTAATCCAAGTAGTTTATAAACCTCACAGTGTACTCAGCCACATACATGTTTCCCTACTACAGGGGGACCAGCTCCTGTATGTTCATGAAGATCAACGTTGTAGGGAAAACCCTCTTGGAAAAGCAGCTGAAATTCAGCCCAAGAGAGTGTTGCCTCATCATGAGTCTAAATATTTAGACAACACAATCTCCCTACCAAGCCATGTAGAAGGCTCGCGACCATGTTATTCATCTAGAAATGTGTTGTCCTCACTAATCGAACGACCCATGTCACTGCCTCTATCTAGTCCTCAACAACATGAGGATTTGTCTCTCTTCTGAACCTAGATGGTCTCTATCTATGAAACTCTTCGAAGTTATTGAGTCTGCATACGTCCTCTATCGGTAATTCTAATAGTAACTATTGATGAATTGGTGGTGGCAACACTGATGCACCACCCGAAAGGGCCATATTGGGCACTGGTTCCTGAACCGATGCCTCATAGCTAAGCGGGATGTCCACAAGATTGTGTATCGAATGCGGAGTTAGCTGTCTACATGGAGGCATCCTAAAATATAACAATATGCTTTACCTTTATAATATTATACCTAGAGGGATGAATCTTATTCAATAAGATTATAAGAAGATACTTATGAAACTAGTTATTTCATATATAGAGCCGAAATGCAGAATTTAGGGTCATGGTGTATGGATACGTTGGATGCAGTATTAACATGGGACTCCCAGAATCTGAAAGTCGACCTCAAAATATTTAACACTCTTGTTCCAAAACAAATCAACAGACACATGGTCTTGGAGGTAGAACTGACCACTATTGAGACCACATTGTCATGACCCATCCCACAATGTTCGTACCATGACATACCATAAGCCCCCCTCCCAAAGGATAGGGGTTGGCGACTATCACGGATGTGATCAATATTCATTTGGGAGACATTTCCTTGAATAGTTGTATAAACCAACACACTACCACGTCCCAATGATGGAAAAGATATAAAAGAATTCTACAACAAATAACCACTGAGTACAAGAACAACTGAATGTCAAATTCTCAACATATGAATTTCTAGAAAATGATAATGTTCAAAAAGGAACGCTAGATAGCCATTTGTTGGAAACCACTACCTGATGGGTCGATACACAGTATTTTCTGGAAGCCTTAGAAGTACATACTGCTTTCCTAGTCTTACTTGTCTCCATCGGGTCATGGGCCACCAAATCCTCCATCAAGGCGGCCTTCATCTACATTAGACACAACACGTGCGGGCAATGCCCATTTAGTGGTGAGTAAAAAAACATTCTAGAGACCCCAAAACAACAATGGAAAGGCCACAAAGATATTTACAACAAAAACAAAATTATTTATCACCAAGGATGGTCATGAATCAAGACATCTCACACCAGATATATTATACAATTCGATAAAATAACCATTAGTCACATCATAGAAGACCATGGGCTGCTGGAGAACTCCTTCTTACAAAGTATTTTGGGTATAGAGGGTCACATATAAGCTTCTTCCCACTAACCGTAGGACTACAAATGTAATAATCCTTGATGAGTACCATGGGTTATGGTCACAAAGAATCTGCTCCCCACCATGGGCATGTCAGGTCACACAGAAGCTGCATCCCACCTATGGCCATACTGAGGTAATCTCGAGTTGAGTATCGTTGGTCTGTCAGGTCACACAAAATCCGCTCCCCGCCCTAGGCATGCTGGGTCACATAGTGGGAAATTACCAATGATTCATAGTATCTTATCCACACAGGGTCGCTCATTAGCAGTATTTAGGACTCAGTCAACTGCAATGTTTCAACACATATCACGCATGATCTAGGGAGAACCTCTCCCCATGAAATTCTTCAAATACCATATTCCATGAAATCGTTCATAGAGTATGCCAAAAGTTCAGCCTAATTGTGAGGGTTCCATCACCATAAATGTATCATCAATCCGATGTCTGGTTTGCAAGACATTGTCATTATTCTAAAAATAGGCCAATGGGGTTCTACTTTGGTCCGACCTAGTCCGGCTGACCCATCCAAACCCGACCCGAGGACTAGAGATCTGACTAGAGTCAGCCGACCAGACCTATCCTGGGTCTAGCCCATTCGGCCTTAGGTTTGGTCAGATGGGACAGTTCTGACCTGCGCCCTACCCAATCCACTTGGCTAGGTTGCGACTGCAAGCCACATCTCTTACCCCTACTCACACCACGGGTCATCCATGGGGCTAACTCATAGCCACAGTTTGTTGAATGTGGTTTCCCTACATGGGACGCGATGTAGTGCCACATCCATGGTGTGCCAATGTGGTTGGGTGGTCCTGTCTGCCCACTGCCAGCCGGTGGCTCTCCCCGCTGCACTCCAGCCAGAGCCGGTCGTGGCCATCTTCTTCCACTCACCAACATAATAATATGCGGACCACCGGATCTTCTCTGGTGGTCCGTTCTTCACACCACTTACACCGAGAGCCTCCATGGGGTGTCAACTTCCCTACGATGTCCTCAAAATGACTTGCATCCATTTTGAATATTATTCATCAATGATTGTATCACCCTGAGATTTTATGAAAAATATATTTTTCATTAATGTCTTGTGTTATACGCTACACCAAAAGGAGCTTTCACAACATGCATCCTTGACATTCCTTGCATTACACGCAATCACGACCTTCCTCGATAGCGTGTGTAGTATGCAATACCGAGTTTCACTAAACAACGATATGCTATTAAAATATTATTAAAACTAGCCGTTATGAATAGTAATAACCAATTTTTGAAATTTTGTAAATTTTATTTTTCAAAATGGAAATCATTTTTTTATTCGGAATATCAAAATTAGCTTAGGGTGAAATTTTGGTACTTTTTGGATAACTTTCATATTCTGATGAATAGTGAAAATTACTAAATTTTAATTAAAAATAACTTTTTTAATAGAAATAATTAATAGTGATAAATTATTAATTTGAGTGGTTTTAAAGTATATTTAGAATATATTTTTACAATTCAATACAATGTTGGTCATTGGATGTAATTCTACGTTTAAACCAGACATAAACAAGTGTCAATCTTTTGATAGTTATTATCTCTTAAAAACAAGCTATTTGTTTTGATGACGGGAATTAATTTTTAAATTAATTAATGCAACTAATATGTTTTTAATTTGGTAAAATAGACAAAATTTTTGAGTTCATAATATCAAATATAGCTTAGGCCTAATTTTTGATATTTTTCTGGAAACTTATATTTTTTGATGAATAGTGAAACCACTAAGTGGTAGTTAAGAAAAATGAATTTTTCATAAAACTTAATTTTACCACTTCTGTGAGTGGAATTTCAAAAATCCGAGAGACACAGTTGATGTCAGTAAGTAAAATGTGGTCCAACGAGATGAAAATAATTTTTGGTGAATAGTAACATTTTACTTTTTTTTACCACGGTTAAAAGTAAATAGGGTAATTAAGGATAAAAATGATATTACTATTACCCTAAAACATGTCCTAATTCTATTGCACAAGTTTAATTCGACCAAAAACAACCTTAGGAATAAAATATGAACATTTAGGCCCACTTGGATTAAATTAGGACATTTATTATTAATTTATTTAAAGAAGGGTTAAAATAGTTAAAATCAAAGTTTAATAAGTAAATCATTTTTAATATGGGGTTATACATAAGATAAATTAGACTATAAATATTCATTAGAACTCTAAAGAGAATTCATACATAATGGTATTTTATTTGTAATTTTTAGACATTATATAATTTAATTTATTTATGACACAATGATGATGCAGTAATTATCTTATTAATAAAATATTGACATAATTGATGTTATAAAAACCGAAATAAATGTAATTTGAGACTTTTTATGAATTCCACTAATTTTATAGATTAATATAACATGTTATCATTGATTTAATTAACTTTTTTATAACTAATCATTCTATTATTATTTTCAAAAAAATTAATTACTAAATAGTATCAAAATTGACATAAAATAGTTTTTAAAACAAATATTATATTATTAATTGTTATTTTATTCTTAAAAATATACGGTTTGGTCAAATGACTTACATAAGGTTATATATATTAATAATAAACAAATTAGGGTTCGTTTGGCTTCTTATAGTGTGTTTATTAACCTTATAGTATAAGAACACAAGAAGACACGGTAAAAGTAAAATTATTTTACTTAATGTTAAATCTAAATGATAAGGTTAAAATAGGAACCTAAACTTGTCTAAATTCTATTGGATGAGAGAATTTCGACCCATCTCCACCGTATATTCTAAATAAATCAATTTCGAGCTATTTAAAACCGAATATGACTTTATGATAATATAATAGTTTTAGTTATTCCAAAGGTGCCCTCTCCTCCCTTATAAAAGGGCACCTCCTCCCTCTCTTCCTCACAACACTTTGAGCCGTCATGCCCGGCCAAACCCTACTAAATTCTCTTCTATAGTTCCCTAGAAACATCCTAGCGGTCCTGGTCTTCTTAAAAGACCAATTTTAGTACCCAAAGAGGAGGACTCAAAGAGGCACTTCAAAGAAGACGTAATGTCCATTACCGATTCTTTTATCTTTATTTCTTCTTCCACTTCTTCTTATTAGGATGTTTCATTATGAAGTAATAACATGATTATCACTCATATACTGATATGTTATTATAAGTATGAAACAACCTTATTTCACTATCTATCCATCCTACAGAAAATGAAATCACTGCGCGTGCGTACGTACGGAATACCGTCTCCACGACACGATGAGATTCATTCTCCACTTTAACCATTCATGAATGATTATAAAGTACATATAATAAGTAATCATGAAATATATGACATAATAATGATACTGTATTTATGTGTATATATATGTATTTCATCTACTTAATTCCATTCAACTCAATAAGGAAACGAAAACAGCGTTCATGCGTATGTATGGCCTACCATCTCCATGAACGGTGTATTTCTTTCCATTTACCGATTTATTATATATATGTATATTATGAATATATATTATATATAAATCATGTTTTATATTCTGGAATTAAGTAATCATGATCTATGTAATCATATGAATAATTACAAGTCAAAACACGGACGACAAATGAAACGATTTTACCCAAAACACTCCTTAACATGGAATTTACAAAAGAACGGTTAATATAAAGTTATAAGTAAACCATATATTATATCATAATAATGAGTATGATTCTAGAATAATTCAATGACATTATTTAAATCATTATACAGGAGGTTCGGACACTTACGAAGCAAATCAGACCTAAGGTAAGGGAAATATCACAATCTCATTTTTATCCGAGATTGTTTATACTTCGGTATTTACTGGGGTGTATTTTATCATCCACATCCATGTTTCCTCAATATGTAATATTATTTTCATCCACCTACAATTGTTTAAATCCAATTTTATCCTTCGGGGAGTTTTTATTAAATGATATGAAAAGAATCTTTTTTCGTTTTTCGTACAAGGTACTTTTTAACTTTTCCGACAAAAGTACGAAGACTGTCTTTTTAACTTATACGGCATGAATGGATTTTTAAAACATTATTTCCAAGAAGCTTCCTTTAGAAGTTTTCATGTTTATTTTTAATCAACTTCTTTTAGTTTATAAGAGTACGACATGTTAAGAAAGGAAAAGTGTTTTTGAAGTAGAAAGGATATTTTCCTCAAGAATGGAGTTCAAGTGTTTTATCAAAATTATTTTCCATCTAAGATAATAAAGGTTTCTGTTTTTATCCATGTTATTACATTTATTTGATTATTTTGTGATGGAATTATGTTTTTATGAATTCCTTTATCTTATATGAATTGTTTAATGATGTCACGATGTTTAAGATTCCCATTTTTATTACACTTGTTATGCTATGATGTATGGTTTATGATTTTGTGGAACACATAAGAATGGTATCATTATGAGATGTGTGGGACCTATATCTCCCTCAAAAGCATTGAGTAAAGATTTTATATCTTGTGAGATAGACATGGATGGAACGACAGGTTAAACTGGTTCGGTGAAGCAGGACTGAAACGATGAGTGAACTCTGTTCAGAAATGGACTTTGTCCACTATGATAGTCTTGTCAATGAGTCTTGACTAATAAGAAATGATTCTCTATGATTATCTGTGTATTCCACAAAGTTTCATTTTTTATGTTATGATTATTGGGATTACATTTAACAACTATGATTTATCCCATGTTATGAAATTATGATCTCTTTTGCAGGTTAAGATTTCCAAAAGATATGTTCTTATGAATATTACGTGATTGATATTTCTTTTGTTTACCCTTTATGATAATTTGAGCTCACCCTTTTATGTTTTCTTTTCCCCAAGACATAAAGAAAGGATTTAGGTTTAAAAAGAAGAAGTTATTTATTGGAGATGTTTAAGATCTTTCACCACGATTAGAAGATTATATTCTGAGTTTCCAAAGACACTAAACTATTACGGTCCTTGTATTTGTGTTTTTGTTATGTATTAAGAATTCCGCAAAAGTAATGTAATGTCCATCTATGTCAGGCTTCGGGTCTCTACAGTTGGTATCAAAGGAAAGGTTTAGTCAACCTTTGGAAACTAGGATGCGAGAACTTTAGTGAGATGCCTAGAGATATTTCTAAGGTATGTCTAGGGATGTATCTAAGGTTAAGTATAAGTATAGGTTATAGTCTTAGAATTACGCTAACGATCATATAATTAAACCTAAGATGTTAGATATTGAAGGTACTCCCCCTTTATTATGTTGTTTTACCTAGCATGATTTTTGTGTCTCACACTATTCTTTTTGGGTTTTAGACGATGGCTGGATCCCGAAGGAACTATGTTGATCAATGCAATGGACAATGCAATGATTGTCCTCCAGAACAAACAAATGTTATGGGAGATGGAGTGAAAAATCTTATTGCTATATTTACACAAGCTATGAATCATTCTGGACTTCCAAATGAGCAGAGAAGGGTACAATATTCTATTGAGTCCTTCATGAGGCAACGTCCACCTTCTTTCAGTGGGTCTTCTGATCCACTTGTTGCTGAACAACGGATCAGTACCACTAAAAAGATATTTTCAGTTTTTCAGTGTTCTGAACATGATAAAGTCATCTTAGCAGTATATCGTTTGGAAGGTGAAGCTGATCAATAGTGGAATCTTATCAAGAATACGAGGCAAAGGGATGAAATTGAGTCCATGGAATGGGACGAGTTCAAGAACTTATTTTTCAATAAGTACATCCCTCGTATTCTTCGAACAAAGAGGGATAAGGAGTTTCTTGAACTAAAGCAAAAGGATGATGAATCTGTTGGTGTATACGAAGTGAACTTTACAAGGCTTGCAATGTATTTATCTGGCTTTATCATCCAACCTGAAAGTATAGTTGATCGATTCTTCAGTGGCTTAAAACCAAATCTTCGAAGGGAATTAGCTATAAGAGACTTCAGTATGTTTGAAGAAATTGTGCATTGTGCTATCAAGGTAGAAATGGAAGTTGGTGTTACTTATCGATCTAGTAGTTTTGACAAGAAATGAAAGATGGAGTTCAAGGAGAAATCTCAGAATAATGGTTAAAAGAAGATGAATGTTTCCTTATGCTCAAAGTGTGGAAGGAATCATGGTAGAGATTGTCTTAAAGGGACAAGTAAATGTTTCAAATGTGGAAAGGAAGGTCATCGGGCGTTTTAATGCCGCAATTATGGGAATAAGATGTCTAATGATGCAAACAAAGGAAGGGATACATAGAATGAACCTACTACACTTCAATGTTTCAATTGCAAGGATATGGGACATTATTCCAATAAATGCCCTAATCCAAGGGTTAGTGATAATCGACATGAGCAACCACTTAAGGAAAAGGAAAAATGGAAGTCACATGCGATCACCATTGGTGATGTTGAATATGACAATGATGTGGTGGAATGATTATGTGTTTATGTAATGGGATTCAAAAACAATGATGAGTATTGGAATATTTATGTATTGGTCTATTGTGGTTTTCAATAATTTTATGGTACCGGTAACCATGGATAGTGATTGAGATATTTTTGGAAAAAAAGATGATATGCTCATAATGAAGGGAAAACAAGAAAATGAAATATTTGATAGTATTCATGAGCTCATGATTGATATAAGGACTAAGTGATATCATGGTTTGAGTATATAGAATTTTGAGGATTTTGGTATATGGAAAGTGTTAACTTTTAACTGCATTAATGTTTTCACTAAGGCTCAATGGGTATTCATTTTTCAAGAGAATACATAATTAAGGCCTTCAAATGTTTGGAATATGACCAACAAGACATTTCTCATGATATACGGGGATCAACGATGGTATTAACATGCTTGTTATATGAACTCTTTGGTAATCGTTTTCACTATAATATGAGGTTGGATAGCAGTATTATGGATAAGCCTAAAGATTGTAATGGACTATGTTGGACATAAGTCAGTATTGTTTAAGGATAAATGTTTTTTTGATATTATTGATGGGATGTTATAGTAATTTAGTTTTAGAAAAAGCATAACATGCAGGACGGGCGACAGCCCATCGCATTAGACAAGGCTGTGGGAATCGAACACATAACTGAAGTGCGACTGACCTTTATCACCTACCACTGGCCTACAGGAAGTCCCTATTTAGTAGAAACTAGTTTTATTATATTAATCAGTATTATATATGATGTATAAGTCCATTTTAGAAACCATATATGATTAATCTCACTATAGATGGACTTATGTATTTTTTTGATAACTTTTCTAACCTTTTGTTTGAGACAGATGGAATGACCCATCATTCTATCACATGATCTGCTAACACATCACGAATGACAAATTCAACTTCATTTCATTAAGATATGAAGTGGAAATTGTCCAAAGAATGACAAACGGTGAGACTATACCAAAATCACGAAAGTATTTCTTCTAATTCCAATTTCATCAACTTTAGGGAAATGATCTTGAAAACCAAAAATGTTGTCCTAGTGCTCTTATATCTGATAAGTCAGACGGTACCTTAGATCGTCACAAATTTATGGCTTTGTGATTGCTGGCTTTTCCATAGCCATGTTCTCTACCACTCTCCATTATAACATGACGGTTAGATTTCTCTTCCATATCCATATTTTCACCTATGCGGAAACCCAATGATTAGTTAATTTGGGTAACCGTTATGTTTCATATTTTTGTTATTAAAGAATGGTTTTGGTATTCCTTTTTACGATGTGGGTTTCCATTAATGAAACTTTCAAGTAGTAAAATATTTATAACCCCGAGGAATTTCGAGGGCGAAATTTAATTTAAGGGGGGTAGAATGTAACACCCCGAGATTTTATGAAAAATATTCTTTTCATTAATGTCTTGTGTTGTACGCTACACCAAAAGCAACTTTCACAACATGCATCCTTGACTTTCCATGCATTACATGCAATCGCAACCTTCCTTGATAGCGTGTGTAGTACGCAATACTGAGTTTTACTAAACAACGATATGCTATTAAAATATTAATAAAACTAGACGTTATGAATAGTAATAACCAGTTTTTTGAAATATATTGAATTTTATTTTTCAAAATGGAAATCATTTTTGGATTTGGAATAACGAAATTAGCTTAGGGTGAAATTTTGGTACTTTTCGGATAACTTTCATATTCTGACGAATAGTGAAAATTACTAAATTTTAATTAAAAAGAACTTTTTTAATAGAAATTATTAATAGCGATAAATTATTAATTTGAGTGGTTATAAAGTATATTTAGAATATATTTTTACAATTTAATACAATTTTGGTCATTGGATATAATTCTACATTTAAACCAGACATAAACAAGTGTCAATCTTTTGATAGTTATTATCTCTTAAAAACATGCTATTTGTTTTGACAACGAGAATTAATTTTTAAATTAATTAATGCATCTAATATGTTATGAATTTGGTAAAATAGAAATCATTTTTGAGTTCATAATATCAAATATAGCTTAGGCCTAATTTTTGATAATTTTTTATAATCTTTCATTTTTTGATGAATAGTGAACCCACTAAGTGGTAGTTATGAAAAATGAATTTTTAATAAAACATAATATTACCGCTTTTGTGAGTGGAATTTAAAATATCTGAGAGACACAGTTGATGTCAGTAAGTAAAATGTGGTTTAATGAGAGGAAAATAATTTTTGGTGAATAGTAACTTTTTACTTTTTTTTACCACAGTTAAAAGTAAATAGGGTAATTAAGGGTAAAAATGATATTACTATTACCCTAACACATGTACTAATTCTATTGGACAAGTGTAATTAGACCAGAAACAACCTTAGGAATAAAATATGACCATTTAGTCCCACTTGGATTAGATTAGGACATTTATTATTAATTTATTTAAAAAAGGGTTAAAATAGATAAAATCACACTTTAATAAGTAAATCATTTTTAATATGGGGTTATACATAAGATAAATTCAACTATAAATATTCATTAGAAAGATAAAAATATTTTCTACATAATTGTATTTTATTTTTAATTTTTAGACATTATATAATTTAATTTATTTATGACACAAAGATGATGCAGTAATTATCTTATTAATGAAATATTGACATAATTGATGTTATAAACACCAATATAAATGTAATTTGAGTGTTTTTATGAATTACACTAATTTTATAGATTAATATGACATGTTAGTTTTTATTTAATTAACATTTTTCTAACTAATCATTCTTTTATGATTTTCACAAATATTAATTACTAAATAGTGTCAAAATTGACATAAAATAGTTTTAAAAAAAATATTATATTATTAATTGTTATTTTATTCATAAAAATCTATTGTTTGGAGAAATGACTTAGATAAGGTTATATATATTAATAATAAACAACTTGGGGTTTTTTTGGCTTCTTATAGTATGTTTATTAACCTTATAGTATAAGACCACAAGAAGACACGGTAAAAGTAAAATTAGTTTACTTAATGTTAAATCTAAATGATAAGGTTAAAATAGGTACCTAAACTTGTCTAAATTCTATTGGATGAGATGATTTCAATCCAGACCCACCTTAGATTCAAAATAATTTAATATGGAGCTATTTAAAACCGAATTTGACTTTATAATAAAATAATAGTTTTAGTTATTCCAAAGGTGCCCCTCTCCTACCTTATAAAAGGGGACCTCCTCCCTCTCTTCCTCACACCACTTTGGGCCTTCAAGATCGGCCAACCCCTACCAAATTCACTTGTACACTTCCCTAGAAACGTCCTGGAGGTCCTGGTCTTCTTCAAAGACCAAATTTAGTACCCTAAGAGGAGGACTCAAAGAGGCACTTCAAAGAAGAGGTAATGTCCATTACCAATTCTTTTATTTTTATTTCTTCTTCCACTTCTTCTTATTATGTTGTTTCATTATGAAGTAATAACATCAGTATCACTCATATAATGATATGCTATTATAATTATGAAACAACCCTATTTCACCATCTATCCATCCTACGGAAAACGAAATCACCGTGCGTGCGTACGTACAGAATACCGTCTCCACGACGCAATGAGATTCATTCTCCACTTTAACCATTCATGAATGATTATAAAGTACATATAATAAGTAATCATGAAATATATGACATAATAATGATACTGGATTTATGTTTATATATATGTATTTCATCTACTTAATTCCATTCAACTCAATAAGGAAACGAAAACAGCGTTCATGAGTACATACGACCTACCGTCTCCATGAACGGTCTATTTCATTCCATTTACCGATTTATTATATATATGTATATTCAGAATATATATTATATATAAATCATGTTTTATATTCTGGAATTAATTAATCATGATCTAAGTAATCATGTGAATAATTACAAGTCAAAACACGGATGACAAATGATACGATTTTACCCAAAACACTCTTTAGCATAGAATTTACAAAAGAACTGTTATTATAATGTCATAAGTAAACCATATATGATATCATAATAATGCGTATGATTATGGAATAAGTCAATGACATTATTTAAATCATTATACAGGAGGTTCGGACACTTACAAAGAAAATCAGACCTAAGGTAAGGGAAATATCACAATCTCATTTTTATCCGAGATTGTTTATACTTCGGTATTTACTGGGGTGTATCTTATCATCCACATCCATGTTTTCTCAATATGTAATATTATTTCCATTCATCTAAAATTGTTTAAATCCAATTTTACCCTTCAGTGAGTTTTTATTAAATGATATGAAAGGAATCTTTTGTCATTTTTCATACGAGGTACTTTTTGACTTTTCCGACAAAAGTACAAAGAATGATTTTTTTAACTTATACGGCATGAATGGATTTTTAAAAAATTATTTCCAAGAAGCTTCCTCTACAAGTTTTCAAGTTTAATTTTAATCAACTTTTTTTAGTTTATATGAGTACGACATGTTAAGAAAGGAAACATGTTTTTGAAGCAGAAAGGATATTTTCCTCAAGAATGGAGTTCAAGTGTTTTATAAAAATTATTTTACATCTAAGATAATAAAGGGTTCTATTTTTATCCCTATTATTACATTGATTTGATTATGTTGTGATGGAATTATGTTTTTATGAATTCCTTTATCTTATATGAATTGTTTAATGATCTCACAATGTTTAAGATTCCCATTTTTATTACATGTGTTATGCTATGATGTATGGTTTATGATTTTGTGGCACACATAAGAATGGTATCATTATGAGATGGTTGGGACATATATCTCCCTCTAATGCATTGTGTAAATATTTTATATCTCATGAGATAGACATGGCTGGAATGGCAGGTTAAACCGGTTCAGTGAAGCAGGACTGAAACGAAGAGTGAACACGTTTCAGAAATGGAATTTATCCACTAAGATAGTCTTGGCAATGAGTCTTGACTAATAAGAAATGATTCTCTATGATTATGTGTGTATGACACAAAGTTTCATGTTTTATGTTATGATTATTGGGATTACATTTCTCTACTACGATTTATCCCATGTTATGAAATTATGATCTCTTTTGCAGGTTAAGATTTCCAAAAGATATGTTCTTATGAATATGATGTGATTGATATTTATTTTGTTTACCCTTACTGAGCATTTGAGCTCACCCTTTTATGTTTTCTTTTCCCCAGGACATAAAGAAAGGATTTAGGTTTTAAAAAATGAAGATCTTTATGGGAGATGTTGAAGATCTTTCACCACGATTAGAAGATTATATTCCGAGTTTCCAAAGACACTAAACTATTACGGCCCTTCTGTGTGTGTTTTTGTTATGTACTAATAATTCGGAAAAAGAAATGTAATGTCCATGTACGTCCGGATTCGTGTCTCTACAATGATAGCACAAGGTAGAGGGTGGGTCGAGCCTTATTCATGTCGACCCACACACTCTGCATTGTAATTTTAATGTAGGGGTGGATTGGGAATGATGTTATATTAAAAATAATTAAATATTGAAAAGAAAACCCATGAAACATCCTCTTCCTACAAGAACATACAATTTATGGGTCAATCGGTTTGTGAGTTGATCTGAGTTCATCATTTAAAATAAATAATAGGAAAAAAATTAATCAAATAAACCCCTATCCTCGATGTAGTCCGACGTTGATGCAGTCCTTCAATGAAGGATTTAGAAGTTAAAGATGTTTTTTTCTTCCCAACTCTGATCTTCATGGTGCGTAAAAGTTGATAATGTTCCATCATCTTCTGTCATTATTTGTTGGATTCAAAACATTCCAGTGGTTTCCAATATAATCATCTTCTTTTTACTTATTCACTCTCTAGTGCATTAGCTTAAAAAAATAAAACATGTCACAACATTTCTGTTACACTGTTTTATTTATTAAATAGTGTAGCAATTACACATGCATAAAATAAGTCATTAAATTGCTTCCCTTATTTCACCTCATTGTCACATTGTAGTGTTGTTTTCTACCTCTCAACTGTGATAAAATAATTAAAATAATAACTTTTGTAAGTTATTTTATTATTACTCGAAAAGTATAAAAGTTTACTTTTCCATCTAAACATTGTCGGTCAAAGTTATTTACATACTAGGAAAATCTTAGCATTTAAAGTTTGATAGAGACCTTGGATTTTTGATTTGAGCATTGGTTTAAAAGTTAAAAAAATCTGCTCACACAGTTACTTTAGTGAACTTAAGAAAAGTTCAAAATTTTCTTCTAGGATGACTATGCCTCATAATCACATGTCATCAAAGTATGTGGTCTCGAAATTAATTACATATAACTTTTAAAAAAATATATTGAAATTATTGAAAATTACAAATCTTATAAACATTGAATAAGGATAACTGAATTAGTGGAAAAATGAATAACACTAAAGATATTCAGGAAGGTTGTTACCTCTTATTTGGGGATTTTTTTTGTTTTTCACCAAGGAGCTTCTAGGGATGGATATATGGCCTAGGTGAGGATTCTAGAATTATGGGAGGGGTTTTGTGGATCTATTTCTCCAAATAATGGTTGAGCCAACATGACTTAAAAAATGTAACAAACTAGGAGGGATAATTTCTTTTTTATAATGGAGGAGTGAAATTCTTTTAAATACCAAAATGTATACAATATTTGGTTGGTATTCCTTTCATAGCGTGACTCAAAAATGAATAAATAACGTACTAAAGGGGAATTACGATCTATAAAATCCTAAAAAACACAAAAATAATTGATTTGAATAATTTGGATATCCCCCATTTTAGGGTTGAAGGGGTACCCAATCATGGATTGTAGGAATTGTGAAATTTTGGATCTCGATGGACTTAATGGAATTCTCCCCATACATGAAAACTTGAATCTTACCCTCCCCAATGTCTGTATCATTTTCAGAACTCCACCATCACCAATATGGTCTACTACCTATCCATTGTAGGGATGAACACATCTAGTATAGATAGAGAAGCCATACATTCTCATTCAACCAAGTTTGATTAGTTCTGCTCTAGTGAATTTACCTGCACTGAATCTGAATCTAGTTCCTTGTTCATTGTATTTATGTCTAGCACATCTTAAATTCATATACCCTAATGAATTTGAGGTGGTCTGATGTACATGAGGTTACATGATTTCCTGGAGGTAGCCTGGAATCTTTTCTGTCCCAATTACCTTGGGTGGCCCGAAGGCCTTGATGGACCCGATGACCAAACATGTTGACTAAATTCTAAAAATAGTGAATAGTTCATATATCTATGGTACATAACAGTACATGATACCTTATCTTCTATAGTAACGAGTACAGTACCTAATACAGTACATGCTACAATACTTTTATAGTCTCCCAAAAATTCCTCCTCTTTGATTTGATCCCAGATCTCTTGGATTCACTGAAGGATTCATCACAAATTAGATTGAGGCTTGTGTGAAAATTTAGGCTTCTAACATTGAATCCCAGCAGGGCCCCCGACAAACCCCAAGTTCCCAACACATTCCATAAATAAAAAATGGCTTTGAATCTCCCTATGCATAAAATGCATAGTGTTCGAGTTGGCAAGGAATCAAGAATATGCAAGTTCACATAGAGAGTGAGGGTTGAATATATACCTTAACATCTATATTCCCCCAAATTCGATCAGTTTAGTTTTTATTAATATAACTATATTTATAAACTATGTTATTCAATAATTAATGCTAAATTGATCTTAGATTAATTAGAAAATATTTATCCACATTAATCTCAATATTATACCTAATTTAATAAATATAAATATCATTTTTTGGAAATAAATTTTAAAACAACTACATGTAAGATGCAAAACACTTCATAGAAACGGACCATTAAACCGATTTTTTACTATATATGTATTAATATGTTAATTATAAACAATTAATTGGTCTATTTGAAGAACATATTTGATATTTATTTACATTTAAAATAAGTTTTTCTGAAGATGGGATTTTTATAAATTTTAATTTATTTAACAAAATACCATTTACTGTAAAATAACATTAATGACACCTTTTAAATTACATACATAATTTTAATTTATATATTTGAAATCAATATTTGAATTCAAAATAATTATGTTCCTAGATGTGTGACATGATATATTCAACATAAAAAAATAATGACAATAAATTAGTCAAATTACATCACTTTTAATATTTAGAGAATCATTTATTTTGGTAAATTATTACCCAAATAATAATTGTGTCATTATTTCACAGGAATTTATTGTATGTAATTCATCACTAAAAATTCTTGATAAATAATTGTGGTAAAAATAATCCACTGTTATTTGATAAGGTTGTATATAATTGAAAATAAGTTTTTTTTTTCATATATCAATGTTGCAAAAATTTTAAAGGGAAGGAAGGTTCCTTTTTTTATTTTCAATTATATAACATATCATATACAGAAATTTCATGAACACAGGCCCGATTAACCCATTAAATTCAAAAAACAAGTGATATGGTCTAACTATTAGCATCCAATTGCCTTTGAGAAGTGTCTAGTTCATTTTGTCCCATATTTTTACAGTTTATTCTATTGTTATTCTTAGTTTTAAATTAATAACTACAATTAATTATAATTAGTTTTACAAATATTTTTGTTAAAAAATTATATTGTTCTTATTATACTGAATATATCATATTGATTACAACTATGTATGTACAATTTTAAAAATGTTAATATACATTTTTAACATAATTTTAACAATAATATTGTTGATGTGACAAACAAGGGTGTTTTAAAGTAAAAACATTCAAAAGTGAAATCAATCAATATATGAAATTTAAATATAAAAACGATCCAATGAAATAAATTGGATTGAAATATGTATAATTGATCCATTTTTACATTAATAACCAATTATATATATATAATATGTCATTTAAAACTATTTATGAAAATTTATTCTTTAACTAAAATGTTGTTTTGTCACTATTAATCATAAAATGAAACATGTTAAAAATAGTTAAAAATCACCCTAAGCTAATTTTAACCAATCCAATTCCAAAATGAATTTTATTTTTTCATATAAAAATTATGAATGACTCAAATAATATATTTATAATAGGTATTCCATTAAAAGGATGTAGTATTTCCATACTATTCATTAATATTCGATGTATATTATTGGTCTATATAACTCGATATTTCATATAATACAAATTATCAAAGAATTTTAATTTATTTTAAATTTTTTATTCAATTAGATATTGTGATGTTACATACTTCCCACTTAAAATGTATTTTCTCTTCATAAATCATCTCAGTCATCTATTGATTAACATTTTATGAATTCTTTAACTGAAACCCACATAATTAAAAGAGTTAATGGAGAAAATATTGAATGTGAATGTGGAAAAAATAAATGTTAGTGGATGTTTCAAATTATATAGATTCCACCTATGATGAAAAATGGTGGGAAATTAAAAGATAGAATTATATGGGAAAACCAATTCTCATTGACTAAGACAGATTGATAGACAACATGGTCGACATGAAGTCAATGATGAAAAACCATATGTCAACTACGTGTTTAAAAGTTCATTGATAGAATTCGAAAATATGGTAATATGAAAATATTTTATCTAAATATACTTTACCTAATTTTTATGAAATACCTTTCAATACAATGCAACAGAAAAATAAAAGGAAAATATATTTACATGATGATTATAATTTTTTCCATTAACAAATATCCACCAAAATATCAACCTTTTCACAAAAATATGAGTATTGATGATGTTTTTTAATTCCCAAATCACTCAAATCAATTCTTATTAACTAAATAACCGTAAATGTTATTATCAATTTAATCCACCTACCATTAGACATTATATAAAACAATAATTTTTAGCACATGGTAAAATGATTCCCTAAATTGGTATACCATAAAATGATGTAGTAATCACAAAATTAAAATAGTAATACAGAATTTGAAAACTAAATTGTCCCATATATATCTATCCGTAATATTCATTAAACATTTCATGAAAATGTTTTAAACCCAAATATTAGAAGGAATTTATTATATATTCTTCAAAGATAAATAAACCATTATTTGTCTCATAAAATACTGTATGTTTTCCAAATAACCATTACCATTACCCAAAAACAGTTAATACTATCTCAGACTTCACATTATCTTGGGTTAGGCTCTACACACTTATCACAAATTGGTTATGGGTTCAACCATGTCGCCTTACTGGATGTGAAATATTTTAATATAGCCTTATCGTTGTCCTTTTTCCATTAATCATGAAAAAAATCATCCCTCAAAAACTTCATAAGGATTATATGGATTACATATAACTCATCCTAAAAAATGTCTCCATAAATCACAATATGATATCATTGAATAAAACCTCAATGGGGTGTCTAATGAATTATTCTGATGATCATCCACAATTTTATATGTATTTATCTATAACTCGTAATCTAGAATAATATAAAAACATTCTAATTATCAATTTTATCTAAACCAACATTTGATACCAATAATAATATACCTAGACTTGTGCTTTCGGACCCTATGCGAAATCCATAACTTCTAATTTATGACAATGATGCTAATAATTGTAACCGAAATTTTTCCATCAAAACCTTATAACCTCAAAATGAAAACATGGACCACATTTATAATGGATGAAATTTTAGGATTATGGTTTTAGAGAATAATTATAAACTATTTCATAAACAACTCATATCAAATTTTACACAAAAGTTGTCAAAAGAATATTCATCCCATTTAACCATGATTTTATTATTAGACAATAGACCATACACATCAACCTTCTGAAATCCATTATAGATATAAACATAAAAATATAATTATTTAAACTAAGTTGAAATTAAAAGGAAATAATTGTGAACTAAAACGATCAGTATGAGAAATCATAGGTACAAAAATTTAGAATTCATTAACAAGAAAAATAGTTCATCAGGTTGAGATGAATTAATCATCATGAAAAAGTGAGTCATAAAGAATTCATAACAATAAATACGTAGAATTTGAAATATAAAATTATGTAAAATAAAAGAGTTTTTCGAATCAATAATCATGATCCATTTGATATTAATCTCAATCATTAAAAATATTATAACCACATAACAAGAGAATATAAAACATTTTTCTATATTGAAATATTATCTCATTGAACCCTTATACGAATCATAAAAATGGAATAACCAATAAAAATGACATTAATCTATGGATGAACCAATTAATTGGAGTTTAATCTGAGTGAACCAATCATATAATATATAATAAACTCACCAGACACTATATAGGTGAACCCATCAATTACAATGTCAAGGATAAAAATTGAGAAAAAATAAAACTGATGGAAATAAAGAGTATTCGTTTTAGAGTATAACTAACTTGTGAAAAATAATCGGGTTCCAAAAAAATTTCTTTAAAACATGAATAACCCATCCAAATGATGGGTTGAATTAAAATATATTTTAATCATGATTAACCTATGGAAATGAAATGGGTTAAATAAAAATATATTTGAATCATGATTAACCTTTGTAAAATAGATAGGTCAAATAAAATAATCATTGAATCATGATAATATAGTTGAAAACAAATTGGTTAAATAAAAATATCTTAATTAATGATTAAACCATGGAAATTAAATGTGTTAAAAATATCTTAGAATCACGATTAACACATGGAAAATAAATGTGTTAAATAAAAATATATTTGAAACAAAAATAATCCAGCAAAATAAATCATTGTAGATGTTATTGATATAAATTATAAACAATGGATGATATATAGTATCAATATTTTTTGAAATTGATGAATGTATATACCATTAAAATATTATTAAATTATTATGGAGTTAATATTTTTCATTCATTCCCAAGCATCACATTCCACTATAAATCATTCTATCCATTATCTGCTTGAATTTACTAACATCAATTGAAATAGATAACATAATTATAAGAATTAGATTCATAATATCTAACTTCAATGGAAAATAATATAAACATAATAAAATATGATATTTTTATAACATATCAAATGACTGAATGAAGGAATATAGTTACAAGAGTCCACTACCACATTGGTAACATCAATCCCATTAACACTATGAATGAGATATTATCATGATTATATGTAAAATTACTTAAATATAATGGAAATTATTTTATAACACATTAAAAGGTTGTATATACAAAGTATAAAAGAAACATGGTTCATAATAAAACCATATGCCTTAATGAAATGAAATTGATACAAAATAACCTCTCCTAAGTTTTACATGTCTTGTGTATATTTATATTCCTTAATAATAAATTAAATTAATTATATTCAAGAATCATAAATTTTTTAATGTTCATTATTACTTATATATATAAGATATTCCAATTTTATAAAAAATTATTTAAATAATTATGTTTATGTCCGCTATTTTTGACCAAATTCAGTTCAGGTGTCAAAAAATGTTTTGTTGGTTAACTGTTGTAAAATAGGTCATAATATAAAAATATCCATAATAATTATAACTATTTAACTATAATATTTACGCATAAGATATACTTTTATAAGAAATCATTAATGATGGTTGCGAAAAAATGAAGTAATGATTCAATGACAGATATGGTAGGTCGTACGCATGAGTAACATTCCAATTTTTCAGTGATCTTTTTAAAAAGAAGATAAGTAATACTATATCATTATATATTAATAACTATATAATAAAATTCATAATATTAATTCATATATAATTATACATAGAATTCTTGTTATATGAAATGAATCACATCGAGTCATGGACATGGTATTCCACACATCCACAAATGTTGTTATAACTTTTTACTGTGTGGAAATGACACTAAATAAAAAGTAATGTTATGTTTCATGAAATTAAATTATTTAATTAACATTATTATTACATCATTTATTAAAAATATAATTAATTAAAACAATACTTTATAAGTTATATGAATCGTTTGAAATAATCACATCGCTTTGAGGATGTGGTAGTCCAAACTCTCTTAAATGATGTAATCATATTTACAAAAAATGTAAAATAGAATGGTATGTGTAATAGCAGAATTAAAGAAGCATAATGAAATATTAATTATCATATATATCATATTTAATTGTTTTTCCATCATATTTCCCACCAGTAGATGTTGTAAATGAATAAAGAACAATCATTGTTTCAAGAGGCATTAGTTCGTCGTACAATGAAACAATATGTTTATATCCTATTATATGGAAGTGTGAGTTTGTGTATGTAAAAAAATTAATGTATTTAAATCAATATATACTATATATAATAATTTTATCATTTAATCAAGGAATTATGAGAGTTTAATGAGTGAAAAAATAAATAAAACTAAATACATTGAGGAAGAATGTTACCTCTTCTTTGGGTAACTTCTTTTTGTTTTTAACAAAGAGTATCCTTGGATATATTTATTATACATATCATCATTATTGTGTATTATAAATATGATCATTATAGGTTTACGTGATAGATCATAGGATATATTAGGTAGATAATTGTTGATCTAATGTCATTTTAGTGTTTTGTGGATGGTGGAGGGATGCATGCTTTTTTATAGTGGAGGAGTGACACTCCTGTATATACCAAATGGTATACACTATTGGAAAGTATCCCTTACCTAATGTGTCTAAAAAAGGTAAAAATAATTTATTTAATGTTAATTATTGTCTCTAAGAACCTGAACCATAAAAAAAATTTATTTTTGTAATTTTGTTCCAACGATTTTATGATTCTCTAATGATATCATTTTGGGTTTTATTAAGTTTACTATATTTATTAACCAAATAATTTAATATTTAAGTATAAATTAAATAATATTTATTATATTATATATAAAAAATTAAATATAAATATTATATATTATTTATAAAATAGAGATATCATGTTTTTTTGAAATTCATTTCAAAACAAGTACATGTAACATGCATAAACACTACATTAAACTTGACCGTGGAAACAATATGTTTACTATATATGGGTGAATATGTTAATTATTCTTTATCATTTGGCCTATTTATAGATCATATTTTATATTTATATGAATCTAAAAATCACTTGGAGGGATTTAGTATTTTTAATAATTTCAATTTATTTAATAGTATATCATTTATTGTACAATAACATTCACGTAAATTTTGACATTAATTATTTAATTTGAATATAAAAGTATCAAAAATATACTGGAATTAATATTTATTTGTATAAAATATGTTTAACATTATCTAATTGATTAAAAAATTAAATACATTAAATAAATCAATTTACGTCACTTTTAATATTTATTTTATCATTTTTTTATTATTAACTAAATAATAAATGAATTGGACATATTTAGGAATTTAACATTACTAATTCAACTCTGAAAATAAATGATAAATAATTATGATTAATATAAAAGATTATTCGTTCAAAAATATATGTATAACCAAAAATATTTTGTTTTTATCCATATCTTAATGGTTTATAAATATTGAAGTTAAGGAATGTTACTTTTTTGTCTTTTTCATCACTTAAATTATCTAATATGGAATATTCACAAATATTTTACCCACTAACCCATATGATTACAAAAATATAAAGGATAAGGTAGAACTATTTTTAGAACATAGCATCTTGAATAGTTTCTGGGTAATTTTTCACATTATGATTAAGGTTTAGTCCATTATTATGTTAAATAATACCATCATCATTATAATAAATATTTATTCATTTTACTAATCATCATGGAATAAATATAGGATGATATTTTTGGAATAAAATAATAATAATAATTACACCCATGAATTCAATTATTTTCAAATTCAATTTATAGAAGTGGATAAATTAATTTTATCTCTATTCCTATAGACGTGGTGACAAAGATGGGTTTCAATGTAAAAATTATCAAAGTATCAATTATAATTTAATCCAATTTAAATAAAAAATGATTCCATTGACCCAAATTGGATTATTATTTTTATAATTGATTCTTTTTTACTTTAAAAATGTCATGACCCGTCCTTGGGGCTCGTGCCGTGACTTCCCTAATACCGCCTTCCATAGGTCAGGGGTTAGCAACTAGCACCAAAGGCTTAAATCCCAATAAAAAGGAAAGGCATTGCCTTTATGAAAGGTAAACACAAAAAACCTAAGTACAAGCAAAAGAAAACACTAAGTAAAACTGAAAACAAAAGTAGTGCTAAAAGTAAGGGGCTAGAAATACAAGCCCTACTGTAAAGTACAATGTAAAAGGAAAAATAGTTGGAAGGTAACAAGAAGCTCCTCGATCGTCCACCACGGATCCTACCTGAAGGGTAGGTACAGATAGCGCAGCTCCTAGATCGTCCACCACGGATCCTACCTGATGGGTAGGTACAGTTAGCCTCCTCAGCGACCTCGTCCATCTACCTCCTCCTGGTACCGACTCTTCATGAGGTCCACCTCCTGGTACTGAATCGTCATTAGGTCCACCTCTAGGTGTCATCCAGTCCTCGTACACTCGGCCTCTGTCAGTGTTTTCCGTCGTCTGCATCCAACACAACGAGGTGCAGGCATAGCTTGTGCAGGGGTTAGTATAACATTACTTAGAAGGGACCTCGAGACCCTCATGGTCTCACTAAATCCAACAAGGATAAACCGAAAAGACATATCTCAACAGATATCCATTACATAGGTATATGACCATACATATACCTAAGTTATCAAGTAACCCATCTCAATTATGAGGAAAATACAGAGGTCATTGACTCAGCTCAAACTAGGATTTTCATTAATGATATCGAAACAAAAACTGCTGAAGAGATCCTCCTATGACGAGTACAGTTATCCTATCATGACTCCAAGGCACTGCTCACTAACCTTAGACTACTGAGGTACTCCTCATGTCGAGTACCACGACTCTGCCACCCAAACATAGTAGTGCTCCCCGTCATGGGTCTGCCACCCCAACACAATAGTGCTCCCTCTAATAGCCTACAGATATACTCCTTCTATCGAGTATTGCGGGTCTGCCACCCATACACAGTAGTGGTCCTCATCGTGGGCCTGCCACCCAAACATAATAGTGCTCTCTACTGGGCTAGTCAAGTTACTCCGACTTGAATCTGACAAACAGTAATCAGGTCTCAGACAGCTAAAAGGTCTCTGTACTCCATACGATTGTCTCCAGGAGGGTCCGATCTACGAGCTACTGGTGAATACATCCAAGTGTCCCAATTTCCCCAGAAAAAGTATCTAAAAGACCGCCTCGTCAAAGGCGTCTCAATGCAACAGACGGCGCGTCTATCGGCAGCCGGGTCTGTGAGTTATTAACCTTTTAGTCCTGGGGTCCCAGTTAGTTTCGTGTATGAACCAAACCAGCCGTATCTCAACTATACCCTGAACTCCCATGGGGTATACTGAAAGGAACCACTTCTCAACGTGATTACCAACGATGCTGACGGTTCGTCAAACGGACATCCGGTCTGAGAGTTATTAGTATTTCCGTTCGAGGGGCCTAGTTGGATTGCGAGTACAATCCAACCAGGCCATACTATAACAATATCCAAACCTCAGGTGAAGTATGCCAAAAGAACCATCTTATCATGAGGAATCCAACGTAGTTGACGGCACGTCAATCGGACATCTGGTCCTCAAGTTATAAGCATTTCCGCTCAGAGGGCCCGGTTTGTTTCGGGTTCGAACCAACCTGGTCATACAAAAACTACACAGTAACCTTTAGTGTAGTATTAAAAATTGACCGTCTTGATCGAAGGAATCATACGAAGCTGATGATGCACCGATTAGAAGCCCGTAACTCATGTTATGTTCGTTTAACCGAAAACAGTCCGAAAATAGGGGGTCTGGGCCCCATCCGACCCGGCCCAACACCCCCTGGGTCGTCCCGAACTGGGTCGACCCGACTCGAGTCCGGGTCCGGCCTAGAAGGGCGTAGCCCGGCCCGGCTGTTGCGGCCCCCAGCCCCACCGGTGCGGCCTTGTTAGCATGGCCTACCCCGGCCCTACCGGGGGAGGCTGGCTCGGCCAATCGGCCGAGCGTGGTGCACCAAGTGGGGGGCGCGACCCCCACTGATTGATACCGATGGCGCCCGCTGGGGCTGCCCCACCTCCCGGATCATGCGCAGCCGCGGGATCCCTCGCACCACCATGATATATGTTTCCACGACGGGTTTCCATCGGCGGCGCGCCGGTAGCAGCTTCCGCGGACCACCGAACATGCTCTTGTGGTCTGATTTTCCCACAGCTTTCCCCTATGGCTCTCCAGAGACCCATTTTTCACTACGACGGCTTCAAAAAACCATTGTGGTCTCGTTTCTTCATCGTCCGTCAATCCGCGCATAGACAAACAATCTGCAGAGTGTTGTCGGGCCGTGTTTGTTAGGCCCATGCCCTCCGCGTTAGTCGATAGCAATAGGTCGGGCAACAATGATGTTCAACACCAATAGAGGCACAATTTTAATAAAATAAAATTGAACTTAATTCCCAACAATTCCCCTGCAAACTATTAATGCCAACCTGTAAAAAAAATCATTCGTGGATTAACTTGATAGTGAGTTGATCCACGTTCTTTGTTTTAAATGGGAAGAATCAAGGGATTATAAACATACTCAAATTAAACCCCTACCTCAACAATTGATGACGAATGTCAGCATCGTGGAAGACGTCGTCGTGAGGTGAGGATTCTTGGTCATCGTCATAGTGCGCCTGAGGAAGAAATGAAGTTCCCTCTCTTTTTGTAGAGTTGAGAATATAAGGCACACCATTTTTCATGAATTCCCCACATCGGTGTCTCCTTCCTTGTCGCAAAGAAAGTAGTGGATAAGGAATCATGGTTGCATTGTCATTCCACGCTGAAGGGTCGATGTACTTTGTCGGAGAAGAATAGTCCTTCGTTGAGGATGATGTTCTTCAAAAACTCTGGAGTTCTCCCAATTCCTCCTCGCACAACAATTGCCAACCCAAATAAAATAAGGTTTCTCCTTATTCTATTTAATATTTCCATGCATTCAAAATTTAAAATTCAAGGACATAATTAATTAAATTTAAGAGGTTCAATCAATTAATTAATGTGTGTGTTGGAAAGAATTAAAGAGGGAGAGGGGAGAGAGTGGAGAGGAAGAGTTACTCAATTAAAGGGGAGTTAAAAATTAAGAAGGGGGTTTAAAAGAAGTTTATGGAATGTGAAAGGTTGGGGCACATGTGGGCCCCAACACAAAAATATCCTCACATGTGTAGTTAGGTGTTTATGGGTGCCACCCCAACTCCCCCATGTAGGATATGACCACATTAGATATAAAATAAAATTTTACTACAATTTTATTCACTTCTTATTTAAACCAAAAATTTTAACTTACCCTCCCGTGAAAACACATATGCAGTAAAGTTCCCCTTAAGAAATTACCGGCGTTGCGAATTCATCAGTGCCCTCAGATTTCAATTCCGAGCACTGGTACAAAATATCGAAAAACCCGCTTGTTCCTTTACTGAAAGCACCCAAGGTATACATTGGAAATTGATTCTAGGTACACCGTGCCTCAAAATCATGTTTTGTCTGAAGCCACAGACTCGTAAAATCCCAAAGTATTTATGAAAAATTTTTCCATAAAATTTCCAGGTCTTTACATTACTCCCACATCAGGGATTTATATCCCTGTAAAGTTACAACACACACTAGGGAAACATAAGAGGGTACTGAGCACAGATCTGAGCCTCCCCATCCCATGTGCTCTCATGGAGGTTACCATACTGCCAGCGAATGCACATCAGAAGAATCTACCATCCATGTAGGACTCACACCTGTCGATCCTCAAACTCTAATGGAACCTCGTGAAAGTCTCCTTGTAATCGATGTCCATCTCTCCATAGTCGATGATGATGGATAGGTCGTGCACACATATCCATAGATGAGATATGTGAATGACGTCATGCACCCTATACATCTGAGGTGGAATGGCCAGGCAGTAAACCATCTCGCCTACCCTTCTGAGGACCTAAAATGGTCCGATGAACCTCGGAGTTAACTTGCCTCTTCGGCACCATCTCTATAGACCTCGTTGAGGTGAGCCCCGTATAAAGACGTGGTCTCCATCCTCGAACTCTAGAGGCCTCTGTTCCTTATATGGAACTGAAAACTGAAAACTCATGTTGCCACAAGGGTAAGGTTGGCCGAATTAAGATTGATCGGCTGCACCCTCTTATGCATGAGTTTATCATTTGCTACCTAGGGTTTACTTTTCGCTGAGAAAGGAAAAACCATACCATCATTGTAGGTAAACCACAACCTTTTTTCCTAATATATTCAATCTATGTATGAACTGTGGTTACCTAGTCCATACCCAAACTAACATCGTAAGGCCTCGACGCTGCCACCAAGAGGTTCCAACCGAAATTCTCTCCTCAATAGTAGGATCAAACCATCTTCGTAAGAGTGATTATCGAGACTCCTCCAAAAGGTATCTCCAGACGTGAGGGTCAATTCAATAGCTTAACAAGAAACTATAGGTATGGGACAAGATTCGTGGAAGTATGGAATGTTTCATATCAATGTCTGTTGTTACAGAAGCTAATAGTAGACATTGACAGTACCTTGAATCATTCCTAGAGCCATTGGATCACACTCCTTGACCTCATGAAGCTACTCTCTTCCCCCTCACTCCTGCTCCCTGATCTAGGCGAGGACTACAAAGGCGGGTGGTTGTATGATGTCGAAATGTACACCACCTCATAATGCTCTCCCAGCTATGCTTCCATGTCTGCTGCTCTATAGATTCATCCATCCTTAACAATTCCACTTCTTGAAACATTTTACACACCCAAGTCTCTGATACTGATGCCAGTTTCTTGTTTTCCCCCTACTAACATTCAATGGCTGTATCCATTCAGCCAAAGAACATTCTACCACAATGGTTCTATCTAGCGCCCTAGCATAAGTAGGAATGCATAGAGGAATAGTGTTGTCTCAGATGTCCTATAAACACACCTCTCTCTAAGGTCTGAGCTCTAAAGCACTGATTGTATCATAGTCATCAAGGACCAATAACGATCGATACACCTCGATGATTACTCATCTACCGACATGCCGGCCTGCCGAAGCAATATAAGCTCTAGAAAACTCTCAGCCACCTCCTGGAGCTAGTCCTCAGCCACCTGTGAGTCAGGCTCGCCTCAGAACCAGAGGGGTATCTGATACTGAAACACGTATATGGCACTAAGTCAACATGTGTCATCTACCAATACAACCAGTTGAAACTACTGACCAACATGTAGTGATATAGCTGGCACACTACCCGAAGGTAATATCTCAGGCATCGATCCACATACCAAATCCTAATCGCTATGCGGACCAACCTCATGGTCACTCACTAAAAAAACTAGTAGCTATGATCACCATCTGCTCTACTAGTGTCTAAACTAGGCGTAGAACTATAGAAATCTCCTCTAGCCAGTCCACTGCTTCCTGGGAATCTGTCTCGCCTCGTATCCTCTGTGGCCTTTGTTACTGGAACTCGTGCAACACGCTCTATCAACGTGCACCATCCGCTAGTACAGATGCTGGAATCTACTACCCAGCGGGTGGTGGGGCTGCTGGTACACCACCCGAAGGTGCCAACATAGAAAGAGGGCTCTGCACTGGACCTCGTTGTTTGGTGGGCCGTCATCGAGTACTATCTCAGAACTCCAACTGACTCTCTGCGTGGAGGCATCCAAAACAGATGTGACACGTTCAAAAGGTTATACCTAGTGAGATGACCTGGTGTGAGCTGACTTAAAGAAAACTTTTGAAAACACACACGCAATCAGAGTTATCATGTACTGAGTCGGAAATCAGTATTCAGGGTGACGGTGTGTGGATACATCAGCCACCGCACCAACACTGGACTCCCTGAACTGAAAACCACACTCGATACCCTTAACACTATTGCTTCATAGAAATGAAATATCAGAGTTCTATGTTCTGCGGTAGTAAAAACTGCTCTGATACCAATTTTTCACGACCTGTCCTCGGGACCCGTGTCGTGACTACCCCAAGCCCACCTTCCATAGGCCAGGGGTTGGATCCTAGCACCAAAGGCGTAAAGCTTGAAAAAAGAGAAGGAATTGCCTTTATGAAACGTAAACACATACAACCAGTGTACAAGTAGATGAAAACACTAAGTAAAACTGAAAACAAAAGTAGTGCAGAATGTAAGGGGGCCGGAAATACAAGACATAATGAAAAGTACACGGTAAAAGACAAAACAGCTAGAAGGTGACAAGAAGCTCCTCGATCGTCCACCAAAGATCCTACCTGATGGGTAGGTACAAATAACGCAGCTCCAAGATCGTCCACCATGGATCCTACCTGAATGGTAGGTACAGATAGCCTCCTCAGCTCCCTCGTCCGTCATCCTCCTCCTGGTACCGACTTGTCATGAGGTACAACTCCGGGTATTGACTCGTCGTGAGGTCCAACTATAGGTGTTGTCCAGTCCCCGTGCACTCGGCCTTAGTTAGTGCTATCCGTTGTCTGCATCCAACACAATGAGGTGTAGGCATAGCCCTTGAAGGGTTGAATATAACGATACTCAGTAGGGATCCCGAGACCCTCAAGGTCACACTAAATCCAACAAGGATAAACCACAAATAAATATCTCAATAGATGACCTTTACCTAGGTATGTTCCCATACATATACCTATGTTATCAAGTAACCCATCTCAATCATGAGGAAAACACAAAGTCATTGAATCAGCTCAAACTAAGATTTTAATTAATGATATTGAAACCACAACTGTTAAAAAGATCATCCTATAATGAGTAAATTGATCCTGTCACAACTCTGAGGTGCTTCTCACTTACCTTAGACTGATAAGGTACTCCTCCTGGTGAGTACAGCGGGTCTGCCACCCAAACACAGTAGTGCTCCCCGCAATGGGTCTGCCACCCCAACAGAGTAGTGCTCCCCATAATAACCTACAGAGGTACTCCTACTGTCGAGTACCGTGGGTATTCCACCCTAACATAGTAGTTCTCCCCACTATGGGTCTTCGACCCAAACATATTAGTGCTCCCCACTGGGCTAGTCATGTCACTCCGACTTGAATCGGACAAATAATCATCAAGTCTCAGTGACATACAAGGTCTCCGTACTCAGTAAGTTCATCTCCGAGAAGGTCCGCTCCACGAGTTACGGATCGATACTTACAAGTGTCACAATTTTCAACGAAGAAGTATCTCAAAGGACCACCTCGTTAAAGGGGTCTCAACCCAACAGACGGCACGTCTATCAGATGCTCGGTCTGTGAGTTATTAGCCTCTTAGTCCCGGGGGCCCGGTTAGTTTCGTGTATGAACCAACCCAACCGTATCTCAAATGTACCCCAAACTCTCATGGGGTATACTCAAAGGAACCTCTTTTGAATCTGATTACCAACGCCGCTGATGGTTTGTCAAATGGACGTCCGGTCTGAGAGTTATTAGTATTTCCGTTCTAGGGGCCCGGTTGGATTTCAGGTACAATCCAACCCGGCCGTACTATAACAACATCAAAACCTCAGGTGAAGTATTACCAATGAACCGTCTCATTAAGAGGACTCCAAAATAGTCAACAACAGGTCAATCTGACTTCTGGTCCTCAAGTTATAAGCATTTCTGATCGGAGGGCCCGGTTGGTTTCGGGTTCAAACCAATCGGACATACCCAAACTTCAACGTCACCTTGAGTGTAATATACCGAATCGAGCGTCTTGATCCAAGGAATCCTAAACAACTGATAGTGCATCTATTAGAGGTCAGTATCTCATATTATGTCTGTTTATTCAAAAACGGTCTGAAAATAGGGGGTCTGGGCCCGGTCCGACCTGGCACAACGCCCCCTAGGTCGGCCCGAACCGGGTCGACCCGACTCGGGTCCAGGTGCGGCCCGGCCCTGCTGGCGCGGCACAGCCCAGCCGGCACGGCCCAGTCCACATGACCGGCCCCAGCTCAGCCGGGGGAGGCTGGCTCGGCCAGTCGGCAGAGCGTGTTGCGTTGAGAGGGGGGCGCGAACCCCGCTGATTGATACTAGCGTCGCTCGCTGGTGCCGCCCCGCCACCCGATCCCGCGCGGCCGCAGGATCAGATGCACCGCCGCCGCTGTTGTTGCCCCGGTAGGTTTCTTCTATCGCTAGATGCTGACGCCGCCGTGCCGGCAGGGTGCGCCGGCTGCGGCTTCTGCGGACCACCGCACGCGCTCTGGTGGTCTGATTTGCCCACCGCTTGCGCCTATGGCTCTCCCGGGACCCGATCTTCATCGCGACCACTTCCAAACTCCTTTGTGGTCCTGTTTCATCATCACTCATCAATCTGTGCATAGAAAAACAATCTGCGGAGGGTCGTCTGGCTCTGTTTGTTCGGCATGTGCCCTCCACGTTAGTCGATAGAAATAGGTTGGACAACAATGAGGTTCAACGACAATCGAGGAACAATTTTAATCAAATAAAATCGAACTTAATTCCCAACAATTCCGCTGCAAAAAATTACTCCTAACCTGCAAAAAAAGTCATTCATAGATCTACTTGATAATGAGTTGATCCACGTTCTTTATATTAAATGGGAAGAATCATGTGAATATAAACATACTCAAATTAAACCCCTACATAAACAACTGATGACAAACATCAGCGTTGCGGAAGACAACGTCACGAGGTGAGGATTCGTGGACGTCATCGAACTGTGCCTAAGGAAGAAACGATGTTCCCTCTCTTATTGCATATATGAGAATATAATGCGCGCCATCATGGCTTAATTTCTCACATCGATGTCTCTTTCCATGTTGTGAAGAAAGAAGAATTTGGAGAACTGTGGATGCTGAGTTGTTCTACGTTGAAGGGTTGATGTTCGCCGTCGGAGAAGAACAGTCCTTTTTTGAGGATGATGTTCTTCAGAAACTCCAGAGTTCTCCCAATTCCTCCTCACACAACAATTGCCAACCCAAAATAAATAAGGCTTCTTTTTATTTTATTTAATCTTTCCATGCATTAAAAATTTAAAATTCATACATTTAATTAATTTAATTGAAGAGGATTAATCAATTAATTAATATGTGTATTTGATTGAATTAAAGAGGGAGAGAGGGGAGAGAGGGGAGAGAGGGGAGAGGAAGAGTTACTCAACTAAAGGGGAGTTAACAATTAAGAAGGGGGTTTAAAAGAAGTTTAGGGAATGTGAAAGGATGGTGCTCGTGTGGGCCCCACCTCAGAAATATCCTCACATGGGTAGTTAGGTGCTTTTAGGTCCCACCACAACTCCCCCATGTAGGATATAACCACATTAGATATAGAATAAATTTTTTTCCACAATTTTATTCACTTCTTATTTAAAAAAAAATTAACTTCTCCTCCTGTGCAAATGCATCTGCGGTAAATGTCCCCTTAAGCAATTACAGGTGTCGCGAGTTCATCGGTGCCCTCAGATTTCAATTCTGCGAACCGGTTCAAAAGATAGAAAAACCCACTCGTTCATTTACTGAACGCACCTGAGATAAATTTCGGAAATTGATTCCCGGCACACCAGTCCTCGGAATCAAGTGTCGTCAGATGCCACAGACTCGATAAATTCTAATATATTTAAGAAAAAAAAATTATTCAAATTTTTTGGTCTTTAAAAAAACCAATTGAAAATATAATTTTACATTAATAATTATTTAATTTAAAAGGATGTTTTAACTAAAATGCTATATCTTTCAAAATTTATCAAAAAATGAAACATCATTGAAAAATAAAAATATTCTCCCTATGATTAATTTTTAAATTATGAATTAAAAAATGTTGTTTATTATTTCATATAAAAATTATTAAATTTTCATCTATTATAATTAAAATTGGATTGACATTAAAAGGTATTAAAGCTTCTATAATAAACAATAATATTAAAAGTATATTATTGCTACAAATTACTCGGTCATTTGTGTGACACAATTTATGAATGATTTTAAATTAATTTAAAATAATTTATTTTATTTATTTAAAATAATTTATTTATTTTTATTATATAAAATAAAATCTCATGATGTTATATTGTTGGAAGAATACTATTTAATTTAATTATATATAATTAAATAAAAATGGTATAATATAAATTACATTTTTTAGAGATGATAAAAATGATATACCAACTAATAATGATGTAATCATATATTATTATAATGCTTGTTTAAAAGTATAATGAATAATTTTGATTAGGATATCATACCCTAAACCTCCCCAATCACTGGGAATTATTCTCTAGACTATTATTTCCACAATTTTATTTTTTTACAAATCATTATCTTATTTATACATTCTAAATTACATCCCTATTTTTTGATAACAAAACATTCAAACCGTAATAGTTATACCATTCACAGAAGATGATTCCATGTATCTTCCCTACTACCCTAAGGGAATGATACCATTTACATAATTTCCTAACCATATATTCTGATATAAAACACCCACAAGGGTTTTCAATCTTACACAGTCAATAATCATCTTGACAATTAAGGCTAAATAGGCACATAAATAAAAATTACAATATAAATGATTTATATCTAGAATATTTATCCTGGAACCTCTAGAAAGTTAATAAAGAGTAATAAATTCCAATAATATCCAAACAATCATGTCCATAATGAAGCAACCATGGGATTTATTCATTCAATTCCTCAATTAAACGGATTACACTCACATCAAATGTATAGTCTCAACATGTCTAAAACCATCTGTTAAATAACTTTTTTAATGTTTATTTCAATAATTATATTAGAAAATATATTATGATCCAAAAAATAATGAATTGTTATCTGTAGGTTATTTTACACTCTCCTAAACACATATAATCATCCTCCACCACCAACCCATATATAATGAATCAATCTCATATAGAATAATTCTCATAGATATAAAAGTCCTTAATATGAAAAAATATCCTGAAAAATATACTCCAACCAATGATATGTAATTTATAATTGGGATTACCACACCAAATTAATAATATTAAAAAACCATCCTCAAATAAAGAATAATTATTAAAAAAGACTTATCCTTTATATTATCCACCATGATGAGAAATATTTATATATGGAAAAAAGTGTATACCACTCATCTTTTTATCATGGATAATGTCACCATATTCCACATGAAAAATCAACAATGAAATATTGATAGATTATAATCCAATATGTCTCAAAGCATAAATTCATTTAGTTTCTTCCAAAACATATATATCTAATATTAAAAATAAATTTCAAACCATGACATCTTAATCATGTAACATAGAGATAACTCTTAGTTGATATCATTAGAAATTCAAGACTATGTGCCCAAGAATAGTTCATCTCTCAAAATTAAAAAATATAATAGATAATTTAATTGATAATATATATTCATTTAATAACTAATAAAAAACCTTGAATAAATTTTCTCGGTACTCAATTCATTAAATGTGTAATAAATATCCTTTGTATGATTGAATTTACAACCACACTCGAGCTAGGATCAATTAAAAATAAATTTATGTTTTAATTTGGAACCACTGTTCAACATAAGAAAATCAATTTATTCAAAAATAATCCAACAAATATCAATACAATCATGAACTAGAAGATCATATGAACACAATTCTAACAAATTGATAAGATAAACTGCACCCTAGACACCACACCAGATCTACACCCACACAAAATAAAGAAAAACAAAAATGTTAGAAACAAGAACACCAGTTGTGATAAAAATAAAAATAAATGAAAATAGATTCAATTATGTAGATCATATATTATTCATAGATCTATTTTATAATAATAATAAATCCTTTCATCTCATTAAAGAAGAAGAAAATAAAATCATAATATTTAAATACATATAATATTTGATTTATGAATTCCCTTAACATAAGTTGTATCAAACAACATAATAATAATGTTTCTTAAAAGATTAATGGGTTACCCAACATAATTATATTCATTGTGAAAAATGGAAATTATTATTTTAAAATCCCCAAACTCTTTATATGATTCCATTAGAAAATATTCAAATACAATGAGGTGACTATATAGCACATCCTACACAGAATAATCATTTTTTTATTATGTGATCCATAACATATGTACTTACATAATCCATACATGGAAATTTGAACTCATGGTTCTAGAATATACCCTTCCAAACAATGACTTCCATACACAAGTCTCCTTCTACTGTGATCCAAAATCAATTCATGTACTGTATTCTAGATTCACAACTATTGTACATAAGAAATATATCCTAAAATTAATCATTATAAATCCACGAAATATCTCCGTTGATGGATACATACATGGATTCATTCACCCATCAACACATTTTGAAACTCATATCATTCTAACATCCACTGAAATAGTTAGTGTCCCTATTACACCTTCATATCAAAATATTCCAACTATAGTGTATTATATCCTAATAATTAAATAGACGAAGTTCATTGTAATATTTTGAGGAATATATTTACATATTTTAATTTCCATTACAGTAACACCACATCCTATGGAATCACTGGTATTACATAACAATTTACCTCAATATTCATTTTCAATGAGTGATATTAAAAAATATTTCCAAAATAAATTTCACTCTAAATATAAAAAATTCCAAAATTTATTACTCAATCTAATATCATTCAATAAACATGGTAGTGTGGTCATTTTATTCATGCCTTCCATGGAAAAAAATAATCTACATCTATTTTATGTTGTCTAACAACCAGACATATCTTCGACTTCCAACATATGATTTTCTCTAAAATGTTGTTTTCAATGCATGTGGTAGACATATATGCATTTATATACTCTATATAGTATATAATAACATAATTCTGTAATATATCTCATGTTCTAAAATAGAAGAATATATTTTTCAAGACGTTTAGTTGATGGAAAATTATATTTGTAACATTCTAAATATCCTTCCCAGATTCTCTTTAAGCAAACTCAAAACCCAAAAATCCTAGGAAATGTCCATAAATTGGAAAACCATGAATTATATCAGGTTACCAAACACTAATATAAATAAAAAATTATCGATGTACCTAGCATGATATTCCATCTTTTATGAGTTTTAATTTAAAAACATGATTTTTCTTGCTAATGGGACAGAATCATGTTTTCATTAGGTGATTGAAAATGTTTTTATTACCGTATGAATGTTTCAACTAAAGAAAAAACCAATGTTTCATTCTTCTTATCCGATCTTATCCACTTACACAAAATATGATTGGATTACCAATGATTATTAATAATGAACAATAATGACCTAATATAGTCCTTCCATTTTAAAAAAAAAATCCCTAATGAAAATATTGTATTTCAAAAATAAAAACACAATACCATTAATGAATGTTTTTTATATTTGAGGGATAGATACAAAACCATCATATTTTACTACCCTTATGGATAGTTCTATATACATTACCCACATTAGACCACCTATTATACTTATTACATATCCTAATAATATTTATAACTTATTAAATTGAAAACATAAAAAGGGGTGAGATAAAATTCTCTAAAGGGAATTTGTAAGTGATAATAATCAAATATAATAAGATTAAATAATATCATAATACAAAAATAATCAGGATATATAATAATGTTCATAACAAAAAATGGAAAATAATGAATAATGTTATTTGAATTATCTAAAAAACATGAATCAATATATATTAGAAAAAGGATTAAATAAACCAGATCCACGATAGAATAACATATTCATGAGAATGAAAATAAAAATATTCATTATAAGTCTACATTGTAAGAATCATTTTGAAGGTAACCTTACATTCTAGACCCAAAATAACATTGATAAAACATAATAGAATCTGAAATATACTCTAGAATACTTATCTCATGTAATAGAAACATTATTCTAATTAATTGTGTGACCATATAGTACTTCCCTAAAAAAAGTAGATATTAATGAGTTACATTTGAAATAAATCAAATATCATATCAAAATTTATCCATGAAAATAAAAGGGGTTTCAAAAAACATTAAAAATGATAATAATTTACATTTATTCCATAATAAACCCAAGAGAATAATATTTGGTTCATTATACACTCCTAATGACCCAATTGAATTAAAATGGGAATCATATGAATTTACATATGGAACTCATTATAATATCTTTAATTAACTTTAACATGATAAATACATGGAAAATAAATGTGTATCCAATGATATAATGTTACTTACTAGGAAAATAATATTCAATCAAAATAATCAAGGTTATTTTATTTTCATCATATTTATAAAGGGATTAAAAACTATTCAATATTCTATAAAAATAAATCAATTAATGTTATCTATGTGAAAACCATTAAATACGATGAATCAAAAATATATTAATAAAAAATGAATGAAATATGATAGAGAGTGTGGACAACTAGAAGTAAATATTTTAGAAATACAAATGTAGTTATATATCATTCATCCAAAGGAAAAAAGATTTTACATAAGATATCCAGGAAAATAATGTGGATTGATACATTATATGATTATATTCAATCAATACTAATAAATTTCAAATTATATCGATTAAGATATATAAAATTTTAAGTGAATTTTGAAAAATATTTTTGAAAATGAGAAACATCCATGATCATTTTAAAAATATTTCATATAGAAATAATTTATAAATAATGTAGAATTATAATTAATTTTAGAAAAATATTATAAAAAAAATAAAAATGTCATAGATATTTTAAAATATGGAATAATGATGTGTTAACATTGAAAAAATTAAAAATAAATTCTTTTCATAATTGTTGAAAATAACTTATATGTAAAACATTAAAATTTGTTTATAAATTTCTTAAATGGATATTTTAGTATGAGATTCCCTAAATAGATTATATATGTATTGATATGTAAATTTATAAATGAATGTAATGAATTTGGCAATGAAAAAAAGATAGGTTCCTAAGTGAAAATATTAGACTATATTAGTTGAACTTTCAATGGATAAATTGGGAAAAAATGAGTTAATAGGAAATACAATATTTAGTGAACATATAAAAAAACATGAATATAAAAAGGATATTATCAATGGATTTTTAGATAATTTAATTCCTTATATTTATTATATTTCAAAAATATATTTAAATAAAAAAATATTTTTTTAACAAAACCCAGATTGTTTGAGAAATATTTTGATCATAACAACCTTCAAGTTGGGTATAATTTGAAAACATTTGAATTTATTGAATTTATATGATTTGCTTTATCAAACAACATGAATATGGATATATGTTATCATTAAGAATTAATTACACCATATTAAACATATCATGTTGCACATTAATAAGTTATCATCAAGAAATTATTTATAAAAAGAAGTCTCCCTTAACTTATTTCCCCACACAGTCAAATGCAGTATATGAATCTGATTAAAAAATTAATATATTAGTTAAATTATTTAGTACCTTATTAATATAAATAATCATATATAAAATAAAATTTATATTAGTTTCAATATATATTCTTAATTATTACATATTCCAATGTTGGATGTTGGTAATCATGATCATTTTTAACAAGATTCATAATTTTGTTTTGGTTATTAATTATTAAATAAAATTAAATCATTATATGTAAATTAATTCTATATTATAGTATGAATATTAATTATTTTTATTTTGAAATTTATGATTATGGTTACATAAATTTTTATACTATAATACAAAATATATAGTGCTCATTTTTGAGTGATTTTTTTCTTAAATGGGATGTTTTCTTAATAATTTATTTTAATGATGATTATTATTTTCCAAAACCCAAAAAAACAATTATAAAAATTTATATATCATGTTATACTAGATATTATGTTTTCATAAACATATGTTATATAATTTGTATGAATTTTTATGTAGGTAGTTACAATAATGTAAACTCGAACAATCCATTATTAATTGAGGATTTTGTAGTGAAATCGATGTTGTAATGAACATTCATAGGATTCAAAATAAACTGATACCTATGGAGACTTTGCACTAACTCTAAGACTATTCTTGATTCCCATGGGCTAGAAAAAAGAACCTTGTTATAAATGAATAACTATTGGGAATGATTTCACATTCGAAAGATTTATAATAAAAGAGTACACAGACAAAACATCATCATATATATATCAATCCATACATACATATCATTGTTTAAAGAGACACTATGAAAAATGAAATAATAAATTAAAAACAAAAAACCTACCTTTTGGATGTCTATGAAAACTAATGATTTAACAAGTAACCATCCCTTGGTTACCAAAACTCGCAAAACATAGTGGAAGGTTGGAGAACAAACACCTGCTGTATGATAAAAAGGGTTGAAAACACAAAAACATACAAGCATAGTGTGAGAAAAAGAGCCCAGTAAGATATTACAATAAATATTATATGATGTTACGCTATAAAGTAATTCAAATACACTAAAACATGAGTACAAATAAAGAAGAAATTATATTGTTTAAAATTTAGTTTTTAGATTAAAAATAATTTACTAAACTGAACCTATAAAACATGCCATTTCTTAATTAATAAACTAATTTGTTTAATTAATATAAATGAAAATAATTTGTCACACTAAGGTCATGTAGTCACTATAAAATGATAATATTTAGGTGACACAGAAAGGCGAACATAGTCAATACAACATTGTTAATGTGGATAATAATAATAACTGAATCATGCCCGGAAAAATTTGTTCCACATAATGACAACCCATTATATCATATATTGATTATCGATTGTATGGATATCATGGTTATAGTTGAGGTATGGTAGTGAGTTGACCATAGAATAACTAATAAATTGACTAATTTTTGAGTTTATATATAGTCACACTATTCTAAAAAAAACTATTTCCATCCACTCTCACTTTACTGGGGACATGTCCATTTCATAAACCTTTCACATTCTCTAAGGATCCACTAGAAGGGTATGAGTCCACTGGTGAATCATATATCTATCTCATCCCATTTTTCAACCTGGTTCCAATGTGTTTTCAAAAGAAGGGGTGAGATAATAACCTTATGGGAATTCACAAGGCTTATTATCAACAACATCTAAGTCTAATCCCTAATTAATCTCATTGTAAATAATCAATTTTGTGACCCCCATAATATTGTGATGTATAAAAATAAAACACATTATAATTAAGGTATTATCACATGGGGGAATTTTCAAAATGTGCCAACTAGGACATTAAGAATTGTCAATTTCAATTTAAGTCCTTTTAAATAATCTAACTCCCCAAAAGGTTAATAATACCCGCTTTCTTTCACAACTCATAATTGATATACCGAACGATCCATTAAAGCAATAATTTATTTCAATTCTATAAAAAATCATTAAATTATGTATTTATATTTTAATAGGATAGAATACGTTTCAAAATATGGGTTTAGACCCCTTTTTCTTGAAGATAATTCATTAATTTAATGTATCCCAAGAAAAATTTTTAAATATAAGGATAATATCATTAAAAGTGGATTTTTTATTATTTAATAAACTACATAACAATAAAATATTTATAAAAGATAAAAAAATTAAATTCATTTAATTGAAATCAATGAAATTCATTTAATAAAAAAATATTCCAAAGACCTCAATTTCACTAAAACACCATTTAAAATTTTATTCAAAATAAATCCACATAACATGGAATTTAAAAGCTAAAAATGGTAGATAAATCAATGACATAGAAAATCCATTCAAATAATATTAAATTAAATTTGTATCGGGGAAAATAATATTTTATAAGGAATTCCAAGGAAAAATTTCGGCGAATATATTTCAGAAATTTAGAAACACACATCTATAAATTTATTAAAAATAATAAATTAAAAAATGAAACACCTACTTGGAATATTATAAATCCACGGACAAGGAATAAAAGATGTGTCACGTCCATTATCAATAACTAGATCATAAGAAGGGGGATCTTGAAAGGAGAGAAAAGATCCTTGATCTTCACTCCTACATAAATCAACACTGATAAAAAAATGACACAAATATCATAGCCTCTACAAGGATTAAATCATGAGGATAAGTCATATCAATGATTATTAATATTAAAACCCACCTAAAGAGAATATATATACTTCAATTTGTTATTTGATCTACCAAGAGATGTGGTATGGAGATCCAAAATGCCACTGCAGGGTCCCCAAAAGCCAAAGAATTGATTTTGGTTGGAGTGGTATGATATTAGGGTTAATTAGGTTGTTTTTTAACATAAATTACATTTATCATAATTTTTATTGTTATTTACATGGTTTCCAAGGCTATGTAACATGGTTATTACAGACCATTTGAAAACTATGAAACCCTTTTGTCCAAGGTCACACACATTATTTAAACCGAGAATAATTGATTTTCAAATGGTGAAAATAGATGAAAACATTGTTTAACCATGTGAAAATCGTTCAAAAGGTTTCATAATTATTTTTACCATGTGTGAAGAATGAAATTAATGTTTAAAATTTGTTTAAAGACAAACAAACCATAAAAAATTCCAAGAAACTTCAAAAAAGGCCCAATAAAATTCCAAAAAGAACCCTTAAATAGATCCAAACATTTTGTAATAAAATAAATGGATCAAAAAACATAAAAACATGTAATATTATATTAAAAAAAAAATATAGGAATTTATACCCCACGAATTACACTATTCAGTAATATATTACAAGATGATACAATATTTACTCCATCAGAAATTTTGTGAAGTTAATGGTCCATTATCATGAAGAGAATCACCCCGAGGATAAAAGCCCACACACAAATCCATTATCAACACACCAAGAACATAAGATGACTCCAAAACAGAGAAATACTAAAGACATGTCATTGGTGTCCCCACTATTTATAGACTCACCAAAATGGTTATCTTAGGAAAACCATTTACCTTGGGACCAAAGGAGAGAATTCAACCATTCTGTTATGAAATAATTCTTAAAGAATACATATATATAAAAGGTAATATTCCAGCCATTATTTTCATACAATAATATCACATCAATTAAATTACAATGAACATAAAATCACTACACAATGATGATACAATTTATTATTTTCTTGGGAAAATTTTGACCAGACATAACTTTTACAACATAAAACAAAAACATTTATTTTATTCCATATTTACTAGTTTCTTATTGTCCCTTGTGTTATCTTTATTAAATTTTGTCACATAAGGATATAAATCGACATGGGTGAGATAAAATTCCTAGGAATATAATATATAAAACCATGAAACAAATTTAAATTGGGTGAACATAATCATAACATCATCATCATGATAGTAAGCCTTAGGTAAAGGCATGGAATGTGGTAATTCATAAAATTGAATCATCATGTATTACTATTCAATTACCACACATAGTTTTGAAAGTGGATATCATAATTTGTAAAAATATTTAACATTCCTCATGAGATAAATCAAATTAACCAATGAATTGCAGTGCAATGTTAATTCAGGTGCACCTACCACATATTATACTTTAGTTTGTGTTATATAATTCTGAGTACACCCATTACATAATAACATTTACATTATCATGCATGCCACATCAAACATATATCAATATCAGACATAAAGTGAACCATGGAATTTAATGGTTTTTATTTTAAAAAGAATAATTCACAAACATTGGGTTATGAAATTAAAGATGGAATTACATAATTGATAAAATAATCAAAAAAATTGAGGGAAGAAGAAACAGTCCCCAGAAGTGTGTTTTTTGAAAGAAGAGTTCTTTTTGAAAACATTGCGTTCATTGTAATCTCAAATAAAAAACATGAATATCCTAAAAAGGTAATATAATTATGAATAATTGATATTTGTTGAAAATAGCCACTAGAAATTAGGTGAACGATGGATACCCCAATGAAAGAGATTTGGGTTTGAAAATCCCCTTACCTTGAGTCTAATTGCTTCCTTCACTTTAATATCATGTATAATAAAATAAGATTAATTTATTAATATATAAAAAACCTCTAGTACATGAATTTTATTCATTACAATTTTATAAGGTTCATTTATTGGATTTTAAATGAGTTATTGTGATAAATTTCATCATTTAGCTATGTTCTTTTCATACAATATATGATCACTTCATTTGAATACATCAATGGATGTATATTTAAAATGAGGATAAATATATAGAATAATTATTATATGTTATTGATGATACTCCATATTCATAAATTATCATATAAAGGATTTGGTAATATAACACGAGGATGGATGATTAAATAAATGTTAATGATGATTGTTTTAGGTCACTTTTTTCAGTTTTTTGATAACAAAAAACCCTTCTTATTTTATCCCTTAATATTATGATTATATGTTATTTCCAAAACATAAAATGGGTTATAACATTAAATTAACAATAATTTTTATATCATTTAGTGGTATTATTAATATCCTTTATGGATTTTATTTAAAATATAAGTATATAGCCCACGATATCTGTAAATTAACACCTCATGGGCGACGATAACATTTTTTTGATAAAAGAGACAGAGGGAGGATCATAATTATGGATCATAAAATATTTTTATAAAATTATATTATATATAATATACTATAGTTATAATTCCATTTGGATAAATTTAAGTTAGGATAGAATAAGTAAATGAAAATGAAAATGAATGGAAATTAAAAGAAAAAAGAGGTGATTTACATATTGAATTCTCCTATAATGATCCTCCTCAAGGAACCAAGGATTGGAATTTTGATGATACCAAGAGCTCCTAGATGTGTTTGACTATCTAAATAAGAGTATTAGTCATAATTTAGGCAAGTAAAAAATTGTGATTTATGTGAGGAGACAATGGTGTGAGTGGTGGTATTTATAGAGGACAAGAGGCATGTTTTCTTATTATTTTAATCATTAGCTAATTATTTTTCTATAGACAAAAAATATTGATGAGTTTTGTAACAAAATAATGATATTTGTGCATTTTATTTCCAATAAATGGTATCATACTTCATCCATGATATAAGCATGAAAAAAAATTTATGTTTTTAGAATTTTTTGTAAATTATCATATTTTACATTTCAAAAAATTCTAGCATTATAGGAAAATCACAAATACTCACACTAACCATTTTTCGATGTGTAGAATTAAAAAAATGAACTATATTTTATTAAATTAATTTTACAAATATGAGTAATTAAATTTTTATTTTAAATCATCATTCTCTTGGAAAATAAGGATTTTCAAATTATAACTCATTTTATATCACATTGAAAAATTATGTAAGGTCTCATAGAATTATTTTAAAATCATAATACATAATAATATTTATTTATAATTACATTTAATAAAAATAATTAGAATTTTATTTTAATAAATTAATCATAAAATTTTAATTAAATACTTACATCTTAAGAAATTAACAACACATAATTAAAAATTTATAAAGTATTTACTTATTTATACTATGATATAATTATGTTATATTTTGACTTATAAGATGCCATAATTTAAATTATAATTTCATGGGTGTGGTTACTAATCATTTTTCTAGTTTAATTTTCCTAACATTCATATGACTATTTTTATGGTCATGATACCTTTTCATTGGTATATGATCTTTAAATTCAAAAAATACTTCTTATTTCACATATTATTTATTTATATAGATTTTATTACTGAATATAGGTGGTTTTATATTAATTATACTATGTGATATTATGATATTAATGGATAAATTCAATTGATAAATGTTTGGGTTGTTACATTCATCTACTCTTTTGAAAATTTTCCCTCAAAATTTCGTTTTACATGAACAAGTGAGGATACATATCCTTCATCGCCTGCTCCAATTCCAAAGCTCCTTTTTCATACTTATAGATCCACCACAACACTTTAACAAGGTGGGTTGTCTTGTTGCAATGAACTATATCTCTCTTGTTTGGAATCATTATTGTAATCTCCTCATAAAAGAGACCATCTTCTTCTTTATCACATCTGAGTTCAATATATGTAAAATATTTTGTATGTAATTTCATAGGAGGGATACGTGAAACACATCATGAACATTAACCATACTTGGTTGAAGTTAAAGATAATATGACACAACTCCTATGAGATCATGGGTCTCAAATGGGATAATGTACCTTGGCCATAACTCCCATATCTCTCCAAATAGTATCACTCTCTTCTATGGTGATATTTGAATGAATACTGTATCTCCAATGTCGAACTGCAAGTCTCTTAAGTGATTGTCAACATACCACTTCTTCTTACCATTAGAATATTTGATATGAATTTGGATGAGCTAGAATTTTTTGTTCATATCTTTCACATGATCATGACCAAGTAGCTTTCTTTCCCCAACATCATCCTAATATGATGAAGATATACATCACTTTCCATATAGATCTTTATATGGTTCCATATTAATACATGAGTACTAGCTATTGTAGTATCAAAACTCAACCAATTAGAGATACTGATCCCATCCACCATTGAATTCTAAAGTTCAGGATCTTAGCATATCTTCGAGCTTCCAAATAGTCTTTTCTGATTTTCCCTCAGTTTGGGGGTGATAGGCCATGATAAAATTCAATTTAGTACTCAAGGAATACTAAATAATCCTCTAAAATTACAATGTGAAATTAGGATCTTGATGAAGAAAAATTAATACTAGAACCCCATGAATTCTTACCACATCCTTCTCAAATATATATTTGAATGTTGTTCAAGAGATTGATATTACTAAATAGAAATTATGTTTTTAGTCATGGTGAGTCTTTCCTCTACAACCCATATCACATTATTTTATTGAATTTCTTTGGGAGACCGAGGAAATATTACATGTTGACATTCTTGAAACTCTACATGGTTATAAAATATGGTTGCATCACCAATTTATACTTTTTTCTCTCCCCTTTAATATACTGACATATCAAACACATTGAGATATATTCTTCAATATCCTTATTCATGTTGTCCCACCAGAAGTGTTCTCTAAGATAACCGTAAAACATGGTACTCCCATGATTGATATGGAATGTTGTTCTATGTGTGTTATCCAATAGATTATTCTTTATCTATTGTGATTTAGAAATATGATGCATTTTTAAACCAAATAACAGAATCGTCATCAATATGGAACTCTTATAGTTTCTGTTCATTTACTACATTCACTCTCTTTTGTATCTCTGGATCATCCCTTTGTGCCTCCAAAATATTATCTTAGATAAATAGATGGTCAATCATTTGGGAATGGTCTGAATAAATTTCTACCACTATGATTTTCAAATCTATCTATTTAATATCAATGAAAATATGGTTTTTCTAAATCATCATCACTGAAAGAGTAACTTCTTCTTTTCCAAGATGAGAATTAACTACCTTCTTCACCTTTACTGGATGATAGTGAATAGAGAAATAAAATTCATTGATTAGATATAAATATCTAATTTGAGGAATGATGAGCTCGTTTTGTGTGAATATATAATTTATGCCCTTTTGATCATTATATATTTCACACTTCTCACCATAGAAGAAGTGATGCCATATTTTATAGCTAAAAATCAATGCTGCTAGCTCAATATCATTTGTTTTGTAGTTCCTCTGATTGATCTTCCACTACCATGAGGAATATTGTTTCACATTATTATTTTCCCTATGTACACACCCCAATCCTATCTTGGAAGCATTAGTGTATATCACAAAACATTCTCCACTTATTAGAAATGTGAGTATATGTACAATGATCAATCATCCCATTAGCTCCTTGATGTTTTCCAAAAATCCATTCTTCCAAACATAATTTACCTAGTTCATGGTTAACATAGTTTGTGGGCTTGATAATCATGAGAGATTTCTCCTAAAATATCGATTGTACCTAAATAATCCATGAATGCTACATATTTCTATGACACATGAGGGTCTGGATCATTGCATAAGTACCTCGGTTTTTGATGTATCCATATAAAATTACTCACATTTGATCACATGTCCCAAAAATAAGACTTGTTGCATCCAAAAGTCACATTTTATAAAACTGGCATATAACTTCATCTTCCATAATATCTCTAATAAAATCCATAAGGGTCTATCATGTTCCTATTTAATCTTATAGTAGTTGAGAATATCATTTATAAACACTACCATTAATTTCACGAGATAATGTCTAATTATTCTATTCAGCAAATCCTTAAATATTACAGGGGAATAAGTAAGTCTGAAGGGAATCACAAAAACTCACAGTGCTGAAAACCTGTATGGAAGGAAGTATTATGAATATATTCTTTCTTCTCCTTTAGAATATGATATTATGAATGGATATCCCCCTTTGATAAGTATCGTTCTCATACCAACTGATCAAATTAGTCCTAAATCCTTTTAAGGGGATACTTGTTCTTTAAGGGGATCATGATGAGTTCCTGATAATGGATACAGTGCCTCATTGATTCATTCTCCATCGTAACAAAGAGCAATTGTTCACTATAAGGTGAAGCACCTAGGCCTATGAACAATTTGTTCAAATTCTCTTGTATATACATCTTTAACTCCAATAATTTGATAGTATCAATCCTACTGGGAAACTTTTATATAGGTAGGGCTCCATGTATGAGTTATTTTGAGAATTTCACCTATGTTTATAACTTCCATTGACTCAGCAATTTGAGTGAGTTTTACATCATCACATGGAATCAACACCCACACCATTGAAAGAATTTTCCATGGAGAACCGTAATCTTCCTCGAATATTTTTGAGGTCCATCAGATGGGTCAGAATATGAAAGGATGCATCCTTTTCCTGAAAATTTATATGTGATCTATATAATAGGAGGCAATCCATTCCAAATATATCATCGAATTTTACCAACATATATATTATGTGATTTTTAGAAAGAATATTCTCACATACACCTATAGGAGAATATTCCAACACTTGGGTCACAATGATTACACAAATAGGTGTTTTTAATGATATTTGTACTTCATGGTTTCAAGGATTTGATTCAATAGTTATATAAAACATTCATGACATAAAAGAGTTCATAAAACAAAAATCAAATATAAATTTTTTCATTCTTGAGTGAATAGTATATATACCATTTATGACATCATTTTCTTCTTCTACTACCGAAGTAGTGATATCATAATCATTCCGTTACTCCTTTGGATTTGGTGGTTAATTATGTTGATTAACCTTAAAAACTTACTATTTATTGAATTTGATTTCATTGTACCCTTGCTCCAAATTGTTGTTGCATTAGACCTTATGTGATGATCTTATTTCCTCAAACACATTATTATGCTTCCTTATGTCTTTTCAAAATTCATAAGTTTTGTGGACCTCTCTCCCACATATGAAGCATTTCACCATATCTTATGTAAGTTCCCATGATGATTATTCCCTCCATTTTGACAACTCGGTGGTTGATTTTTCTATCAAACATTTTCAATAGATTCTCTGAAATGATACTCTATAATTCATTTCATATTACCATATCCATGAGAACATTTACAAAATTACATCTCCACATTGAGATAACATCAAAAAACATATTCATAATTCCCAAATTCTCTAATTACATGATTCTCTCGAATGTGTGGTTTTACACCACTAAATAATCTATCAATTTTTCTATCATTATTGATAAAAAAACTAAAGCGTACATTGAAAGTCCTATTAAATTTGATCCTTAAGCAATAAAATATTCTCCATACCTTTTCATCATATCTACAAATTCTCTCTCTATCATTTACAAAGAGTTTGTGGGAAATATTTAAAAATAAACATTATCTTAATGTCTATCCATTCCATCTCTTCAATTTCATCCCTTGGTATGGTGTTCTTAGTCATTTCACACCATTGGTCAGACTCTCCGTATAAATGATAAACATATAGAGTCTCCTTCTACATCATAGAATAGTGAAGAACATAAAAGTTCGTCTCAATCAATTTGACCCACTATTCCACAATTAGTAGATCATAATATCCCCACAACCTTACTGGTTGTTTCTGCATAAAACACTTGTCATCCAGTTTCTCTCTCATATGTGAAGGTGTTCAATACACATTATTCAAGTTATTATTTATAACCAGAGACATTTGGGTAAGCATCACAATTTTTTTTAACTCCACATCTAAAATCATTGGGCATTCTGTTTGGGAAATCACATCATCGTAACATTCTTGGGTAGTTATCCTATTTTCTCTTAGTTCCTACCATTTTCTATAGTAAAAAATGTTAGAACAAGATATATGAAATCATTTTATGAAAACCTAATTTATTCCATTGTGAAATTAATTTTAATTGAATATATTTTGGGATCCCTATGTTTATGATTTTCTATGACAATTTATAATGCGTTCATACTTATAATTTGTCTCATACAAATGGTTATCACTAAGGTTCTATATAACAATTTAGAAAATTAAATAAACCATCCTCTGATACCACCTTTAGAGATTATGATTTTCTATTTATATTATTACATAAATTTAATGAGAAAAAACATAAAATCATCACAGAACAAAGATCCAAATATTTATAACGTTGGTAAACTAGGACCATATATAACTGTTGAATCAAAAAACCAAAACATTTATTTAATTTCTTATTCTCTAGCTTCTTATTTTTCCCTTGTCTTCTCCTTAGTAGATGTTTTCACCTAAGGACATACATAATAAATGGGTGTGAAAAAACCCCAGTAATATGATACATGAAACCATGAAACAAAATGACATGGGGTGAGAATAATCATAAAATCATAATAATGAAATTATGCATTAGACAATGGAATTAAATTTGGAAATGAATAAAAACAAAACATCATGTATTAGTGGTAAAATACCACTGATATTTGTGAACAATTATAGAATCATGATAAAGAATATTTCAAATTATTCATGAGATAAATCACATTACCCAATTTATTGAAGTGCTACATAATTTTGGGTACACTCGTCACATCTTATAATTTACATTTTTCTATATAATTCTTGATGCACCCATCACGTCATATCATTTACATTATCATGAATACCACATAAAACATATATCATTATTGGACATTAAATAACATAGGTAAATGAATGGTTTTAAATTTATAAAACTTAAATTCAGAATAATTGGGTTCCCAAATTAAAAAGGGAATATCATTTTTATAATAAGAATGATCAACTTTGAATGAGGAAGAAAACATATTGTGAAGTGTGTTTTTCTGGAAGAATACTTCTTTTGGAAAACATTGGGTTTGTAATAATATATATTAGAAAACATGAATATACAAGAAAAGATTATGTAATGATGAATAAAATATATTTTCAGATAATCCATACTTGATGTGAGGTATAAGAGGGAAAACCCAACTAATGTGTGTTTGGTTTGAGAATTCTCATTACATTGTCTCTGATTGCTTCTTTCACATTAATATCATATATATTATAATTATATTCATTAATTAATATTTAAAAATCCTTTAATACGTTAATTTTACTCATTATAGTTATATTATGTTCATTTATGGGTTTTGGATGAGTTATAGAGTTTAATTTAATTGTTTGGGAGGGTTCACATTCAAACATTTCATCATCGGATCACTAGTATACATTAATGGGATTTTGATTAAAATGAGGATGAATATAAATAATTGTTTTTATATTTTACTAATCCTAAAAAATTATTATAAATGATCTTATATTTTATTTTTTATATATCATGAGGATGATTTATTAAACAATAGTTAATGACTGTAGTTTTAGGTAAATTTTGTTTGGTTTGTTTATCACAACAAACACAGTTTGTCTTATCATTAAGTATTATGAGAATATTTTATTTCTATAACATAAATAGGGTTATAAAATACACTATATAATTCTATAAAAAAAATTCATGGTATTATTATCATCCATTAAGGTGTTTAAAATAACTGAAATGGCATCACCCATGATGTTGGTAAATAGACACATCAAGGGTGATGATTTGATTTTTCGAATAAAAGAGATAGAAGGTGGAGTTTAATGTTGGATATTCCATTAAAAATATAAAATTATAGTTTATGTAAGGCACTGCATTTATCATTACATTTTTATGAATGTATTTGATGAGATAATAATAATAATATAAATTCAAATTGAAATGAAATTAAAAGAAAAATAGAGAGGATTTACCTCTTGAATTCTCCTCTTGGGATACTACCCAAGAAAACTAGGATTGGTCTTTTGATGAGACCAAGAAATATTAGAAATGGGGGAGGGGATAGAGAATAATGATGGGAATAATTTAGGAATGTCCCAAGGCTTGATATGTTTGAGGAGAAGAGGGTGTGATAAGTAGTATTTATAGTGGAGGAGAGGGGTGTTTTTTTATTTTAATAATTTGTTTATAATTTTTATCAAGATAAGAATTAGTAAGGATTATTGGGATTAAATATAGTAATTATTTCATGTTAATTATATCCAATGGTGACTTACATCATTCACTAAATAATCATGTCTAAAATGTCTTGGTTTTTATCATTTATTGTAAATTATCATATTTTACTATTCAACAAAATTCATGTATTTTAGAAAAATCCCAAAAATTCACCCTAAACCATTTATAAAATGTATAATTAGAAAATGAATATTATATTATTAAATTAATTTTTTAAATATGAGTAATTCAATTTTTAATGATAATAATCCTTTACTGGTAAAATAAAAATTTTAAAATTATAACTTATTTTATAACACCATTAAAAATTACATAAAGACTCACAAAATTATCTTATAATTTTATGAAAATAAAATATTAATTTATGAATAAATTTTACAGAAATAAATATTTTTTTACATTGTTAAACTAATCTAAAAATTAATATTCAATTATTATGACTCATAAAAAACCAACAGTTAATTAGTAGTTTTTATAATATTTTTTACACATAATATAAAATAATTATATCATACATTCATTTATAATATACTAAAATTTTATTTATACTTTCACCATTGTTCTTATTATTCATATGAATGGTTAACTATTCATAAGGTTCATTTTATCATTCCTATGGACATGTTACTATTTCATCGATAATGTATCCTTAACTTCTAGAAATACATATTGTTTCACCAATAATTAATTTATAAATTATTATTATGTCTTTATCTGATTTTATTTGATTTATAATATGTGAAATTTATATAAGAAGGGATAAATTCCATTGATAGATGTTTGGGTCAATGTTGTTAAGTAGCTGAAAAGGAATTATTCACTGGGTATGTACTCAATGGTAAAAAAGGATTTTTTTTATAAAAAACCCTCATACCTCGATGAGATCAACAAATAAAATGCGATCACAACCTGGTTCATGGTCATTCAAAACAAAAATCTTCCTAGTGACCTAAATTCATTCTTATGGTCTATGTAAGTCTCCTGGGAATGAGATCACATGATTAGGTTAGTGTACAACATGGAACTATACTCACACGAGGGATATCATTCGACATATAAAAATTAATTTGAAACCTTCAAGTCAGAACAAGAGGATCAACAACCAAGATCTCAAGAAAAAGAACCATTATTACATTTTCAATTCTAAAATGGCCATGTCCATGATCCAAAATGTAACATTAAGAAAGATCCTAAAAAAAATATTTTTAAAAAACAGACAAGCCACAAGATAGAAAAACTCAAACAGTTTCCACCCCAAAATCATAAGCAACTATAAGGACCAACATTTACCATAACAACATGAAGATCCTCCACTACAAAAATGCTTCAAATTAAGATCTATGTATATATCCTCATTATCATGAATCATCTGCATCCCCATTGGCAAGAGTTGATATTCTTGATACAAATTTCTCTTTCTGGTCACTAAATATAGAAAACCTAATAATGTGTCCTATGTTTCCAATGCATTCAAAAACACTTAGTGCCTTAGAACACAACTTCATAGAATAACCAGGTTATCCACACTATAATCACATGACGGTCTTAATATTTTCAATAGGAGACTAATATTTTGGGATCTTCATTGTTTAATTTTCCCATTCATGTAGATTTTCTAGATTCACATCAGCTACTCTTTAAAGCATCTCCGGATAAGAGATAAAACATTCCACATGCATGGTAGTTACATGTAATTGTTGAAATGTTTTCTAATTATGGCAGAATTACTAAATTCATTACCAAAATTTCCATGTATTAATGATACCAAACATTAGAATATCTCGGTATACATTACAAATGATAGATAATCTTGAGATAAAATAAATAAATCAAAAACGTTATACCTATTCACTTCATCAAGATGCTAAAATTGTATGAAGACTGAATTGAATATTCTTAGATACAATATTTCATACATACCAGAGGTATTTTTTTCATAAAAACACTCTTTTCAGGGTCTCTCCATTTAGGAGTAGATAGACATTATCTTTTTACATTCAAGAGTCTTGAGACTATCAATGTAGGTGTCAACATCTTCAAGTAACAACACTACCTCTAGAGAACCTTGTTTTCCTATATAATATGGTTGACTAAAACCAAATAATTAAGGGATGGGGTTTAATGGTTGGAAATTCTCTTATTCCACCACTCGATAAGGAATCCAGGTAGTGTAGTTGATAATGAATTTTAGTTTTGGAAAATTTGATGAACTACCCCAATGAATAGAAAATTGGAACAACATTCAATATTTCTTGAAACAATTTCATAGAGAAATTTCTATACATTATTAATCAAAGGAAAATTAACTCAATCATCGAGGAACACCGAAATATATTGAAAACTTTTATAAAACAATTGACACACCACATTAATCAAAACATCATTGATTTCATAACACAAACTAATTAACCATTTATAACATATTACTCTATAATTTCTAAATGATAAATCTTTCTATAAATCTAATCTATTTTTAAAAACCAATTACCAGTACATGAAAATTATTCAATGGTTTCAAAAGAACTAATCTGATTTTAAAATTATCATAACGATTTGAATTTTAAATCCATTAGAAATCAAGATTCTTTTTAAAAACATTGTTTTATCACATCACATAAGAGTCCATGATAAAAAAAATTTCTATACAATAATTTCACAAAACATGAATTTTTTTTATTGATTTTTTTGTAGGAATATTAAAAAATATTTTTTATGAAACAATTTAGTTTTCAGAGTGTATTCAAAATTATTAAAACGGTTTTAAATTTAAACAACCAAACAATAGCATGAACCAACACGTAAACATAACCCACATCAAAAACCTTACATAAGTGATTTCAGTAGTATTAAAATCGATACGGTTTCATGTTTTTAATGAATTTAGAACTGTAAATGTTCTACTTGTAGGGGACGGTACACCACACACAAACCTCACCACTTGTTATGGTTTGATTTCAAATTCATCCAAACTAATTCCCTATAGTTTACAATACCATGAAAACATTGTTGCACTGTGGTCATACATCCATTTTTATCAAAAACACATATAATGTTTCATGAATCTAAGATAGTTACATTGGTAATATAAATTACTATTAACAATAAATAGACTATAACACAAAATAATGACTTCATTACGAACATATCTATTAACAAATGCCTTACCATGAAGGAGTAGTGATCAAGAACCTTCTTACTGACTACCAATTTATTCCAGACACATTATTATGTTTTTTCAACCATGACTCTTCCCAAACAAAATAAGTAATTTCATGGTTAGGTTATTTTTTAATGGAATGATATAGTCTAATAACTTTTGTAATGAAGAAACCAATGATAACCTATAAACAGGTATCTGAGATAACTTGTTTCTAACTAGAAGATAATTACTGATTTCCATGGGTTGATGAAAAGAACCGTATAATTAATAAATAACCTTTGGATAATATTTTACCATAAAAATATTCACAATATCATGGTAAAATGAAGAAACATAATCTAATATATGGAAATAAATACATACATATCATAGTGTAAATAGTTATAAAGGAAAATGAATGTGGAACATAAAAACAAAAAACCCTCCTATGTTTGGTCTACAACCAGGATCATATCCAAAGTGACCCACCCTTTTTCACCATCACTCAAAGACCACAATGGATGATATATCATGAACACATTCAATAAGATAAAAATCAATGAAAACACCAAAAGTTATATGATTGGTTTGAGATAAATAAACTTGTAGTATTTCACCCAAATATTTAATGTAGTTAATTCATAAGATAATTCAAATATTCTAAAAGATGACTAAAAACAAGAGAGTGATATGATTAGTTTAAAAATAGATTTTTGGACATTTGAAAACCATTTATCAAACTAAACCTATAAAACATGAAATTTTACAATTAAAAAACTAAAAAATTTCTTACAAAAAATTAGAAACTATTTGACAAGATAATGTCAGATAATCGACTGTGATAGGAATATGTATATAATATGATAATATGAATAATGTGAATAAAATAGAGTCAAGGTTCATAATAACAAAAAAAATTAAACAATCAAGGAAATACGGGTGCCCAATAGTAAAAAGCCACATGGTCATGTACTAATTATCATGTAATGGAGTTAAGGGGTACAACCAATGTATGAGAGTGACTATACCTCATTATATATAATAAAATGACACATATTTTATATTAAATTTAGTCCAATGTGTCAAAAAAAACTTGTTTTATATACCCTATGGATCCCCTCAAAGGGTGTGATTCCTATAGTGATGAATATATCTATGGAATCACATATAACTACTAGGATCCCATGACTAACTAGATAAAGGGATGACATAAAAACATTACTAGGATCACACATGGATCCTTTCTGAAAAAAAATCACTATCACACCAAATTCTATCTAATTTAATAATACATTTTCAATCCATAAAAAATTGGAATTTTAAAAATCATATAAGAACAAATTATAGTTTGATCACAAGGGAGAATTATCTGAAAATCTCAAACATGCCATCAAGAGTTTTAAATTCCAATTAATATCCATTAAAAAAATTTATCATCATAAAAGTATAATAATACCCACTTCCTTTCAAAATTCATAATTTAAATGAAAAAAAAAGTATTTCAAAAAATTATTTGTTTCATTGAAAACGAAAATAATTAAAATGAATTATTAAAATTGTAATTTCATTGAATACATTTCAAAAATTAGACTTACGTTTTATTTTTATGTGTAAAAATCACTTGTTTTACATAACACAAGTACAAAAATTTCAATCTATTCATGAAATAATTCAAAGGGGATTATTTGTAATTTAAAAAATTGAATCATTTTAAACATTTTAGAAAACATCAAATTGTCTAATTCAATTATTTTTAATCAAAGATATTCATTTATTAAATCAAATTTTAGGCCAAAAGCCTCAATTTCTCTAAAACACCCTTCCAGATTTCTTTTAAAATAAATACAAAAATCCATGTTATTTATTAATTTAAAAAATTTGAGAGATATCAATTTCATAGCCATTAAATTCATGGAATATACTAGTCAATACAGATTGGATCAAAGATTGTTTTATGCAAAATTTCAAGGGAAAATTTCAAATAATATGCATTATAAATTAGAAAACTATCTTATGAGAATTTATCAATAAAAAATATACAAATGAGGGATAATCTTATAAATATTTCCTTGAATATTAGGAATCAAAACCATGAGGAATCAAAGATATTTCACCTTCATTGGAAATATACAAATCTAATGAAGATAGATTATTACAGGATTAAATAGATATAGATATAAAATTACAAATAAATCAACAAGATCCATAGAATCATAATGATATCATAGCCTATAGGAATATAGAATGAAGTATAGAATGGATATTTGTGATTATGAAGAAAATAACTCACTGAAAGAAAAGATATATGCTTTAATTGGACCTTTTATTTAATAAAAGGTGATGTTTGGTGGAATCAATTCCATCAAAGGCCCCCCAAAATCCATGTAATCTATTTTGGATCATGTGGTATGTGTTTATGGATAATTTTGTTTGTTAAATAGAATTAATACAAAATTTTTTACATTAACTATTGCTTGAATGGTTTCATGTGCCATGTATAACCATTAGTAATAATCCTATGCAAAATGTGGAAAAACTTCTTCTATGTTTCAAACATTGTTTAAAAAACATTAAAACCATGAAATAAACATGGAATATTATTCACACATTTTCAAACCATTTTCAAACCACACAATAGTTTCCAAACACTATTTATCTATGAAACACCCATACAAAAACTGTGCAACCCAAGTTTCACACTTTTATTAAACATGAAAAAACCATGAATTGGCCCATAAACCATCAAAAAAGATCTGATAAAATGATAAAAAGAATCCACAAGGAGAACCAAAAATTGGGTACTCAAATCCATTTGTCAAAACAGATTCAAACATGAAACATGATTTTGTAGTTTCAATGTCATTATATGCATATTATGATAATGTAATTTATTATTTTTTAGTGTGATGTATCATAATTATATGTAATTTAATAAAATATATAATTGATATGAAAATATTACATATTTTTTGTTAATGATTTTCCACATAATATGATTTTTTGATAGATTTAATTAAGGAAAATTTTATGTTGATAATTCCATTATTATTATACAATATTTTTTCTACTACAACATTAATGTTCTCATAGAAAACATTATCACTTAAAAATATTCTCATATCCATCCATATATGGTTATGGTGAAATTAGAAACTAAAATAGATCTTCCCATGGATATAGTAGTCCAACTGTCTGAATTGATGATAACTGTGTTTCTAACAAACAGAATAATGCATATATTTTATAATCATTTCAGAATCCAGAATATGCTATTAATATCTTACTTTTTCATGAAAATTATTTTTAAGAGCATTCATTCATCAGGTTTAAGGAACTATATAAAATTATTCTTTCCGATCCAATATTCCTTTCACATGAAAATATAGTTTTCCCTCCTCTTAGGTAATAATATATTGGTGATCGATGAATCTTCCATAATTTTAATTAAAAAAAAAACATAATAAGGATACTGATATTATCATTTGTTTGGTGGTGAAGAGTAATTTTACAAGGAAATATTTCGCGTATTTAAAAATAAATTATGAAAAGTTCTTTGGTGTTAATACCACACTTCTTAGATTATCTCTTTTGTGAAGGGGGGTAAACATTTTATTGATGGAATTTTGAAAATAAATATACCTTAATAAAGAGTATAGGGGTTTTAAGATATTTATGCGAAAATTTTTAGAGGATCTAATTGGGTATTCATGTGATCGAAATTATGGAAGGGGGACACCATTTTTTAGTGAAAGTAGTGTATGTTTTGTAAATACCTAAAACATTCCAATAATGGAAAGTATATATCAAGTAAAATTCTTCATGAATTTATAAATAAAAAAATTAGAAAAGTGATAATGTTCATACACACCTCAAATACTAATTTAATACGTGGTTTTATTATCTTTGTCCCTTTATCTCTTACGTTACTCATTTTAACTATTCCAGTTTTCACTATGATGACTAGTTTTTAAAAATGTTAACATAATCATTAATTTGAAAAGTTAAAAATTTTTAGATAATAAAAAACAGATGATTTAAATTTTTAATCACATTTTTATTGATTCAATTTTTATAAGAGGTCAATATATATTTTAAAATACTAATATTTTAATGAATTAAAAATTATATTTTATTTAAAAAATAAAGCTGAAGTTATAAAATGCTAAATATTTATTTATATAAGAAAACATGTAGTTTTAAAAATATAAATTAAAATATAAAAGATTAAATTTTCAATGAAAAATGGGTTTATGAACATATAGTTCATACTTATGTATTAATAATTTCATAAATATCACATTATCATCATATTACCCTATTCACAAACAGAGTAGCGTTTCCAGAAAAATCACCAAAATTAATTCTATGTTAATTTGAAAATAAAAATTTAAAAATATTGACATATTTATAAGATTTTGATTTTAAAAATTGATATTTTTATTTTGAAATTAAAATACATAATGTAATAACTTAATTCTTTTATTGATAAAAGGATGTTTTAATACATTATATGTTTCAACAATTATTTCATATAGATTTCTAAAATATAAGATGTTAATATAGAACATTATATTAAATAATATTATAATAATTTTTAATTTAATCTATTAAAAAAATATACCATGCTTAATTGGGAGGATCTTGGAAAAAAATATTATTTCTATACCTGATTGTATATAACAAATATAACTAAAATAAATTATTTATGTTTTAAAATTTGATTTTCCAACACAAATGATATTAAATTTATTATTTTGATTTTATATATTCATCCTATCATATATTAATAATATTTCTATTATTAATTATTTGTATCAAATAATAAATTTTAGATTTCCAATATTTTGATATAGTTTTTTTATTTCATTGTGAGTAATATTTTTTTAAATTTAATACATTGAAAAAAAACATCAGTATACATATAGGATATGTTAACAATAACAATATTTTCAATGAAAAAATTTGATATTACCATATTTATAATGGATAGACTATATATATATATATACTAACTAAACCAATAATACATTCTACTATCTCTTAATAAGAAAGAATGACTATTTCATATTATTGATTTATTCATAATTAATTCTCTACTCATTGTGATATACATCATTATATGGTTATATGGTTATTTTTTATCATCCAGGTTGTATATGGTCACAGTTCATTATTTTACATGAATATTTTATTTTTTCTGTCAATTTCCCCAATTTGATTTATGCACATTTAATGGATGAAATTAATCCATAGTGAGTAATAATGCATATTGTGTTTTATTTAATTTATAGTGGTTTTGTTTTAACATACCAATAATGAATGAATATAAAATCTTTAATTTATATTATATAATAAAGAAAACAGTATCTAATCATGGTATCGTCCATTAGAGAGAATAGGTTAATTTTATGTTCAATTATCGCCATAATTGATAATAATTGCAATAATAGTTCATGAAACCGAAATAATTACCTTCTTTCCTTATTAATTAAATTTTACCAACATAATGTTAATTATCACATTAATCTTAAAAAAATATGTTAATTTACATTATAGATACTGATCATGAAATAATTTTGAGATAGATATTGACCATTCATTCTTGGGAAACTTATCACATTACATAGAATGGGATTAATCATAATATTATGTTATTTTCAATGTATTTTTTCAAAGTGTGCCCCATTTTTTTACTAATAATTCCATTTTTTAATACTATGTTCCTTATTATCCTATCATAGAATATCACAAGTTAAAAGTTAATTTATTTTTTAGAACTGCAGATAGTTTTTCCTATAGGTGGAGATAACTAATAAATCAAAAAAAATAACATTTAATGTATTCAAAGGAATGATATTATGATTTACTCAAGGTACAATCCAAAAATAGTCAACTTGAAATTAAATAATCCTGACACTATGAGATATATATTTCAATCAAATCATAGGGTTCGTGGTTTAATAATCATAAAAAATATATTAGATATATTGTACCTCTTAAATTGAAATTCCTTAAATACATATACAACTCCAGAGTGGATGGTGTGTGTATATTTAATATCAGGATATACATCCGGAGAAGGATTTTTATAGGTGTTACATTTTCCTATTAATCTTGGTTCTTAGTGTTTCTCATCATACTGGTTATATTAGGGATTAAGATTTTAAATCGGATTATTAATAGGTTACCCACACATAAGATGTTAAATTATTAATGATACAATTGGATTAAATTTATTTATTTTAGTTGTATTAACATAAATATTACTTTTCATATGGTATTTTGAATGTTTATATCATCCTTCAACATTGTTAAAACATCTTCTTGTCTCATTAAATCAATTCTTCTGGTGATTATTAAATATTTATTATATATAATAATATTATAATTATTTATTTCATTAAATTATTCCATTGATAATTCATGAAACTACATATTTTTTTTTTGTTTTTTTCGTACATTGACTATGGTTACACTGCAAATCAATTATCATGATAACTATTTTTCTGTTATTACATGTATATTCATCTCATGTCACTTTATAATGGGTTTTCAGTTAGGTAATCTCTATATGTACATCACAATTTTTTCCCTCTAGTTCTCCATACTATAAAATAAAAACTGTTTTACATAAGTGAATAAACATTTCAAATATTCCAAAATTATAATAATAATATATAGAAAATCAACATTCAAAAATAGTATTATTTAATATTATCATGTTGAATTATTATTAATTAAGTTCAATCTATATGAATCATTGTTTAACCTAAGATAATTTTTGTTATGTTATCTTATACTTATCAAGATAACCCCAAAATGTATCTAGAAAATAAATCCATCATTATGGACTGTAAAGAATATGTGAATAAAAAATTTATATACCTAAGGAGTATCTACTATGGTTTATGGTCATAGTCCCACACATCAATAACAATACTGGAATTTTACACTTTACTAATGGTTCACAACCATTGGTAATGGCCTGGAAACTATTGGAATATACGATACAAATAATTCCCTCCACCGTGGCAAAGTAAGCCGTGACAGTAGGCTTATACCAACGGTTTTGTGAAAATCATTGGTATAGGTGTCAAAATAGAAGGTATAACAACATTTTCTACAAATCGTAGGCATATGTGTGTTTAAGTATAAAATATACCAACAGTTTGTGAAACCATTGGTATTTGTTTGCTACACTTATACCAACTGTTACAACCATTGGTATAGAGGTGATACGACAATCCATAAGGCTATACTATCGATTTTATTATAACCGTTGGTATAAACCTATTCCAATGGTTATAACAAAACCATTGTTATAGTTATATTATAGAATCTATACCAACGGTTTAAAACCCTTGGTATACATTTCCTCAAATCCACAGTAGTAGGCCCCTATCTCCTCCCTAGAACTGCAACAAAACATCTCCACAACAACACAACAACACACCTCACCCTCTCCATACCTGCAACAACACCAATACAAAATCTCCATCCAAAGTATTCAAAATTTACAATTCATTAAAGTATTTATAAATTTAGAAATTTATAAATTCACATGAAATAACACCCATTAGATAAAAGGCCTACATGTTGTAGGAAATGCAATAACACCCATCAGAGAATTCAAAATTTAGAATTCAATCCTCACTCAAACCACAAAACGAATATACACAAGAGAAAAAACATACATGTTATAGGAAGCACATGGGATGTTTAGTTATGGTATTGGGTTGAGTATCCTAAAACCAACAGAAAAACATTGGTAGAGTGGAAAAAGATCTTGATACCCATAAGGTAGACAATGGTAGTGGTCATGTGCTTATACCTAGGATGAGTAATAGGAAGCACATGGGATGTTTATATTCCTCTAATGAATATGTATCCATGTATAAATGGTTCCTGATGTGTTAGTGGGAAACATCGGCCAATCTCGACATATGAGATGGGTTACCGGAATAGCTTACATGTTTTTTCATAGACTTTTAAATTAGAATAAGTGAGTATGTAGCTAATTGTAATTTGATCTCCTGGGTGTGATGTGCTATGAATCCCCATCATGGGTACTAGGTATGAATATTCTATTAAGTCTTTGGTATTGGGTTCCCAAAGGGACTTTGGTTTGGTCCGAGAACCCACTATTTGAGGATTGGATTGAAGTGATACATGGGGCTATGGAGTCACAATATGTATTCATCTCCATTGGGGGATTTTTATGAGAGATTGAAACTTATTTTTCAAGAATCTATGTGTAGGCTTGTTGACCAATTTGTAATATGGTATGATTGAGTGTTCATAGGTTTCATATGAAATCACTATATTATATTTATTTGTTGTATGATATTGTATAGAATTAGAGACCCGTGATTGAGAATTAGAACATGATTGTGGGTGCATGTTCATGATGGGATGACGAGACTCATTCTTAATATATGAAAAATATTAAAAAAAATTTAATCTTTACCGATATGGAGTGTAGAATGAAGAAATTGATTAACCTTTGATGGATCTATAGAGAGGAAGGAGTTCCTAGCCTAGGTTAAGGGAGAGGGATCTTGTTTAGACCAAATCAAAACAGAAAATAAAAAAATAGATGAATAACATTATGACATATAGATTAGAACTAGATAATTGTGTGGGGGGTTGGATAGGGGTGGGGGGCAATCTGGGTGGTGTGTGGGGCTATCAGGGTGATGGGAGGGTTGTCCGGGGTGGTGCGGGGGGTTGTACGGGGGGGTAGTGGGGGGGGGGGGTGGGTGGGTGGGGGCCATTCAGGGTAAAGGGGCTGTCAGGGGGGTTGGGGCTAACATGGGGGTGGGGGCTATTCGATGTGGGGGGTGGGGGTGCTGTCCGATCGGGGGGGGGGGGGGGGGCGAGTGTATTTTCGGCCAGTATAGTCACACGACAGTACCGATTGACGTGTCGTCTGGCTGACCATTTCAAAATTAACCCACTCTTTGTTATAGTTCGTTTTCATGGTATTACGAGGTCATTCAGCCGGTTTTGAGCACCCCACGCACACTTTTCAAGCACGCCAAAAACCTAAAAATCACATATTCTACCATACCACACAATCCGCGCATCTGAATGATGTGTCTCCACCTTGTACTCCTCATGAATAATAATTAGAGTTTTTTCATGTGATTTTAAGTCATTATAATATCGTTCGGTATGTATTTGACCGTAAAATGCATGTTTTGGTCATTTACGACACTCAGAGTGTGTTTTTGGCCACTACGGTCACACAAAAACTCCGATTGAAGTTCCGTCTTCTAGACCATTTTTCAATTCACCCACCCTTTGTTGTCATCCGATTTCATGGCATTCTGAGGTCATTCGGCCTATTTTTACCACCCCACTCACATTTTCAAGCACATCAAACACCAAAAGAAAACATATTCCGCTGTGTCGCGCAAGCCACACATCCGAATGACATCATTCCTCCTAATAAACCTCACAAATAATAATTAAGGTGTTTTCGTGTGATTTCAAGTCATTGAGATGTCATTCGGTATGCATTTGACTGTTGAGATCATGTTTTGGCCATTTACGACAGGCGGAGTGCGTGTTCGGCCACCACAGTCACACAAAACCTATGATTGGCCTGTCTTATGGCTGATCATTTAAAAATTTACCCACCTTTTTCTTTGGTATGATTTAATGGCATTCCGAGGTCGTTTGGCTGTTTTTGACCACCACACGCACGCTTTTCAAGTGCGCCAAATAGCTAAGAAACAAATATTCAGTCGTTCCACAAATACCACATGTCCATATGATGTTTCATCTCCTTGTACACATCATGAATAAAAATTAGGGTGTTTAGTGTGATTTCAAGTTATTCCTCTGTGGTTCGGTTTGCATTAGACCGTTAAACGCATGTTTTGGCCATTTACGACACGCGAAGTGCATTTTTTGCCATCGCCGTCACACGACACCTCTGATTGACATTCCATCTGGCCGACCATTTCATTGTTCACCTACACTTTGTTTTTTTCTGATTTCATGGAATCCCTAGGTCGTTTGACTAGTTTTGACCACCCCACGCATGCTTTTTAAGTGCGCCAAACACCTAAAAACACATATTTAGTCGTTCCACGTAAACCGCATGTTCGAATGATGTGTCGTCTTTTAGTAGACCTCATTATAAATTATTAGGGTGTTTTCGTGTGATTTCAAGTCATTATGATGTCGTTGGGTATTTATTTGACCATAAAACACATGTTTTGTCCATTTACGACATACAGAGTGCGTTTTCGGCCACCGCGGTCACACGACACCTCCGATTGACATACTGTCTGGCCGACCATTTTGAAAGTATCCCACCCATTGTTGTCGTCTGATTTAATGGAATTCTGAGGTCATTTTACTGATTTTGACATCCCCATGCATGCTTTTGAAGCACGCCAAACACTTAAAAAAATACATATTCAGTCGTTCCGTGAAAACCGCGTGTCCGAATAATGTGTCATCTCCTCATACACCTCACGAATAAAAATTAGGGACTTTTTGGGCGATTTCAAGCCATTATGATGTCGTTCGACATTCATTTGACTATTAAACGTATGTTTTGGCCATTTACGACACACGGAGTGCGTTTTTGGCCACTTCAGTCACATGGAACCTCAGATTGATGTGAATTCTAGACAACCATTTCACAATTCACCCACCATTTGTTGTCATCCGATTTAATAGCATTATGAGGTCGTTTGCCCAGTTTTGACCACCCCACACACGACTCTCTAGCATGCCAAACACCTTAAGAACACATATTCAGCTATTCTGTGCAAATCACATGTCCAAATAATGTGTTGTCTCCTCGTACACCTCACGAATAACACATGGACCATTGTGTTATAATATCAAGACAATATGAATAAGTTTGGTCAGTTTTTTGAATGCTAGTTGTTTTAATTAAAAATGTTGTCAATTTTAAACAAAATAGATACATTTAGATTGATACTAGCCACACCATGCCTTAGATTGAGGCGGGTTTTTCTTTTAAACATCTCAAATGACCATTGGATCATTTTCTTAATGTATCAACACAATCTAAATATGTTTGGTATATCTTTCGTATGTTAGTTGTTGTTTTTACAAAAAATGTTGTCTATTTCAATTCAAAGTGAGACACTTTTAGTGGTACCGGCCACAACATGTCTCGGATTGAGGCGGAGTTGTCTCGTACCAATCAAAAATGACCAATGTATCATTTTTCTAAAGTATCAACACAATCTGAAAGCATTTGATCAGTTTTCCATATGTCAGTTGTTGTTTTCATTGTTTTATCCCACCTATAATGGGATAGCTCCGGTAATAGGTCTGGATGACCATGGTTATTCAGTTGCAATTTGTTATTAAGGGCCTTACTCAGCTTGAACTGTTTCAACAATGCCTTTGATGTTTTTATTCATAGGTTAGATAGTATTAGGATCATTGTAATTTGGATAGTAGGTGAGGAAGAGGGGAATGAACAGCTTAATCCCATTATTGAATCAGAGTTGCACAAGGTGATTAGAAAAATGATTACAGATTCCAAGATCGATTTTTTAGGATATTTTGAATAAATCATATGGGCAGTTTAATTTAATTGACCTATCTTGAATGTCTGAGGACTTAGTTTGTGTGAGGTTAGTTTAATAAACATTTTGGGGGGTTTTTTAGATGGTCTTCATCCGATTAATTGACATTTCTTTTTAAATGTATAAATCATGACTACTTAATATTCTTTTTTTAAAATAATTGTTTAGAATTTTTTTGAGTTTGATTGTTTTGGAATTATCTTGTAACGGATTGGTTTCTATCTTGTGTTTAGAAAACAACTATAACATGATCAAATCATTGAAATATAAGATGGTTAACCATAATGTGGGTTCCGTAGGAAGATCCTCCAATAGATCCATATTTGAATGAGTTAAAGATCCATATCATTTAGACTCTAAGGTCATTTTTCCCAATAATCCTAGAATGGAAAGTGGATCATGGATTGGAATTTACCAAGTAGCATCCATGTGTAATATATATTTATAGTAGATCAATAAAAAGTTTCACATTACTTTTTGTGTCACACCAGATGGTGTTCCATCATCTCTTGGCTTCCATCGGGAGGTTCCACATTTGATACAATCATTTATTTCAGTAGTTTCCACCCAAAATAAGCTAGAATCATTTGGGCAAGCATGACTTTTTATTTTGAGAATCCATGTTTATCAACTAACATCCATGCCTTATAGTGGTTTGAGGGAATATCCACATCATCTGGAAGTATGTCCTTAAAGAAGGTTTAAATGTAATTGATTGTAGTATTGAATATCCCATACATAGTTTTCCCATGAAACAATCAGATTAAAAATTCCAACTTTTTCATTTTACCACATTGTCGATATACTGGAGTAGTTGTAGCATGATTCAATTTTTTCATCCTATTAACATCATCATTTTCATTGGACGCGTCATGTGTTATTGTATGGAAATATTGCTGGCTGGACATCCTTTCCTTCACATGATGCCAAATAAATGGAAACCTATCATATTTCAAACTCTCTAATTCAGTCCTATAATTTGGATCATCAACATTTTGAGATTACATTTTCTCTACAATGTGATTCCACACATAATAGTTTGTTTGGAATCCATATTTGGTTAAATGATAGCTAACTGCTTCATGACTCTACCAAGGTCAACCAACACAATTAAAACACAGGCAGTGTATGTGACCTCTATCTGAAGCCTTGTCAAATGAAAAATTTAAAAATATTATCAAATTATTTTGAAAATTTGATGAAATCCTATATGTTTCGTACATCCAACTTCTATCCATTCTGTAAAAATATTTCGATAAGTCATTTCAATGAAATTTACTAATATTGAAGTTCAATCAAAAAAAATTTTTTGGTAAATGAAAATTGTTTACTTTATATAAAAGAATAACTGACACATTACTCTATATGACAAACATATTATGAAATACAAAAAAATACAGTGTATATAAGAAAATAAGATAAAAAATTTCTAATGCATATATTCAATGATTTTCCCAATAAGATATAGGAAGTGGATCAAGGAATACATATTCCTTAAGGGTATTGTTGGGAGTACATGTGTTGGGAAGCTTATTTTATTCAATAATGTTTTTAATTATATTTTTATGATATTTAAATTAATCAACCTAAAAAACCATTTATTTTATATATAATCAATTCTTGAAACACTTTAATGATCTTTATAATTTATCTAGATCATTTATGATATGTTTCAATGGTAAATGTAATGAGAATCTCATTCATGAATAATTTTATGTAATCATTAAAATTCTCTAAAAATATTCACTTTATTGTGATCACTGGACAATGAATTTAACCTAAATATCAACTTTATTTATCATTTATATGTTTATCACATACTCTATAAATCATTTATACATATGGTATTATATATTGACTGATATATCATTTACTTGGGAAATTATTATTTATCATTATTCATTAAGTGATTTGTATACTAATTCATAAGGAATATTGTTCATGAATTAAATAGATTATTCTATATATATAGTATTTATTAGACATGAATTTGTTTATGGGGATCAATTATAGATAGACCCTCCATTTGTTGGTTGTCTCATAAGACAAATTAGATGGATAAAATTATTTAAAGGGGATTATAATGTATAACAACCCATAACATTATCATTATTGAAAAAATGTAATTATAGCTAAAGGTTTCATGACACATGGGATCATTAAATCTAATAAAAATAAATTTCTTCATTATGAATTTAGTTACTATTATCCGTCCTATTTTCTCCATAACAATATATTTTGATTAATTTCATTGTAATTTTATTTTTTAAATGAAATTTGTTCAGGAATTTACATTTGCATATTGATTATGAATTGTAAAATCATTATAGTCATGTTATAAATTAAAAGTAATGTGTATGTTTAGATATATTACTTTCCATATTTATTATTCCATATTGATTATAATTTATTAACTCATGGTAGTTTCCGTTATATGAAACCATTATGTAACATTTGTGATCACCCTTGTTTGTTTTTCATTCCTAGAAATCAGGGAAGAGTATTATGATTGATTTTCAAGGATATTCATGATAGAATAATAATTTTTCCAAAATAAATTTTTTCCCTTTAATTTTTGTATTAAAATATAACACTAGAAACATGTATGTATGTAGTTCTATAAGACTACTGAACTATTAGGCCATGTGAGGCATAATAACTTTTATCTAATTCCAATGTGATAATGTATAAATCGGGTCTGGTCTATTATAGTCATGGTCATAAAAATGAGTATATTTTATGAAGGTGTAGACTACCATAACAAATAATAAATCTATTTCATATCCCATCACTTGAGGCCCATGCCATGACATACCCCAAGCCCGCCTTTTGAAGGATAATGGTTGGTAACTAGTGCTAAAGGAATCAACCAAAAAATGAGGGGAATTTTCCAGAGTAACTATTTGAAAACACACACAAGCATGCCCAAATATGGAAAATTAAACATCCATGCCACTAAAAAACATATGAGTAAAAGTAAAAACGGATGGTCTAATGGGCCAGAATACTAAACCAAAAAAAAGGATGAACATAAAATATGAAAAATACTATGAAACTCTAATCGAAGTCCTCTAGAAACCCCACATTTTGGGTATATATAGATTAGATGTTAGAAGACGTAGAAGGACCTCCCCCATAGCGGACCTTACTTCCCCCCCCCACGATCCTAGGCCACCAAGTCCTCGGCATAGTCGTTGATTTTCTACTCTAGACACAACATGTGCGGGTGAAGCCAGTGCATGGGTGAGTAACAAAAAACACAGTAGGGACTCCAAACCAACTAGGAATGATCAAAAATCAATATACAAGAAAACATGATGTATGATAATGAAGAATGATCATGAATAAAGACAACTCACACCAGGTATAACATAATGTGTTGATAAAAAACCAATAATTGCCAACACTTAACATCAATCACTTCAACAAAACATGTCCCTGATGAGTCCATTAGGCCAACTAAGTCACCTACACTAATTCATTAGCTGGGTCACAAATCCTCACTTTTTATTTGAGTCATGAATCCATGCTTATAGCTAAGTCAGGAAGCCTCGCTCGGTAGCTGAGTCACAAAGCCTCACTAGGTAGATGAGTCAGGAGCCTCGCTAATAGCTGAGTCACGAAGCCTCGCTGGGTATCTGAGTCCCAAAACCTCACTGATAGATGAGATAAAGAACCTCAATAGATAGTAGGGTCATGGATACTCACTCATTTCTGATTCATGAATCCTCAATGATAGTAGTTTCAGGTAGCCTCACTAATAGCTAAGTTAAGGAATCTCGCTTGGTAGCTGAATCACAGAGTTTCACTCAGTTTATGATTCATAAAGCCACACTGGATCAACTTCCATGAAATTTTACTTATATGATTTCATAAGAACAACCCATTCATGTGGATCCCAATTCCTTGGATGGAACATCAATTGGATGCATTGTCTAAGAGATACGTCACTTTTGGTAGACAAATTATGGTTGAATTTGGGCCTGGTCTAACTTGTCAAGACCACCCATACCAAGCTGACCCATGGTCCTGCGTGACCTGATCTCATCTGATTGGTCCATTGGCCTCGATCATTGGGCCTCACTGGACCTGGATAGGGTTGGTCATTAGTACAGTCTGCTTGTTCACCCATTGACCAAAATTATTCCATCCAAGCCCGCACTAGTGGGATAGTATCTTTTATTAACCTTGTCACCTCACAGCCCGATTTTATCCCTTTTCTCTGGTACGTTAAAGTGGACTGATTGAAAAATATTGCCTGGCCACTCGGGCAGCATGGTCAGTTAGCCTAGCGCTACAAGGTGGGTAATCATGCCGGTTCGACCCATACCGACTCATCCTATCCAATTCATCCCAAACCAGATCAGCTGGTCTGCTCGGGGAGCATGCAGTTAGTAAGTCTGCCACCGTCCTTGGTCAACACGTGGCTCACATGGAGCGGTATGCTCTTATGTGGTGCCATGGTGGCACCACATCCAACCATCCATTTTGAACCTTCTTCACTGCAGTGTGCACCAAGCACACCACCTAGGCCAGTATGGTTAGCGAGATCCAATTGTCTTGTCCCGCACGTGGTGGCCAGGGTGGCACCGCCTCATGCATGTGGCCTCTACTATGGTGGTGTCATGATAAAAACACCGTCCTAAATCCACTAGGTCTGTTCTAGTGGTCTAATCTCTAATATTTTTTCCCTCGAGCCTCTTTGGTCACCACCTTAACTTCCAAGGCCTCAGATGCACCTTAATGCTATTTCGAGGATGCGACCATTAATAATGCACAAGCGGAGGGGCTCAGGACATGTTCATGTCATTCAGCCCCATCTGCGTTAGATGTTTAAAAACATGGGAGGTATGGGATCATAGTTCCATCAGATAATCATCAATATTATTGAAAAATCCCCTATGAAAAAACCCTCCCTCATGAAAACATGATCCATAGATCAACCTGTATGTTGGTTGATCTACACACATTTTTTTGATGTTCGAATAGGGAAAACATAAAATAATTAATGCCATACCTAGGTTGGATCATTTCTATGAAAATTAATAGTGCCGCTACATTAAATGTTTGTTGATCCTCTATTTATAGTCATTGGTTGATCATCATTGGTGACGAATCGTTCAAAGCAGGGTTGCTTTCACCATCATCATCCACAAGAGATTTAGAGTAGAACAAAGATAGTGGAAACAATCCTACATTGTCTCCATGTCCATTAAAGGATGAAACATGAATCAAAATTTTTATGACAAAGCCTTTAAACTATTTCATTTAATTAAAAAAATTATTCAGTTTTGCATGGTTGGAAAACCATTGAGCTGAAAATATATGAAAAAATCAAAAAATAAAATAAAATAAAATAAGATAATTTTAATTTTTAACTTCTACATTAAAAGATCCAAAAATATCATTCTCCCTTGACATACATCGATTTCAGTTAGGCATATTCTAGGAAAATAACACCATTTTGAGTTTAGCGGTGCCATCGAAATTTTGATTTGAGATCTGGTTTAAAAGATCGAAATACTCACTCCCACGTTCATTTAAATGAACCTCAAAATTAGTTCAAAACGTAGGTTTCTCCATTGACCCGTTCCGGTCAAGGTTAGGCTCTGACTAAGTGTAACATGTCCTCATGATTTTAATTCTACTAACAGATATCTAATCTAATTTACCATTTAAGAGTTACAAATATTTGACAATAAAATAATTGTTACATAATAATTTTATTTATGGCGAAAAAAATAACTTCTATGGTTGGCCAGCACTGGCCAATGTTATAACCTACCTAAAGAAAACATAACCTCTCAATGTTCATGGTGGTCTTGGGTTTTCAATCCAACTCTTCATTTTTGAGTTATAATAATTTTAAAAATAAAATAGTTTTATTTAATTATTTTCTTAATGGTTATTCCATTTTTGTGTTTTCTCACTGGAGGCATGCACTGAAAAAAATTATGTCACACTTGGGGTAATCCTGCCATCCTAAAAGTAATGGTGCCTTCATATTTCTAATATAAAAAGCCATTTAAGACTAATTATTCATTTTCTGTAAAACCACTCACACGTGATATTTACAGTTTATCATTTTGTGATGGATCATTTCTGGAAATCCAGGATTCAAAATCGCCCACTATCTCATCTCTTAGTCACTAAATAAAAATATATAATAAATAAAATTACATTTAAATTATTATACATTAAATTACCCACCATTTTATGGGATTTACATCCTCATAATCCAAAACAATGCTTAATAATCAAATGGGGGTACTTAGCATGAATCTGAGCCTCCCTCTCACATTTACCTTTTTGGAGATTCCCATGCTTCCACGAAGCATAAACCAAAGGAATCAACCATCCATGAAGTACCCATTCCTATTGATCATCACTCTCCATTATGAATTATGAAAATGTTTCCCCAACATCAATGTCCAACTTTACCCATCAACGATGTGCATTGGATAATGCACGTACCTTTTCGGGTGTTACACATGAAACACATCATGAACCCAATGCATCTACTAGGGGAGCTGGGCCATAACCCACCTCGCCAACACTAATCAGAATTTAAAAAGTCCTAATGAACATTTTAACAACATTCTACCCTATTGATATCTTCGCAATCCCTCTTAGGTTGAGACCCGAAGAAAAACATGGTATCCCTCTGAGAACACCATGGTCCTTTGTCTAGTATCTGCAGACGATTATTGTTTGATATTGTAAATCCCTAATCCAATCCAAGATGTTATTCACCATCTCATTAATAATCATAAAAACTGTAGACCAATGAGTGTTGACTACCCTGGGTATGTATAGCTTAGAGGTGATCTACGAGTCCGCACGTAAAAATCCTTGAACAGTGTGATGCCAATGATGGAGTGATAGGGGTTGTTGTATAAAAACTACTCAATCAGTAGATGATCATCCCACCTACTACCAATTACAGAGATGCAAGAACAAAGAAAGTTATCCATGGTATTAATGGTATACCCTGTTCGACACTCATTTTTTGGGTGAAAGGATGTTTTCAAGCATATCTGAGTCCCAAGTACCTCCAATAATCCCGTACACAATCAGGATGTAAGGCGTGCATCACTATATGAGATTATAGTTGATGGTAATCCCTTTAGATGAAATTTATCATGAATATAGAGTAATACCAAGCCCTCTACTGAACTCTAATCTTGAATGGGTAGGCAGTGGGCCAACTTGTTGAGTTGGTCTATGGATACTCAGATTGTATCATCAATCAAACTCAGCCTCTACTTTATTTATCCCTAGACACCAGTTCTGACGTTAGAGATACTTGTACATCTATGACACTCTATGGTGTTGCGCCATTGGGTTGGTATGGAACTCCCTCATAATGACCTCTCTCAACAACACTGGTACTATTGTGCACCCTCTGAAAATTATGACGTGCTTGCCACCTATAAAAAATCCATCATGTTCATGTCCTGAGGATAACTTATCACATCAAGCCTTGTAGATCGAATCATCGATTTTCACCTCTATAACTTTTTGTAGGTTTGTATCAGTAACAACCATCGCATAAAGAAAATATCTCTCCTCTCCATCCACAACTACTATTTGAAGCAAGCCCAACTGCTCTGAGGCAACATTCAATATATTTGAACTGGGTCTCCATATGAGATCATCCACTACCATGTTTCCAATACAAAGAATATAGACTACTTTTTCATTAATGTCCTAAATAAACATAATCCATTATACCTATATGAAATACTGAAAATCCAACAGGCACCATTCCATCCACACAAAATGCTACCACGTTTAACTGATTGATGTTCCCATCGACCCTTTGGTATTGGTTACTCATTATCCACAACCACTTGGAAAATACTCTGGTAATCCAAACATAACCTCGAACATGAGGTATTACTACGCCCTTCCTCTGAAACACCCCACCCACACCCCCTACTCTTGAAGCTCTATGAAAGCCGTACTGATGCTGATATGGATGACATCTCGTGGTTTAGATTGATATAGTAGTCCCTTTCCCTGTGGGGAGGTAATCTTGGAAACATATTTTGAAAGGATTTTCCCACACACCGCCACTACTATTGGGAACATGTATTTAAAAATATACACTAACATGAGGGTAAGGCTCTCCGACTAAAGAGTGATCAGATGCAACAACCTATACATGTGTTTATATCATGCTTCTTGGACATCCTTTTTCACTAAAGATGGAAAAAATCATTGCAATGTTTTCAATATACTTAATCTTTTTTCCTAATATAGTAAATATGAGCATGAAATGTGGATGAGAAGTATATACCCAATATAACATCATACGGAATCGACACTGCCACTAGGAGGTTCCAACCGAAACACTCACCAGAAGGGTTAGAACAGACCACCCGCATAAGTGTGATTACTCAGTCTCCTAACATAGGTATCACCATACGTAAGGATCAAGTTAACAGTATAAACGAAAACTCTAGCTCTTGAAAAAGATTTCTGACATAATCAAATGATTAGCACATATGTCTGTTAATACTGAAACTAGTATTAGATATAGACTGTACCTCGAATCATTCCTGGATCCCTCGGGACCTAAAACACGACCCCATGTTGCTACTCCATTCCCCTATGCTCTGTCTACTAGACCCTATTGTGGACCACATTGGGGTGGTAGTTGTATCATGTCTAAATGTGTATAACCTATTGTTACTCTCTTATCTCCTCTTCCACGTCTTCCACCCTACATATTCATTAGTTCCTGATACTTACTCTGACCAAGTGGACTATCAAGCATTTCACTATAAGCACAATGGGATTAAAAATCACTAGTGATATATTCCATATCAAATTCTGTAAAGAAATACCTCTTCCTAGGCCGACTGGACTAACACTATGATCCATGACCTGTAGACCCCAAACCTTTAGACCTCTTCTTGGAATGTCTCACACATCCATGTATATGAGACTGACATCATCTTCTTGATTCCCAATACTGACATCCACAAGTTTTATCTGCTCACTCAATGGACTTTCAACCAAAATATTTATCTCTAGAACACTATCATGAGTATAAATGCACTAAGAAATTACGATAGATTGAATGTCCCTAAACACACCTTTCTCCGAGTTCTGAGCACTGAAGTACTGGTTGTATCATATTCATGATGTACCTGGAAAAGTTGGAATTCCTTGATGAATACTCATGTACCAACATGTTATCCAATAGAAGCACTTTGGGCACACATATCCATTAACTTTTTTGTCAAGAGTCCTTTCTCTGATAAAGTTTCTCAAGATATGTCAGTGGAAATAACATTTTATTGTTTGATCAAGTAATCTAAAACCTTCCATCACCCTACTGACCCATTTAGAATGCTCACTTCCAAGGCCACCATCTAATCTAATGGTTCCCTAGGCAGACGGAAACTCACCCACCACCTCATTCTTGTCCTTAGCCCCCTACGAGTTAGGATCTCCTTGGAACCTGAGGGGTCTAGGTCACTAAAACTCATGTAAGGAAATGATCCTACATGTATCATGTACTGGTAGTTCCAGTAGTAACTGCTGGCCAATGGGTAGTGGTATCACTAGGACACCTCCTCAAGGTTCCATGTCAGGAAATACTCATTTACCGAAGCCTCATCACATTATGGACCTTCCCCATGGTCATGAACTAGAAACCTGGATAGCTATTTTCATGGAGGCATCTTGATTGAGAATCAAGATAAACCACAATATATTTATTACACCTTGTGAGATAAATCTAACTCAAAAATATCATGTAATAAAACTCAGAGATTAATGAAACTATTTTTTTCATATACCGGATCATAAATCAAAATAAAGGGTCCTGGTGTATGGATACATCGGCCACCACGCCAACACTGGACTCCCAGACCAAAAATTTGAAATGAACACATTTAACACTTTTTGCCCATCCAAATCTACAAACACATAGGTCTTTCTCTCGAACCGAACACCTCTAATATAACTCTCTCATTACTCGTCCCCTAGGGACCGTGCCGTGACATACCCCACTCCCGCCTCCCGAAATCCAGTGGTTGGCAACTACCGTTGATGGCATAATCCTACCAATGAGAGGCATTAGAATGAGTACTTGTACACATGAACACACAAATATGCCCAATTATGGAAACTAACCATGATATCCACTAAATAACCGTTGTGTAAATGTACAAACTGTAGGTCAAATGGGCTAGAATAAAAAACCAAAAAAGGATGAAATGAAAACAAGAAAAATATTAGGAAAATATGATATATGTCCACTAGAAAACCACATGATGGGTATGTATAGAGTATATTTTGGATACTGAAGAAGAAATTCCCACCTACATGACCTCACTGAGCCTCGCCCATTTTGGGGCTTCCATGTCCTTCGCCAAGTCATGGTCATCTGTTGGAGACACAATAGTTGAGGGATAATCCCGTTGAGAGGTGAGTAACAAAAAAAATTAGTATGGTCCCAAAACAATGACGAATGACCACAAATAATTCCCAAAGAAAAACACAATGTATGATCATGAAGCATGATCAGAAAGAAAGACATGTCAAACTAGTAATAACATAATGTGTTGATAGAAAAACTAGTTTTTGTAATCAATAAACATTAATCACTACAAAGGAACTCATCCATGATGATTCCTTAATTCTAGATAGTTCTCACAGACCTATTAATTAATCGAGTCATGAAGCCTCCCAGAAATGAGGACTCAAGAAGCCTTTCAGATAGCTGAGTCAATAAACCTCGTTTGGTAGCTAATTCCTAAAGCCTCACTGGGTAGTTGAGTCATGAAGAATTGCTAATAGCTTGGTCATGAAGCCTCTCTAGTTAGAAAAGTCATGAAGCCTCACTGATAGCTAATTCATGGAGCCTCTTTGGGTAGTTGAGTCATCGATGCTAGAAGATGTCTTATTCATGGATCCTCGCAGATAGTTGTATCATAGAGCCACACTAATAGTGGTGTCACAGAGTCTCTCTCGGTAGCTAAGTCATGGAGTCATTCTTTGTATCTGAATAACAAAGCCTCGCTATGTCAAGATCCATGAAAACATACATATATGATTTCATAATGACCTCCCCATCACATGGGTCCCAACACCGCAGATGGTGCGCCAATCAGACACACAGTACGTCCTTTTTTCTATACATGGGGTAGTTGCGTGTGGGCCAATCTGAATGGTTTGGACTAACCCCACCAACCTGGTCAGGGATCCTCAAATCCCGATCATTTCCATCTAGCCCATTTTCGTGGACCATTGGCCCACACTGGACCTGGTCGAGGATGTCCATGGGTCCATTCCACTCCCTAGTGACCCAAATATTCTAGCCTCGACCCCCAATAGGGGGTGATCACATTTCATAGTCTGGGTTTCCCCTCATCCAGGGATAATCTCATCATCCTAGCTCTAAATTTAATGTGGGCAGATCGGGCAACCATAATCAGTTAGGGAGCATGAATTCGGTCAGTCGGCTACCCCCATGGTCAACACGTGGGTCACTCCACATATGTGGGGCCACACTGGCAATACATATGGCCCGCCACCATGGCCTACAGGCCACAAACATCCTTCGACATAGTGCACATTGTGTGCTCTGCCTCCCCCAGCAATACTGGTGAGATCCGGCCCATTTCTCCCACATGTGGTGCCTTTAGAGACCCTATCATGACATACATGGACATTACATTTCTTTTGTGGGATACTTAAATAAATTACAAAAATAGACACCAGATGAACGTATTAGATTATTTTGGAAACATGGAAAATAATCTTCAAACTCGGTGAAATATCTTCACCATCACCCATAAATAGCTTCCCCTTTTGTTTTCTTACATAAAACCATTCGTTATATCCTAGGGAAATGAAAAAATATAACGAGTGAACTCAAATTCTGAGTAATGGTAAACATGGGAAACATTAAAAAAACCACAAACATTAGAACATAATAAATGAACAAAATGTTTAATGATAAAAATCACAAGTAATGACAAAAATATTTGTAGTACATAAAGAGTAGATCATATAGGAACATTAGTAATTATAGAATATCATTGGTATAAAACATGTAATTGGGGAAAACTAATAACCACATAATATTATTTCTATAGTATCTAAGTAATTTCTTTAAAGACCATCATAGTGGACATAGTCCATCCCTGAACTAGGTTTACAAGTCGTTTTGATCATGTTTTACTGAATCAGAATTACGTTTTATTCCGACCCTTCACTACTGACGCTGATCTACTTTCTATTTTAGTCGTGTCTATCTCATGAGATGTAAATCATTATGAAATTCATTTGACGAAGATATAGGTCCCACCAATATCATAATGAAATCATTATTGCATGTTCCACAAAACATAAATCTTACCTCATAGAATAACCCATGAAATGAAATGTGTCTATTAAATATCATTCCATAATAATATAATACATAAAAACAATATTCCTTAATTAACATAATCAAATCATACAAATAAATAGGTATAGAATCATAACCCAATTTACGATTGTCATCATTAATGGAAATTAATTTTGATAAAACACATGAATAAATTTTTGAGGAAAATATATTTTATTATTGAAAAACATTTTATTTTCTCAAAATCCCAACAAGTTTTAAAATAAATTAATTTTGTTGAAAATAATATTAAAATATTGTATAGGATTCTTCATTGAAATAAGGTGTCATGAAACTGTAAAAAATCCATTCACACCAAAAAAATAACTAAAACATTATCCTCATACTTTTTTCAGAAAAGTAAAAAAGTACATCAAATGGTAAACCAAGAAATGATTTCTTCTATACCATGGAGTAAATGACAAATATGGGTAAAAAAGACTTTAAAAAAACATAATAGAATCTTAAAAGTTTAATGATTTTTTTAGAATACAATGACCTGGATAATAAATATATCCCTACTAATTACATAGGAATAAATATCCTCGGCTAAAAACGAGATTGGAAAAGTTATCTATTACAAATTATAATCAGTGAAATAATATGCCGCATAAAATAAATAATATTAAATTCATATTTAAATATCAAAACAATCTTAACGAAAATCATAAAACATTAATGGTAATCATAAACACCACAAAAAATTAATAGGTGGTGATTATGGGGTATTTCCCATCAAAATAAATGTGAGAAGAAATAATCCCTTACTTTATGTACGATATGATTTGTATGAATATAAACCTTTTTTATGATGAATTAAAGAATATTTCTGATTTATTATAATATCAGAAATATTTATGATTATATTTTCGTCTGTTTATCGATAACATTGCATTGTTAATCGTTATAAGGGTATTAACTTCTTAATATTTTTATGCATGTTTTGTCGGATAAGTTCATATTTCTATTTTTATGTTATATTTATGTCATTTACATAATGATATTACTATAATATATTTCATCATTATTCATTTAGTAATTTTTTTAAAATCATAATTTAATGATAATTATGTAGAACAAATTCTATCATACCATGGAGACGGTAAGTGGTACGTACGCATGGGCAATGATATCGTTCCAATAATTTATGAGTTGTATTGAAGTGGGCGATGTATAATATCTCACAATGTTTATCATATTATTTTAATCATATATAGTAATTATTACCACTATTATACACATCCAAATAAGGTGGTGGTGAAAAAAAAAATAACAAAACGGCCTGGAGACGGTAAGCCGTACATACGCATGCGAGGTGATCTCGTTTTTTATAGGAATGAAAGAATATGAAATAGGGTGGTTTCATATTTATAATAACACATTAATATATTACTGATTCTTATGTTATTACTTTATAAATAAATTGATAATGTACAGAAATTATATGAAGAAATAAATTTGAAATAATCAGTAGAAGATATTTCCTCTTCCCTGACGTGCCTATTCTAAATTATTTCCTTGGGCACTAGAGATGGTCCATCAAGAAGACCAGAAGGTAGAGAATAAAACAAGGGAAGTTGATAAGGGATATTTTTTTGGGTTGGATGAGTATAAAGTCTCAAAATTATGTGGATAATAGAGGGGGAGGTTCCCTTTTATAAGCGGGGAGATGGGGAATTTAGAAAACTCTCAAAATACTAATTTATTATAATTTCAATTTCATTTAAAAATGATCCAAAACAAATTAAATTCACTTATAAGATGATTTTGGTTCTCATACCCATAATAAAATAATTATTAGACATGTTTTTAATATCTATATATCCTTATATATTTGGATTTACCCCTAATTTACCTGTTTTAATCTTACCCTTATATTAGGTTATTGGCACATTGTGGCTTAATTTTATTACCATATCATGTCAAACGACCCGAAAATTTTATTTAAAACATATTTGTCTATTATTTAACATTTGGATGAATCTTAGTTTTTTAGAGATTTAATATCATTTCATAAACTATTTTATTTTTAAATTATGAATTTGGTCAATTTTGGACACTATTCATCCTTCACTTTTTAAAAAAATTCATAACAACCAGATTCCTTTGAACCAATGGAATTAAGTTATCTCAAATTTTTCAATATCTACCAGAAATTTCGTGGATGACATAAAAAGTTTCAAATAATTTTTTTTAATAATTATATATTCATTAATTTGAATCTTTCATTAATCAGTTAATCAATACATAATAATTGTGTCATATAATTTTAATTTTGTATAAAAATTATAAATAAAATACCGTGACGAAGAATTTATTTTAGATTTCTAATTACTATTTATAGACTTAAATATATGTTACATATCCCAATAATAAAATCTATTTATTAAAATATATACGTTTATATTATAATTATCTTTTCATTAAATTAATTCTTATAAAATGTCATTTCCACATCCAAGTGAATCCTTATGGTCCAAAAATTGACCCAAGGATTTCCATGGTTGGAAATATCTCATATAATAGGATTTGGACTTGTCTTAGGGAATTTTAATATTATTATAATATTATTTTTAAACTTTTTTACCAGATTTACCCTTTAACCATGGTAAATATAAAATTTACTGAAATTACTATTCATAAAATCCAAATATAATTGATAAATATTTACACAATTCTAAACTTTTAATTCCAAATATGGAATATATTTTTCCAAATCCAAGACTAAGTAGTTGGAGTTATTACATAAAAATTAATTTCAGTTATAAAAACCAAAAAGAAGGGTTTTAAAAAGTAATAACTATCAAAAGATTGACACGTGTTTTTGTCCAATTTAAAAGTGAAGTTACTTCCAATGACCAAAATTGGATTAAAAGATAATTATATAATTCAATTAATCTTTTAAATAATTTAATAATATAATCTAACAATATAAATAAATTAGATAAAAATGATTTTTTGAATTAAAATGCAGAATTTTTCATTATTCATAAAAATTTTAATTTTTTTATAAAAATATAAAAAATTCAACCAATTTAATTTTTTGTACCACATCAAAATAAAAATTCTATTTTATAAATTTTTACTTATAAATTTGTCAAAACATGATTTAAAATTGGTGCGCCATCAAATGGCGGTAAAACTGCATTTTAAAAAAAATATTCTTTTATACAAAAAAATTATTTTGACCGCATATAATGTTCTATAAAATGCATATAATGAATGATAATTTATTATAAAATTAAAAATATGTTTGATACTATTTATAATTGGTAGTTTATATCATATTAAAATAAATATCATTGTCTAGGGAAACTCAGTATTGTGTACAATTCATGCTATCGAGGAAGGTCGCTCTTGCGTGTAACACAATTCATGTTAGTGTTACATGTAGTGAAAGCTTCCATAGGGTTTTCTTATAACATAATACATACATAGTTCATTAATGCTTCGAAGAAAATCTATACTCATTTTTGCATGAAATTAATTTAATAAAAAAACATGAAATTGTGTGTAACGCAAACCAAGTATAGTTTTTAGTATAATGAAAGCTAATGCAGTGTTGCGTATAGCACAAGATAATCCTGGTGTAATATAAAACACAATACATAAAAGAAGTTAAAATATACTATCTAATAAAATATTTGGGTGTTACATTATATCCCCCTTAAAATGAAATTTCCCACAAAATTCATCGAGGTTATAAATGATTTACTAATTGAATGGTTTTTTATAGAAACCCACATCATAAAAAGGAATACAAAACATATTTTAAAAACAAAAATATATAAACATAACAGGTTCAAAAATTTACTCATAATTTTGATTCTATATAGGATAACATTGGTGGGAAGATAAAACATGGATATTGAAGAGAAATATATCCATCATGTTCTGGTGGATAATGATAGAGAACATGGTTTTGAGTAATTAAACTACCAAAAACCCATAATTCTATGATTTTTTAATGTACCATATGATTTATCAGATAATGAGTAACAAGGATAACATTTTTTGTTTTCAAGATTCTTTTCCTAATGTTGAATATTATTATTCATGATAATAAATACATACTTGATTTTAGTATCATTGATCGCTCCCTAAACAATTCCCACATCATCAGTTTTTTAATAAAATGAATTTTAATTTTTTATTCTTGAAGAGTTAGTATATCATGAAATATAATGATAGACCATACTATTTGTCCCTATAAAAAGGTTATAAAATGTTATCAAATATGCATAAGTCCACCTATAGTGAGACAATACATTAATTTGAAAAACATAAACAGGATTATAAGTTATACTATCCATAATTTGATAACATTAAAATCCTTAGAAAAATTGAATATATAAAACATTAAAAGGTGGTAAAATAAATTGGCTTAACATTTTCAGCCTATATCTCATTTGGAAGTTCGTGGTTGTCATATTCCAAACACATGAATACCTTAATCATGGATTCTCATTAAACATGATAATAACATAATTTTCTATTGAATCGTAGTGAAAACATGCATTTGATAAAAAATAACTCTTTTCGCTCAACAAAAATACCAAAAATTCAAACCACGATATCACTTTGTCCTTATATTATTCATGAGATCATTAATACTATCAAATATGTCATTCTCTCATAATCCCTTCATTATGTTTATATCACGTGCTTTCCAAAAATATTTCAATCATATATCATGGTAAACAGTACCATAAAATTATTAGAAACCACAATAAACCAATACATATATAAATTTCAATAATCCATAATACTATAAATGAGATTCCACAAAACTATTTTGGACTCCCATTACATAAACACATACTCATTACACCACTTCATTGTCATACTCAACATCACCAATAGTGATCACATTTGACATCCATTTTTAGTTTTTGTTAAGAGGTTGCATACGTCGATCATAATTACCCCTTCTATTATAGAATTATTTATCATAATTCCCCCATTACCTTTCACATGTAGCATTGAAGTGTTGGTGGTGTGTTCTATATAGACTTTTATTTTTTTTATCATTAACAATATTTTTTGTAGAGACCCGTATCTTATCGTACATGGACATTACATTACTTTTGCGGAATACTTAGTACATAACAAAAACACACACACAAGGATCGTAATAGTTTAGTGTCTTTGGAAACTCGGAACGTAATCTTCTAATCGTGGTGAAAGATCTTCAATATCTCCCATAAAGATCTTCCCTTTTTTTTTAACCTATAAACCTTTCTTTATATCCTGGGGAAAAGAAAACATAAAAGGGTGAGCTCAAATGCTCAGTAAGGGTAAACAAAAGAAATATCAATCACATCATATACAAAAGAACATAGCTTTTTTGGAAATCTTAACCTGCAAAAGAGCTCATAATATCATAACATGGGATAAATCATAGAAGTGAAAATGAGATCCCCATAATCATAACATAAAACTTGAAACTTTGTGGCATGCACACATAATCATGGAAAATCATTTCTTGTTAGTCATGACTCATTGCCAAGACTATCTTAGTGGACAAAGTCCCTTTCTGAACCGAGTTCACTCCTCGTTTCAGTCCTGTATCACTGAACCGAAATAACCTTCCGTTCCAGCCATGTCTATCTCATGAGATATAAAATCATTACCCAATGCATTGGAGGGAGATATAGGTCCCACCCATCTTATAATGAATCCTTTCTTATGTGTGCCACATAATCATAAAACATACATCATCGCATAACCCATGTAATAAAAATGGGATTCTTAAACAACATGACATCATAAAACAATTCATATAAGATAAAGGAATTCATAAAAATGTTTCCATCAAAACATAATCAAATCCATGTAATAATAGGGATAAAAACAGAACCCTTTTATTATCTTAGATGGAATATAATTTTGATAAAAACACTTGAACTTCATTCTTGAGGAAAATATCCTTTCTACTTCAAAAACATTTTTCCTTTCATAACATGTCATAAAACTTTAAAATAAAAGAAGTTGATTAAATATAAACTTGAAAACTTGTAAAGGAAGCTTCTTGGAAATAATGTTTTAAAAATCCATTCATGCCGTATAAGTTAAAAAAAACATTCTTCGTACTTTTGTCGGAAAAGTCAAAAAGTACCTCGTACGAAAAACGACAAAAGATTCCTTTTATTTCTTTTACTAAAAACTCACCGAAGGGTAAAAATGGATTTAAACAATTGTAGGTGGATGAAAATAATATTACATATTGATGAAACATGGATGTGGATGATAAAATACATCCCAGTAAATACTTACGAATAAACAATCTCGGATAAAAATGAGATTGTGATATTTCCCTTACCTTAGGTCCAATTTGCTTCGTATGTGTCCGAACCTCCTGTATAATGATTTAAATAATGTCATTGACTTATTACAGAATCATATTCATTGTTATGATATCATATATGGTTCACTTATGACATTATATTACCCGTTCTTTTGTAAATTCCATGTTAAAGAAGCGTTTTGGGTAAAATCGTTTCATTTATCGTAGGTGTTTTGACTTGTTGTTCTTGACATCATTATTACTTATATCATGATTTACTTACTTCCAGAATATAAAATATGATTTATATATCATATATATTCAGTATATATATATATAATAGATAGATAAATAAAATGAAAAACACCGTTCATGGAGACGGTAGTCCGTACGTACGCATGAACGCTGTTTTTCTTTCCTTATTGTCTTGAAATGGAAGTAAGTAGATGACATACATATGTATATATATACATAAATCCAGTAGCTTTATAATGTCATATATTTCATTATTATTTCTTGTATATACATTATAATCATTCTTAAATGGTTAACATGGAGAATGAATCTCATCGCGTCGTGGAGACGGTATTCCGTACGTACGCACGAGCGATGATATCATTTCTATAAATATTGAATTGAATTGGAGTGGATTATACAATATATCAGAATCAATATGATGTTGTAATAACTATGTATAGTTATTCTTTACACCATTATACCCATCCATGTAAGGTGGTGGTGGAAAATAGATTACACCACGGCGTGGAGACGGTATTCCGTACGTACGCACGCGCGGTGATTTCTTTTTCCGTAGGATGGATAGATGGTGAAATAGGGTTGTTTCATACTTATAATAACATATCAGTATATGAGTGATACTGATGTTATTACTTCATAATGAAACAACCTAAGAAGAAGAAGTGGAAGAAGAAATAAAGATGAAAGAATTGGTAACGGTAATTACCTCTTCTTTGAAGTGCCTCTTTGAGACCTCCTCTTAGGGCACTAGAATTGGTCTTTGAGGAAGACCAGAACCTCTAGGATGTTTCTAGGGAAGTGGAGAAGAGATTTTGGCAGGGGTTGGCCGAGCTTGAGTGCTCAAATTGGTGTGAGGAGGAGGGGGAGGAGGTGTCCTTTTATAGGGGAGGAGAGGGGCACCTTAGGAATTCTTAAAAATATTAATTTATAATAAATCTAACCCCACTTAAAAACCTCCAAAAATGACTCATATTCGAAGATTATATGAGATAGGGTTGTAATCTCATCAACCAATCAAATTTAGACATGTTTGGATATTATTTTAAACCTTATCAATTAGATTTAACTCTAAGTTAAATAATTTAGCTTTTACCGTGTCTTTTTGTTTTCTTTCACTATATGGTTAATAAACTTACTATAACATGCCAAACGAACCCCAAATTGTTTATTATTAATACATATATCCTTATCTAAGTCATTTGGCCGAACCATAGATTTTTAGGAATAAAATAACAATTAATAATATAATATTTGATTTAAAAACTATTTTGTGTCAATTTTGACACTATTTGATACATGATTTTTGTGAAAGTCATAACAGAATTAAATGTTCGAACCAAGTTGATTAAATCAACATTAATATATCATAGTAACCTAGAAAATTAGTGGAATTCATAAAAAGACTCAAATTATATTTAGTTTGGTGTTTATAACATCAATTATGTCAATATTTCATTAATAAGATAATTACTGCATCATCTTTGTGTCATAAATAAATTAACTTATTTGATGTTTAAAAATTACAAATAAAATACCATTATGTAGGAAATGTTTTTAGCTTTCTAATGAATATTTACAATCGAATTTATCTTATGTATAACCCCATATTAAAAATGATTTACTTATTAAACTTTGATTTTAACTATTTTAACCTTTCTTTAAATAAATTAATAATAAATGTCCTAATCTAATCCAAGTGGGCCTAAATGGTCATATTTTATTCCTAAGTTTGTTTTTGGTCGAAATACACTTGTCCAATAGGATTATGACATGTGTTAGGGTAATATTAATATCATATTTACCCTTAGTTACCCTATTTACTATTAACCGCGGTAAAAAAGTAAAAAGTTACTATTCACCAAAAAATTATTTTCATCTCATTGAACCACATTTTAGTCCTTGATATTAACCGTGTCTCTCGGATTTTTGAAATTCCATTCACAGAAGCGGTAAAATTAAGTTTTATGCAAAATTCAGTTTTTAACCTACCACTTAGTAGTTTTACTATTCATCAAAAAATGAAGGTTTTCAGAAAAATGCCAAAATTTCATCCTAAGCTATATTTCATATTCCGAATTCAAAAATGAAGTCTATTTTACCAAATTCATAACATAAAAGTTGAATTAATTAATTTTATAATTAAATCCCGCTGTTAAAACAAATAGCGTGTTTTTAAGAAACAATATCTATCAAAAGATTGACACTTGTTTATGTCTAGTTTAAATGTGAAATTACATCCAATGACCAACATTGTATTAAATTGTAAAAATATATTCTAAATATACTTTAAAACCACTCAAATTAATGATTTATCACTATTAATTATTTCGATTAAAAAAGTTGTTTTTTAATTATAATTTAGTAATTTTCACTATTCATCAGAATATGAAAGTTATCCGAAAAGTACCAAAATTTCACCTTAGGCTAAATTCGATACTCCGAATCCAAAAATAAAGTTCATTTTGAAAAATAAGATTTACTGGATTTCAAAAAGTGGTTATTACTATTCATAACGACTAGTTTTAATAATATTTTTATAGCATATCGTTGTTTAGTGAAACTCGGTATTGCGTACTACACACGCTATCGAGGAAGGTCGCGATTGCGTGTAATGCAAGTCAAGTCAAGGATGTGTGTTGTGCAAGCTCCTTTGGGTGTAGCGTACAACACAAGACATAAATAAAATTAAAAAGAATATATTTTTTTTATAAAATCTTGGGCTGTTACATTCTACCCCCCTTAAAATGAATTTCGCCCTCGAAATTCGTCGGGGTTATAAATGGTTTACTATTTCAAAGTTTCTTTAATAGAAACCCACATCGTAAAAGGGAATACCAAGACTTGGCTTTAAAAACTAAAGTATGAAATGTAACGATTACCCAAATAAACTAATCACTGGGTTTCCACATAGGTGAAAATATGGATATGGAAGAGAAATCTAACCATCATGTTCTGATGGAGAGTGGTAGAGAACATGGCTATGGAAAATACAGTAATCACAAATCCATAGATTTGTGACGATCTAAGGTACCATCTAATTCATCAGGTATAAGATCACTAGGACAACATTTTTTTGGTTTTTAAGATCATTTCCCTAAAGTTGAAAATTTGAATTACAATAAATACTTACTTTATTTTGGTACAATATCACTGTTGTTCGTGCCTTGAACAATTTCCACTTCATCTCTTAAATAAATGAAGTTGAATTTGTTATTCGTGAAGTGTTAGCAGATCATGTGATAGAATGACAGGTCATTCCATCTGTCTCAAACAAAAGGTTAGCAAACATTATATGCATAAATCGATATATAGTGAGATTAATTATATATGGTTCCTAAAATGAACTTATACATCACATATCATACTGCTTAATATAATAAAACTAGTTTCTACTAAACAGGGACTTCCTGTAGGCTAGTGGTAGGCGATAAAGGCCAGTCGCACTTCGGTTGTGGGTTCGATTCCTACAGACTTGTCCGAAGCGATGGGCTGTCGCCCGTCCTGCAGGTTGTCCTTTTTCTAAAACTACGTTACTATAACATCCCATCAATAATATCGAAAATCTTCTATCCTCAAACAATACTAACTTATGTCCAACATAATCCAGTCTAATCTTTAGGCTTATACTTCATTCCACTCTCATAATATAGTGACATCGATTACCAGAGATTTAATACCATCGTTGATCCCCATATATCATAAGATATATCTTGTTGGTCACATTCCAAACATTCAAAGGCCTTAATCTTGTACTCTCTTGAATACCCATTGAACCTTAGTGAAAACTTGAATGCAGTTAAAAGTTAACACTTTTCACATACCAAAATCCTCAAAATTCTATATACTCAAACCATGATATCACTTAGTCCTTATATCAATCATGAGCTCATGAATACTGTTAAACATTTCATTTTCTCGTTTTCGTTGCATAATATCTCAATCACTTTGAATACCACATTAGACCAATACATAAGTATTCCAATATTCCATGATACAACATTATTTTGGAATCCCATTACATAAAAACTTAATCATTCCACCACATTGTTGTCATATTCAACATTGCCAATAGTGATCGCATGTGACTTCCCTTTGTCTTTTGCCTTAAGCGGTTGCTCATGTCGATCATCACTAACCCTTGGATTAGGGCAATTATTAGCATAATGCCCCATTTCCTTGCACTTGAAGCATTGAAGTGTTGGCGGTGCGTTCTCTGCAGTGTTTGCTTTATTCACATCATTAGAAACCCTTTTTCCATTACTTCGACACTCAGCTGCTCGATGACCTTCTTTTCCACACTTAAAACATTTTCTAGTCCCTTTAAGACAATCTCCACCATGCTTCTTTCCACACTTTGTGCATAAGGAAACATTCATCTTCTTTTCACCATTATTCTGAGATCTCTCCTTGAACTCCATCTTTCGTTTCTTGTCAAAACCATGAGATGGATATGTAACACCAACTTCCATTTCTACCTTGATAGCACAACGCACAATTTCTTCATAGCTACTGAAGTCTCTTATAGTTAATGCCCTTCGAAGACTTGGTTTTAAGCCACTGAAAAATCGATCAACTTTACTTTCAGGTTGGATGATAATGCCAGATGCATACCTTGCAAGTCTTGTAAAATTCGCTTCGTATATACCAACAGATTCATCATCCTTCTGTTTCAGCTCAAGAAACTCCTTTTCCATCTTCGTTCGAAGAATACGAGGGAAGTACTTACTGAAAAACAAGTTCTTGAACTCGTCCCATTCCATGGACTCAATTTCATCTCTTGGCCTCGTATTCTTGATAAGATTCCACCATTGATCAGCTTCACCTTCCAAACGATACACTGCTAGGATGACTTTATCATGTTCAGAACATTGAAGAACTGAAAATATCTTTTCAGTAGTACTAATCCATTGTTCAGCAACTAATGGATCAGTAGACCCACTGAAAGAAGGTGGACGCTGCCTCATGAAGGATTCAACAGAATGTTGCTCCTTCCTTTGCTCGTTTGGAAGTCCTGCATGATTTATAGCTTGAGAAAGTTGTGTGAGCATGGCTACAAGATTTTGCATTCCAGCTCCTATATCGTTTGGTTGCTCAGGGGGACAATCATTGCATTGCCCATCACATTCTGCATTAACACGGTTCCTTCGGGTTCCAGCCATCGTCTAAAACCCCAAAAGAATAGTGTGAGAGGCAAAAATCATGCTAGGGAAAACAACATAATAAAGGGGGAGTACCTTCAATATCCAACATCTTAGGTTTAATTCTATGATCGTTAGCGTAATTCTATTACTATAACCTATACGTATACTTATCCCTAGGGACATCCCTAGACATACCTTAGAAATACCTCTAGGGATCTCACTAACGTTTTCGCATCCTAGTTTCCAAAGGTTGACTAAACCTTTGCTCTGATACCAACTGTAGAGACCCGTATCTTATCGTACATGGACATTACATTACTTTTGCGGAATACTTAGTACATAACAAAAACACACACACAAGGATCGTAATAGTTTAGTGTCTTTGGAAACTCGGAACGTAATCTTCTAATCGTGGTGAAAGATCTTCAATATCTCCCATAAAGATCTTCCCTTTTTTTTAACCTATAAACCTTTCTTTATATCCTGGGGAAAAGAAAACATAAAAGGGTGAGCTCAAATGCTCAGTAAGGGTAAACAAAAGAAATATCAATCACATCATATACAAAAGAACATAGCTTTTTTGGAAATCTTAACCTGCAAAAGAGCTCATAATATCATAACATGGGATAAATCATAGAAGTGAAAATGAGATCCCCATAATCATAACATAAAACTTGAAACTTTGTGGCATGCACACATAATCATGGAAAATCATTTCTTGTTAGTCATGACTCATTGCCAAGACTATCTTAGTGGACAAAGTCCCTTTCTGAACCGAGTTCACTCCTCGTTTCAGTCCTGTATCACTGAACCGAAATAACCTTCCGTTCCAGCCATGTCTATCTCATGAGATATAAAATCTTTACCCAATGCATTGGAGGGAGATATAGGTCCCACCCATCTTATAATGAATCCTTTCTTATGTGTGCCACATAATCATAAAACATACATCATCGCATAACCCATGTAATAAAAATGGGATTCTTAAACAACATGACATCATAAAACAATTCATATAAGATAAAGGAATTCATAAAAATGTTTCCATCAAAACATAATCAAATCCATGTAATAATAGGTATAAAAACAGAACCCTTTTATTATCTTAGATGGAATATAATTTTGATAAAACACTTGAACTTCATTCTTGAGGAAAATATCCTTTCTACTTCAAAAACATTTTTCCTTTCATAACATGTCATAAAACTTTAAAATAAAAGAAGTTGATTAAATATAAACTTGAAAACTTGTAAAGGAAGCTTCTTGGAAATAATGTTTTAAAAATCCATTCATGCCGTATAAGTTAAAAAAAACATTCTTCGTACTTTTGTCGGAAAAGTCAAAAAGTACCTCGTACGAAAAACGACAAAAGATTCCTTTTATTTCTTTTACTAAAAACTCACCGAAGGGTAAAAATGGATTTAAACAATTGTAGGTGGATGAAAATAATATTACATATTGATGAAACATGGATGTGGATGATAAAATACATCCCAGTAAATACTTACGAATAAACAATCTCGGATAAAAATGAGATTGTGATATTTCCCTTACCTTAGGTCCAATTTGCTTCGTATGTGTCCGAACCTCCTGTATAATGATTTAAATAATGTCATTGACTTATTACAGAATCATATTCATTGTTATGATATCATATATGGTTCACTTATGACATTATATTACCCGTTCTTTTGTAAATTCCATGTTAAAGAAGCGTTTTGGGTAAAATCGTTTCATTTATCGTAGGTGTTTTGACTTGTTGTTCTTGACATCATTATTACTTATATCATGATTTACTTACTTCCAGAATATAAAATATGATTTATATATCATATATATTCAGTATATATATATATATAATAGATAGATAAATAAAATGAAAAACACCGTTCATGGAGACGGTAGTCCGTACGTACGCATGAACGCTGTTTTTCTTTCCTTATTGTCTTGAAATGGAAGTAAGTAGATGACATACATATGTATATATATACATAAATCCAGTAGCTTTATAATGTCATATATTTCATTATTATTTCTTGTATATACATTATAATCATTCTTAAATGGTTAAAATGGAGAATGAATCTCATCGCGTCGTGGAGACGGTATTCCGTACGTACGCACGAGCGATGATATCATTTCTATAAATATTGAATTGAATTGGAGTGGATTATACAATATATCAGAATCAATATGATGTTGTAATAACTATGTATAGTTATTCTTTACACCATTATACCCATCCATGTAAGGTGGTGGTGGAAAATAGATTACACCACGGCGTGGAGACGGTATTCCGTACGTACGCACGCGCGGTGATTTCTTTTTCCGTAGGATGGATAGATGGTGAAATAGGGTTGTTTCATACTTATAATAACATATCAGTATATGAGTGATACTGATGTTATTACTTCATAATGAAACAACCTAAGAAGAAGAAGTGGAAGAAGAAATAAAGATGAAAGAATTGGTAACGGTAATTACCTCTTCTTTGAAGTGCCTCTTTGAGACCTCCTCTTAGGGCACTAGAATTGGTCTTTGAGGAAGACCAGAACCTCTAGGATGTTTCTAGGGAAGTGGAGAAGAGATTTTGGCAGGGTTTGGCCGAGCTTGAGTGCTCAAATTGGTGTGAGGAGGAGGGGGAGGAGGTGTCCTTTTATAGGGGAGGAGAGGGGCACCTTAGGAATTCTTAAAAATATTAATTTATAATAAATCTAACCCCACTTAAAAACCTCCAAAAATGACTCATATTCGAAGATTAGATGAGATAGGGTTGTAATCTCATCAACCAATCAAATTTAGACATGTTTGGATATTATTTTAAACCTTATCAATTAGATTTAACTCTAAGTTAAATAATTTAACTTTTACCGTGTCTTTTTGTTTTCTTTCACTATATGGTTAATAAACTTACTATAACATGCCAAACGAACCCCAAATTGTTTATTATTAATACATATATCCTTATCTAAGTCATTTGGCCGAACCTTAGATTTTTAGGAATAAAATAACAATTAATAATATAATATTTGATTTAAAAACTATTTTGTGTCAATTTTGACACTATTTGATACATGATTTTTGTGAAAGTCATAACAGAATTAAATGTTCGAACCAAGTTGATTAAATCAACATTAATATATCATAGTAACCTAGAAAATTAGTGGAATTCATAAAAAGTCTCAAATTATATTTAGTTTGGTGTTTATAACATCAATTATGTCAATATTTCATTAATAAGATAATTACTGCATCATCTTTGTGTCATAAATAAATTAACTTATTTGATGTTTACAAATTACAAATAAAATACCATTATGTAGGAAATTTTTTTAGCTTTCTAATGAATATTTACAATCGAATTTATCTTATGTATAACCCCATATTAAAAATGATTTACTTATTAAACTTTGATTTTAACTATTTTAACCTTTCTTTAAATAAATTAATAATAAATGTCCTAATCTAATCCAAGTGGGCCTAAATGGTCATATTTTATTCCTAAGTTTGTTTTTGGTCGAAATACACTTGTCCAATAGGATTATGACATGTGTTAGGGTAATATTAATATCATATTTACCCTTAGTTACCCTATTTACTATTAACCGCGGTAAAAAAGTAAAAAGTTACTATTCACCAAAAAATTATTTTCATCTCATTGAACCACATTTTAGTCCTTGATATTAACCGTGTCTCTCGGATTTTTGAAATTCCATTCACAGAAGCGGTAAAATTAAGTTTTATGCAAAATTCAGTTTTTAACCTACCACTTAGTAGTTTTACTATTCATCAAAAAATGAAGGTTTTCAGAAAAATGCCAAAATTTCATCCTAAGCTATATTTCATATTCCGAATTCAAAAATGAAGTCTATTTTACCAAATTCATAACATAAAAGTTGAATTAATTAATTTTATAATTAAATCCCGCTGTTAAAACAAATAGCGTGTTTTTAAGAAACAATATCTATCAAAAGATTGACACTTGTTTATGTCTAGTTTAAATGTGAAATTACATCCAATGACCAACATTGTATTAAATTGTAAAAATATATTCTAAATATACTTTAAAACCACTCAAATTAATGATTTATCACTATTAATTATTTCGATTAAAAAAGTTGTTTTTTAATTATAATTTAGTAATTTTCACTATTCATCAGAATATGAAAGTTATCCGAAAAGTACCAAAATTTCACCTTAGGCTAAATTCGATACTCCGAATCCAAAAATAAAGTTCATTTTGAAAAATAAGATTTACTGGATTTCAAAAAGTGGTTATTACTATTCATAACGGCTAGTTTTAATAATATTTTTATAGCATATCGTTGTTTAGTGAAACTCGGTATTGCGTACTACACACGCTATCGAGGAAGGTCGCGATTGCGTGTAATGCAAGTCAAGTCAAGGATGTGTGTTGTGCAAGCTCCTTTGGGTGTAGCGTACAACACAAGACATAAATAAAATTAAAAAGAATATATTTTTTTTATAAAATCTTGGGCTGTTACATTCTACCCCCCTTAAAATGAATTTCGCCCTCGAAATTCGTCGGGGTTATAAATGGTTTACTATTTCAAAGTTTCTTTAATAGAAACCCACATCGTAAAAGGGAATACCAAGACTTGGCTTTAAAAACTAAAGTATGAAATGTAACGATTACCCAAATAAACTAATCACTGGGTTTCCACATAGGTGAAAATATGGATATGGAAGAGAAATCTAACCATCATGTTCTGATGGAGAGTGGTAGAGAACATGGCTATGGAAAATCCAGTAATCACAAATCCATAGATTTGTGACGATCTAAGGTACCATCTAATTCATCAGGTATAAGATCACTAGGACAACATTTTTTTGGTTTTTAAGATCATTTCCCTAAAGTTGAAAATTTGAATTACAATAAATACTTACTTTATTTTGGTACAATATCACTGTTGTTCGTGCCTTGAACAATTTCCACTTCATCTCTTAAATAAATGAAGTTGAATTTGTTATTCGTGAAGTGTTAGCAGATCATGTGATAGAATGACGGGTCATTCCATCTGTCTCAAACAAAAGGTTAGCAAACATTATATGCATAAATCGATATATAGTGAGATTAATTATATATGGTTCCTAAAATGAACTTATACATCACATATCATACTGCTTAATATAATAAAACTAGTTTCTACTAAACAGGGACTTCCTGTAGGCTAGTGGTAGGCGATAAAGGCCAGTCGCACTTCGGTTGTGGGTTCGATTCCTACAGCCTTGTCCGAAGCGATGGGCTGTCGCCCGTCCTGCAGGTTGTCCTTTTTCTAAAACTACGTTACTATAACATCCCATCAATAATATCGAAAATCTTCTATCCTCAAACAATACTAACTTATGTCCAACATAATCCAGTCTAATCTTTAGGCTTATACTTCATTCCACTCTCATAATATAGTGACATCGATTACCAGAGATTTAATACCATCGTTGATCCCCATATATCATAAGATATATCTTGTTGGTCACATTCCAAACATTCAAAGGCCTTAATCTTGTACTCTCTTGAATACCCATTGAACCTTAGTGAAAACTTGAATGCAGTTAAAAGTTAACACTTTTCACATACCAAAATCCTCAAAATTCTATATACTCAAACCATGATATCACTTAGTCCTTATATCAATCATGAGCTCATGAATACTGTTAAACATTTCATTTTCTCGTTTTCGTTGCATAATATCTCAATCACTTTGAATACCACATTAGACCAATACATAAGTATTCCAATATTCCATGATACAACATTATTTTGGAATCCCATTACATAAAAACTTAATCATTCCACCACATTGTTGTCATATTCAACATTGCCAATAGTGATCGCATGTGACTTCCCTTTATCTTTTGCCTTAAGCGGTTGCTCATGTCGATCATCACTAACCCTTGGATTAGGGCAATTATTAGCATAATGCCCCATTTCCTTGCACTTGAAGCATTGAAGTGTTGGCGGTGCGTTCTCTGCAGTGTTTGCTTTATTCACATCATTAGAAACCCTTTTTCCATTACTTCGACACTCAGCTGCTCGATGACCTTCTTTTCCACACTTAAAACATTTTCTAGTCCCTTTAAGACAATCTCCACCATGCTTCTTTCCACACTTTGTGCATAAGGAAACATTCATCTTCTTTTCACCATTATTCTGAGATCTCTCCTTGAACTCCATCTTTCGTTTCTTGTCAAAACCATGAGATGGATATGTAACACCAACTTCCATTTCTACCTTGATAGCACAACGCACAATTTCTTCATAGCTACTGAAGTCTCTTATAGTTAATGCCCTTCGAAGACTTGGTTTTAAGCCACTGAAAAATCGATCAACTTTACTTTCAGGTTGGATGATAATGCCAGATGCATACCTTGCAAGTCTTGTAAAATTCGCTTCGTATATACCAACAGATTCATCATCCTTCTGTTTCAGCTCAAGAAACTCCTTTTCCATCTTCGTTCGAAGAATACGAGGGAAGTACTTACTGAAAAACAAGTTCTTGAACTCGTCCCATTCCATGGACTCAATTTCATCTCTTGGCCTCGTATTCTTGATAAGATTCCACCATTGATCAGCTTCACCTTCCAAACGATACACTGCTAGGATGACTTTATCATGTTCAGAACATTGAAGAACTGAAAATATCTTTTCAGTAGTACTAATCCATTGTTCAGCAACTAATGGATCAGTAGACCCACTGAAAGAAGGTGGACGCTGCCTCATGAAGGATTCAACAGAATGTTGCTCCTTCCTTTGCTCGTTTGGAAGTCCTGCATGATTTATAGCTTGAGAAAGTTGTGTGAGCATGGCTACAAGATTTTGCATTCCAGCTCCTATATCGTTTGGTTGCTCAGGGGGACAATCATTGCATTGCCCATCACATTCTGCATTAACACGGTTCCTTCGGGTTCCAGCCATCGTCTAAAACCCCAAAAGAATAGTGTGAGAGGCAAAAATCATGCTAGGGAAAACAACATAATAAAGGGGGAGTACCTTCAATATCCAACATCTTAGGTTTAATTCTATGATCGTTAGCTTAATTCTATTACTATAACCTATACGTATACTTATCCCTATGGACATCCCTAGACATACCTTAGAAATACCTCTAGGGATCTCACTAACGTTTTCGCATCCTAGTTTCCAAAGGTTGACTAAACCTTTGCTCTGATACCAACTGTAGAGACCCGTATCTTATCGTACATGGACATTACATTACTTTTGCGGAATACTTAGTACATAACAAAAACACACACACAAGGATCGTAATAGTTTAGTGTCTTTGGAAACTCGGAACGTAATCTTCTAATCGTGGTGAAAGATCTTCAATATCTCCCATAAAGATCTTCCCTTTTTTTTAACCTATAAACCTTTCTTTATATCCTGGGGAAAAGAAAACATAAAAGGGTGGGCTCAAATGCTCAGTAAGGGTAAACAAAAGAAATATCAATCACATCATATACAAAAGAACATAGCTTTTTTGGAAATCTTAACCTGCAAAAGAGCTCATAATATCATAACATGGGATAAATCATAGAAGTGAAAATGAGATCCCCATAATCATAACATAAAACTTGAAACTTTGTGGCATGCACACATAATCATGGAAAATCATTTCTTGTTAGTCATGACTCATTGCCAAGACTATCTTAGTGGACAAAGTCCCTTTCTGAACCGAGTTCACTCATCGTTTCAGTCCTGTATCACTGAACCGAAATAACCTTCCGTTCCAGCCATGTCTATCTCATGAGATATAAAATCTTTACCCAATGCATTGGAGGGAGATATAGGTCCCACCCATCTTATAATGAATCCTTTCTTATGTGTTCCACATAATCATAAAACATACATCATCGCATAACCCATGTAATAAAAATGGGATTCTTAAACAACATGACATCATAAAACAATTCATATAAGATAAAGGAATTCATAAAAATGTTTCCATCAAAACATAATCAAATCCATGTAATAATAGGGATAAAAACAGAACCCTTTTATTATCTTAGATGGAATATAATTTTGATAAAACACTTGAACTTCATTCTTGAGGAAAATATCCTTTCTACTTCAAAAACATTTTTCCTTTCATAACATGTCATAAAACTTTAAAATAAAAGAAGTTGATTAAAAATAAACTTGAAAACTTGTAAAGGAAGCTTCTTGGAAATAATGTTTTAAAAATCCATTCATGCCGTATAAGTTAAAAAAAACATTCTTCGTACTTTTGTCGGAAAAGTCAAAAAGTACCTCGTACGAAAAACGACAAAAGATTCCTTTTATTTCTTTTACTAAAAACTCACCGAAGGGTAAAAATGGATTTAAACAATTGTAGGTGGATGAAAATAATATTACATATTGATGAAACATGGATGTGGATGATAAAATACATCCCAGTAAATACTTACGAATAAACAATCTCGGATAAAAATGAGATTGTGATATTTCCCTTACCTTAGGTCCAATTTGCTTCGTATGTGTCCGAACCTCCTGTATAATGATTTAAATAATGTCATTGACTTATTACAGAATCATATTCATTGTTATGATATCATATATGGTTCACTTATGACATTATATTACCCGTTCTTTTGTAAATTCCATGTTAAAGAAGCGTTTTGGGTAAAATCGTTTCATTTATCGTAGGTGTTTTGACTTGTTGTTCTTGACATCATTATTACTTATATCATGATTTACTTACTTCCAGAATATAAAATATGATTTATATATCATATATATTCAGTATATATATATATATAATAGATAGATAAATAAAATGAAAAACACCGTTCATGGAGACGGTAGTCCGTACGTACGCATGAACGCTGTTTTTCTTTCCTTATTGTCTTGAAATGGAAGTAAGTAGATGACATACATATGTATATATATACATAAATCCAGTAGCTTTATAATGTCATATATTTCATTATTATTTCTTGTATATACATTATAATCATTCTTAAATGGTTAAAATGGAGAATGAATCTCATCGCGTCGTGGAGACGGTATTCCGTACGTACGCACGAGCGATGATATCATTTCTATAAATATTGAATTGAATTGGAGTGGATTATACAATATATCAGAATCAATATGATGTTGTAATAACTATGTATAGTTATTCTTTACACCATTATACCCATCCATGTAAGGTGGTGGTGGAAAATAGATTACACCACGGCGTGGAGACGGTATTCCGTACGTACGCACGCGCGGTGATTTCTTTTTCCGTAGGATGGATAGATGGTGAAATAGGGTTGTTTCATACTTATAATAACATATCAGTATATGAGTGATACTGATGTTATTACTTCATAATGAAACAACCTAAGAAGAAGAAGTGGAAGAAGAAATAAAGATGAAAGAATTGGTAACGGTAATTACCTCTTCTTTGAAGTGCCTCTTTGAGACCTCCTCTTAGGGCACTAGAATTGGTCTTTGAGGAAGACCAGAACCTCTAGGATGTTTCTAGGGAAGTGGAGAAGAGATTTTGGCAGGGGTTGGCCGAGCTTGAGTGCTCAAATTGGTGTGAGGAGGAGGGGGAGGAGGTGTCCTTTTATAGGGGAGGAGAGGGGCACCTTAGGAATTCTTAAAAATATTAATTTATAATAAATCTAACCCCACTTAAAAACCTCCAAAAATGACTCATATTCGAAGATTAGATGAGATAGGGTTGTAATCTCATCAACCAATCAAATTTAGACATGTTTGGATATTATTTTAAACCTTATCAATTAGATTTAACTCTAAGTTAAATAATTTAACTTTTACCGTGTCTTTTTGTTTTCTTTCACTATATGGTTAATAAACTTACTATAACATGCCAAACGAACCCCAAATTGTTTATTATTAATACATATATCCTTATCTAAGTCATTTGGCCGAACCTTAGATTTTTAGGAATAAAATAACAATTAATAATATAATATTTGATTTAAAAACTATTTTGTGTCAATTTTGACACTATTTGATACATGATTTTTGTGAAAGTCATAACAGAATTAAATGTTCGAACCAAGTTGATTAAATCAACATTAATATATCATAGTAACCTAGAAAATTAGTGGAATTCATAAAAAGTCTCAAATTATATTTAGTTTGGTGTTTATAACATCAATTATGTCAATATTTCATTAATAAGATAATTACTGCATCATCTTTGTGTCATAAATAAATTAACTTATTTGATGTTTAAAAATTACAAATAAAATACCATTATGTAGGAACTTTTTTTAGCTTTCTAATGAATATTTACAATCGAATTTATCTTATGTAGAACCCCATATTAAAAATGATTTACTTATTAAACTTTGATTTTAACTATTTTAACCATTCTTTAAATAAATTAATAATAAATGTCCTAATCTAATCCTAGTGGGCCTAAATGGTCATATTTTATTCCTAAGTTTGTTTTTGGTCGAAACACACTTGTCCAATAGGATTATGACATGTGTTAGGGTAATATTAATATCATATTTACCCTTAGTTACCCTATTTACTATTAACCGCGGTAAAAAAGTAAAAAGTTACTATTCACCAAAAAATTATTTTCATCTCATTGAACCAAATTTTAGTCCTTGATATTAACCGTGTCTCTCGGATTTTTGAAATTCCATTCACAGAAGCGGTAAAATTAAGTTTTATGCAAAATTCAGTTTTTAACCTACCACTTAGTAGTTTTACTATTCATCAAAAAATGAAGGTTTTCAGAAAAATGCCAAAATTTCATCCTAAGCTATATTTCATATTCCGAATTCAAAAATGAAGTCTATTTTACCAAATTCATAACATAAAAGTTGAATTAATTAATTTTATAATTAAATCCCGCTGTTAAAACAAATAGCGTGTTTTTAAGAAACAATATCTATCAAAAGATTGACACTTGTTTATGTCTAGTTTAAATGTGAAATTACATCCAATGACCAACATTGTATTAAATTGTAAAAATATATTCTAAATATACTTTAAAACCACTCAAATTAATGATTTATCACTATTAATTATTTCGATTAAAAAAGTTGTTTTTTAATTATAATTTAGTAATTTTCACTATTCATCAGAATATGAAAGTTATCCGAAAAGTACCAAAATTTCACCTTAGGCTAAATTCGATACTCCGAATCCAAAAATAAAGTTCATTTTGAAAAATAAGATTTACTGGATTTCAAAAAGTGGTTATTACTATTCATAACGGCTAGTTTTAATAATATTTTTATAGCATATCGTTGTTTAGTGAAACTCGGTATTGCGTACTACACACGCTATCGAGGAAGGTCGCGATTGCGTGTAATGCAAGTCAAGTCAAGGATGTGTGTTGTGCAAGCTCCTTTGGGTGTAGCGTACAACACAAGACATAAATAAAATTAAAAAGAATATATTTTTTTTATAAAATCTTGGGCTGTTACATTTTTCCTATTTCTTTGGAACTAAATAATCCAATTGCCAAATTTTCAACACTTGAAACATATTCTATTCCCTTTAATACAATATCCACCATGCTTCTTTCCAAACATTCAGTATAAAACAAACATTCATTATCTTTTCTCCATTGTTTTTTTATTTTTCCTTAAACTTAATCATTCATTAATTGTCAAAAACATGAGATGGATATGTAACACCAGCCTAAAATTATACCTTGATAGAACAATGACAAATATCTTCATAGATACTGAAGTCTCTTATAACAAATACCCTTCGATCACTTGGTTTTACACCACTGAATAATTAATCAACATTACTTTCTGGTTGGATGACAATGCTAGATGCATACCTTGCAAGCCTTGTAAAATTAACCTTGTATATACCAACTGATTTATTATCCTTTTTCTTATGCTCAGTATTCTCCTTTAAATCGTTGTTCAAATAATATGATGGAAGTAGTTATTGATAAAAATGTTATTCAATTCATCCAATTCTATGGATTCAATTTCATCTTACTTCATTGTATTCTAAATTAGAGTCTACCACTAGTCTAATTCCCCTTCTAAAGGATTGATAGCCAAAACGATCTTTTCATGTTCTAAATAGTGAATGATAGAAAATATATTTTCAATGTTACAAATCTATTCTTTATAAACAAGTGGATTAGAAGACCCACTGAACGAATTTGGATGTTTCCTCATGATAGACTAAATATAATGTTGTACCCTTCTTTCTGATTTCGATGTCCAGCATGATTCATAAGTTGTGTATGAATAACAATAATATTTTCCATTCCATATCCATATAATTTTTATGTTTAAGTGGAAAATCATTTCCTTTTCCAGTGTATTGGTCATTAACACAGCTTCTTCGGGTTCCATCCATTGTATAAAACCCAAAAATTAAAGTGTGAGAAACAAAAATCATACTAGAAAACAGAATTATCATATGGGAGTACATTAAATGTCTGACTTCATAGGTTTATTCACACATTATTCATTATCATTACAATAATTTTGTACTATAATATACAATTATGCCTACCCTTAGGGATATTCTCAGACATACCATATAAATATCTATAGGGATATCACTAATATTTTTACATCCTAGTTTCAAAAGGTTGACTAAACTTTAGCACTAATATCAACTGTAGACACCCTACCTATATGTATATGGAAATTAAATTTTATTTGAAGAATACTCAAATACATGGAACAAACAAACACTCAATGATTGTACATGTTTGGTGTCTTTGGAAACATGTAACAAAATCTCTTAACATGGTGAAATATTTTCAACATCTCCCATAATAATCATCCACTTTTTTTCCTACCTAAAAACATTATTTTTATCCTTGGGAAATGAAAACATACAATGGGTGAGATAAAATGCTCAGTAAGGGTAAAAATTGATAATATAAAACAAAACAGAAATATTTTAGCGTAAAAAATGAAAATAATGCTCAAACATCAAAATTTGAGCCATAACATAAATTTATGAAGTACATAAGGCATAGATCAGAAAAAAACATTAGTCATGATAGAATATCATTGGCATAAAACATGTAATTGTGGATAAATAAAAATCATATAACATGATTTTATATATGCCAAGGAATTACTGCCATGACCATCATAGAGGACATAGTCCATCACTTAATAAGGTATACTTGTCATTCTAGCCATATATTAATGAACCAGATTTACTCATCATTCCAACCATTCATTACAGATCTGGATTAACTAGTCCTTATAGTCATGTATATCTCATGAGATATAAATCATTACCCAATGTATTGGAGGGAGATAAATGTCCCTCCATCGTATAATGAAATCATTTCAACATGTGCCACAAAACATAAATCACTAGTCATAGCATAACCTAAGAAATTAAATGGGTTTCTTAAATATAATTCCATCATAACATTAATCTATAAAAATAGAATTCCATAATTAACGTAATAAAATCATAGTAATAAAAATGTATTGAATCATAACCCAATTTTACATTTTCATCTTAGATGAAAAATTATTTTGATAAAACAATCGAATTTAATTCGTGATGAACAAATCTTTTCTTCTTCAAATAAATTTTATTTTATCAAAATTCTAAACAATTTAAAGAGAAACTAATTTCATAGAAAATAAACACGAAATAGTGTAAAGGAATCTTCATAGAAACAATTCATCATTAAACTGTAAAAATACATTCATGCTATATAAGTTTAAAAAAATATTTCCATTAACATTTTTCAGAAAAGTAAAAAAGTTCCATGTTTAGTAAACAAAAGAAAGATTCCTTCCATACAATGTACTGAATGTGAAAATTGGGTAAAAATTATATTAAACCTAAATAATATAATATAAAAAATTTTATGATTTTTTTAGAAAACATAGACTTGGATGATAAATACATCCCCAGTAAATACTTACTAATAAACAATCTTTGTTAAAAACTGGATTGGAAAAGTTATCCCTTACCAATTATAATAAGTTGAATCAAATTCTTTATAAAATAATGAAAATTATAGGCATATGTAAATCTCATAACCTTTATAATATAAATCATAAAATATTCATGGGATGAATAAACACCACACAAAAAAATAGGTGGTGTTTAATCCATATTACCCATAAAAATAATAGAGATATGAAATAATCTCTTACATTAGGTATGATATGATTTGTATGTATCAGAACCTACTATATAACAATTTAAATAATGTTACAAATTTATTCCAAAATCATAAACATTAATGATCATATTTCCATTATTTTTTAGTAACATTTCATTTTTCCCTATTATTAAGGTGTTAACTGCTTTATGTTCTTACGCATGTTTTGTTGGATAAGTTCTTCTTCCATTTTTTTGTATAGTTATATAATTTACATCAGGGATTATTATAATATATATCATATTTATTTATTTAAATAGTTGATAAAATATTGATTTAATGAATATTATTTAGAATAATCACATCGTACCATGTATACGGTAAGCCTAACATATGCACGAGCGAACATATTGTTCCAATAATTGATTAGGGGTATTGAAGTAGATGGTGTATAATATCTCAAAATTATGATACTATTATATTAATCGTATATATTTTTTATTTCCACCATTATACCCATCCATATAAGTTGATTGTGAAATTTTTTTATAGCATTGCGTGGAGATGGAAAGATGTACGTACGTATGCACGACGATTTGATTTTTTATATGATGTATAGAAGGTGAAATACTGTTGATTCATATTTATAATAATTTAATAATATTTTACTAGTATTCTTGATATTTACTATATAATAAAACAACTAATGAAGAAGGATTATAAGAATAATGAAATTCGAATAAATTAGTAGAAGATATTACCTATTTTTCAACGGTCCTCCTTTAAATTTCTTTTTAAGGAACTTTAGTAGGTCTTTTGAGAGATCCATACCCAATAAAAATGTTTCTAATGAAGTAGATAAAATAAATTGGTAGGGTTTTTCCAAGAATGAAGGTGAAAAGTGAGTTTAGAAGTAAGGTATTAGGTTCCTTTTCTTTAAAGAGGTGAGGGGATCTTTAAGAAACTACCAAAATATTAATTTATTATAAATTTATTTTTGATTAAAAAATCACAAAACATATTTATTTTGAAAATAAGATGATTTTCTTTCAAATAAACATTATCTAATAATTTTTTAAAAAAATGACTATTTATGTATCCTTGTCTTTTTTGTTTAACCCTTATTATACCCTATTTAATCATACTGTGATATCATGTTATTTACACATTATGGGTTAATATAATTGACATATAATGTAAAACGACCAAAAAAATTGTTATTTATGAAATATTTTCTATTATATTTACAATTCAGATGATTATTATATTTTTTGAAATTTAATATCTTTTAGTAAACTATTTTATGATTATAGTTATGAATTGTGTCAATTTTGGACTATATTAATACATGAAATTTCTAAAAAATTTATAACAACTATATTCCTACAAAACAAAGGCTTTACATTATCCCTAATATGGAAATTCCATATATAAAATTTGTGGATGAAATTTTTTTTTAAATTTACTATATTTAAAATTTTAAATTTTCATTTATTTGAATATTTTATTAATGAGGTAATTTCTACATCATAATTATGAATATATAAATATGCATATATAATGTCTAAAAATTATAAATAAAATACCATGATGTAAGAAATATTTTTAACTAACTTATTAATATTTATAGACATAAATATCTCTTATATTACCATATATTAAAAATAATTTAGTAAATGATATATGTTTATGTTTTAACTATCATTTCATTAAATTAATTTTTATAAAATGTCATTTTCAATTAAAAGTGAATCCATGGGGTGCAAAAATTCACCCATGGTTTCCCATTTTTGGAAATATCTCATCAAATAGGATTAGTACATGTGTTAGGGTAGTTTAATAATATTATAATTATAATTTTTACCCTTATTTACTAGATTTACACTTTAACCATGGTAAAGAAAATATTTACTGATGTTACTATTCATAATGTCCAAAAACAAAATGTTAACTATTTTAAAAATATAAATAATATGATTAAAAATATGGAATCCATTTTTCCAAATTCAATACATATAATTTTCAGTAAATAAATGAAAATTAATTCATGTTTCCAAAACTAAAAAGTGGGGTTTTAAGATGTAATGACTATCAAATGATTTACATGCGTTAATGTCCAATTTAAATGTGAAAATACATCCAATAAAAACATTAGGTTAAATGTTAAAAATATAATCCAATTACACTTTTAAAATAATTAAAAATAATAATATTACTATATAAATAAATTAGATTAAAAGGATGTTTGAAATTAAAATGTAGAAATATTCACTATTCATTTAAAATATAAATTTTATTAAAAAATTATAAAAAATTAAACAAAAATAATAATTTATGCCCCTATTAAAAATAAGATATTAATTTTGTGAAATTTATCTTATAAAATTTTTAAACATTAGATTTAAAATGGATGCGCCATCAAAAGATGGTAAAACTGTATTTTATAAAAAATACTTCATTAATGTGGAAACTTGATTTTGTTTACACATAATGTTCAATAAAATGTGTAAAATGAATTATAATGTTTTTTAAAATTAAAAATGTGGTTAATATTATTCATAATATCTATTTTGTATATTATTTTAATAATATATCATTGTTCAGTGAAACATGGTGTTTTACACAGTACAAGCTATTGAGGAAGGATACATTTGCGTGTAATGCAAGACATGTCAATTATCCATGTAGTGGAAGCTTCATTTTGTGTTTCATATAACATAAACCTTAATTTTTTCATTTTTAAATTGAAAAAATAAATACTTAGTGTTATGTGAAATGAATTCTACCAAAAGAACATGAAATTATGTGTAACATAGGGCAAGTATTGTGTTGTGTATACTGAAAGCTAAAACAATGGTGCATATAGTGAATGTTACGTTCATTGTATAGTATAACACAATACATCAAGGAAATTAAAATAATATATCTCAAAAAATCTCACTGAGTTACAACACTCGAGGAGGTGCTGCCTCCTACAAACGGCATGCTCCCTAGGCTATCACGATAGTGGTGTCATGTCGACAACACCTTCACATGACACTGGGTCCATTATGGTTGACTGATCTATGATTTTATTTCTCATCGGCTGATACTGTCAGCACCATAAATTCCACAGTCCTGGATTCCCCTTGCCTCCATTTTACGGATGCAGCCACGATGAACATACAAGTGGAGGGGCTCAAGCCTAATTTTTTCCAAACCGCATCCTCCTCATTTGTAGTATAAAAATAGGGGAGGGTGGGGATCATATTCCTATCAAATAATTATCAATCATGGTGAAAAAACACCATGGAAAAAATCCCACATGAACACATTATGCGTGGATCAACCTGTTCATGGGTTGAACTGTGTTCGTTGTTTTTGAAGAATAATTTAGGATACATAAAACAATTAAACCCCTACCTGGGTCAAATTGTTCATTGGAGATGAATAGTGTTACTGCATTCATCATTCTGTGATCCACTGTTTACAGGCGTTGGTCGATATTCATTGGTTAAGATGCATTCTAAGGGGGGTTTGTGTCCGTCATCATCACCCATAAGTGATTCGGAGCTGAACCAGAATTGTGCGCACAATCTGGAATTGTCTTCTTGTACATTAAAAGATAAAACACAAATCAGTGTTTCTGTTTAGAAGTTGTTACATTATTAAGATTAATTAAACAGTTTATTCGGTTTTACATGGTACAAAAACTATTGGTCAACAATGATTTTAAAAAAATTCAGAAATAACAAACTAACACAACTATATATTTTTTTTAACTTTTTTCTTTAAAAAGAACAAAAAATAGCTTTTTCCCTTGACCTACGCTGATTGAGGTTAGGTCCATTCTTGGAAAATCCCACAATTCATATTTTAATGGTTACATCTTATTTGTGTTCTGAGCACTAATTTAAATGTTAGTAAACCCCAATAGCATGATCATTTAAATGAACTCAATTTTTTTTTCAAAAATTATCATTCACCCTCCACCCATTCCAGTAAAGGATTGGCTCTTCCTAATTGGAAAACACACTAATGAGCTCAATGAAACTCTCATATTTCAATATTAGACACCATTTAGGAGTTATATGTATTTGTCAAAAAATATTTTTTTCTTAATTATTTTATTTATGGATAAATATTAACATTCACTATTGGCCTGTGATGGCCAATGTTAGGATCTCACTAATGGAAGAATACCCTCATTAAGTAAACGGTGGTCTCATATATTCAATATGAGTCACCATTTCTTAGTTATAAGCATTAAATAAATAAAATAATTTTATTTCATTATTATTTTTACAATTATTCCAATTTTTGGTTTTATCACTAGAGGATTCCATCGACTAAATTTAAGTCACACCTAATGTAAATCCGCCATCCATAACATTAAAATGACCTCAGATATCAGATTTGGAAAAATGTTTATGATTTATTGCACTTTTTCAGGAAAACCACTCAGAAGCGCTCCTTAAAGCATATAAATTTTTTACGGATCATTTTGGGCAATCCATACCTAGGAATCGCTTGTCTTCACAGTGCCTGGTCTCAAAATAAATTTATATAATAAAAAAATTATATTTAATATCAATGACATTACAATATATTCATCAAGGTGAAATAAAACTAGATGTAATTACATTATCTAATGATGGAATATTATTCAGGGCTATATATTTAGAATCACTAACATAAGATATATTTTAATATGTTTTGTTTAATTTCCAATATTATAAATGTTAATGGTGATAAAAAATAATCATTGATTGATCCTAGGATTAATTTATCTCATCAATTAAATATGTAGAATTAGATAATGATTTCTATTTTATAAATACATTCTCAATTAATATTCTTGTCTATCATGAAAATAAATATTTTATGGGAATCTCAAAAAATGAATCTATATCATTATGTGTTTATTCCAATGGAATGAATTGTGAAATTACAAATGTTCAGAAAAATTTCATTCAATTATTATATTTATATTAGGATTCATGGATGAAATTGATTTTATTAGAATAAATGGATATTAAATGATATATCTTCCAACGATGGAGTATCTTGGAAGATCATTAAAAATAAAATTAATGGATAATTAAGATATTATTCCATGATTATTCTATTTGTTAATATTATCTCAAGACATCTATGATTAGATAGTGTAACTATAATAGATCTATGTTTGATGTTTATATTGTGTAATAATATGTTTCTTTTTTAATATGGTATTTAAATGTAGGACAGTTCGATTTGTAATTTTTTAGTTTTTAGGAATTGAGTTTGATATGATTTTATAGGTATGGTAAATGAATAAAAGTGGGAAAAAATGGCATAAAAAATAGTCAAATAGTGTGTGGGAATAGTTCATATAACTAGAATTTTATTTAATATTGTGAAGAAATAAAATTCATTATAGCTGAGAGGATTTTGATATATAACTTAACAAATATCATAATGATCCTTAAATGATATGAAGCAATACTATAAATAGAAATGAATCCATATAGTTGTGGATGAAGAAAGTGATGCATGGTTAGTGGGAATAATTTATCCACATGTGGTTAAATATATGTATATATAATAGTGATAAGAAAATGATAACTAAATATGGGGTTTTGATGTGAAGAGAAGAGAATAAACATAGGTGGGGTATATCATAATTGGATATCAACCATACAGAATGTGGGTAGTATATATTAATTTTAATTATGGAAGAAAAACATGATTCATAAAACATAAATCCAAAATAACAACAGAGAGATATATAGAATATAAATCATATAAATAGATACAATTTCATGGAAAATAAGAAATAAGAAAATACTGAGAATTCATAGGGATATGAATATATTAAATTGAATTATGAATGTGTATATACAATTCCCATTTGATATGGAAATAATGTTTAAATAGAAACTACACCAGTTTATGAGTCAAAAGAAAATTAATTCAACACCAATGAAGATGGATTAGGGATAGAAGTTGTAGAAAAGTCTAGTTTTATGACTCATTTTTGATATAAAAAGACATCTGAAAAATCAAAGGCCTCAACTGGAAGGGAGATTAATAGAGGTTGGATGAAAAATAGAAATTTAAAGGAAAATGGTTGTGTTATTCAAGAAATTACAGTATCTATATAACAATGATACAACTAGAATTATGATAAGTAATATCTTTAATAATTTGTCAAGTATTTTTGTAATTTCTATTCCCATATTCAACATTGAGGGTAGATACTATAGTACCCTAATTATTTGGAATATATTTTCTATTACATAAATACATTATTAAAATTCTTTCTTCACAACAAATAATAAACCAAAATGATTCTCCACATATTACATAATCTCTATAATTAAATTATAATATAGATAAAACCTGTAGTTAAAAATTATATATGAACCCATTGAAATTTAATATGATATGATAATATAAACTTACTATGAATTAATATTAATAAAGTGAGTATTATATATAAAATATTATATTAAAGTGCTAATAAGTTAATTTTATTTGTTTAAAATGACAATTATATCAAAATATGATATTAAAATATGTTAACTAATATATTCATATTGCTGAAATTAAAAATTATTAATGAATAATATATAGAACATTAAGTGTCTAGAAATTATATTTTCCAAAAAAATTATAATTTATTGGTATTAAGAAAATTAATTTTAAAAATAAATATATATATTTTAGTAATTTATTAATATAATGGTAAAATTATTTTAAAATAAACAATGTAAAAAATATCATATCATGATTTTTTGTAATAATTGACTCTTATTTTAATAATTAATAATATAATTTTACTAAAATCAAATCATTTGTGGATATAAGTAAATATATATATTATAATAAATAATTTAAAATATTTTACATTCAGTTATTTATTAGTAGTTAAAAATATACATTTTTAAAATTAATATGAATTTTGAAATCATCTATTTAATAACATAATAAAAAATTTCTGATAGAAGAAGTTTTTTTCCCACATTCCAATTAATTAAAAATTATTTTGGGAAATTTTATTTTGAATTCATTGAAATATCTATAATTTGTTTACTAATATATTTAAACAACTAAAACAGTTTAAAATGATTATTTTATCCAACATAGGAATCTTGAACGTAGAAATATAATTTTTCAAAATAGAGAATTTTCAAGTTAAAATCTTCAATAATAAAATTAATTTTAATCCCAAATAAAATTATTATATTATTAATCTTTTTTCATATTAGGAATTAGTTGTTCCATATTTTTTTAACAAGGGATAATTTTTTTAATGAAAAAAATATAATATGGTAAAAAGCAGTTACCCCAGAAAAACAAAAAAAGTAAATGTGAAAATGATATGAGTAATAAACTTAACAACATCTATAAATTTGTTTTCAAATGAATATATGAGGGAATAAAAACATTTTCTACTCCACCACTCTATTGTTTTCCACATTGGGATTCATTAGAAATGAAAAACATTCTCTATATTTATTTTAATTTCAAAAAAAAATCAAGATTATCATTCTATTCAGATATTAAGGTGGAACCACCCCACCCATTCAAGAGAACATGATTAATAACTTTTACCCATTAAAATATGATATTATTTTATTCCACATGAATTTAATTTCACTTCACCTAGTATCTGGCCACATTAATTTATCATAATACTTATATTTTTTATGAGTCCTGCATGGGAAAAATCAAGTCCTCAATGTGAGTACTCGTCATTCCAAACATATTTTCCATTATGTATTTAATATTTTTTATACTTCTTAATTCCAATATAAATAAAATAAAATTTTCTGGATATATAATTTTTTATGATATGGTAATAAATATTGATCACATCTATCCCTTTTTTATTATGTAAAAATATCCATATGTATGTTGTACTGACCACTACATACACAAATTATCGACTTATGTTTTTTCTCCAACACCTCTCACTCTTGATTATAAGAGTTTAATTTAATAATAAATATTAAATATTAAATAACTTTTAACTAGTAAGTGTTATTATAATTCCCTTTTTCTTCTCTCAATATAGGATAAATGAAAATGTTTACCCTACGGTGTACAAACTACCACATCAATATAGTAACCAATTTTGATTCAATTAATGTTTATTAAATAATTATTTAAATCCTAGAATATATTATTAAACAGATTTAAATTACCTAAATAATTAACATATTCCTTTTTAATAATAATATTATTCTAAAATAAACCATATTCATAATCATTACCATCAATTAATTATGATTTGTTAATGCTTGGGCCTATCTAACCACCAACTACAAAATTACAATTATATAATTTTATTCAAGAAAATTATAAAATAATTACTATTTATATATGATATATGTATGTAAATAAATATTTTATTTTAATTTTAGAATTATGAAATTAATATTAAACACATTACTTATGAAAATACCATTTATTTTTTTAATGATAAGTAAAACATGCTTCATTCAAATGAAATTTAAAATAAATATTGAAATGAAATATAATTAAATGAAATTGAATTATTAAATAAATACATGGGACCTAAATCTAGTGAATTATTTGATTGGGGAATGGAGTAATTTATTAGAATGATTAAAAAACAAAACTATTACGAATTTAGTTCTAAAAGATCATGATTTCCCACCATTGATATACAAATTAGACAATTAACAGATTGTATAATTAATTAGAAAAATTAAAAGTAATTGTTATATATTTGAATAATATTCTGAAATAGTATATAATAATTTTTTATGGTATAGAATATATTAATGATTTTAGTTGGTTTTGTAATATTATGATTAGTGGGTTCCTTGTCTCAAAATAATAATATTGGGACATATATCTCAATTTATAATTATGAAATCCTTGATATCATGTGATTTCTATATGATTAATTTTTATTCATATATCGATGTAAGTAATTAAATTTCAATAGCCATACCAAAATATTCACTTTAATATATTTGGATTCAAATGATAATAATGTTGTAATGGATTTTGTTATTTCAAGTCCATTAATTTAGTTGTAATATATTTTGTGAACTTCTATCAACCAATAACGATTCCATCAACTATATGATCTTATTTCCAGGAAAATTTTATTCTATTTACTAACAATTAATCATTATTTAAAATAATTTTCATTTTTTCATCAGTATAATAATTATATCATTATATTGAATAGTTATCATTTACTGTAATTATAGTCTCACTAACATGTATATATTTTCTATTCTTTTGAATTTTATCCTTCATATTTCAACCTCCAATTATGTGGTATTGAATATTTCCATTATATTATTATCATTACATTTTCAAATCAATGTTATATTCCTCTTCAATTGATGTAGGTTTTCACTAAAATTTTTATAAAATAAATTTATATGCAGTCACATTCATTTTTTTTCTTCCCACCAAATTTAATTCATAATAATTTTCTCAACTTCAAGGAAATTTTATTTATGTTGGTTCTAAAATGTACGAGTTTTTAAATCATTCACATGGAATTCTGAAATCCTTTATGTCTCATATATGAGTCAATTATTAAATATCCTTTTTAAAATTTAAATTATTCCAAATTCGTTAACTTCGGTTTTTGAATAACAATATATATGATTTCTAAAATTATTAATTGAGATTTATGTCAAAATAATGATTTTAAAAATTAATTATGTTGAATTTCTCAGTAGTGTAGATTTTGAAAATGTCTTTAGTAGTTGAATCAATTTCATCATTTTTAAAAAAATATAAAAATCATTCCAAAAAAACTATTTTATGAATTTCCTATCATTTAATATATATCAATAAATAATTGATTTTCAATGGAAATTATTTTTCATGAAAAACATATATATTTTTTATGAAATAATATGTCATATTTATTGAGGTTTGGGTATTAACAATTTTTATTTTTATGGTAAATTTTGATGATATAATATAAAAATTTTGTGAAACAAAATTTCATTTCCACAATATATTAATGATATAATTAAAAAAATTGGTAGTGGAAATATAATAAAGGATCATGATGAGTGGGATCTGATATAACCTACTAAATCATTGGATAATGATTTATGCCTCTGCATATAATAATGGTAATCGAGTATTGATTTTAACTTCAATATGAAAATCTAAAATTCTAACCAGATTCACGTTATGTTGAGAATCTTATTGTGGTTATATCTCTTATATGATAATGGGAATCAATTAATTAAGATTAATCCACTATGAAAATATATTAGTTATTCATGAATAATCATGTTATGGGAACGTGAAAATGGTTCCCACTCCACTGTTTTATTATTATTTTCGAATGATAGTGAAATCGTTTTCTTTTATGCTTAATTTCCTTAATAGTACACAACTCTATAAAAATGATTATGAATCATTTCTCATGCCTTTTTTCTCATTATTTAACACTTTTATTATATTTTATATAATTTATATTTTTAGATTAAATTTATTAGGATTATATATGAAAAAAATAATATGTTCAATAGCATATATGACAGACTACATCGAGTTTATGTGAAGCAATAAATATTATTGTATTAAATATTAAAATTTTATAATTAATGATGAATTGGATGTTATCAATAGAAATATCAAATTTATTAAACTTACATAATATTTATACATAAGGAAAATGTACATATTAATTCTTTGGAAATAATAATTCAATATTAAGTGAAGTTATATTATTCTTTAAAAATGCATTTTTATCAAAAATTATTTTTTTATGTTTAAAAAATATATTATAAATACATTTTATAATTTTAATAAATACTATTTTTAAAAATTAATATATTTTTTAAATCATGTTATAAAAAAATTGGTGGAAATTTTGGTATTCTAAGGAAAATATTGATTTTTAGTGTATATTGGAAAAATATCTATTTCATAGAATAATTTTATTAATTTAAAATTATGTACAAAATTCTAAAGTTATTTTTAATAATTTTTTATTTTTAGTTATTTCCATTTCATTAATAATGAAATTAGTTTCAACGATATCGTCATTTTTCTTAGTATTTTTATACGATCATTTTTATACATTAAAATGAATTCTTCTATAAAGCCATTGTTTGTAACATATTGATAGTTTCTTCAAAAAATATATATTTCCAATTATAGGAATTTATTTTGATAAAATGAATTAATTATTTCAAATCATCATATAAAAAATATGAAAATAGGACTGACACACTCATTTGTGGTGCATATTTTTACCTGGTTACCATTATTTTTAATGTATTTCAATAGATATTCTCATATATTTTAATTTGTATATAAATTATGGGAAATTATAAAAGTGAAACTAATATAATGTATCCTGAATTATTTTTTTTATAAATTTGAATTCATGTATTTATTAGAGTACTCAGATGGAGTTATTTTAATTGGGAGATCAGTTTTTTCAGTTTCCAAAAAAATGGTACAACTAAGATATCCCACAACCATAGGGCTTACATTATATTTAGGCAGGTTACAAAGTGTCACCCGACCACATGTTGTCATAAGATGTCCATAACAAGCCCTAGGTCTGCATTGTGCATCAGTAATTGAGGGAGTGTGCCCTAGAGGTAATCAATTCCACAAGGAGCATAGTGGGTTTATTGGCCCAATGGGTCACATTTCGTGTGGTTTACTTGTCAGGTGTATGTGTGGATTCTAAGAGACAAACCTATTATAGTTAGATAAGCCATATATTAGGGGTGATTTTATATAAATTCTCAAATCTACATCTCTAGATAGATATGGGACATCGTTTCATTGGTTATTATTCATAACATACAAAATCAACATTGTTTCTTCTGTGCTGTGTGATGCTTGGTCTTGGATAGATTGTGCAACCATCCAATGCCATTATAGCCACTCAATAACACTAGACTACCTCCTACTATAATTTGAAAGATCAATTATATACATTGACCATATCTAAATCTTGATCAATACACCACTTTTGAGACCTAAGGTCATCATAGATCACCTCAGGACCATTGGCAGACATCAATAAAGATGATGTCCACTCTTTATAAAGGAACTTTAAAGACTAGATGAAGAAGAATCTTGGTAATCCCTGTAATTCCACATGCATGAAGGTTGTTCCTTGGTTCCATTGAAGATACCATGTCATATATCCCATGTAATCCTAAAATCACATCGTTCAAAATTGAAGTTTTCACTTCCATACATGCTATGATAATATTGGAACTCACAACATTCAAAGGCAGAAGGTGTAGAAAATTATTTAATTATTTTTTTTTCTATTATTTTTTAGTTTCACTCTTCTATAAATTTATTATAGTTTTTAAAAAATTATTTAATTCATTATTTTCATTACATATTTTCCCCATCCAAAATTTCTGCACTTTTCATCTTCTTCACTTCATTTTTTCTTATTATTTCATTATAATATAAATATTTTAAGTGTTCAATTTTCTTATCATCTTCTTAAAATATTTTCTATTTTTATATTACTCTTTATCTCTCTACCTTTCGATGTATTATTATGTTTATTTTTATTATTTTTATTCTCTTTTCTTTCACATCTATAGCGACCTCTAACCATAAAAATTGAGCATCTAAACTGAAGCTTGGATCGTGGGAGTATACCTGTTTTTTCTATTCATTATGTGTATAACATTTTATGTTTTATTATGTTTATAGTGAAAAATAGTGAATTGAATTATAGTTATTGTTTTCCAGTATAAAAAAATTTCTTTATTTAAATATATTTCATCCCTTACACTATTCATAATTTATTCGTGTGATGATGTTGAGCTGTTTAGAGGATCTAACGGCATACGATTGGGCCATTTCCATTATCATGTCACACTCTCAATTAAGCTATTATATAAATCATGTTAATAATTGGATTTGGACTTGGGATTCAAAAAATCAATCGAGATTTCACACCACTAAATAATATAATTTTAGTTTAAGAGTGAGGTTTCATGACTAAACAATCAATCTAAATGTAAACAATAAAAGGTTAACAATGAATACCATAAACCAAATGAAAAGGTTTATGTTTATTCATATATAATATCATTCATTAATTTGATGTTAGTATAAATTTTATGATTTCACATATCTTCTCAATATCCAAATCTATAATAATTTAAATACAAAACCCCCCAAATGTAGTATATGTGAATTAAATTAATTTATTGATTAAATGAGAAATCTCCTCAAGTGAAAAAACACTATTTAGTAATTTATCATCTTTAGGAAAATAATTTTTTTATTTACATTCCTGATAACACATATTCATTAGGAGAAAAATAATTTCTTTGATATAATGAAGCATAAAATTGTAAAAAAAATTGTACCATCAATTTGGGGGAAGCCATTTAAAAAGGATAAAACTATGAAATATGACCTCAAAATAATCAATAATCATCCTATATTTCATTTCATTAGTTTATGTATACCAAAAAATTCATATATTACAAAATTTGGATTTTGACATTTTCATTAATAAAGACAATTATAATAATTTATGTTAATTTAAATCCAACAAGTTCAATGTAATTCATTTAATAAGTAAAATATTATATAAAAAGGATAAAAAATATGTTATAGGTTTTTATATTTGAAAATTATTAATATGTATGAATTTTCCTAATGATTGGAATTTTTTTTAAAATTTTTACTGAGGACACGGTTACCTTAAATACTTGCAAAACATTAACACAGTTCTTGTTCAAGTAGTATAAAAATCAACTAATATTAAAAAAATTAAAATTTTACGGTGTGTAATTTTATTCCATGAATTTTATTGTAAAATATATATTGTACTATTATTTTAATTTTTATATTCAACTATATTACTATATTGTGTTTCATTAAAATAAATAATCTGAATAATCATGAAAATGAAATGAATTTTATTTTATAATAAAAAATATATTATTATATTATTTGAAATCCAGAAAATACATATCTTTGTAATGATAGTGATTTATGGTTGACCATATCAACCACAATCCCATTATGGGTCACCTTTACTTTTATTTTAACTTTATTAATACCTAAATAGAAATAAATTTTTATTTAATGATAATATTAAAAGTGGTTAATGGGTTGATTAAATAAAGACATAAGGATTAAAAAGTAATGGAAACATCTTTTAAATTTATCAAAACCTTGTATTTTTAATAATTTGAAACATATCATCAAAATTTAAAAATTTGGTTCAATGTGAACATCAATATTAAGTTATATCAATTACATACGTTATGTAAATTGATGTGACCCCTACACTCTATTATATTAAAACATGACCTATTTTCTCATACCAACACTTTTTATAATGTACTAGAATTTTCTTATAATGTTTTTTGAATTTTTTGGATTCATTTTGAGATAGAAAAATTTGACAGCGCGTGATTCTGATTCCCGGAGTGCCCAGAATGATCCGTTGGAGTTATGTCAGGGTTTAATTAGAATGCGTAAGAGGGTTTCCTAAAAAAGTATAATAACACTTAAAAGGTTTCCCAGATCAGAATTCTAAGTGCACTGTTGCATTCTAGATGGTGGTTTTACCCTAGGCGTGTCTTAATTTTAGTCAGCACATGCCTCCTGCAAGAATACCCATAAATGGCATAACTTGGAATAAAAAAATTAATAATGTTGTTTTATTTATCAAATGATTATAACTCACAAATGGTGAATCAGATTACAAATCTGAGACCACCGCTGAGCTAATGAGGGTATTCTCTCTTTAGGTAGATACTAACATTGGCCAGTGCGGGCCACTAGGGAATGTTAGTTTTTTGTCATAAATTAAATAATTAAGTGACAATTATTTTATTATAAAATTCATATAATCGAAATAGTAACTCAGATTGAAAATACGAGAGTACCATTGAGATCATGAAGGCGTTTTCTCCTCATAAGGAGTCGACCCATGACAAGTGCATGTCGAAGGTGACTGTTAATAATTTCTTGAATTTTTTTGGGTATGTTAAGTAAATGTGCTAGCAAAAGTTCTTAAATTTTGAACCAGTGCTCAGATTAAAAAGCATAGGGAACCGTTGAATCTATAGTGCCAAGATTCACTCAAGGGAGTCATTAATTTTAACAGAGTAATTCTGAAGAAAATTTTATGTTTTGTGAGTTTAAAAAAGAAATAATAGAAAATTATTTTATTATTTTATTATCTTTGTTTTCCACCAATAGACGCGTATAGTGTGGGGCCAGCAATGTGTCAAAACAAAAAATGACTTGACGAGTCAATCTTATGTAACAATGAATTTGGGGAATTAGTAAGGTTCCTAATTAATCATCCCCCATTAATTCTTCATGTCATTAAGTACCCCCACCCCTCTTATATATATATGGAGTTTGGGGACGTGTATCAACAATGCTTATCCATGTAATGATGTTTGCGGGTTACAATATACGGGCTGAGCCACCCCCATGTGGACCATCTTTTGAGGGCATCCATTAGCGGGTTGTGTAGCCCTTGCAGGCCCCCTTTGCAGGTTGGCCCCTATGGACTGGACCAGACCTCAGCCTGACCTAGACTGGGTCAGACTTGGTCAGACGTGACTAAGGCCCCATTGGGCCCATAAACACTTAAAGGGCCATATCATGAGAGCCGAACATCTATTTGAAAAATTGTCTACTTCATTGGTATACTTGGATCATGACAGTCCTTTTGGTATACTTTAGTTGAGTTTTGGAGAGTTTTAATATGGATGGGTTGGATCGAACCTAAATCCAACATGACCCCTAGAGCTAAAACACTTATAACTCATAGACTGGGCATATGTCTGATGCACAGTATATCGCATTGGAACCCTTAAATAATGGTGGTCCACTGGTTTAATCCTTTTTTGAGCTTATTGAAGGTCTAGGTACAACAGATATCTTGATGGTATATTTTATATAACTCGAGCGGACTAGGTGTGAGGAATCCAGTGGCTTCCAGTGAGGCAGAGGTTGGAGACAGTTCATACAGAGGCTAGTCCCATGTGATCATGTGTGGTTCAGATTTTTTGTGGGTAAGTAACTAGTGATCTTATATGGGTCAGCACACACCTATCATGTGTGGGTCAGATCCTTTGTGGGTCAGTGCTTAGCGATCCTTTGTGGGTCAGCGCATACAAATCCTGTGTGGTTCAGATATTATATAGGACATTGTAGGAGTTAGTTAGCTATCGATCATGTGTGGGTCAGATCATGTCTAGGTCATTGAGAGAGTTAGTTATGTATTGATCCTCTATGGGTCAGATCTTGTGTGGGTCATTTTAGGGGTTAGTTAATTATATATTATGTGTGGGTCAGATCCAGTGTGGGTCTTTGAGGAGGTTAGTTACCTATCGATCCTTTGCGGTCCAGAATCTGTATAGTCAGAAAGATATTTTCATGACCGAATAAGATGATTTTTCTTTGTGACTAATCATTCGTACTTCTATACTTCACTGAAAAACCTAGTTGAAGATGAGACTCGGTTTGAACAAATTCTTTTACCTGTGTGGTACTTTTATCTTCACGGTGATATCTTCATGGAAAAACATTTGTGGTATTTTTACCTTCATGTTGATATATTCGTAGTGAAACCTACGCGGTATTGTCTCCTTTTTAGTGATATCTTCATGATGTTACCTATGTTGTACGTTTACCTTTGTGGTGTTATCGTCACAGTGTCTCTTGTGTTGTAATTTTAACTTCATTGTGTTACCTTCACAATGTTAATTTTTTTAATATTCTTCCCTCAGGTATGATTCGATTATATCTTGATAACTTAGGTATATTTATAGGCATATACCTAAGTAGAGATATTTGTCACGACCCGTCCTCCGGGCACGTGCCATGACTACCCCAAGCCCGCCTTCCATAGGCCAGGGGCTGGCAACTAGCACCAAGGCGTAAATCCTGGTAAAAAGGGAAGGCATTGCCTTTGTAAAGTAAACAAGCACCACAGATTAAGCAAGCGGAAAAGTAAACACTAAGTAAAAACAGAGTACAACTGAAGTGCGGAAAAGGAAATGGGCCAGTATACAAACCCAACTGAATGTAATGTACAACTCGAAATGGAAAACAACAACTGTAAGGTAAAAGCCACTACACCGAGCAGTCCACTGGAAATCCCACCTGAAGGGTGGATACAGATAGCTCCAATGCTCCTCGGGTCCCGCCGTCCACTCCGAGCACGTCCCGCCCAGTGGTCCACCTCCAGGTACTGACTCGTCGTGTAGTCCACCTCCGGGTACCGTCTAGTCCTCGAACACTCGGCCTCCGTCAGCACTGCCTGTCATCTGCAACCAACACAACGAGGTGCGGGCATAGCCCGTGTAGGGGTGAGTATAACGATACTCAGTAGGGACCCTGAGACCCTAAAGGTCTCTCTAAAACCAACAAGGATAACCACAAAGAATATCTCAACAGATAACCTCTACTTAGGTATATGCCAATACATATACCTACGTTATCAAATAACCCATCTCAACCATGAGGAAACACAAGGATCATGAAATCAATGGATAACCACTACCCAGGTATATGCACATACATATACCTAAGTTATCAAGTGGCCCATCTCAATCATGAGGTATACACAATGGTCAAAAGTCTCAGCTAAAATCAGGATTTTCATTATCGAAATCATAACTGCTAAAGAGCTCCATCTCTGGAGTGTACAGTGGTCCTGTCATGACTCCGAGTTACTGCTCACTAACCTAAGACTACTTAGGTGCTCCTCCTGTCGAGTACCGCAGGCCAGCTGCTACAACCAAGCGCTCCCATGTGCCGCTACAACCAAGCGCACCTTTGTCGTGGGTCTGCCGCTACAACCAAGCGCTCCCATGTGCCGCTACAACCAAGCGCACCTCTGTCGTGGGTCTGCTGCTCCAACCAAGCCCTCCCATGTGTCGCTACAACCAAGTGCACCTCTTTCGTGGATCTGCCGCTACAACCAAGCACTCCCATGTGCCGCTACGACCAAGTGCACCTCTGTCGTGGGTCTGCAGCTACAACCAAGCGCTCCCATGTGCCGCTACAACCAACCGCATCTCTGTAGTGGGTCTGCTGCTACAACCAAGCACTCCCATGTTCCTCTACAACCAAGCACATCTCTGTAACACACCGAGTCGTTCGATCAGTAGTTGTTGGGTCTCAGTGAGCTACACGGTCTCCGTACTCTGCCCGCTCGTCTCCGGGAGGGTCCACTCCACGAGCTACTGGTCGATACTCAAAGTATCAAAAAGTCCTGCAAGGAAGTATCTCAAAGGACCACCTCGTCATAGGGGTCTCAATGCAACAGACGGAGCGTCAATCGGACGCCCGGTCTGTGAGTTATTAGCATTTTCGTCCCAGGGGCCTGGTTGGTTTCGTGTGTGAACCAATCCGGCCGTAACTCAACTATATCCCGAACACTCATAGGGTATACTCATTGGGACAGTTTTTCAATGTGATCACCAACACTGTGGACGGTTCGTCAAACAGACGTATGGTCTGAAAGATATCAGCTTTTCCATTCCAGGGGCCCGGTTGGATTTTTGTGCGATCCAATTCGGCCAATATCCATCTGCATCCAAAACTCGGGCGGAGTATGCCAAAAGTTCCATCTCATCAAGAGGAAAGCAACGAGACAGACGGCGCGTCAATCGGACGCCCGGTCTGTGAGTTATTGGCTTTTTTGTTCCTGGGGCCCGGTTGGTTTTGTGAGCGAACCAACCCGACCGCACTCCGATGGCATCCCAACCTCGAGCGGGGTAAGCCAAAAGATCTGTCTCACTTAGAGGAATTCAAAAAAGCTGACTGCACGTCAATCGGACGTCCGTAGCTCAAGATATGAGTGTTTCCACTCCGATGGCTCGGTTGGTTTCGTGTACGAACCAACCCGGCAGAACCCAAAGCATTCCGAAACCTTGAGTGCGATATACCGAAACGACCGTCTTGATCCAATGACCGCGTTGATGCTAACGTTGCATTATTCGGAGGCTCGTAGGTCATGTAACGGGCATTTGACCGAAAATAGTCTGAAGACGGGGGGTCCGGGCCCGGGCCGAGCCGGCCCGACCCCACCCCCCTTGGGTCGGCCGAACCGGGTCGACCCGGTCATACCCAGTCCGGCCCGGCTAGGGCGCGGCCCAGCCGAGCGACGCGGGGGGGGGGGGGGGGGGGGCGCCACCCCCGCGGCACCTGCGGGGTGTCACCCTGGTCAGCTGAGCGATGCAGGGGGGAGCCGCCGCCCCCGCGGGACAACCCCGCGGCACCCTCGGGGTGTCGCTCGGGCAACCGAACACGGCTTCATCTACGTCCCGTACGCGCCGGACCCACGCGGCCACCAGTCCGCGAGTGCCGCCGCCACGGCTTCTGCCGCGACGGCCTTTACAGGCGGCGCGCCGGGGCGCCGCCGCTCCCGGATGCTGGCGCCGCCGCACCGGCGCCCCGCACCGCCAGCGTCTTCCGCGGCCCCCCGGAGTTTCCCCGGTGGTCCGATTCTGTTCCTGTCTCCACCGTTGCTCCTCCCGAGACTCGCTCTTCACTGCGGAACCATCAAACTTCCATTGCGGCATGTTCCGTCGTCGCCCGTCAAATCTGCGCAACAACGAAGAACGGCGGAGGGTTGTCGGGCCATGTTCGTTTGGCCCGCACCCTCCACGTTAGAGATAAACAATGGAAGAAACAATATTCAACATGTGAATACATATCCGAAAATAATTTTAATGAAATAAAAAATTGTTTATGAATCGGGTTCTTCATTTTGAACGGGAACAACACGGGAAGTAAGGGCATTTCAAAAAAAAATCCCTACCTTGTTAGTCGTCCCGCTTATGCATGTTCTTCGCGGATTTGTTCTTCGCGGAAGGAGGGGATCGTCACGTCATCGCGGAAGGGCGTCGCGTTGTCGCGGAATCCAGCGTTGAGTCAGCGAACTCAACGGACCAAGAAAAAACAGATTTAATTATAAATAATTAAATCTCTGTTTCGGTAAAAACCACATGGGAGATTAAAAAGAAAATCTGAGACTCTTACCTCAAGCAGCTGATCAGAGATTCGTGGCAGAGGAAGAGACGTCGCAGAAGAACGTTGCAGGAAGGGAACATCGGTGTCGCGGAACACGGCGTCGCGTCGTCGATTTCCGGGTTCGGCATTCTTCAAATTCTTCGCGTTATTCATGAAGAAGGATAAAGGCTCAAGAACCTCTGACAAAACCTCTCAATGAGTAATCCTCCAAAAAGACTTGTTGATCTTATTTTATTATTACGCCAACCATCAAAAAAGGGTAAGTAACGACCCATCAATTCGATGAATTAATTGAACGAATGAAACCGCCCATTTAATTCACGAAATAAACCGCCCAATTAAATGGTGCGTTAAGGTTTTAAGAAAACGCGTCAGTTGACTGCCATAATGATGGGTTTTTGCGGGTGCGTTACGTAGCGGAAAGAAACTGAGGTGATCGTGCGGGCCCCACCTCACAAATATCCTACCGAGAGGGTAGGATATTTCTGGATAGTCACCTATCCATTTCAACTTAGTTTAAGCCTCTTTTAAGTGGCTTCAAGTGGCTTCCAGGTGACTTAAGTGAAATAAAATAAAGTTGTCGACAAATTATTTTATTTCTTAACTTTAAGACCGAAAATTAAAATCCACACTTGAGCAAACACAACACCAGAAGAGGCGTTTCTAAGTTAATACTGGTGCTGCGATTTCATCGGTGCCCTCAGAATTCGATTCCGGGCACCAGTTCAAAAGTTAGAAAAACCCGCTCGTCTGTTCACTGAACGTTCCCGAGCCAAACTTTGGAAAATGATTCCGGGCACACCGGGCCTCGGAATCAGATGCCGTTAGAAACTGCGTTCTTGTAAAATTCCAAAGAAAATTAAGAAAAAAAATTTCCTTGAAATTTACGGGTCTTTACATTACTCCCACCACAAGGCTTTACGTCCCTGTAAAGCTTCAACACAAACTAGGGATACAAAGGCGGTACTGAGCACGCATCTGAGCCTTCTGCTCCCATGTGCTCATCTGGACCTTCTCTATCGTGGCCCGGACCACCTCTGGTCCCACTAGTGCTGCTATGATTTCTTCCTTGCCGATAATAGAAATCTGGTCTCATCCCCTGGATGAACCACGTTCTTTCCCTAAAACAGTCAATCCCGACATGGATGGTACAAACCCATACCAAGGATGATGTCGTAAGGCCTCGACACTACTACCAAGAGATCCAACCGTTACTCTCGCCTCCAATGGTTGAGTCACACTGTCTGCATCAGTGTGTGGTAACTGGGTCTCCTCCAGTAGATGTCTCACGGGTGAGGGTCAAGTCAACAGTCTAAACCGGAACCTTTTAGTAACAACACAAGAGAGGAAAAGAAAGTAAATGCCACAAGAAATGGTGTCTTTTACTACTTCATCTCAAGTACAAATACACAAGGCATCTATAAACATACATCAACAAAACTAGAAGCAACATGAACAAAATTCTCCAGGTCTGGAGCTAGTCCCGCTCCTGTCAATCTACTCCCAGATCTCCATGATTGTAGGCCTCAACTGCATGAAGCTGAGCTCTCCCATGTCCTCATGTCCTTTGTAGTTGGTGTGGACCTCCTGGTGGTGGTGGTGGCAACACCCAGAAGCATCTTCCACCTCCAGCTGCACGACCAACTCCCCTGCCATGGCCGCCTTCTCCTTGCGGTCCGCCTTGATCGAACCTATGCCTCTGCCTGGGGGGCCCTTCGTTCATCTGCTGGTCATCCGTATGGCCGGTCGGACAGTCACGAGCCAAGTGACCAATCTTGCTGCAGGAGTAACACTGCCCTCTCATGGAAAGTCATTGCCCACCTCGAGTGCCTCGCGCAAAAGATCCAGAGTCATGCTGTCGACCACCTGTAGGTCTAGTCCTCTTGGACCCCTGCGTCATCTGTCTACTGCCCGCTACAGAAGACTCTGCCAAATGCCGGCAAGTGGTGGGTCCTGCTGCTGGAGACTGCTCAGCAAGGAAACTCTCCACTAAGAGGGCTCTCTCCAACACCCCTTCCTGAGTCAGAATGTTGAGGGAGATTATCGAAGCCCTAATCTTGTGCCTCAGTCCCTGCTCGAAGGTCCGAGCCTGGAAGAACAGGTCCCGTACCATATCTGTGGAGTAGTGCGAGAGATCAGTAAATCTCGCCGAGTACTGGGCCACTATCATGCTGCCCTGCCGCAGCTATAGTAGCTCCTGGATGCGCACCGCTCGGAGGGTGGCTGGGACGAACTCGGAGTGGAAGATGCTCTCAAAGTCCGTCCAGAGGAGAGATGCCTCGTCGTGCACCTGGAGCATCAAGCTCCACCATCTCCCTACTGCCACTTGCAGGAGGCTCGCTTCGGGGATCACCATGAGGTCTGCTGGTGTCCTCACTAATCTTAAAACCCATACAACTGCCTCCAGCCAGTCCTCAGCGGCCTGAGGGTCCGTCTCCCCGAGGAACCTGGGCGGTCACTGGCGCTGGAACTCATGCAGTGCACTAAGTCGACGTGCATCGTCAGAGGCTGGGGCTTGTAGCATCGGTGTCTCGGCGGGTATAGGTATCGCCGGTGTCTCAGCTGTCAAAGGGCCCTGTACAGAGTCCTCGATGCTTGGTGGGCTCTCGCCACACACATCGCTCAGAACCCTAGCTGGCTACCGTCGTGGGGCCATCCTGAAAAGGAAAAGGGTGCGACATGGTCAGAACAGTATACCTGGTGACCTGACACAAGTAATCACAAAGAAAACTTGAAACACACATGCAATCAATGTTTTCGTGAATTATGTCAGAAATCAGACGTCAGGGTCCTAGTGTACGGATACGTCGGCCGCAACACCAACACTGGATTCCCTGGACTGATAACCACACCCAATACGCAAAACAATATTGGTTCACATAGAAGAAAGATCAGAGTCTGCGGTAGAACCGACCACCTCTAAGACCAATTTGTCACGACCAGTCCTCGGGGCCCGTGCCATGACTACCCTAAGCCCGCCTTCCATAGAGCAGGGGCTGGCGACTAGCACCAAGGAGTAAATCCCAGTAAAAAGGGAAGGCATTGCCTTTGTAAAGTAAACAAGCACCATAGAGTAAGCAAGCAGAAAAGTAAACACTAATTAAAAACAGAGTACAACTGAAGTGCAGAAAAGAAAATGGGAAAGTATACAAACCCAACTGAAAGTAAAGTAAAAATCGAAAGGGAAAACAGCAACTGTAAGCTAAAAGCCGCTACACCGAGCTGTCCACAAGAAATCCCACCTGAAGGGTGGGTACAGATAGCTCCACTGCTCCTTGGGTCCCGCCGTCCGCTCCGAGCATGTCCCGCCCAGTGGTCCACCTCCAGGTACTGACTCGTCGGGTAGTCCACCTCCAGGTACCGTCCAGTCCTCGAACACTCAGCCTCCGTCAGCACTGCCTGTCGTCTGCAACCAACACAACGAGGCGCGGACATAGCCCGTGCAGGGGTGAGTATAACGATACTCAGTAGGGACCCCGAGACCCTCAAGGTATCTCTAAAACCTACAAAGATAACCACAATGAAGATCTCAATAGATAACCTCTACTTAGGTATATGCCCATACATATACCTAAGTTATCAAGTAACCCATCTCAACCATGAGGAAACACAAGGATCATGAAATCAATGGATAACCACTACCCATGTATATGGCCATAAATATACCTAAGTTATCAAGTGACCAATCTCAATCATGAGGTATACACAAAGGTCAAAAGTCTCAGATCAAACTAGGATTTTCATTATCAAAACCGTAACTGCTGAAGAGCTCCGTCTCGGGAGTGTACAGTGGTCCTGTCACGAATCTGAGGTACTGCTCACTAACCTAAGACTGCTGAGATGCATCTCCTGTCGAGTATCGCGGGCCAGTTGCTACAACCAAGTGCTCCCATGTGCCGTTACAACCAAGCGCACCTCTGTCGTGGGTCTGCCGCTACAACCAAGCGCTCCCATGTGCCGCTACAACCATGCGCACCTCTGTCATGGGTCTGCCGCTACAACCAAGCGCCCCCATGTGCCTCTACAACCAAGCGCACCTCTTTCGTGGGTCTGCCGCTACAACCAAGCGCTCCCATGTGCAGCTACGACCAAGCGCACCTCTGTCGTGGGTCTGCCGCTACAACCAAGTGCTCCCATGTGCTGCTACAACCAAGCGCACCTCTGTCGTGGCTCTGCCGCTACAACCAAGCGCTCCCATGTGCCGCTACAACCAAGTGCACCTCTGTAACACACCGAGTCATTCGATCAGCAGTTGTCGGGTCTCAGTCAGCTACACGGTCTCCGTACTCTGCCCGCTCATCTCTGGGAGGGTCCGCTCCACGAGCTACTGGTCGATACTCCAAGTATCAAAAAGTCCCTCAAGGAATTATCTCAAAGGACCACCTTGTCATAGGGGTCTCAATGCAACAGACAACGCGTCAATCGGATGCCCGGTCTGTGAGTTATTAGCCTTTTCGTCCCAGGGGCCCGGTTGGTTTCGTGTGCGAACCAATCCGGCCGTAACTCAACTATACCCCGAACAGTCATAGGGTATACTCATAGGGACCGTTTTTCAACGTGATCACCAACACCGCTGACGGTTCGTCAAATGGATGTCTGGTTTGAATGATATCAGCTTTTCCGTTCCAGGGGCCCGGTTGGATTTCGGTGCGATCCAACCAGGCCACTATCCATCTGCATCCAAAACTCGGGCGGAGGATGCCAAAAGTTCTGTCTCATCAAGAGGAAAGCAACGAGACAGACGACGCCTCAATCGGACGCCTGGTCTGTGAGTTATTGGCATTTTCGTTCCAGGGGCCCGGTTGGTTTCGTGAGCGAACCAAACCGACCTTACTCCGACGACATCCAAATTTCAAGCGGAGTAAGCCAAAAGATCCGTCTCACTTAGAGGAATTCAACAAAGCTGATGGCACGTCAATCGGACGTCCGTAGCTCAAGATATTAGTGTTTCCGCTCCGAGGGCCCGTTTGGTTTCGTGTACAAACCAACCCGGCCGAACCCAAAGCATTCCGAAACCTTGAGTGCAATATACCGAAACGACCGTCTAGATCCAAGGATCGTGTTGCCGCAAACGGCGCGTCGTTCGGAGGCCCGTAGCTCAATTTACGGGCATTTGACTGAAAATAGTCCGAAGACGGGGGGTCCGGGCCCGGGCCGAGCCGGCCCGACCCCCCCCCCCCCCCCCCTTTGGTCGGCTGAACCGGGTTGACTCGGTCCGACCCGGTCGGACCCGGTCCGGCCCGGCCAGTCGGACCGGCCTGGCTCGGTCGAGTGATGCGGGGGGGGGGGGGGGGGGGAGCCACCACCCCCGCGTGACACCCCCGCGGCACCCGCAGGGTGTCGCCCTGTTCAGCCGAGCGACGCGGGGGGGAGCCGCCGCCCCCGCCTGACAACCTCGCGGCACCCGCGAGGTGTCGCTCGGACAACCGGACGCGGCTTCGCCGCGTCCCCCGTGCGCCGGACCCGCGCGGCCGCGGGTCGGCGAGTGCTGCCGCCGCGGATTCTGCCGCGGCGGCCTTGTCCGGCGGCGCACCGGGGCGCCGCCGCGCCGACGGCCCGCGACGCCAGTGGCTTCCGCGGGCCACCGGAGTCGCCCCGGTGGTCCGATTCTGTTCCCATCTGCACCACTGCTCCTCCCGAGACTCGCTCTTCACTGCGAAACCATCAAACTTCTGTTGCGGCACGTTCCGTCGTCGCCCGTCAAATCCGCGCAACAACGAAGAAGGGCGGAGGGTTGTCGGGCCATGTTCGTTTGGCCCACACCCTCCGCGTTAGAGATAAACAACGGGAGAAACAATATTAAACATGTGAATACATATCTGAATACAATTTTAATGAAATAAAAAAATTTTTATGAATCGAGTTCTTCATTTTGAACGGGAACAACATGGGAAGTAAGGAAATTTCCAAAAATAAAATAAAATCCCCACCTCGTTAGTCATCGCGTGTATGCACGTTCTTCACGGATTTTTTCGTCGCGGAAGGAGGGGATCGTCGCGTCGTCCGGAAGGGCGTCGCGTCGTCGCGGAATCCGGCGTTGAGTCGGCGAACTCAACGGACCAAGAAACAACATATTTAATTATAAATAATTAAATCCGTGTTTTGGTAAAAACCAGAAGGGAGATTAAAAAGAAAATCTGAGACTCTTACCTCAAGCAGCTGATCGTAGATTCGTTGCGGAGGAAGAGACATCGCAGAAGAACATTGCAGGAAGGTAATGTCTGTGTCGCGGAACACGGCGTCGCGTCGTCGATTTCCGGGTTCGGCGTTCTTCGTGTTCTTCACGAAGAAGGATAAAGGCTCAAGAACCTCTGACAAAACCTCTCAATGAGTAATCCTCCAAAAAGACTTGTTGGTCTTATTTTATTATTATTCCAACCAACCAAAAAGGGTAAGTAACGACCCATCAATTCGTTAAATTAATTCAACGAAAGAAACCGCCCATTTAATTCACGAAATAAACCGCCCAATTAAATGGTGTGTTAAGGTTTTAAGAAAATGCGTCAGTTGACTTTCATAATGACAGGTTTTCGCAGGTGCGTTACTTAGCGGAAAGAAACGGCGGGGCTCGTGTGGGCCCCACCTCACAAATATCCTACCGAGAGGGTAGGATATTTCTGGATAGTCCCCTATCCGTTTCAACTCATTTTAAGCCGCTTTTAAGTGGCTTCATGTGGCTTCCAGGTGACTTAAGTGATATAAAATAAAGTTGTCGTAAAATTATTTTATTTCTTAACTTTAAGCCCGAAAATTAAAAACCACACCCGAGAAAATGCAACTCTGGAAGAGGCGTTTCTAAGCGAATACCGGCGCTGCGATTTCATCGGTGCCCTCAGAATTCGATTCCGGGCACCGGTTCAAAAGTTAGAAAAACCATCTCGTCCGTTCACTGAACGTTCCTGAGCCAAACTTCGGAAAATGATTTTGGGCACACCGGGTCTCGGAATCAGGTGCCGTCTGAAACTGCGTTCGTTTAAAATTCAAATGAAAATTAAGAAAAAAAATTTCCTTGAAATTTACGGGTCTTTACAATATTTACTGCATCGGGATTTGTGATTGCGCCTTAATTTGTGGTTTTTTCGTGGAATAATAGGAGACCTACGGTGTCATTGGGTCCCTAATCAGTATCGTTATACTCACCCCTGACTTGGATTCACACACATCTTGTTGGGACTTTTTCATACGACATACATCATTGATCGAGATTTGAGGGAGCCAGGACCAGTCAATACGCAAAAGAGATGAGGGGACAAGGAGTGATGTGGAGGTGATTTGTACCTACCCTTCTGGTAGGATCCTCATAGGGAAACCTAAGATCAGTTTTTTCTTCTTCTGTTTAATTTCACCATTCATTTGTTCTTGTAGATTTACATATGGTCATGTATTTTGGATCCTTTTGTTTGAGCACTCTTTTTTACTACATATGTTTACTTCGTGGTTTCATCTAGTTTCCTTTTACTCAGTGTGATTGTACAATTTTAAAGGAAATGCCTTACCATTTTAGGGATATTCCATTTCGACACTAGTCGCTATACCTTGACCTATGAAAAGTGGCATTGGGTATTCGTGGCACAGGCCTGAGGGATGGGTCGTGACAAAGTGGTATCAGAGGAATAGTTTCTACCGAAGAACTAGGACTCTTGTAATTTAAATGTAGCAATAGTGTTAACTATAATGTGCGTGGTTTTCAGTTTGAGGAGTCTAGTGTTTTTTCGGCAGCCAACATATCCATACACCAGGACCCTGAATTCTGATTTCGGATTCATCACACAGAATCATTGATTGCGTGTGATTTTGAAGAGTTTTTCTTTTGATTTATCTTGAGTAATCTCACTAGGTATAATGTATTGAATATTTTGAATCTGTTCTTTTTCAGGATTTTTCCACATAGATAGCATGACAGGATTCTGTAGAGAGTACATAATAATGTCCCACTAAGCAATGAGGCCTTGGTGCATGCCCTATTACTATGTTGGCACCTTTAGGTGGTGTACTGGCAGCACCACCACCCACTGGGAAGTAGTTACCACTAGCCGCACTCGCGGTTGGTGCACACTAACTAAGCACATTCCACGAGTTCTAGCGGTAGAGTACAAAGAGGATCCAAGGATATCTCGACTCTCAGGCAGCTAAGGACTTTCTTGAGGAGCTGGCCAAGTTTCCATCTAGAGAGGGCACCATTCGATCATATGGTAGTCCAAGTAGATAGCCTTCGATGTGACTTATTAGGATGATGAAAGGGTTTGGATTACCATGATCCTATGATGAGGTGACTTTTTAGGGGACATTCTTGAGAACCTTCCTCAATGTAGGGGGACTCTTACCTTATAAATATAAGGGTTTATTGTTCCCTAGACCTTCTATTGCTTTGGAAGGATGACATGTCCCAAGCTGAGTGTTCATTGAGATGTACCGTCAATTTCAAGTACTCGATGAAAACTGTATGGTGAGTGCTTCAGGTCTCGGACCTCCGAGTATGGTGTGTTTAGGGACAACCGAGCCAACAAATTTCATCTCATAATTCCTACATATATTGGGGTTCTAGAGAGATCCTTTGTGGTTGAATATTATTTGGGTGAGTGGATGTAGCCATTGAATGTTAATAGTGGGAGAGAAGGAAATTGATGCCAGTCTTAGTGTCATGGGCATGTACAATTTTTCTTTAAGAGTAAGTGATAGGGACAATTGAATCTATAGGGTAGCACATGTGTAAGGGGAGCTTAGAGAGCAGCATAATTTGGATTACGTTTCGACATGTTACAACCACTACCTCAATGTGGTCCCCACTAGGATCATGGAACTAGAGGAAAGGGGAAGGGAGTAGCTACATGCGGTCAATGAGTGTGACCAAAGGGCTCTATGAATGATTTGAGGAACAATCTATGTCTAATACTAGCATTCGTATTAAGAGATATAGTAACTAATCATTCCTTATTTCTAGGATTTTTTTTTGAAGACCTAGTGAATCTGGTAAAACTATTTACTTGAACCTTTCATCCGAAGATACCATTGGTAGGAGACTTAAAAATCAGACTTATTCTGATAGTGTGATGTTACCCTTGAGGTGAGATTTTTGGTTGGAACTTCTTGGTGGAAGCATCGAGACCTTAAGACGTTAGATTGGGTTTGAAATGGACAACACAGTTCATGCTCAAATTGACTATATTAGGAAAAAAATTTGTGGTTTATCTACAACGTTGGAATGGGGTTTTCCATGGGAAGTGAAATAGGAAACCCAAGAAGTACATCCTCAAAGGGAGGGGGACTTATTCTTTGGTTGGGTACTACTAGAGTTTAGAATCCATCTTCTCCAAGGTAGAGGCACCCTGGTTTGCTTTGATGAAGAAGGGGGAGCCATTACTATGGATGGAGAAGTGTCAGCAGAGATTTCAGAAGTTGAGTCAGTGATGATGGAAATTGTTCCACCATGGCAATGACTTTGGGATAGTCTGTACTACTTGGAAGGGGAATGTGGTAGTAGATGCACTCAGCAGGAGATTTGGTCCACAACTACTGAGTGAGGTGTTAGAGTTTCTAGTCACGTTGCAGATATCCTTTGTGGATAAAAAAGGAGCAGCGTACCTGCAGCCTTATACTATCAATCCCCCAATTCTTCAAATAATCCGGTGGGAACATGAGGAGTTATTGACTGTGAGGCTTGACATGATCAGATATCTTTAAGACAATCACCTAAAGAATTTTTTTTAAGGAGGGGAGCAGGTCATCCTCTTCAGAGGATGCACCATTGTACCACTGATTCTTTGGGAGGACGTGTTGAGGGAGATTCATACATCCCCTTAGCAGCACATCCTAGAGTGATGAAGGTGTACCAGAACATCAGGCATCTATACTGGTGGCTAGGTTTGAAGGATGTAGTGGCAGAGTTTTCATCACTATGCCTCACTTGTCAGCAAGTGAAGACTGCACAAAGCCTTTAGAAGTCTTATGATGACAATAGGAGGGATACCATGTCTTCTTAAAGGTATCCCCTCGATGTGTTTTGTGGAGATTTGGCCGAGGTGGAATGTAATCTCCGAGGTTCATCATGACTATCTAGATTCTCAGTATAGTGGGAGAGGTGGTGTACCGTCTATCTTTTTCCCCATAGATGCAATAGGTTTATAATGTTTTCCATGTGTCACAGTTGAAGAGATGAATTAATGATTTATCAATAGTTATGGACTAGGGAAGGTTTAATTTTCACACTGGGGTGATTTTTACGGATTTCCCGGTGGAGATAGAGGATCGACATAAGTGATTACTTTGTGGATGGTTGATCCCTTCGGTGTCTGTTCAGTGGTAGCATGGGGACCACCAGGAGAGGACATTGGGGAGAGATGCTCATATTCATGCTCAGTACCCTCATTTATTTGATATTCCATTGTTTTCGAATTCATGGATGTAAATCCATCAGGTGGGGAGAATGTAGTCTCATGTAATTTCTGTTTAATTGTTTTATTATATGAATTTATTTTGGGACATCAAAATCTGACAGTAGATGATTCCGAGCCATGGAGTGCCCAGAAAGATCAGTCGATGTTTAGTTAAACATTAATTAGAGTGTGTAAGTAGTTTTCCTGATAAAGTGGGATAAATCTTAAACAGATGCCCAGATTAGAATTCAGAGGGAACCGTTGCATTCATGATGGATATTTTACCCTAGGCCTGACTTCAGTTTAGTTGGTTCATGCCTCATGTGAGAAAACAATAAAATAGCATAGCCATAAATGAAATAAATAAATAGTTTATTTATAATTTAAAAAATTATTATAACTCATGAATGATGACTCATATTGAAAATCTGAGAAAACTGCTATGCTCGTGAGGGTGTTCTCTCATTAAGTAGAAAAACTAACATTGGCTGGTGCAGGACACTAGTGAAATTTGGATTTTGGTCATAAATAAAAAAATTATGTGAAAATTATTTTATTGTAAAATCCATAACATCAAAATATTAACTCTAATTAAAAATTCGTGAATACAATTGAGCTCGTGAGGGAGTGTTCTCTTTAGGCGAAGCCTAACCTCGACCGGGTCGGGCCGGGTCAGTCTGATCGGACCCGGGCCCCACTGAGCCCAGAAACACTTAAAGAGCGATATCTTGGGAACCAGATGAACATCTGAAGAGCCGTCTATAGATTTGGAATTTTTGGACCGTGAAGGTCCTTTTGGTATAATCCAATTGTATTTTGGAGATATATGGAGTATGACCGGGTTAGATCAAATTCAAAACCTACAGTGCCCCTAATGATAAAATGTTTATAACTCATAGACCGGGCGTCCGATTGACACACTGTTGGTCACTTTGGAACCCTCGCGACATGAGGGTACATTGGGTTACTCCATTGTGGAGGTTATTACGAGTCGATGTACGATTGGTATCTTCAGGGAAGATTCTACTGAACTCGAGCGCACGAGGTGTGAGTAATCCCTTGGTTGGCGGTGAGGCGGACGTTGGAGACATATCATTAGAATGTCAGTACCAAGTGATCATGTTTAGGTTAGAACCCATCCTGTGTGTGTCAGATCCTATGTGGATCAGTGATCAGTGATCCTGTGTGGGTCAACACATACCGATCATATGTGGGTTAGATCCTGTGTGGATCATCACTCAGCGATCCAGTGTGGGTCAAAATATACCAATTATGTGTGGGTCAGATCTGATGTGAGTTATTGCGGCCGTTAGTTACCTATTGATCTTGTGTGGGTTATATCCTATGTGTGTCATTGTGGGGGTTATTTACATATCAATTTTGTTTGGGTCAGATCCTGTGTGTGTAATTGTGAGTGTTAGTTATCTATCGATTTTATGTGGGTCGTTGCGGGGGTTAGTTACCTATCGATCCAGTGTGGGTTAGACTCCGTATGGTCAGAAGATATACCTTTTTAAATCATAATATGACCTAGCTTTAAAACTAATCATTTTAACTTATATAATTCACTGAAAACATGGTTCGAGCTGAGACTATATTTGAACTACGTCTTTTACATGTGTAGCACTTTTATATTCATGGTTATATCAACATGGTGATAACTGTGTGGTACTTTTACATTTGTGGAGATATATTCATCATGATACCTATGTGGTTCTATTACATTTATGGTGATATATTTGTAGTGTTACCTGTGTGGATCTTTTACCTTCGTGATGTTATCTTCGCAGTGTTACCTGTGTGGTACTTTTACCTTCGTGGTGTTACCTTCATGGTGATACATTTGTGATATTCTTCCCTCATGTATAAGACTAGTACATCTTGATAACTTAGGTATATGTATGGGAATACACCAAACTAGAGTTGTTGACTACTTCGTGATTTTTAATTGAGCCTTGCTTCGTGGTTTTTCCATCGTGGAACATTAGGAGACCTACAGGGTCTCAGGGTCCCAACTGAGTATCGTTATACTCACCCATGCATGGGTTGTCCCACACATTGATGCATCTTGTGAAGATGACATAAAGCATTGATCGAAATTTGAGGGAGCAGGGACAAGGAGGTATGCGTAGGAGACATGAAGACGTGGTGTGCAGTGGAGGTGATATGTACCTACCCTTCAAGTAGGATCCTCAGAGGACAACCTAGGAGATGTTTTCCTTTTTTTAGTTGTATTGTACCTTTTAGTTGTACATTTACTTTTAATGTTGGGATTGTATTCTGGTTACTTTACTTTCATCACACTTTTTTTAACTATAGAAGTTTAATTCGTGGTTGCAACTTGTTGCATTCTGCTCGTTGTGTTTTTATAGGATTAAAAGAAATTCCTTCCCGTTTTAGGTTTACGCCATTCAGGTGCTAGCCGCCGGCACCAAGCCTATGGAAGGCTGGTTTGGGGTAGTCACGACACGGGCCCCAGGGGACGGGTCGGGACACTTATTGAGCTATATAGATCATCCAAGACCAAAAAAATCACTTTCCAACATTCCTCACCACATTTTAGTAGTTTGTCTCTCACCAAAATATCATCCTAATAGATAGGTGGTGGAAGATAATAATGTTTTTTCAAAGAATAAATAATCATCATAATGGAGCTTTACCATTTTACTTGTTCATCATTCTCCATAAATTTTTCCGAACCATTCCAATATAGTTTCAAAAGATTATATCATATACTAAGATATTAATATTTCAATTTAATATCCTTATTAATCTCCTTTTTTATCATATAGAGATCAAAACTGTCATTCATGAATACGTATAGACAAACACCTCCTGAAATGATTTATTTAATTTCATGCTGATGATATTCATGGGTTTTTATTATAATTAATTTAATTTATATATGTTACATTTATAAAATAATCGATAATATATATTGGTATTATATCTTCAAATGATTTTCTTTCCCTTCTAGTGGAATAAATAGCATCACTTCTACGTTAGTGTGGACTACCACCCCCATTTTGTGAAGTGATTCATTGTGCATTTCCCAATTATATAGATCATAATAAGGAGAACACTAATCAAAATATATTATATTTATGATATAATAATGACTCTATAATGGTGAATTATAATTTACATTTATTTTTCCCATCAATCGAAATATTAAAACATTAACTATGCGTACAAACAATGTATCATTTTAGGGATGTGAAATATAAAATTTTTAATTACAACATTATATGAATGGATATAAAAGATAACATAAATATTAAATATTATATTTATGAAATTATTTTTACTAATTCGGTGGTAAAACCTTATCACTGCTTTTAGTACCCCAACCAACAATCAAAAATAGGTTTTGAAAATACACCAATTTTCATCCACACATTTACATTATGGATAAAATAGGTAACAAATAGTTAATTATAAATTTTAATGGAATGATATATTATAATTAATGTATAAGTGTTTTTCATGAAAATAATTATATAAATTCTATATTAATTATACATGATTTTTGAACTTGTATGAAATAAGACCAATCTTTTTCTAAGTGTTTATAATCTCATAATAATTCATGTATGATATACCACATCAAAAAACATTTCAATTGGTGTGGATAACATACAACCCCTGAATTTCATCAATTATGATTGTTATGAAAATTATGTGTATTTTATATTCCATAAATTGTTATCTATTTCATTAGGTTTTTATTTAGAGATTACTTAGGTAATGGATTTATGATATAATATTATTTCTTTTCTATATTTTCAATTAAAAAATCTATATTCACTGAATCTTATATATATCATATTTATAATACAGATAAATTTTAATATAATATTTTTAATAATTTATTTTACATTTAATTGTACCATTTTCTCTAATTCATTTATTAAAAACATTGAAATCGTATTTTTAAGAAGAAACATCTATATTTATTATTTGGTTAGGACTCATTTTCATCCATGCCCATATTTTCAAAGGAACCACATAAATAATCTTTTGATTATTTTAAACTTAATTATTAAATTTATTTTAAATCATATTTTAATATATATATATATTCTTTTAATGAAAATAATTTTCATTTTTTTAATATGGTACTCCTTGCCAAAGGTTTAAAAATAATATTAATTAAAATATATTGCATGAGTGAATCTCCCTTCTATAATGGCTACAATTTTCAATGATTATATATTTAAAATATTTTATCATTATTTTCCCATAAATTATTCACACTCTTCGAGATGATTTTATATTTTATAGAAGTTTTTTTAAAATGATAATATTATGTTTCACATGAGTTTTTATGGCGATGAAATAATGTTATATTAATCTACTAAAAAAAATTTAGGTGTTATGTAAGTTCCACTGGGGACATTATGATGTGATATCATCTTTATTAAATGTGTAGATTTTTATTGATAATGATTATTTTATTTTTATGAATTATAATTTATTTTTTATAGCTTATGTTATGACACAATGATAAATTTTTATTGATTTTTTTTGAATATATATGAATATAATTTGATTACATTATGGTTTGGTCCATTATATCCCTCCTATACATTGGGTGATTTGATATTGATATGTCATTATATAATGATGGTATAAGTGGAAATAATTGTTAATGTATTTTTTCATGTTTTTAGACATGTTTAGGATGGCTACTAATTCTTATAACATGATTATATGTGGACATGTTTGTGAATAGTTTTAATCACATTTATTCCTTTGTATTATCTCTTCAAACTATGATCAAAATATCGTGCATCTAAATTAATGAAAATAGTTATGTTTATAATATTTTTATTCATAATTCTTATGATTCTATTTTCCTATTTTATGATTCTTAAATGATGAAAAATTCTTTGAAACCATTATTAATGGTTCTTATAGACATGAAATGATTTTTGTTATTATGATATTATCCATTAATTTTATGAGTTATTTTTATTTAAAATACTTAATTGAATATATTATCCAACTATTATTATCATCTAATGATCTTTAATAATTGTCATCTCTTATATTTATCCTTATTGGGAATTTTTACTCAACCTTATTATGTTTCATTTACCCATGTTAAAATGTAAGATGTTAATTATGATACCTCTATATGGGTTTCATGTTGATGATGATGGATAAAAATTTTAAAATAATATAACATATGTATATTAGAAAAAATTACAACTTAAATACATCAGTATTGGTATGACTAATTTTTCCAAAATTTTTTAAAACTATAAACAAAAAATGTTAAAGGGTATATACATGATCCAGTATTATTATTTTATATTTTTTGATATTTAATAAAAAATTGAACCATGTTTATTTGAAATAAATAATTAAATTTAATGATTATGTAATTTTAACAAGAACTATATTTGTGGGATTTGCGATGTTATATTTTTTTTAGAATAGGGCTCACATATCTTTCGATATTTTGATATCATTATGTGATGTTAAATGAAGTGTTATTGTTCTATCATGGGATTATATGTTAAAGGGTGATGATACGTTAAAATTCATATACATCCCATTGGAGGTTTCATATGATCACTGTTAATATATGCAATTATTTATTATGATGTGGTATAATGAACCCATTGGTCTAACATTAAGGATAATTATATAACAAGTATATTAAATTTTTCAATTTTTAATATTAAAAATACGAGATGAAAGTTTATGTTAAAAAATTATTTAATGTTTTGTTTATTTTGGATAATAATGATATGGGTTATTTATTGATGGAATGATTTTTATTGACCCACTTCGTGTAATTGTGGAAATTTTTCAGAGAAAAATGTATTATTTTTGAAAGTGAAAGTTTTTTCATTTTGGGTGATATTTTTCCTTATGATAACTATATTGGATTTCATAAATGCAATATGAAATCATTTTTATCAATTTATAGATCATATAATGGAAAAAAATTATTTTTTAGACATATGATTGATTTATAAAGGATACTCATCGAATAAAATATGTGATTAGATAGAGGTGGAAAATAATTATAATATGTAAACAATGATTTGAATTTATTTTATTGATTTAGTTAAAACAAAAAAATTATTTTTTTAATGTTTGTACATTGAGTTATAAATCAAGCCCCCATAAATAAAATTTTAAATAATTTTTTAAATTTGTTTGATTAACTGGTGGTCTTCTTCTCAATAATAAATTTATTATTTTATTGTTATTAACATTATCATGATCACATTCTATATCACCGATATAAATATTTTGAAATTAATTTTCTTATCAATGTTAAAATTTTCACTTGTCACTAGTGTTTTACTATTTGAAAACAATGGTACATGTTTGTGTAGAGGACCTTCATATTTCCATATCTATAATTTGAAAACGATTTTTTTATTATTTGTTTCTATGATGTTGGTTATCAATAAATGGGTTTTAAAATATTAAACCATTGAATTACGACGATCTTGATAAAATAGCAAGGAATATATTTAGAAATTATTGGATAATTTAAATCCTTGATTTTTTTGAAGAATACAATGTTTGGTAGTGTATTTGACATACTACATCATGTCCAAATGAACTAGAAAAAAATATATTTTGATATATGATTATAATACCCTAATAATTGAATTATAGAGGATGGATATTAGTATCCTAATTATTGAATATATTAATCTTTTTTTCTAATAAATTTTTTTTATTGATTATTTATTAAGAAATAAGTATTATTTTTTAGCACATAATTTTGTTCTTCAAAATTATTATTTTATAAGAAATGGATTTTATTTCATTTGATTAGATGATATTATAATTACTTTATCCCAATTATATTATTATAATTTTAATAATTAGACATAATTTTTAAAAACATAATATAAAAATAAAAAAAGGGTAATTTTTTTTTATTTTAATAAATGTGCTTATATTTCAGTGAATAGTGAAAAATACTATTTTTATAAAAATATTTTAATAATTTTCAAGTATTTACAATGTAATATTTCCTTATTAATTGGTTTTAAATTTTATTTACATTCATATAGTAAAAAATAATTTAATTAGTGTAATTTAAATAAAAAATATTAATAATTTTAGTATATAATTTTTATAATACATAAGAGCACATTTTTAGGGAAAACTGTTATTCATCTTGTGTTTCAAGTTTAATTTGAAATTTATTTCTACAACATATATGGAATTTATTTTATAAAATTGATTCCATATTTTGAATTTATTTTAGTGAATTTTTTAAACTGGTTAACATTGCTTTTTATCATAATGAATGGTAATATTAGTAACAATATTACCACCAAGGTATGGGTAAAATAAGTAAAAGAAAAGAAAAACCTCAGAAATATTGTTTTAGAATTAATCCAAACATACCTAAATATAATAATGAAATTACAATTATATTGGGATATATATTATTCATAAAATTAGATAGGTTTATATCGTAATATATTTCTCAAAGATTGGAAATTGAGAGCAAATTCCATTACATAATCCTTAAACATTGAAACACAAACCCCATAAAATAGAGATAATGATATGGATATGAAAATATAAATAATAAGTAGGATATATAACTTAAAATATATTCATTTATCATTATATACACCATATTAATGAAATAGGTTATAAATATGGCATGTGTGTCGGTGAAAATTATAGTGAGATATAAATCACTACTATAACTCTAATCATCCTTCATACATGTTATAGAGTCATGTATAATATATGTAAAATTATTTTATAGATATTATATATATATATATATATAAATTAATTATGACTTTTAATTTCATGTTTTTTAATAATTATGTGTTATTATTATGTTTTGGGTAATAAGTGCTTCATTTTTCATGTGAGTAAGGTTTTTTACATGTAGTCCTCATACATATATCATGGTTCCATCATCTAAATATTTTAAACCATGATAATAATTTCATATATATATATATATATTATATGTGTATATATATATTGACATTTGATATTCAAATTAAAATTTCCCATTCATGGCGATGACATGTTTTACATATGCATGAAAGTTGTTTCCATTTTCTAGATGTATAAAATGAATGAAAGGATAATAATATATTAGAATTATATATCTTATATATATCTATATATCACATGTTTTCATTACATATACCCTAATTACCTTCCATGCAAAGAATTAGTAAAAATGAATCACATTCCATAGTAACGGGGTTGATCTTTGTACACATAAACGATGTACATATTTTTCCTAAGGAATAAATTTCCATAATTTATATATTAAATTATAATTGACGAAGTATAAATATATGAAAAATCATATCTGAATATTAAAAAATTCATTATATCTCTTCATGAGAAGTGGTGATGGAAAATGAGTTTTATCAGTTCATGAGGTTGTACTCTATCATATACATGATCAATGGTTTCATTATTGATGTATTGGAGGATGAGATTTTTATTGGACATTAATATAAAAAAACAAAATATTGGTAGATGAAATATTTTGAAGTTATTGAATCATCATGTATTCATAAAAATTGATGATGGTGGAGGAAAAATATAAATAAAATTCTCGATTATGGATGATACATCTTAATTTGAAGACATTATTTGGTTTGTTCAAAAATTAGTCCAATGATAGGTTAATGACCTATATAAGAATTAAAGTATAGTAGGAGGTATTTAGGTAATGGATTTTGTTAGATATTTGATGAACCTAAGGGTTTTGTATCTTTTAAGATATTAGGAAAGGGTGATTTTTTTTATATGTATGGTGAGTGGCACACCTGTAATTTTTGAAAAGAGAAAGGTATACCTGCGTTTTCAACATGCCAAAAGGACCCAAAATTGGCAATTCAAAATCCATAGGGGTTGTATGGTATAATTATAGAAATAAAATGGGATTTGGAAAAGATTTTATGTCATTTTACCTCTTTAATTTTTATATTACACACCACCAAACATTATCAGTTCTAACATTAATCTCGTTAATTAATTTTTAATAATTTTATTATTAATTATTGTAAAAAACTTTTTTTCACATACATGATAATATAAATTATGACAATTCCAAATATCAAATATCTTTATATATATTTTAAAATTTTAATTTGAAAATATATTTTTAAATTAATCACGTAGATGTGGTAAAAAACAATTTTCTAATTAGATATGGTTTATAAATTTAAAAAAAATTATAAAAAAATTAAATATTTAGTAGATTCCTGTAACAAAAAATCATTGATAAAGTTAAACATATTCTATGAGATGGTCTATCACAATACCATAATAATTAATATTTGTATTCTATAGGATTCCAACTACAATTCAGGTCTTAATGTGTGTATGTGGTGACCATATGCCATCATATCACTGTAAACAACAACCAAAATAACAATATAACAACCATTGAAGTAGTAAACAATGTAAGTAAGAAGATGAAATACAACATGATGAATAATAACTAAACTGCAGTAAAGGACCGAAATCTTTTTAGTATATATAACATTTATCAACCAATGGTCCAAACACATATAAAGGACTAAATAAAGGAAACGAAAAAAATTAAAATGCCTTAAATCTATCTCTCATACAACACATATACTTTGTCCCCTCATACAAATATGATACATCATTCTCAATCAGTCATAGTCCTTTTTCTTACATGTTCATGAACCCAATTGAACATATTTCTATATAGCCCTGTACAATGTCAACCCAAGCTGTTTGTGAGTATAAAACTAAATTGGGAATCACCAATGTGGTATTGTATATCGAAAATAATACAATGTGAATATATAACTAATATAATAATAATGATATTATTAGTACGATGAATTATAGGTGATGTAATATAACATTATTTAAATTAACACATGTCATTCACAGAAAGGTTCCCATCCCAACTGAGATATAATTAGAAATTATAAAAAAACTAATCAAGTTTATCTATATTCGTTTATTGTGGCTGTGATCCTGGACAACATGGTTGTCTTATATCATGCATATATATATATAACTATATAATATATATATGTGTGTGATTTAGTTGATTTAAATAACACAAACAATATCAATAAATACGTTGGTCTATAATCTCAATCATATATATTTCAAATGAAAATAATATTAGACTGTATGTCGTACCACTTAATCCATAAATAATTAATCTAATCTATGGATTTCTAATCCTAATAAATCAAAAATTCATTGTCCGGCACTATAAATATCACTCAGAAATCTACGTCACCATAGGGGGTAAAATATCTGAACCCTAGGTTCATTCATACTAGAAACTTATCAATATAATGAAGGTTAACAATTAATGATGGAAAGTATTGTTAATGTTCACTAAGATATAAACCCTTCCACTAATTACTTGTAAATCATTTCTAATGTTTCATCCCTATGTCCCAATCTATAGGCAGTTAGGACATTAGAGATTAGATGGATACTAAGGGGTTGAACATTTGGTGACCATTAAATGAAATACTCTCTAAACCCAATTAAATTTGTAGTATCTATTCACATAATATTATAACTACTATTTCAACCAAATAAGTGGTATCATCCTAGGAATTACATGATGATATATCAACAATCAGTTGAGTGAATTTCCAATCAATAGTGAAGAGCACCATGTCTACCACCACAACCATGTAAAAAATCGGGGAGAGAGTTGTCATCCCTATCGATTATAACAACATAATTATACATGGCTATATTTCGTGTAAATGGTATGTATTTCCATTTTCATCTCCTTGTACAAGTAATCGACCATAGAGAGTGTAATATTCCCTATTTCTTATCTGAGAAAATTCATCCATGTTTTTTAAACTAGCGACATCATTCTTGTATATCATCAGCCATGAGTCATTATTCCCAAATATCATAATCTTATTATCTAATTAAAGAAAAAAAGAAATAAATTTGTCCTCCCAATATACTTAAAATTAATGTTTTAGAAGATGGATCATAGGAACCATATACAGGCATCCTAATAAATAATGTTGCATCATGTCTAGCTCATTAGTCACTATCCAAAAAACACATATGGTGATCATATCAACATGAAAAGTAATAATTTGAATACATACATATCATAGTTTGTGTGATTGAATTGAAATAACCCCCCACTTCGTCCATATCCCCATAGTCATTAAATATTGGTACATGTTCTATTGTGTCACATGATAACATCTCTACTCAAACCTCATGTACAATCTTAGGGTTAGTCAAGAAAAGGGGCACATAGTAGGTCCCTTTTATCAACAAACCTGACATGTTTCCTATATAGGATCAAAAAAGGTATAATAGAAAAAATATTTTTCTTATTGTGTTATTCTATGTCAGTGTAGATATAAGGCATCACAATTGGATCTTAAAAACAAAATTTCTATATGAATCCATAAAGGGACCCTCAGTCATGGTCAAATCCTATTTTATTAGGATGATTCATGAGAAATTGTGTTTTTAGATTCCAAAGGAGTTCATCCAATATGATCATCCCATTTAATTAAATTATGGAATTCATCATAATGAATTTTAATAAAGGACATATCACTATAGGGAGATCTCCAGCATTAATTTATGACCATAAACATAAATAAGTTTAATGCGATAGGAATGAAAGAAAAACTACCATTAATAGTCCTTAAACCATTGAAAGTCATTCATCAGTAGCTCCATCTGAGTCGAAAAATGTCAGAGACAAGCCACATTAGCTTTCATGTTCTTTCCAAATATAGAAACCTAAAAAATAACCAATTTTTTTACAATATTAAAAAATATAATATAAAAATGAAACATAAAAATGATTAACTAGTGATATGTCATAAGAATAATATTACATGATGGGTACCCATACAACCATGTGAATACAGTCTACCAGTTACCCCCAAGACCATTCCCGAGAAAATCTATAACCGACAACCTAAAATATAATAAAAAAAATAATTAAAATAATTTCTTTTTTGAAAAACACTATAGAAACATACCATGATGAAACATAACATGTCGAAGTTCAAATAACCTCTTGATAAGTCCCTATCATATGAAAATAAAACCCCCATGGAAAATTTTAAATTTCACTCTGGTCTGGTAGGGCCTATGAAGAAACATAAAAAGCTCTTGGAATCTTGGATAATGGTAGGTAAAGACTGTAAGAGGATGAAAGAGTAATAACATACCTAATAAAAAAAATAAGTCAAAAAAGTTCCGTGATCAATGATTAATGGAGGGTGAGGGGAGAGTATTTCATTGAGGGTTATCATGCATTCCCTCCCTTTTCCCAATGACGAAAATAGGGAAGGTTCCCCTAGTTTAACACCTTAACAAACTAGCCTTCATGATAAACAACATTTAACTATTATAAATCATGTAAATATTTCACTATGTTAAATGGATAAATGTATTGTATTCAATGTGGTAGTCCCCATATGCATCATGTCATGAAGCTATCGTAATGCACCCTATGAAACCATTCCACACTATGTAAATAATGTGGGGATTTTTTAGAACATAGCAGCTTTTTTAAGTAGACCGATTCACCTATTATATGTTCGGTGTACATAAGAAAACCTTATACATTCAACAAAGAAAAAACCACAAAAAATGTTATTTCAGAATTTTTGAACATTTAGAACATTATTATCATTCCAGGTTATCAAACTAAATTGTCCAGCATAAAAAATTCAAATTCTCACTAGATTTTCCCAACATGAAAAACAATGGATGTTACAACCTCATCCATTAAAACATATCATCCAGAAGAATTCCCAATAGACCACGAAAACATCCTCCGAACTATATGGCTTGTGATTTTCCTATCAAAGAGTTGTGTTGCATCTATAAATGGATAATTCATACCCAATATTCTATTAAATAATATTGGCCTCTAATCATAGAAACTCATAACAATGAAAATATCTAAAGATGAAAATCAAGATGTCTATTATCAAATATATTCTAAATAAAGAAATGATCGCATAATAGTTTCTTTAGTCAACCATCCTCTGGTTCTTCCAGCTATATTTTATAAAAGGAATGGACAATTCCATGACACGGTACACCAAATATTATAACATGATACTAAAAATGGCCATATAATTTTAAAAAGGAATTAAACAATATTCTCAACCTAATAAACCTCATCAAGCATGAGGATCCAAAGGTCATTCTTCCATTTAATCTAAATGATCATTTTTATCAACCTATGTTATTTGTGTCATGTTGGTCTTTCCTTAAAAAATCATAAACCAATCCTTTTACTACACTAGTCTAATTATAACAGCATGCCTAAGCTGATCCATCACTACCTGCTTCCAAATATTTAATTAAATTCAATTAAAACCACCACTGGTTGATTATTCCTAAAAAAATTAAACATTATTATCTTTGAATCACCAAATTACTTCAAATTGTTTTTATCCCATGTCATATAAAGATCATTCTAAGCCATATCACCAAAAGCACATAACATAATTTCTATGACATATCCTAAAAAACCCATCCCCCTTTTTATTCTCATTTTCATTCCATATCATGATGAATAATTCATTTATAATTAAATACCCATGGATATTCTTAACAAATTTTGGGATCCACACCTACGATCAAGAACTACCCAATTCTTTGAAGCATATAAATAGAATTTAAAAAAGAATCTAGCATTATTCTATTTCATTTATCCAATGGAGTAAAAGGCCCAAATTGATCATCCAATAATAATTCTCTGTATTGCATCTAACAAAGAATATTCCTACTTTTCATACATGTAGATATACATCCAAAAATTACCTCCCATGACCAATACATCCCTAGACATATCAACAATAATGGATATTTGTAAATAAAACCCATGTAATAATAAAACTATCACTTGACACAAGATCCTCATCCATGAAAAAAGTACCCATAGAGAATGAAATATGTCATAAGAAAAATGCATGTCACAACCCTCAAATGAAAAATGGTTTACTCTTCACCATGAAGATTACCATATAAATATCCCTAACCACAACATCATAAGGTGTCATTAATAATGTACAGATGATATTTATGAAGCTCGACATTGGTCTAAATCTCCATCAGAATAATAATGATGATGTAAAGATATATAATGGTCATCAATAATAAGTATTTCACTAATATTCCATCAATATGCATGTATATCTCTCTTCCCATGAGACACACTCACATTAAACAAGATATCCTATCCTTTAAAAAACTCTTGACCTCACATCTTATAATAATGAGTGTCCATGTCCAACTAAGGTTTAAATTCCTCTCAGCACATGATTAATTATGGATTCCTCTAGAATAATTGTGATTAGTTACTAATTAAAGTAACACAAATCTTGAAAATATTCCCATATAATTTACTCTAGAAAATCATCCCATAGATTTCAAACACACACATTCCACTATATAAATTAAATGGAACCTCATGTAACTATCATGTACCATTATCAATTGACTCACATTAACTCATGTCACCTATCACAAGGACAAGATGACTATGCAACATAATATTTTAGTCTCAAAATCTAGATGTTCTCAAAAAATATTCATTTAAATTGGGCACCTCACTCATTCCACAATATCTTCCATGAAATCCTATCAGGTGACACTGTTTTATTCAAGAGAATTCTTCCTCACTTTTAATTCACTAGGAAAAAACACTATTAAACATGTCCCTGATAACAACATTCATACCAACATAATATAAACATGAAAAACAATCACTCTAGATGGTTCCATGGAAACAAAAGGAATCACCATTTATATCTAAAAACCTAACCACTAACCATGAATCAGATTCAAATGATCATATAACCAAGATCACTTATTAAAAAATTCATCTATAAATAAGTGGAGTCCTCTCCCACCTAGGATTTCCTTCATAATATCTAACATCAAACTATGTGGTTCTTAGTTAAAACAAAGGGCATCTATGTATCCCACTGATCCCAACTGATCATGTATCATAACAGTGTATCTATGTCTAACCACATATCATAGAATTAAATATTAAACAAGGTAACGTATCATTGGGAGAAATCTATAAACCCCATCACAACATACAACATATGATGTTCCTTCCTACTCTCTATCTAAAATATATAAATAAAACATTGACCTAAAAGTGTAAAAAATTGTCATCCCTCTCCTTACTAGAAAACATCCTCATTATGGGAATCCCTCTAGGGTATCATTATGTCATCATAGAAATATTAAGAAATGAATGTCACTAGAAATTTGTATATGGTATACCCCCTTGAGTTCTATTTCAGAATAAAAATTAGTTTTCTAAATGCATCATAAAAATTGAAACAAATAGAAAACATAAAAATATGTAAAAAAGAATAGTCTACAAGAGAATCACCAGTTGTGGATACTAGTTTGTATTAGTAAGTACCATAATCAAATGGTTAATTTAAGTATATCTTTATTACATAATATATTATATAAAACTATATATATTGTTACTGAAACATAAAAAAATAAAATATATGTAAAAACACCATATGATTGGTAAACACATGGGAATCGTGATTCATTCATACCTATTAGGGCCAATTCCCCTCCCATACATCACAGATGAGTCATTAACCTTACTATAAAATGACTCAATATAGATCCACATATAATTAAATCATATAGAAATGTAAAATAAATTATACCCAATTGATTATAATTCCACCAAAAAACTACACATGAAAAATACTATTTAGGTATTTCTTGGAACATAAAAAATTTGAATATTATTTCAAAAAAATCACACACTAGAAGGCCTATACCATTTTAATTCTATGTGGAAAATTTGGTATATGGGATGCCTCTTCAATTTTCTATACAAAATAATAGATTAATAAATGGAATCATATCAATGAAATATTATCCATGAATGAAAAATAATCCATAATTAGTTTGAATAAATAGAAAATTACAATATATGAGAGTAAAAACAATAGAAAAACTAAATAACTTCCATAGAAATAATAAACTATTTGGGGAAGAAAAAGATAAAATAAAATAGAATAGCCTTTACTAATAAATTAAATGAATTTAAGGTCAAAATGGAAATTTCTTATATACAACCCGGACCTCATATTAAGATGACCACATATAAAGGAATACCTAAAGGAAACTAAACAAGTTCAAGAATATAATTCAATCTCATACCCAAACAATAATCCTAATCTCCACATACATATCAAATCCATTTTATCGATCAGTTCTAGGCCTCATCCAATCATGTTCAGGAAACCAAATGAATGAATTCTCATGTGTCTAAGTGAAATAGAGGCCCCTAAAGGATGAAAATAAAAATATTTGTATGGATCTAGCTATACAGTCCGATAAATATCCAGCATTATGAAATATATGTATATGTGAGGAACTCATCTAAATCATAGTAATAATAATAATAATAACATTTGGACAATAAAATGAATAAAAAACATACAAGAAATGCAAAATAATGGTTTTCAACATAGTTAAGACATAATAGGAATCCATAAATACAATAATAATGTGTAACCATAGTCTATCCCTATGTTCATGAACTCCGTAGAATAAGATGTCTTCCATCAATCACACACACACAAGCACACATATATATATAAGTGTAAAATTATATATTACATCAATCCAACTAATGATAAATGCATCGTTCCATAATGGAAATATACATGAGAAAACTATTTCACCATGGGGGATGCATGTCCTAACTAGAGGTTCTCCCATACTATCTTCCAATCATTATATGGAAGGATTATATATAATGATGAAAACTAATGGAAATGTTTACTAATATTTGTGTAATTCCACTTATTGTATGTAAATACAGTCTAATGTCTAAACCTCATGTCCTTGTCTATAAACGATAATGAAAATGTTTCACAAATTAACCCTTAATGGGATGTCCCTTTTGAGTTCTTTAAAGTGAAATTATTTTAGAACCATGTACATTACTAGAATCCATTACTATAATACTAGAACTGGTTCATCCAACTGACCCCAGGGATCATCCTTGGTGTCACTCAATGAAAGTGCATTGTTAAATCTAGTGTATGTCACAAAAACGGTGAGGAGCCCCATGTACACCAGTTTTGATTATGTAATCGATCATAGAGGTCATAATCATCCCAATTAATTATGAGAGAATAATCATCAATGATTATATTTTACATCCATAATGTGGAGCACCATGTCAACCAAAAGAACCCTGAAATAGATCAGGGAGAGCACATTCATCACTGTTGCTTGGGAGAGCATTATCATCCATGAGAATCATCAAGATGAATTTAATTCGTTCATATCGTCATCTAGGGGATTTAATTCCCATATATCATAAACATATGTATGTCAATCGAAAATATCCTAAAAATGATATAATTCCATACCCTTGGAAATACATATAAGAAACATAATATGTTTAAAATATATATTAAAATATGTGTCCTATTAAACACATATGAGAATCCAAAAAATGAATGTTACATCACATCGGGATCATGATCCATGAAACAGGAATAACATCGGGTGATCATCACTACAACAATAATAAAACTTTTACTGGACTCCTCATGTATTAATCATGTTTTAATGATCAAAAATCCCATTACTATTTATAAATCTCAATAATAATTAAAAATCTTATTAATGATCAAAAATCTCACAAATCTTATCAATTATGTGTATTTATGTTTTAAGTTATCTTATACATTATAATGGTTAAGCTCAATTTATTCTAATAATATTACTGTTGAAGTCTGAATACAGTTTTTTGTCTAAGTACAAGACACATACACCATGAAACCTAAGTCTCAGACACCGTGACCAATGATACACCGTGACCACCAGACACCGGGACACAGTAAGCCTGAGACCATGAAGCAAGACACTATGAATAGACACTGTAAGCCAGACACTCTATTTGTCTATGTGCCAAGCACAATTATCAAGACACAGTCATCAAGGCACCGTGAATCCATAAACTATGAGCAAGGCACTGGAAGCCAGAAACCATAATCCAGACACCGTGAAGGGGACACCGTGAAGGAGACACCGTGAAGGAGACGCCGTGAATCAGACACCATGAAGTAGACGATGTGAAGGAGACATCGTGAATGAGACACTTTGAAGGAGACACCGTGAAGGAGACACCGAGAAAGAGACACTGTGAAGGAGATACATCGAAGGAGATAACCTGAAGGAGATACTGTAAAGGAGATACCTTGAAGGATACATTGTTTGCATAACTACTGTGAGACTACTTCTTAAACTCTTTTTTAGTTTTACTATTTATCTTTTCAACGGTCATATTTGACGACATTAATGCACCAACATAATTAATGTTTATCTGTAGACATAGTACGAGGTACGAGGCATGAAATACATTGAACCTATCGGCTCAACCTCATGCATTCAAAGATAAAGAGAAGTGTTCCCAATAGGAAGAAGATGCGCGAAAATACAGACAATACACACGAGCACTATACAAAGTATAAAAGAAATCCTGAGCATGAAGAAGAAATTGTAATATCATCATGAAAAGATTTGTCCCATACATGAATTTTGACACTACTTGAAGAACACACAAAGTACAGAATATCTTCACTTGAGAAGAACACCAAGCGAAACCACGACACTCTGTTTTTCTCACAAAAACTAGAGAAGGACTCAAAGCATCATCTGTATCAATCCAACGGAGTACAGAACCTCACTAATAACACTTATAGGATTCTAAACTCATCCATATCTATTTAAGATCTATTGTATTTCATTCTTTAACATTTTTAGAAATGTGTGATCTGTTTACACACACTGACTCCTATGCTAAACTAGAGGATTTAAAAATCCTCACACCAAACTCTTTACCCTTTTCACCCATGAAAACTGTGGAAGAGGTCCCTGTGTGGCCTGATCATTATATTATTTTCCCATGAATAACATTGGTAGAGGTCTTAGTACCTGGATAGTCTATGTAGTGTTTTTACCCTGATCCAAGGTATGGATCAAATTTATATATAAATTTGAGAGGATTATGTCTTGGCTTGAGACTAAACCTATTTGTTATATATTATGTGCATTCTTAGATTATGTTTAAAATATACTATATATTTTATATTCCTCTACTAATCACTTTGAAATACAAATCTATTTTAAAGTTACTTTGATAGTTAATCTAGAAAGTGTTTGTAACTATTTTAAATCAGTAGATTAGTTTCAAAATCTAATTTAATATTCTAATTAAATTAACTGAGACCTAATAAATATTTGATAACCAAATTTAACTTTATAGTTTTACAAATTCACTACAATTTAACATGTTTTATAAATTAGGGATATTAATAGAAATATTTTTAACAACAATTTTAATTAGAACTCAATTCACCCCCCCCCCCCCCCTCTTGAGTATCCACTCCGACCAATATTTGGTATCAGTGGTTTTTTTATTAAAGGATTTCAAAACATTCTGTTTTTCAACTGTGGGTTTATTTTTATATTAATAATCATAAATTTATGTTAGTTTTAAAATTAATATCTTTAAATATATTTTATAAAATCTAAATATGGATAGTAGACTTGAAGGTGTTGCTACCAACATGCCACATTTCTTTAATGTTACAAACAATGCCCAGTGGAAACGTAAGATGAAAATTAACTTAGAGAGTATGGGGTTAGACATATGGACTACTATAGAGACGCAATATAAGATTCCAGAAACTGAAAGTACTACTTGGGATGAACCTACTAAAACATCTTACAATAATAATTGTAATGCTATGAATGCCCTGTATTGTGCTCTATGAGATGAAGAGTTCAATAGAATATCTTCTTAAAAAAATTCTTATGAAATATGGGATACTTTGGGTCTTTATCAGGATGGAACAACCAATGTTAATGAATTGATATTGAACACTTCTACTAATAAAGATGATAATTTAAAATGAAGACTGATGAACCTATTTATGATATTTATCTTAGGTTCAATGAGATTTTCAACACTATGAGATCCCATAGAAAGGTTGTTTTAGAAAAGCAACAACTTATGAGAATATTGATATGTCTGCCAGACCGATGGAGAGGCACATATGTTTCAATAAGAGAGTTATGAGGAAGAACTCAATGTGAATATGGAAGAAGATGATGAACCTAAAATAAATTCAGTGGAATTTAATTCTACTACCTCAAAGAGCATGGACATGGAGAAAATTCATATACCTACTAAAATATGAACAAGTTAATGTTCACATTCGGATAGTGATGTTGAGATGGCTCAAATAGCAAGAAGATTAAAGAAATTATGTAGGAAGAAGAAATTCTTCCGAAATTCAAAAAATAAAGGTAAATGTGACAACAAAGTTAATTGGAAAAAGGATTGTATGAAACATGATAAGAGTGATGAAGTTATCTGCTATGAATGCAAGAGAAAAGGTCACATTAAAGCTGACTGTCCAAAATTGAAGTTAAAGAAGAAACATGACTATAAGGATAGTAAGTATAAGAAAGAAATAACTGAAAAATGGCATGCTTCAGAAGTCTATTCAAGTGATTCTGATTCTGCTAAGGATGAATATTCTCATAAATATAACATGTGTTTTATTACAAACAAATCTGAGGTAACATTGGACCATCCTACTTTAAATTCATACTATTCTAGAGTTGATTCTGATTCTGATTCTAAATCTGAAAACATGTCTAATGAATAATTATTTGAATATTGTAATATTTTATAGGAGACATGTAATGAACTAAAGGACATGTAAAATTCTTTAATGAAATAGTATACTTTATCTTGTACTGCTAAATCTTCCCTTGAGATTGAAAAGGAAACGAATGCTGAACTGTTAAAAGAAAATACTGAACTAAAAATGTCTAATGAGAAACTGAGAAAGGAAGTAGAAAAGTTCACAAATGTAAAGGACGCTCTAACTCAAACTATACGTAATAAATTGGCACCAAAGTATACTACTAGTTTGGGATACCAACCTAGACAGAGATAGTTTCCCAAAAATAGAATTATTCCTAAATCTGGACAAAATTCTGCTAGTTCCAGTTCTGGAAATTCATATTCCTCAACTAGTTATTCACATTGTTACAGATCAAAAATGTTTATATATCAAAATCAATTTATTCTATAAATTATAAGAGACCCATAAGATAAATTTGGGTACCTAAATCATTACTTGTTAACCAGTCTAGACCCAAGAAAATCTGGGTACCCTAATTATTCTCTATCAAAACCAATTTTTTAGGAGACCTGATTAAAGAGTTATTATAGGAAAACATATTATTGGGTTATTGGATGTTCAAGGAACATGTATGGAGATTAATTATGATTTAAAATATTAATAATGGTTAATGGAGGCTATGTCATCTTTGGTGATAATTCTAAAAGAATGATCATCGGCCTAGGCCGAATTGGTAACATTGACTTAGTTTTAATTTCTACTGTTATATTTGTTGATGGATTGCAATACAAATTGTTAAGTATTTCTGACTTAGTTTTAATTTATACTGTTATATTTGTTGATGGATTGCAATACAAATTGTTAAGTATTTCTCAGTTATGTGATGATTACTTTAATGTTAAGTTTGAAAATGATATATGTTCACTTAGAAAACTGATTAGGAAAAACATAGTTAGAGACCTACCCAAACATGAGTTTCCAAATGACAAAGTTTGTAATCCCTGTTACAAAGTGAAAGAATCATAATGTTTTTTTAAATCAAAGAATGAAGTTTCAACTTCTCAACATCTCTAGTTGGTTCACATGGAATTGTTTGGACCTTATAGAGTTTCTAGTTTAAATTGGAAGCACTATGTTAATGTCTTAGTAGATGACTTTTATAGATATACATGGTGATATTTCTTAGCTCAAAAAATTGATTCTTGTCCTTACTTTATTAAATACTCCAAGTTTGTAGAGAACCCTAGTGGACTTAAGATTAAGACCCCGAGAAGTGATCATAGCTATAAGTTTGAGAATCATGAGTTTTTGTCTTATTACTCAAACAATGGATATAGTCACAACTTTTCTTCACCTAGAACACCTCAAAAAATGGTGTAATAGAAAAAAAGAAATAGAAGCCTTTATTAAATTTCAAGAACAATGCTTAATGAGTATGACCTACCTATTTACTTTTGGGCTGAAGCCATGAATACAGCTTGTAATATCATAAAAAGAGTCTTGATTATACATGTTCTTAAGAATACCCCTTATGAATTGTGGATGAATTGGAAACCTACGGTTAGTTACTTAAGAGTCTTTGGTTGCAAAATAATTATTCTTAATACCAAGGATAATATTGAAAAATTTTCCTCTAAATGTGATGAAGGAATATTTTTAGGATATTCCATAACAAGAAAATCCTATTGAGTGTTTAATAAGAGAACCAAGTGTGTGGAGGAATCTGTTCACATCAAATTTGATGAAACTGATCCACATGAACCTAAGTCATCTTCTGAAAATCTTAAAGAAGATTTCTCTATTCTGAACCTTAATGATAAAATCAATGAACCTGTTGTAAAGACAATCAGTTTTGGAAAATTTCAGAATCTACCCCTAATGAACCCAAACCTAGAGAAGAACATAAAATTTCTCTTACTACCTTTACTAGATCAACTAGGATCCTAAAGAATCATCCTTTAGGTGTAGTTGTTGGTAATCTTGATAGAGGGGCATAGACTAGAGGTTCTCTTAGAAATCAGGTTGAACATCAAGCCTTTTTTTCACATCCTGAACCTAAAAACATTTATTATTCAATCAATGATGAATTTTGGGTAATGGCTATGCAAGAAAAATTTAATCAATTTGAAAGAATCATTGTATGGGAATTAGTGGAAAGACCTAAGGACACTTTCACCATAGGTACTAAATTTGTGTTTAAAAATTAGGTATATGAAGTTGGAAATATAGTTATAAATAAGGCTAGATTAGTTTCACAAGGCTACAGTAAAGAAGCAGGAATTGACTATGAGGAGACATTTTCTCATGTAGCTATATTAGAAGCCATTATATTTCTACTTTCTTATTCTGCACATCTGAATTTTTAACTATATAAAATGGATGTCAAAAGTTCATTCTTAGATTGGTATACAGCTAAAGATGTTTTTGTGGAAGAACCCCCTAGATTTACAGACCCTCATTTTCATAATCATATCTTCAAACTATCAAAAGCTTTATATGGTTTAAATAAAGCTCCTAGAGATTGGTATGACCGATTAAGTACTTTTCTTCTTTCTAATGGTTTTACAAAACGAATAGCTTATTCTACCCTCTATATAAAACGAATTTCTAATGATGTATTATTTGTTCAAATCTATGTAGATGATATTATTTTTGGATCTTCAGAAAATTAAATATGTAATAATTTTCCTAAAATGATACCAAATGAATTTTAAATGAGTTTAATGGGTGAACTAAATTTATTTATTGGATTTAAAATCATTAAAAATATTGATGGGATTGTTTTAACTCAAATTAAATTTACTAGATATCTTTTAAAACGTTTTGGATTGGATAGCACAATAGTTATTGAAACTCCCATGAGTACCACATATAATTTGGATCTTGATGAAGATTGAAAATCTATTGATCAAAACATTTATAGAGGAATGATTGGGAGTTTACTCTACTGAACTGCTAGTCATCCTGATATTATGTTTGGTGTGTGTATGTGTGCTCGTTTTCAAGAAAACCATAATGAATCACATTTAAATGTTGTAAAGAGAATTTTCAAATACCTCAAGCATACACCCAATCTAAGACTGTTCTATCCAAAAGGAAAATCATTTGAACTAGTTAGTTATTCTAATGCAGAATTTTCTAGCTGTAAGGTAGATAGAAAGAGCACCTCTAGAACATGTCACTATTTAGGCAATTTACTAGTATCATGGTGTAGTAAGAAACAAAATTTTATTTCATTATCTACCGCAGAAGCTGAATACATAGCAGCTAGAAGGTGTTGTGCACAAATTTTGTGTATGAAAAACACTTTACTAGATTATGGATATCAATTCAAACATGTACCAATAAATTGTGACAACACAAGTGCTATTAACATTTCAAAAATCTCGTTTCACATTCTAGTACAAAACATATTGATGTAATACATCACATTTTGAGGGATCATTATAAAAAAGGCGATATCACTTTGGAATTCATTGATACTGAATATCAACTTTCTTATATATTCACTAAACCAATAGATTTTGAGAGATTAGATTACATCATACATGATTTTGGTATGATCAACCATAAATAGATATGTTATTAGTCTTACTGTTTAAAATTTTGCTATTTTACTTTACTGTTTCATATTCATGGTTTCTCGGTTAATGTCTCATGTTTATGGTATCACAGTTAGCACTTAGTGTTCACGGTCTGACACTCACTATCTCACCATGACTGGACAGTTTACTTTCTGTCTCATTATGACTGAACATACCATTCCCTGTCTCATCGTGATGACAACTAACTGTCTCACCGTGACGACCATCCTCCATCCCACTGTAATGATTATTCATGGTCTCACCGTGAACCTTATTTATGATTTTATTTTAACCCATATTGCAATAATATTTATTTTTACCACTTTTTTACTTTCCCTTGTTTTTATTTTGGTAATGTTTGACATTCCTTACTGATAAAACACAAGGGTTTCACTCGATTCTTCACCAGAACTATCTCCTACTCACTATTTCCGAACCCTCTCAACCTTCCAACCCATCTCTCCTTCTCTCTTGCCAGAAACTTTATTGGATGCCAAGGATGAAGCGTCCATATTCATCTACTCCTGAGAATCATAGCTCTAGGAAGAAGAAAATAGAACCGAAGCTTGCACCTGAAGGACCCATGAATCTAAACCTTGTAAACCGCACTGTAGTTCTTGAAAATGAAGTTTTCCCTGAGTCGCTATTATCTAGAAAATAATTGGTTTTAAAATATTAGAGAGAACAAGGCTGGCTCAAATGGTTCTCTATAAAGGATAGACCAATTTACCTAAGGTTGGAATCTCAATTATATCATTTTGTACAATTTTTTTTCGATGCTGGTGAAAGCTATGTTCTGACAAGTTGGGTAAATGAACAAAAATGATCTTTCTCGTCGAGGTTATAGGATGAATTCCTTAGGATTAATCATGAAGGATCTATGATTATTATCAAAGAGATCCCCCTCCTATAACCAATTTCTTCAACCTACAAAAAGCACTGGAAACCTTAACTGGAAATGGAACCAAGATAAGGGCCATAACTTCTTAACAAGATGGGGAGACAAGGCTATTATTTATACTTGTTCAAAATCTGATTAGGCTGAGGAAAGTTGAATTTTACATCTTAAAGTATCATGATGTATTAATGATTAATCTTATGAAGAATTGCCACAAGATAAATCTGTGAAAATATATCATTCACCATATGTGTGAATTGATTAAGGTCACATCCAAATCCACCTCTTTGTTTTACTCTAGGCTGATTTCAGCAATGCTTATTGCAAAAAGAGTAGTTTGACCCATTGAAAAAGAACATATGGAATATGAATATTGGTTTTCTAAACCTACCATTAGAAGGATGAAAATAAACTGGAACCCCTGGAAGATGGAATGGGTTGAAGATAATGAAAAGAATTATGAGAAGTATAATCCTGTGGATTATCCAAAAAGGAAAAAGGATATTATTGATCTTAGTTTGGAACCAGATGAAGTTGTTGAATATTCAATAGATGAAAACGAAGAGGAAGAGATAGCAGAAGTACGATATAGATAATAAGCTGAGATTTAAAAAAAATGGATTGTTGTTCCTCCCATTGTTCCTGGAAAAGAACCTCTTGCCCATAGCGATGTTGTTGATCTGGAAACCCAACCTAGGGATGTAAGAGACTTAACTGTTCCAGAATCTAAGCAGAAACCCATGGAAGAGCCTGTAGTAGGAAAACTCCCTACTATGTAAGAAGTAACTCAAAAATAACTCACTATTATAGAAGAAATAAATCTGGAACAACTCCCTTCTATCCAAGAAGATATTTTGGAAAACCTTCCTGTGGAACAATCTATTATGGAAATAATATCCTATGCTGAATAGAGGATGGAAATAGCCTTTCAATTGTCTAGGCGAGAAATGGCTGAGGAAATTAGAACTAATACTATGGGTCTAGACCAATTTCCTGAGCCTCATGGCCCTGGAAAGGAAGCACATTATCAGGGGGAGGACCCTCAAAATATTGAAACTGGGGAAGTTGAAACTGGTGAAGATGAGTTTGCTGAAGCATCTCAACCAACTGAGTCTTTTTATGTGTAAAATCAGTATATATTCCCTAGATTATACGATGTAAGTGAATCTCAATAGGAGACTACAATTGGGATTGATATTTCTTCTCTATTTCAATTGAAGTCAGTCGCACACTCTGAACCTCAACCTGAAACTGAACCTGATACTAAAACTGAACCTCAACCGGACCCTGAACCTACCCATGTACCACTTCCTGCTCCTGCACCTTTATCTGATAAGCAATCTTATGTCTGCAAGGATGATTTAAAAGTGTTTGGATATTCTATCTTTGTTGGAGTTGAGAAAATTATGTCCTTTCAACATCGTATTGTGAAACAACTGGGTCAGGAAGATCCCTCACTTCTTTTGGAAAACATTATTCTGCACATTAAACCGAAGATGATCCATGAAATTCAATAAGTAATTGTTGAAAACAATTTTCTTAGTAATGAAGTTTCAACCCTGAAAGGTATGGTTGAAACCCTCAAAAAAGAACTGCATTCCAGATCAGAGCCCGTATCTGCTCCTACTTCTCCTTGACATACTGTTTCACACATTTCTTGAGATATTGTGTCCCATATTCATCCATATCACTTATCCTTTGATGAAAATAATGGAGAAATGCACACACTTATGTTTTACCACATGAGATATATTGTGGAGAACCTATATAAACATATTGATTAATACACTGGATGTCTTCAAAAGGTCCTGAAACAGCTCAACTCTCTAACCATAACTGTCAAAGATTCTCTTTCCTCTAGTCAAATCCATACATTTTCATTGGATAGTTCTCTGCTCAGATTTATAGTCAAGGATTAGATCTAGAATTTTCTTGGTGGTTTTAATATGGCTTCTTTATCTGATGTAGTAAATAACAATGATAGAGTGCCTGACCAGGTTTAAATTCATTCCATGATTGCCAAAGATGCCCAGCAGGAGATCACTAAGAAAATAGATTTCTATCTCAACAAGATTTTCTCCAAAAATGACATGTCCAATCACTTTTTTTATCATGTCAAGAATATGAGAATTCCTCATGTAATCCAATCCTTCAAAACCCATGTTCAGAAGCACACTGAGTTTACCAGATTGTTAGACAAGTTCATGAAAAATCAAGTTGATTTTGAAAAGGCCATGAAGTATAGAAGATAAATTATTACATAATTCATCAATCTTATGAAGCCATACCTTCATATCCAGAGTATAACAATAGTTGCTCCAGCTGCAGCCCCACTCAGACCTGGACTGCCTGCTTTAGCCTCACTTGCAATGTCATTTATCTAAGATCTTTCTCAGATCAGGCTAGTGATTCTTGATCAGCCCCATCCTTTATCTTCTACAGCTCCCACCATGTCTCCCTCAATCTTCTAAGGTCTACCTTTACCTTATTTTTCTACCACTTCTATGCCTTAATCCACATCAGCAACTGCCCCTATGGCTTTCTCCTCTACTACTGATAAAGGAAAAGATAAGGCCCATCCATGAAGAATACCAGTGCCTAAAATTTTTGATGGGGATGTCCTTACTTTTTTGTATTTCTATTTTATGTTGAAATTTGAACCTTTTTAATGACATATTCACTGTTTTCCCTCTCTTCTTTCTACTTTTTGATATCCCAAAAAGGTGCAGAAAAAGTTATGTGTAATTCTATAATATGTTATTCAATATGATATATTCTCTCTTGTTTCATCTCATTTATACTTCACTTATACATGATTTGTGATCATCAAAAAGTGGTATATTGTTGGGATCCTCATGTATTAATCATGTTTTAATGATCAAAAATCTCATTGCTATTTAAAAATATCAATAATAATTACAAATATAATTAATGATCACAAATCTAACAAATAATATCAATTATGTGTATTTATGTTTTATGTTATCTTCTAATTTATAATGGTTAAGATCAATTTATTCTATGCATATTATAGTTTAAGTCAGAATACAGTTGTTTGTCTAAGTACAAGACACAGACACCGTGAATCCTAATTCTGAGACACTGTGACCAATGAGACACCATGACCACCAGACACCATGACATAGAAAGCCAAACACCGTGAAGAAAGACACTATGAACAAACACCGTATGCAAGACACTCTATTTGTCTATGTGCCAAGAACATTTAGCAAGACACAATCATCAAGGAACCATGAATCCATAAACTATGCGGAAGGAACCAGATGCCAAAAACCCTAATCCAGACACCATGAAGGAGACACCGTGAAGGAGACACCGTGAAGAATACACCGTGAAGGAGACACCGTGAAGGAGACACCGTGAAGGAGACACCATGAAGGAGACACCATGAAGGAGACACTTTGAAGTAGATACCATGAAGGAGATAATGTGAAGAAGATACCATGAAGGAGATACCGTGAAAGATACACTGTTTTCATAACAACTGTGACACCGTTTCATAAGCACTTTTTCCATTTTACTATTTATCTTTTTAACGGTCATATTTGATGAATTTAATGCACTGACATAATTAATGTTTATTTTTAGACATAGTATGAGGTATGAGGCACAAAATACATGGAATCTGTCAGCTCAACCTTATGCATTCGATGATAAATAGATGTGTTCCCAAGAAGAAGAAGATGCACGCAAATACAGAAAATACACGGGAGCACTGTGCAAAGTAGAAAAGAAATCCAGAGCATGAAGAAGACATTTCAAGATATTCAAGAAATGATTTTTCCCAAACATAAATTTGGACACTACTGAATAACACATGAAGTACAAAATATATTCATCTGTGAAGAACATCAAGCTGAACCACAACACTCTATTTTTCTCACCAAAACCAGATAAGGACTCAAATATTCATCTGTCCCAATACAAAGAGGTTTAGAGCATCACTCATAACAATTAGAACATTATAAACTCATATATATTTGTTTATTTTGTATTGTATTTCATTCTTTTAAATTTTGAGATGTGTATTCTCTGTTTACACACACTGACTCATGTGCTAAACTAGAGGATTTGAAAATCCTCACAGCAAGCCCTTTACCCTTGTTTACCCACAAAAACTATGGAAGAAGTCCATTTGTGGCCTGGTAATTATATTATTTTCCCACGAATAAATGTGGTAGTGGTCTTTGTACATGGACAATCTATTTGCTGTTGTTTACCCCGATCTAGGTTGTGGACCAAATTTATATATAAATTTTAGAGGATTAATTCTCATCTTGAGACTGAACCTCTTGGTTATATCTGCTATTCATTACTAGATTAAGTATACAATATACTATATATTTTATATTACTCTACTAATTACTTTGAAATAAAAATCTATTTTAAGGTCACTTTGATATTTAATATAGCAAGTGTTTGTAACTATTGTAAATCAGTAGATTAGTTTTAAAATATAAATTAATCTTCTGATTAAATTAACTGATGCCTAACCAATCTTTGAGAACGTAATTGAACATTTACTGTTTTACAAATTCACTATAGTTTAACTTGTTTTATAATTTGGGGATTTTAGTAGATTTAATTTTAACAGAAATCTTAATTGGAACTCAATTCTCCCCCACTCTATAGTATCCACTCTGACCAACAAATGTGAATTAATAAATTATAGAGTGATTGGTTCAAAATTTATATAAGCACCAAAACATCAATAGACCAATGTAATTATATAATTGGAATGGGTTATAAGGTAAATTCTAATATTATATCAACCCATTCTCAATGTTCTAGCTCATGGTAGGTCAAACACCAGGGCACCCACTCAATTCCTTAAGTCATGACCAATAAGAAGTATCCTATGTTGGAGCATCAATGTTCCATTGATATATAGATTCATCCCTCTTAGAGTCCTCTATGATAGAGTGGTATCGTAGAATCTATCATGGAATCCTAAATAGAAATAAGTAGAGGGATCCCAACGGGATTCGTGGTCATGGTTGGAGCCTCAGGTCATGTGACGAAGCTACTGCGATGGGTTTAAAACTGACCCTAAGAGTTTTTCCAGGGTCATAAACCAATTTCATTTAATTAAAAAATTCATCAAGAACAATTTAAATATTTCGGTGTCACCAATAGGGGTGACACCAATAATCCATTTAATTTAGTAAAGATGTATAATAATAAACTAGAATATATGATTGACCACGTACCATAAGGATTATTTACCCTATTTAATGAAAACCCTTGATAACTCCATCCAATCTAACGGATATCTCATCCAAGCTGCATCACATTCAAATATACCACACACACTTGATAACTCAATAATTCGAACAAAAGTATATGTTTCATGATTATAAAATTAAAAATAAATAATAAAATGAAAATATATAAAATAAAACATCTCACTGAAAGCCAATATCTCAATGAGAACCTACTCATCCACATGCATATGGTCTATCTGGTACCACTATGACCATTATCATGAAAATAAAATATCCTAGAGTCTTAATTACAATTAATAAATTAATTTAAAAACATAAATATATAGAAAAAATAATGGTGGGATGCCACAATGAGACCAAAATAATTTAATTGTAGATGGCCTCTCGATATGAACTCCTCAAAGGAAGTTATATATAACCAATAGATTTTTCTGATTTCACCATGCTCTTGTGAAGAGATGAAGAACTCTAAATTGAAACACTGAAGATTATGAGAAATTGAACAAATAGATAATTGAATGAAGAAGTTGGATGATCCTTCTGACCAGCTCTGTCAAATCACACCCAGAGCACTCATGATTAGTGAATATTGTAGGGGGATTAAAGGAGACTTGGCTGGGATATATTATGTTTAACCTCATGTTTCCGAATGAATAAAATGGGGGATGATACCCTTTTAAACCCTTAAAAAAGATGACATGATACATGATGGGTAACTATTACATGACATTGTATATTTCGGTAAACATGTAATGTATAAAAATAATTTATTTCTCATGATAGGTCACCAAGAATGAACATTGTGATTCCACTAGTCCACACCCCATTATATTATTAAATTATGTGTATATAATTCATGATGAAAAGAACTCACGAAAGCTATTCTCTATTTCCCATCGCACCATTTCATTATAGTTATGTTCAATAGAATCCAAATACTTCCACTATATCTTAAAAAATTCATGAATACAACATATCTGGGCATTCTAACACTAATTGACGTGTTCTAATTCCTTGTTCTCAAACAAAATCATCCACCACCTATAAATTCATATTTCTACTAGATTTTCCCCACATGAAATAGACTAGAAGTTAAAATTATCACTACTGGAAATAATATATTTACCAACGGTTGAGAAATGTTGGGAAAGGTTGGAAAACCGTTGGTATAACATATACCAACGGTTCTGCCAACCGTAGGTAAGTAAGCCGTTGGGAAAAACATTTCCCAACGGTTTACAGCAAACCATTGGCATAGGGTGGAGATAGGTTACTCTATCCCAACGGTTCTTCAAAACCGTTGGGAAAAATGTTTGCCAACAGTTTAAAACCGTTGGCACAGGGGCTTAAAATTATCATGTTTATCCCAACGGTTTGGTAAACCGTTGGAAAAAACCCCACATCTACTCTTTCCCAACGGTTCTAAACCGTTGGGAAAAGTGTTTTACCAACGGTTTAATGAACCGTTGGTAAAACTTATCTATAATTTCTATGCCAACGGTTTGGAACCGTTGGCATAGCCTCTGCTGGGCAAATCACCCAGCAGCTCCCCAATTTTCCCAGCAGCTCCCAACCAGGTCTCCAATTTTGACCAGCACCACATCTGGTTTTGTGGGTTCCCTCTCATTTTTCAATCCAATTATTGTACCTGCAATAAACTAACACATACATATATAATTATTGTACCTGCAGTAACCAAATAACACTTACATATAGAGAACAAATTCATACACGTTTAACATATAATAGTAGAACTATACACATCCATAATTAAATTAGAATTGATAACGTAATTATAAACATACATAATTCATTTAGATTTCAATTTAAAATGTAGATGACAATTATATGTGGAATCTGGAAGTCAATTCATAATTTGATCTGTTTTTTTATACCATATATTTTTACCTAAAGTAATGTCCGTTTTAAACATAATACATACACCTGGAGTGCTACCGTCCACAACGTGCCTCATATTGAGGCGGGGTTGACTCATACACGTCACATATGACCCATGGATCGTTGTGCTAATGTATCGACACAATCCGAATGCGTTTGGTCGGTTTTCCGTATGCCAGTTGATGTTTTTCAATTAAAATGACGTACTTTTGAAACAAAAGGCAGACACTTTGAGTGGTTCCGGCCACACCGCGCCTCAGATTGAGGCGGTGTTGACTCGTACACGTCACATATGACCTATGGATTGTTCTCCTAAAGTTTCAATGGAAACCGAATGCGTTTGGTCGGTTTTCCGTATATACTTAAATTGTTGTCCATTTTAAGAAAAATAGACACAGTTGGAGCGGTGTCGGCCACACCGCTCCTCAGATTGAAGCGGTATTGACTCGTACACGTCACATACGACCCGTGGATCCTCTTCCTAAAGTATGGACACAATCCGAATGCATTTTCTCCATTTTCCGTATGTCACTTGATGCTTTTCACTTAAAATGATGTCCCTTTGAAACAAAAGACAGACACTTTGAGTGGTGTCGACCACACCGCATCTCCAATTGAGGCGGGGTTGATTCGTACACGTCACATATGACCCATGGATCATTCTCCTAAAGTTTCAACGGAAACCGAATCCGTTTCGTCAGTTTTCCGTATGTACATAAAATGGTGTCCGTTTTAAACAAAAGAGATCCACTTAGACTGATCTCGGCCACACCATGACTTGGATTCATCCCGGGTCAGCTCGTACATGTCACATATGACCCATGGATCGTTGGGATAAATTATCAACAAATTCGGAATGCGTTTGGTCGGTTTTTCGTATGCCAGTTGTTCTTTTCACTTATAATCCTGACCATTTTAAACAAAAGAGACACAGTTAGAACGGTGTCGGCCACACCGCTCCTCGGATTGAGGCGGGATTGACTCGTACAGGTCACATACGACCCATGGATCCTTGTGATAATGTTTTGACACAGTCCTAATGCCTTTGGTCGGTTTTTCGTATGTCACTTGATGTTTTTCACTTAAAATGACGTCTTTTTGAAACAAAAGACCGACACTTTGAGTGGTGTCGGCCACACCGCGTCTCCGATTGTGGCGGTGTTGATTCGTACACGTCACATATGACCCATGGATCGTTCTCCTAAAGTTTCAACGGAAACCGAATCCGTTTGGTCGTTTTTCCGTATGTACTTAAAATGGTGTCCATTTTAAACAAAAGAGAGCCATTTAGACTTATCACGGCCACACCGCGACTCGGATTCATCCCGGGTTGGCTCGTACACGTCACATATGACCAATGGATTGTTGAGATAAATTATCAACAGATTCAGAATGTGTTTGGTCGGTTTTCTGTATGGCAGTTGATTCTTTTCACTTAAAATGACGTCCTTTTGACTTGAAACCACCGTGCAACATTCTAATTATTATTCGTGACGTGTAGGTGCAGACGACACGTCAATCGGACGTGCGGTTTGCGCGGTACGGCTCAATATTCGTGTTTTAAGTGATGCGCGCGCTTCGTAAACGCGCGTGAGGGGGGTCCAAACGGGACGAACGATGTCGGAATGGCCTGAAATCAGATGACAAATACGGGTGAGTGATTTCTGAAGTGGTCGAGCAGACGGCACATCAATCGGACGTGCCCTGTGCCCGCGGTGACCGACAACGCAGTTCGGGTGTCATAAACGGCCATAACGGGCGTCAAATAGTCAAATTCATAGAGGAAGACCACGGATTGAGCTGAAACCACCGTGAAACATTCTAATTATTATTTGTGATGTGTAGGCACAGACGGCACGTCAATCGGACGTGCGGTTTGCGCGGTACGGCTCCATATTCGTGATTTAAGTGATGCGCGCGCTTCGTAAACGCGCGTGAGGGGGGTCCAAACGGGCCGAACGATGTCGGAATGGCCTGAAATCAGACGAAAAATACGGGTGAGTGATTTCTGAAGTGGTCGATCAGACGTCACGTCAATCGGACGTGCCGTCTGCCCGCGGTGACCGAGAACGCAGTTCGGGTGTCATAAACGGCCAAAACGGGCGTCAAACAGTCAAATTCATAGAGGACGGCCTCGGATTGAGATGAAACCACCGTGGAACATTCTAATTATTATTCGTGACGTGTAGGCACAGACGACACGTCAATCGGACGTGCGGTTTGCACGGTACGACTCAATATTCGTGTTTTAAGTGATGTGCGCGCTTCGTAAACGCGCGTGAGGGGGGGTCCAAACAGGCCGAACGATGTCGGAATGGCCTGAAATCAGACGACAAATACGGGTGAGTGATTTCGGAAGTGGTCGAGCAGACGGCACGTTAATCGGACGTGCCCTGTGCCTGCGGTGATCGACAACGCAGTTCGGGTGTAATAAACGGCCAGAACGGGCGTCCAACGGTCAAATTCATAGCGGACGGCCTCGGAATGAGCTGAAACCACCTTGTAACATTCTAATTATTATTTGTGACGTGTACGCGCAGACGGCACATCAATCAGACGTTCGGTTTGCGCGGAACGGCTCAATATAAGTGTTTTAAGTGATGCGCGCGCTTCGTAAACGCGCGTGAGGGGGGTCCAAACGGGCCGAACGATGTCGGAATGACCTGAAATCAGACGAAAAATATGGGTGAGTGATTTCTGAAGTGGTCGAGCAGACGACACGTCAATCGGACGTGCCGTGTGCCCGCGGTGACCGACAACGCAGTTCTGGTGTCATAAACGGCCAGAACGGGCGTCCAACGGTCAAATTCATAGCGGACGGCCTCAGATTGAGCTGAAACCACCGTACAACATTGTAATTATTATTCGTAATGTGTACGCGCAGACGGCACGTCAATCGGACGTGCGGTTTGCGCGGTACGGCTCAATATTCGAGTTTTAAGTGATGTGCGCGCTTCGTAAACGCGCGTGAGGGGGGTCCAAACGGGCCGAACGATGTCGGAATGGCCTGAAATCAGAAGACAAATACGGGTGAGTGATTTCTGAAGTGTTCGAGTAGACGGCACATCAATCGGACGTGCCTTGTGCCCGCGGTGACCGACAACGCAGTTCTGGTGTCATAAACGGCCAGAACGGGCGTCCAACGGTCAAATTCATAGCGGACGACCTCGGATTGAGCTGAAACCACCGTGGAACATTCTAATTATTATTCGTGACGTGTACGCGCAGACGGAACGTCAATCGGACGTGCGGTTTGCGCGGTACGGCTCAATATTCATGTTTTAAGTGATGCGCGCGCTTCGTAAACGCGCGTGAGGGGGGGTCCAAACGGGCCGAACGATGTCGGAATGGCCTGAAATCAGACGAAAAATATGGGTGAGTGATTTCTGAAGTGGTCGAGCAGACGGCACGTCAATCGGACATGCCGTGTGCCCGCGGTGACCGACAACGCAGTTCTGGTGTCATAAACGGCCAGAACGGGCGTCCAACGGTCAAATTCATAGAGGACGGCCTCAGATTGAGCTGAAACCACCGTGCAACATTCTAATTATTATTCGTAACGTGTACGCGCAGAAGGCACGTCAATCGGACGTGCGGTTTGCGCGGTACGGCTCAATATTCGTGTTTTAAGTGATGCGCGCTTCGTAAACGCGCGTGAGGGGGGTCCAAACGGGCCGAACGATGTCGGAATGACCTGAAATCAGAAGACAAATACGGGTGAGTGATTTCTGAAGTGTTCGAGTAGACGGCACGTCAATCGGACGTGCCGTGTGCCCGCGGTGACCGACAACGCAGTTCTGGTGTCATAAACGGCCAGAACTGGCGTCCAACGGTCAAATTCATAGCGGACGACCTCGGATTGAGCTGAAACCACAGTGGAACATTATAATTTTTATTCGTGATGTGTACGCGCAGACGGAACGTCAATCGGACGTGCAGTGTGCGCGGTACGGCTCAATATTCGTGTTTTAAGTGATGCGCGCGCTTCGTAAACGCGCGTGAGGGGGGTCCAAACGGGCCGAACGATGTCAGAATGGCCTGAAATCAGACGACAAATACAGGTGAGTGATTTGTAAAGTGGTCGAGCAGACGGCATGTCAATCGGACGTGCCCTGTGCCCGCGGTGATCGACAACGCAGTTCGGGTGTCATAAACGGCCAGAACGGGCGTCCAACGGTCAAATTCATAGCGGACGGCCTCAGAATGAGCTGAAACCACCTTGGAACATTCTAATTATTATTTGTGACGTGTACGCGCAGACGGCACATCAATCGGACGTGCGGTTTGCGCGGAACGGCTCAATATTAGTGTTTTAAGTGAGGCGCGGGCTTCGTAAACGCGCGTGAGGGGGGTCCAAATGGGCCGAACGATGTCGGAATGACCTGAAATCAGACGAAAAATATGGGTGAGTGATTTCTGAAGTGGTCGAGCAGACGACACGTCAATCGGACGTGCCGTGTGCCCGCGGTGACCGACAACGCAGTTCTGGTGTCATAAACGGCCAGAACGGGCGTCCAACAGTCAAATTCATAGCGGACGGCCTCGGATTGAGCTGAACCCACCGTGCAACACTCTAATTATTATTCGTAACGTGTACGCGCAGACGGAACGTCAATCGGACGTGCGGTTTGCGCGGTACGACTCAATATTCGTGTTTTAAGTGATGCGCGCGCTTCGTAAACGCGCGTGAGGGGGGTCCAAACGGGCCGAACGATGTCGGAATGGCCTGAAATCAGAAGAAAAATACGGGTGAGTGATTTCTGAAGTGTTCGAGTATACGGCACGTCAATCGGACGTGCCGTGTGCCCGCGGTGACCGACAACGCAGTTCTGGTGTCATAAACGGCCAGAACGGGCGTCCAGCGGTCAAATTCATAGCGGACGACCTCGGATTGAGCTGAAACCACCGTGTAACATTCTAATTATTATTCGTGACGTGTACGCGCAGACGGAACGTCAATCGGACGTGCGGTTTGCGCGGTACGGCTCAATATTCGTGTTTTAAGTGATGCGCGCGCTTCGTAAACGCGCGTGAGGGGGGTCCAAACGGGCCGAACGATGTTGGAATGGCCTGAAATCATACGACAAATACAGGTGACTGATTTCTGAAGTGTTCGAGCAGACGACACGTCAATCGGACGTGCCGTGTGCCCGCGGTGACCGACAACGCAGTTCTGGTGTCATAAACGGCCAGAACGAGCGTCCAACGGTCAAATTCATAGCGGACGGCCTCAGATTGAGCTGAAACCACCGTGGAACATTCTAATTATTATTCGTGACGTGTATGCGTAGACGACACGTCAATCGGACATGCGGTTTGCGCGGAACGTCTCAATATTAGTGTTTTAAGTGATGCGTGCGCTTCGTAAACGCGCGTGAGGGGGGTCCAAACGGGCCGAACGATGTCGGAATGGCCTGAAATCAGACGAAAAATACGGGTGAGTGATTTCTGAAGTGGTCGAGCAGACGGCACGTCAATCGGACGTGCCGTGTGCCCGCGGTGACCGACAACGCAGTTCGGGTGTCATAAACGGCCAGAACGGGCGTCAACCAGTCAAATTCATAGAGGACGACCTCGGATTGAGCTGAAACCACCGTGGAACATTCTAATTATTATTTGTGACGTGTAGGCATAGACGGCACGTCAATCGGACGTGCGGTTTGCGCGGTACGGCTCAATATTCGTATTTTAAGTGATGCGCGCGCTTCGTAAAGGCGCGTGAGGGGGTCCAAATGGGCCGAACGATGTCGGAATGGCCTGAAATCAGACGAAAAATACAGGTGAGTGATTTCTGAAGTGTTCGAGCAGACGGCACGTCAATCGGACGTGCCGTCTGCCCGCGGTGACCGAGAACGCAGTTCGGGTGTCATAAACGGCCAAAACGGGCGTCAAACAGTCAAATTCATAGCGGACGGCCTCGGATTGAGCTGAAACCACCGTGGAACATTCTAATTATTATTCGTGACGTGTAGGCATAGACGGAACGTCAATCAGACGTGCGGTTTGTGCGGTACGGCTCAATATTCGTGTTTTAAGTGATGCGCACGCTTCATAAACGCGCGTGAGGGGGGTCCAAACGGGACGAACGATGTCGGAATGGCCTGAAATCAGACGACAAATACGGGTGAGTGATTTCTGAAGTGGTCGAGCAGACGACATGTCAATCGGACGTGCCCTGTGCCCGCGGTGACCGACAACGCAGTTCGGGTGTCATAAACGGCCAGAACGGGCGTCCAACGGTCAAATTCATAGCGGACGGACTCGGATTGAGCTGAAACCACCTTGGAACATTCTAATTATTATTGGTGACGTGTACGCGCATACGGAACGTCAATCGGACGTGCCGTGTGCCCGTGGTGACCGAAAACGCAGTTCAGGGGTTTTTCAGGGGTTGTTCAGGGGTTGTTCAAGGTTTGTTCAGGGGGTTGTCCGGGGTCCAAGGGGGAGGGTGGGGGGGGGTTGTCCGGGGGCTGTCCGGGGGGCTATCCGGGGTCCAGGGTGGGGGGTTGGGGGCTGTACGGGGGCTGTCCAGGGGGCTGTCCGCGGGGCTGTCTGGGGAGTGTTTTGCGGGGTGTTTGGGGTCCAAGGGGGAGGGGGGTTGTCTAGGGTCCAAGAATGAGGGGGGTTGTCCAGGGAGTTCTCAAACACACAACCACTAAAAGACAACAACATCCATAAAAACTGGCAATATATAAAAATAACTCAACTCCAATACTATACTACGAGTCTAGATAAAACCTACAACTAGAATAGATTAAACATCAAATATCAGTAATATAAGTCAAAAATGTAACGGATCAATATGTCACACAATCAGCAACATCATCATCATCATCATCATCATCATCACCCTCGTCATCGTCCTCCTCATCGTCCTCACCCTCCACAGTGCCTTCCTCCTCGCCTTCGCCCTCCTCCTCGCCCTCCTCATCTCCCTCCTCTTCCGCATCAGGCTCCTCGCCATCATCATCTTCAAGCTGGACATCGGCCTGACCACCACTGGAACTGGACACCTGGTGCACCATATATAGAATGTATCGACGACATGTATTCATCAATCATCGCTGGGCTGGCCTCTGCTGGAAGTGTTGGACGTAGAACTTCAATAAATTTCATAAATGCACTGTTATTCCCTAGCAGACTGTTCTGCCGTCTCTATGGTCCCTTTTTCTCAGCCTGTTCTGCATGTGCCCCTAACTTGCTACAGCTCGGTGGCACTACAACTCGTACCTGAGGCAGCCCCAATACCTCTGTCGTGGGCTATCCTAGGTCGGAAGCGTACTCTGCCAGAATGATCATCTCCCAACACCTGATGTAAGTGATCAGATGGCCCAAAATTGTCTGCTTCTTGGGCATCGAGGGCCCCTAAAGCATCCTGTTACAATATAAATATATTATTAAGTTACGAAATAGATATTAAAATATAAAATCAACAGATTAAAACTTACAATCTGCTGCTGAGTCGCTTTCGTTGACAGCACTTCCATCCTTTTTTTGTCTACTCGAGCAAAAACAGTAGTTTGCTCGAGCACATGTCCTTCAATATTTTGTACTTGCCTCTACAATGACATTGAAAACAAAAGTTATATAAAAACTTTATCAAATGATTAAATAATTGAGGAAACAAAAGAAAATGTATGTCGTAAAGAAAACTTATAAACAATTGTCACTACCTGCTGCCTCTCATGATCCGACATCGTCGTGCGTCCTAGTGTATGCAGGTATTTTTTTTGCATCAATGTTTTTTTATTTTTTCCAGATGATTCCTAAATAAAATTCGATAATTCAAAGGATAATATTAATGAAAAACTTGAAAGTTATTATTTAAATACCTCAAATGTAATTCAAACCTTAAACTGGGTACTCGTCCAATGAGTAATCATCTGACGATACTGTCTCTATAGGACAATCATCCACGACTGGTACCGCCTCTAAATCAGTGCCAACTCTAGCACGCCAGCCAAATTACATCTCATGCTTGTAGGCTCTCCAAGCTTGCCTAAATCCTTTACACGTTCCAGTCGTGCACCCTCACCATCAGGAAAATTAAATCGAAGCTGAAATCAAAATATTAATTCATAGTAAATACAAAAAAAAATTCATGGCATTTAATACAACAGATTTTTTTACCCATATCTCTGCCCAAGCTCTATCTTTGACCTCATGTGGCAAATGTCTCGACGGGAATGATGTCGGAGTATTTGGCAAGCGTCGCCAGAAAACTCCGACATTGCTGCCCTGTTTTCTCAACCATCTGATTGTCTTCATTATATTCCACCATAACCTGTGTGGGACGGTTCCACACCGAACGCATGCGTGTACGCCCCCGCCCCCGCCTCCTGTCAGTAGATGTATCTGTCATGAAAGAAAAACAAATATTTTATCAAAACATGTTATAATGAAAATAAATATTGCTATAAAAATTTGTTAGGGTTTTATAAATATACCTGCGCTAGTCTGATCAATGAGTGGCGCCGGATCCACAGAACCTGATGAACACCCTCTGGTGGAACAGGAGTCGAAGACGATGGAATATAAAATCTCGGAGAGACAGAAGTAGAAGGAAAAGAAGATGGAACAACTGTATGACCATGATGCTGACTGGGGAGTGGGAATCATCATGGGATGTGAAAATGATGGGGCACAAGATGCAGAAGGTAGCGAAAACATGGGAGGCCTAAATACCCCGTGTGTCCCTAACGACACACCGGGATCAGAATGTGGGAAGGCTGAAATGTCTGTGGGAGGGGCAGGGTCTAGTCGGGCACGCGCAGCTCTACGTCCACCTCTGGTACGAACCCTCCTCGTACCACCGGCCTGAGTACTAGGAGCAGTACTAGGCTCCTCGTCGAATAACTGTCGACGTAATGGTGGATCCTACAAAAAAGTTTACAAAAAAAATTAATCACATGACATTATATATTCTGTAAATATATATATATATATATATATATATATATATTTGAAATAAATTACTCACTATAGGCACTAATGGTGGAATGCCCATCTCCTCCATCCGACGATTGTTCTCCGCCATTTTTTTACTTCGTCTTTCTTCAATTGGCAGCATTTCCTGTAAAAAGAATTCATATAAGTCATTTTGTCATAAACAATTCAATAGGATTGAACTTTAATAGAAAATACATTTAAGTAAATGACAAAGGAAGAAAATAATTATGGTATCAACTACACATGTGAAAAAAAAATACTAATGTGTTATTGAAAAAATGTAAAACCAACAAGAACTTAATGTGTTATCACATCAGAGCATGCCTCATCCCATAACCATATTAGTAGGGTATCCTCATATGCGATTTACCTTTTTGAATTAATATGCACTTCCTCACCATGTACCTGAGTAGATTTCATAGATATAATCATCTCACATCCTGTAAGGATTCATTATGTATGATCATCCCACACCCCCTGGACAGCCCCCTGAACAGCCCCACCCACCCCCGTGGACAGCCTTTCCCACCCTCGTGGACAGCCCCGCCCACCCCCATGGACAACCCACCCCCGTGGACACCCCCTACCCCCTAGACAGCCCAACCACCCCCGTGGACAGCCCACCCACCCCCTCGACACCCCTTCTCCCTATGGACAGCCCCCCACCCCCTTGGATAGCCCGCCTACCCCCCTGGACACCCCTACCCCCTGTGGCCAGCCCACCCACCCCCCCTGGACAGCCCGCCCACCCCTCCTTGACAGCTCGGCCACCCCCGTGGACAGCCCGTCCACCCTTGTGGACAGCCCGCCCACCCCCGTACCCCCCTAGACACCCCGTACCCCCCCCCCCGGGATAGCCCGCCCACCCTCCCAAACAACCCACACCCCCCTCCCCTGCAACCCCACCACCACCACCTAGACATACCAACCCCCCTGGACACCCCACACACCCATCCCCCACCAGGACACCCCACTCAGACCCCCAGGATAGCCCACACCCCCTGGACAGCCTCGCCCACCCCCGTGGACAGCCTTTCCCACCCCCGTGGACAGCCCCGCCCACCCCCGTGGACAACCCACCCACCCCCGTGGACGCCCCCTACCCCCTAGACAGCCCAACCACCCCCGTGGACAGCCCACCCACCCCCCTCGACACCCCTTCTCCCTATGGACAGCCCCCCACCCCCTTGGATAGCCCGCCCACCCTCTGGACACCCCTACCCCCTGTTGCCAGCCCACCCACCCCCCCTGGACAGCCCGCCCACGCCTCCTTGACAGCCCGACCACCCCCGTGGACAGCCCGTCCACCCTTGTGGACAGCCCGCCCACCACCGTACCCCCCTGGATAGCCCCGCCCACCCTCCCAAACAGCCCACACCCCCCTCCCCTGCAACCCCACCACCACCACCTAGACATACCACCCCCGTGGACACCCCACACACCCCTCCCCCACCATGACACCCCACCCAGACCCCCAGGACAGCCCACACCCCCTAGACAGCACCGCCCACCCCGTGGACAGCCTTTCCCACCCCCGTGGACACCCCCGCCCACCCCCGTGGACACCCACCCACCCCCGTGGACAGCCCCTACCCCCACAATCGATTATCCAAAACATATCAAATTGGTTTGAACACAATCCATAATTCCCACAATCCATTATCCAAACATAGAAAAAATCTCACATGATGCTCGACCATTGGAAAATAATTAAAAATCACCAACACCTCCTTCCAAACATAGAATACAAAAAACATTAACAGAATACAAAAACATTAAAAAATCTCACAATCCATTATCAAATTGATTTCATGAGTAATATCAAATTGGACTGATTTACATGTTTTGAACACTCTCCTTCCAAACATAGAATAAAAAAACATTAAAAATCACCAACACCTGGATAATCAATTAAACTACCAACACCTGGAAAAAATATATTCATTAAAAATACTACAACAATATGTTTGAGATCAAATTTCACCTATTCGTATGGGGTGTACCTGTTGGGATGGGGGTACTGGTGTTTGGATTTGCGAGAGCAGTGGAGTGAGATGGGGTTCGCGAGAGCAGCGGAGTGAATAGATTAGGGCTCTGTCCGAATGGGGAGAGGAGACCGCGGCCTTCAATTTGGGGGAAACCTTTGCCAACGGTTTATAAAAACCGTTGGCAAAGGCCACATTTCCCAACGGTTTATGAAAACCGTTGGGAATGTGTGAGTTTTAGCAAGCCTTTTCCCAACGGTTACAGTGAACCGTTGGGGAAAGGTCTGCTGAAATTCTCTTTCCCAACGGTTTTCTTAAACCGTTGGCAAAGACTCACTATCCCAATGGTTTAAGTAAACCGTTGGTATACTGCCGTTGGGAAAAAGCTAAATTCCAGTAGTGTAATTTTAACTTCTAGTCTATTTCAAGTGGGGAAAATCTAGTAGAAATATGAATTTATAGGTGGTGGATGATTTTGTTTGAGAACAAGGAATTAGAACACGTCAGTTAGTGTTAGAATGCCCAGAAATGTTGTATTCATGAATTTTTTAAGATATAGTGGAAGTATTTGGATTCTATTGAACATAACTATAATGAAATGGTGCGATGGGAAATAGAGAATAGCTTTCGTGAGTTCTTTTCATCATGAATTATATACACATAATTTAATAATATAATGGGGTGTGGACTAGTGGAATCACAATGTTCATTCTTGGTGACCTATCATGAGAAATAAATTATTTTTATACATTACATGTTTACCGAAATATACAATGTCATGTAATAGTTACCCATCATGTATCATGTCGTCTTTTTTAAGGGTTTAAAAGGGTATCATCCCCCATTTTATTCATTCGGAAACATGAGGTTAAACATAATATATCCCAGCCAAGTCTCCTTTAACCCCCTACATTATTCACTAATCATGAGTGCTTTGGGTGTGATTTGACAGAGCTGGTCAGAAGGATCATCCAACTTCTTCATTCAATAATCTATTTGTTCAATTTCTCATAATCTTTGGTGTTTCGATTTAGAGTTCTTCATCTCTTCACAAGAGCATGGTGAAATCAGAAAATTCTATTGGTTATATATAACTTCCTTTGAGGAGTTCATATCGAGAGGCCATCTACAATTAAATTATTTTGGTCTCATTGTGGCATCCCACCATTATTTTTTCTATATATTTATGTTTTTAAATTAATTTATTAATTTTAATTAAGACTCTAGGATATTTTATTTTCATGATAATGGTCATAGTGGTACCAGATAGACCATATGCATGTGGATGAGTATGTTCTCATTGAGATATTGGCTTTCAGTGAGATGTTTTATTTTATATATTTTCATTTTATTATTTATTTTTTATTTTATAATCATGAAACATATACTTTTGTTCGAATTATTGAGTTATCTAGTGTGTGTGGGATATTTGAATGTGATGCAGCTTGGATGAGACATCTGTTAGATTGGATGGAGTTATCAAGGGTTTTCATTAAATAGGGTAAATAATCCTTATGGTATGTGGTCAATCATATATTCTAGTTTATTATTATACATCTTTACTAAATTAAATGGATTATTGGTGTCACCCCTATTGGTGACACCGAAATATTTAAATTGTTCTTGATGAATTTTTTAATTAAATGAAATTGGTTTATCACCCTGGAAAAACTCTTAGGGTCAGTTTTAAACCCATCGCAGTAGCTTCGTCACATGACCTGAGGCTCCAACCATGACCACGAATCCCGTTGGGATCCCTCTACTTATTTCTATTTAGGATTCCATGATAGATTCTACGATACCACTCTAACATAGAGGACTCTAAGAGGGATGAATCTATATATCAATGGAACATTGATGCTCCAACATAGGATACTTCTTATTGGTCATGACTTAAGGAATTGAGTGGGTGCCCTGGTGTTTGACCTACCATGAGCTAGAACATTGAGAATGGGTTGATATAATATTAGAATTTACCTTATAACCCATTCCAATTATATAATTACATTGGTCTATTGATGTTTTGGTGCTTATATAAATTTTGAACCAATCACTCTATAATTTATTAATTCACATTTGTTGGTCAGAGTGGATACTATAGAGTGGGGGAGAATTGAGTTCCAATTAAGATTTCTGTTAAAATTAAATCTATTAAAATCCCCAAATTATAAAACAAGTTAAACTATAGTGAATTTGTAAAACAGTAAATGTTCAATTACGTTCTCAAAGATTGGTTAGGCATCAGTTAATTTAATCAGAAGATTAATTTAGATTTTAAAACTAATCTACTGATTTACAATAGTTACAAACACTTGCTATATTAAATATCAAAGTAACCTTAAAATAGATTTTTATTTCAAAGTAATTAGTAGAGTAATATAAAATATATAGTATATTGTATACTTAATCTAGTAATGAATAGCAGATATAACCAAGAGGTTCAGTCTCAAGATGAGAATTAATCCTCTAAAATTTATATATAAATTTGGTCCATAACCTAGATCGGGGTAAACAACAGCAAATAGATTGTCCATGTACAAAGACCACTACCACATTTATTCGTGGGAAAATAATATAATTACCAGGCCACAAATGGACTTCTTCCATAGTTTTCGTGGGTAAACAAGGGTAACGGGCTTGCTGTGAGGATTTTCAAATCCTCTAGTTTAGCACATGAGTCAGTGTGTGTAAACAGAGAATACACATCTCAAAATTTAAAAGAATGAAATACAATACAAAATAAACAAATATATATGAGTTTATAATGTTCTAAGTGTTATTAGTGATGCTCTAAACCTCTTTGGATTGGGACAGATGAATCTTTGAGTCCTTATCTGGTTTTGGTGAGAAAAATAGAGTGTTGTGGTTCAGCTTGATGTTCTTCACAGATGAATATATTTTGTACTTCATGTGTTATTCAGTAGTGTCCAAATTTATGTATGGGAAAAATCATTTCTTGAATATCTTGAAATGTCTTCTTCATGCTCTGGATTTCTTTTCTACTTTGCACAGTGCTCCCGTGTATTTTCTGTATTTGCGTGCATCTTCTTCTTCTTGGGAACACATCTATTTATCATCGAATGCATAAGGTTGAGCTGACAGGTTCCATGTATTTTGTGCCTCATACCTCATACTATGTCTAAAAATAAACATTAATTATGTCAGTGCATTAAATTCATCAAATATGACCGTTAAAAAGATAAATAGTAAATTGGAAAAAGTGCTTATGAAACGGTGTCACAGTTGTTATGAAAACGGTGTCTCTTTCACAGTATCTCCTTCATGGTATCTCCTTCACATTATCTCCTTCATGGTATCTACTTAAAAGTGTCTCCTTCATGGTGTCTCCTTCTAGGTGTCTCCTTCACGGTGTCTCCTTCACGGTGTCTCCTTCACGGTGTCTCCTTCACGGTGTATTCTTCACGGTGTCTCCATCACGGTGTCTCCTTCATGGTGTCTGGATTAGGGTTTTTGGCATCTGGTTCCTTCCGCATAGTTTATGGATTCACGGTTCCTTGATGATCGTGTCTTGCTAAATGTTCTTGGCACTTAGACAAATAGAGTGTCTTGCATACGGTGTTTGTTCATAGTGTCTTGCTTCACAGTGTTTGGCTTTCTATGTCATGGTGTCTGGTGGTCATGGTGTCTCATTGGTCACGGTGTCTCAGACAAAGGATTCACGGTGTCTGTGTCTTGTACTTAGACAAACAACTGTATTCTGACTTAAACTATAATATGCATAGAATAAATTGAGCTTAACCATTATAAATTAGAAGATAACATAAAACATAAATACACATAATTGATATTATTTGTTAGATTTGTGATCATTAATTATATTTGTAATTATTATTGATATTTTTAAATAGTAATGAGATTTTTGATCATTAAAACATGATTAATACATGAGGATCCCAACAATATACCACTTTTTGATGATCACAAATCATGTATAAGTGAAGTTTAAATGAGATGAAACAAGAGAGAATATATCATATTGAATAACATATTATAGAATTACACATAACGTTTTCTGCCCCTTTTTGGGATATCAAAAAGTAGAAAGAAGAGAGGGAAAACAGTGAATATGTCATTAAAAAGGTTCAAATTTCAACATAAAATAGAAATACAAAAAAGTAAGGACATCCCCATCAAAAATTTTAGGCACTGGTATTCTTCATGGATGGGCCTTATCTTTTCCTTTATCAGCAGTAGAGGAGAAAGCCATAGGGGCAGTTGCTGATGTGGATTAAGGCATAGAAGTGGTAGAAAAATAAGGTAAAGGTAGACCTTAGAAGATTGAGGGAGACATGGTGGGAGCTGTAGAAGATATAGGATGGGGCTGATCAAGAATCACTAGCCTGATCTGAGAAAGATCTTGGATAAATGACATTGCAAGTGAGGCTAAAGCAGGCAGTCCAGGTCTGAGTGGGGCTGCAGTTGGAGCAACTATTGTTGTACTCTGGATATGAAGGTATGGCTTCATAAGATTGATGAATTCTGTAATAATTTATCTTCTATACTTCATGGCCTTTTCAAAATAAACTTGATTTTTCATGAACTTGTCTAACAATCTGGTAAACTCAGTGTGCTTCTGAACATGGGTTTTGAAGGATTGGATTACATGAGGAATTCTCATATTCTCGACATGATAAAAAAAGTGATTGGACATGTCATTTTTGGAGAAAATCTTGTTGAGATAGAAATCTATTTTCTTAGTGATCTCTTGCTGGGCATCTTTGGCAATCATGGAATGAATTTAAACCTGGTCAGGCACTCTATCATTGTTATTTACTACATCAGATAAAGAAGCCATATTAAAACCACCAAGATAATTCTAGATCTAATCCTTGACTATAAATCTGAGCAGAGAACTATCCAAAGAAAATGTATGGATTTGACTAGAGGAAAGAGAATCTTTGACAGCTATGGTTAGAGAGTTGAGCTGTTTCAGGACCTTTTGAAGACATCCAGTGTATTAATCAATATGTTTATATAGGTTCTCCACAATATCTCTCAAGTGGTAAAACATCAGTGTGTGCCTTTCTCCATTATTTTCATTAAAGGATAAGTGATATGGATGAATATGGGACACAATATCTCAAGAAATGTGTGAAACAGTATGTTAAGGAGAAGTAGGAGCAGATACGGGCTTTGATCTGGAATGCAGTTCTTTTTTGAGGGTTTCAACCATACCTTTCAGGGTTGAAACTTCATTACTAAGAAAATTGTTTTCAACAATTACTTATTGAATTTCATGGATCATCTTCGGTTTAATGTGCAGAATAATGTTTTCCAAAAGAAGTGAGGGATCTTCCTGACCCAGTTGTTTCACAATACGATGTTGAAAGGACATAATTTTCTCAACTCCAACTAAGATAGAATATCCAAACACTTTTAAATCATCCTTGCAGACATAAGATTGCTGATCAGATAAAGGTGCAGGAGCAGGAAGTGGTACATGGGTAGGTTCAGGGTCCAGTTGAGGTTCAGTTTTAGTATCAGGTTCAGTTTCAGGTTGAGGTTCAGAGTGTGCGACTGACTTCAATTGAAATAAAGAAGAAATATCAATCCCAATTGCAGTCGCCTATTGAGATTCACTTACATCGTATAATCTAGGGAATATATACCAATTGTACACATAAAAAGACTCAGTTGGTTGAGATGCTTCAGCAAACTCATCTTCACCAGTTTCAACTTCCCCAGTTTCAATATTTTGAGGGTCCTCCCCCTGATAATGTGCTTCCTTTCCAGGGCCATGAGGCTTAGGAAATTGGTCTAGACCCATAGTATTAGTTCTAATTTTCTCAGCCATTTCTCGCCTAGACAATTGAAAGGCTATTTCCATACTCTATTCAGCAGAGGATATTATTTCCATAATAGATTGTTCCACAGGAAGGTTTTCCAAAATATCTTCTTGGATAGAAGGGAGTTGTTCCAGATTTGTTTCTTCTATAATAGCGAGTTATTTTTGAGTTACTTCTTACATAGTAGGGAGTTTTCCTACTACAGGCTCTTCCATGGGTTTATGCTTAGATTCTGGAACAGTTAAGTATCTTACATCCCTAGGTTGGGTTTGCAGATCAACAACATCGCTATGGGCAAGAGGTTCTTTTCCAGGAACAATGGGAGGAACAACAATCCTTTCTTTTTAAATCTCAGCTTATTATCTATATCGTACTTCTGCTATCTCTTCCTCTTCGTTTTCATCTATTGAATATTCAACAACTTCATCTGGTTCCAAACTAAGATCAATAATATCCTTTTTCCTTTTTGGATAATCCACAGGATTATACTTCTCATAATTCTTTTCATTATCTTCAACCCATTCCATCTTCCAGGGGTTCCAGTTTATTTTCATCCTTCTAATGGTAGGTTTAGATAACCAATATTCATATTACATATGTTCTTTTTCAATGGGTCAAACTACACTTTTTGCAATAAGCATTGCTGAAATCAGCCTAGAGTAAAACAAAGAGGTGGATTTGGATGTGACCTTAATCAATTCACACATATGGTGAATGATATATTTTCACAGATTTATCTTGTGGCAATTCTTCATAAGATTAATCATTAATACATCATGATACTTTAAGATGTAAAAGTCAACTTTCATCAGGCTAATCAGATTTTGAACAAGCATAAATAATAGCCTTGTCTCCCCATCTTGTTAAGAAGTTATGGCCCTTATCTTGGTTCCATTTCCAGTTAAGGTTTCCAGTGCTTTTTCTAGGTTGAAGAAATTGGTTATAGGAGGGGGATCTCTTTGATAATAATCATAGATCCTTCATGATTAATCCTAAGGAATTCATCCTATAACCTCGACGAGAAAGATCATTTTTGTTCATTTACCCAACTTGTCAGAACATAGCTTTCACCAGCATCGAAAAAAAATTGTACAAAATGATATAATTGAGATTCCAACCTTAGGTAAATTGGTCTATCCATTATATAGAACCATTTGAGCCAGCCTTGTTCTCTCTAATATTTTAAACCCAATTATTTTTTAGATAATAGCGACTCAGGGAAAACTTCATTTTCAAGAACTACAGTGTGGTTTACAAGGTTTAGATTCAGGGGTCCTTCAGGTGCAAGCTTCGGTTCTATTTTCTTCTTCCTAGAGCTATGATTCTCAGGAGTAGATGAATATGGACGCTTCATCCTTGGCATCCAATAAAGTTTCTGGCAAGAGAGAAGGAGAGATGGGTTGGAAGGTTGAGAGGGTTCGGAAATAGTGAGTAGGAGAGAGTTCTGGTGAAGAATCGAGTGAAACTCTTGTGTTTTATCAGTAAGGAATGTCAAACACTACCAAAATAAAAACAAGGGAAAGTAAAAAAGTGGTAAAAATAAATATTATTTCAATATGGGTTAAAAGAAAATCATAAATAAGGTTCACGGTGAGACCGTGAATAATCATTACAGTGGGATGGAGGATGGTCGTCACTGTGAGACAGTTAGTTGTCATCACGATGAGACAGGGAATGGTATGTTCAGTCATAATGAGACAGAAAGTAAACTGTCCAGTCATGGTGAGATAGTGAGTGTCAGACCGTGAACACTAAGTGCTAACTGTGATACCATAAACATGAGACATTAACCGAGAAACCATGAATATGAAACAGTAAAGTAAAATAGCAAAATTTTAAACAGTAAGACTAATAACATATCTATTTATGGTTGATCATACCAAAATCATGTATGATGTAATCTAATCTCTCAAAATCTATTGGTTTAGTGAATATATAAGAAAGTTGATATTCAGTATCAATGAATTCCAAAGTGATATCGCCTTTTTTATAATGATCCCTCAAAATGTGATGTATTACATCAATATGTTTTGTACTAGAATGTGAAACGAGATTTTTTGAAATGTTAATAGCACTTGTGTTGTCACAATTTATTGGTACATGTTTGAATTGATAACCATAATCTAGTAAAGTGTTTTTCATACACAAAATTTGTGCACAACACCTTCTAGCTGCTATGTATTCAGCTTCTGCGGTAGATAATGAAATAAAATTTTGTTTCTTACTACACCATGATACTAGTAAATTGCCTAAATAGTGACATGTTCTAGAGGTGCTCTTTCTATCTAACTTACAGCTAGAAAATTCTGCATTAGAATAACTAACTAGTTCAAATGATTTTCCTTTTGGATAGAACAGTCTTAGATTGGGTTTATGCTTGAGGTATTAGAAAATTCTCTTTACAACATTTAAATGTGATTCATTATGGTTTTCTTGAAAACGAGCACACATACACACACCAAACATAATATCTGGATGACTAGCAGTTCAGTAGAGTAAACTCCCAATCATTCCTCTATAAATGTTTTGATCAATAGATTTTCAATCTTCATCAAGATCCAAATTATATGTGGTACTCATGGGAGTTTCAATAACTATTGTGCTATCCAATCCAAAAGGTTTTAAAAGATATCTAGTAAATTTAATTTGAGTTAAAAAACTCCCATCAATATTTTTAATGATTTTAAATCCAAGAAATAAATTTAGTTCACCCATTAAACTCATTTCAAATTCATTTGGTATCATTTTAGGAAAATTATTACATATTTAATTTTCTGAAGATCCAAAAATAATATCATCTACATAGATTTGAACAAATAATACATCATTAGAAATTCGTTTTATATAGAGGGTAGAATCAGCTATTCGTTTTGTAAAACCATTAGAAAGAAGAAAAGTACTTAATCTGTCATACCAATCTCTAGGAGATTTATTTAAACCATATAAAGCTTTTGATAGTTTGAAGATATGATTATGAAAATGAGGGTCTGTAAATCTAGGGGGTTCTTCCACAAAAACATCTTTAGCTGTATACCAATCTAAGAATGAACTTTTGACATCCATTTTATATAGTTAAAAATTCAGATGTGCAGAATAAGAAAGTAGAAATATAATGGCTTCTAATATAGCTACATGAGAAAAAGTCTCCTCATAGTCAATTCCTGCTTCTTTACTGTAGCCTTGTGAAACTAATCTAGCCTTATTTATAACTATATTTCCAACTTCATATACCTTATTTTTAAACAAAAATTTAGTACCTATGGTGAAAGTGTCCTTAGGTCTTTCCACTAATTCCCATAAAATGATTCTTTCAAATTGATTAAATTTTTCTTGCATAGCCATTACCCAAAATTCATCATTGATTGAATAATAAATGTTTTTAGGTTCAGGATGTGAAAAAAAGGCTTGATGTTCAACCTGATTTCTAAGAGAACCTGTAGACTATGCCCCTCTATCAAGATTACCAACAACTACACCTAAAGGATGATTCTTTAGGATCCTAGTTGATCTAGTAAAGGTAGTAAGAGAAATTTTATGTTCTTCTCTAGGTTTGGGTTCATTAGGGGTAGATTCTGAAATTTTCCAAAACTGATTGTCTTTACAACAGGTTCATTGATTTTATCATTAAGGTTCAGAATAGAGAAATATTCTTTAAGATTTTCAGGAGATGACTTAGGTTCATGTGGATCAGTTTCATCAAATTTGATGGGAACAGATTCCTCCACACACTTGGTTCTCTTATTAAACACTCAATAGGATTTTCTTGTTATGGAATATCCTAAAAATATTCCTCTCCCCATTCGGACAGAGCCCTAATCTATTCACTCCGCTGCTCTCGCGAACCCCATCTCACTCCACTGCTCTCGCGAATCCGAACACCAGTACCCCCATCCCAACAGGTACACCCCATAAGAATAGGTGAAATTTGATCTCAAACATATTGTTGTAGTTTTTTTAATGAATAGATTTTTTCCAGGAGTTGGTAGTTTAATTGATTATCCAGGTGTTGGTGATTTTTAATGTTTTTGTATTCTATATTTTGAAGGAGAGTGTTCAAAACATGTAAATCAGACCAATTTGATATTACTCATGAAATCAATTTGATAATGGATTGTGAGATTTTTTAATGTTTTTGTATTCTGTTAATGTTTTTTGTATTCTATGTTTGGAAGGACGTGTTGGTGATTTTTAATTATTTTCCAATGGTCGAGCATCATGTGAGATTTTTTCTATGTTTGGATAATGGATTGTGGGAATTATGGATTGTGTTCAAACCAATTTTATATGTTTTGGATAATCGATTGTGGGGGTAGGGGCTGTCCACGGGGGTGGGTGGGTGTCCACGGGGGTGGGCGGGGGTGTCCACGGGGGTGGGAAAGGATGTCCACGGGGTGGGCGGTGCTGTCTAGGGGGTGTGGGCTGTCCTGGGGGTCTGGGTGGGGTGTCATGGTGGGGGAGGGGTGTGTGGGGTGTCCATGGGGGTGGTATGTCTAGGTGGTGGTGGTGGGGTTGCAGGGGAGGAGGGTGTGGGCTGTTTGGGAGGGTGGGCGGGGCTATCCAGGGGGGTACGGTGGTGGGCGGGCTGTCCACAAGGGTGGACGGGCTGTCCACGGGGGTGGTCGGGCTGTCAAGGAGGCGTGGGCGGGCTGTCCAGGGGGGTGGGTGGGCTGGCAACAGGGGGTAGGGGTGTCCAGAGGGTGGGCGGGCTATCCAAGGGGGTGGGGGGATGTCCATAGGGAGAAGGGGTGTCGAGGGGGGTGGGTGGGCTGTCCACGGGGGTGGTTGGGCTGTCTAGGGGGTAGGGGGCGTCCACGGGGGTGGGTGGGTTGTCCACGGGGGTGGGCGGGGCTGTCCACGGGGGTGGGAAAGGCTGTCCACGGGGGTGGGCAAGGCTGTCCAGGGGGTGTGGGCTGTCCTGGGGGTCTGAGTGGGGTGTCCTGGTGGGGGATGGGTGTGTGGGGTGTCCAGGGGGGTTGGTATGTCTAGGTGGTGGTGGTGGGGTTGCAGGGGAGGGGGTGTGGGTTGTTTGGGACGGTGGGCGGGGATATCCCGGGGGGGTACGGGGTGTCTAGGGGGGTACGGGGGTGGGCGGGCTGTCCACAAGGGTGGACAGGCTGTCCACGGGGGTGGCCGGGCTGTCAAGGTGGGGTGGGCGGGCTATCCAGGGGGGTGGGTGGGCTGGCCACAGGGGGTAGGGGTGTCCAGGGGGGTAGGCGGGCTATCCAAGGAGGTGGGGGGCTGTCCATAGGGAGAAGGGGTGTCGAGGGGGTGGGTGGGCTGTCCATGGTGGTGGTTGGGCTGTCTAGGGGGTAGGGGGTGTCCACGGGGGTGGGTAGTCCATGGGGGTGGGAGGGGATGTCCACGAGGGTGGGAAAGGCTGTCCACGGGGGTGGGCGGGGCTGTTCAGGGGGCTGTCCAGGGGGTGTGGGATGATCATACATAATGAACCCTTACAGGACGTGAGATGATTATATCTATGAAATCTAATCAGGTACCTGGTGAGGAAGTGCATATTAATTCAAAAAGGTAAATCTCATATGAGGATACCCTACTAATATGGTTATGGGATGAGGCATGCTCTGATGTGATAACACATTATGTTCTTGTTGGTTTTACATTTTTTCAATAACACATTAGTATGTTTTTTTCACATGTGTAGTTGATACCATAATTATTTTTTTCCTTTGTCATTTACTTAAATGTATTTTCTATTAAAGTTTAATCCAATTGAATTGTTTATGACAAAATGACTTATATGAATTCTTATTACAGGAAATGCTGCCAATTGAAGAAAGACGAAGTAAAAAAATGGCGGAGAACAATCGTCGGATGGAGGAGATGGGCATTCCACCATTAGTACCTACAGTGAGTACTTTATTTCAAATATATATATATATATATATATATATATATTTACAGAATATATAATGTCATGTGATTAATTTTTTTTTGTAAACTTTTTTGTAGGATCCACCATTACGTCGACAGTTATTCGACGAGGAGCCTAGTACTGCTCCTAGTACTCAGGCCGGTGGTACGAGGAGGGTTCGTACCAGAGGTGGACGTAGAGCTGCGCGTGCCCGACTAGACCCTGCCCCTCCCACTGACATTTCAGCCTTCCCACATTCTGATCCCGGTGTGTCGTTAGGGACACACGGGGTATTTAGGCCTCCCATGTTTTCGCTACCTTCTGCATCTTGTGCCCCATCATTTTCACATCCCATGATGATTCCCACTCCCCAGTCAGCATCAGGTCATACAGTTGTTCCATCTTCTTTTCCTTCTACTTCTGTCTCTCCGAGCTTTTATATTCCATCATCTTCGACTCCTGTTCCACCAGAGGGTGTTCCATCAGGTTCTGTGGATCCGGCGCCACTCATTGATCAGACTAGCGCAGGTATATTTATAAAACCCTAACAAATTTTTATAGCAATATTTATTTTCATTATAACATGTTTTGATAAAATATTTGTTTTTCTTTCATGACAGATACATCTACTGACAGGAGGCGGGGGCGGGGGCGTACACGCATGCGTTCGGTGTGGAACCGTCGCACACAGGTTATGGTGGAATATAATGAAGACAATCAGATGGTTGAGAAAATAGGGCAGCAATGTCGGAGTTTTCTGGCGACGCTTGCCAAATACTCCGACATCATTCCCGTCAGCCCGCTGTCGTGGAGACATTTGCCACATGAGGTCAAAGATAGAGCTTGGGCAGAGATATGGGTAAAAAAATCTGTTGTATTTAATGCCATGAATTTTTTTTGTATTTATATGAATTAATATTTTGATTTCAGCTTCGATTTAATTTTCCTGATGGTGAGGGTGCACGACTGGAACGTCTAAAGGATTTAGGAGAGCTTTGGAGAGCCTACAAGCATGAGCTGTATATTGGCTGGAGTGCTAGAGTTGGCACTGAGTTAGAGGCGGTACTAGTCGTGGATGATTGTCCTATAGAGCAGTATCGTCAGATGATTACTCATTGGACGAGTACCCAGTTTATGGTTTGAATTAAATTTGAGGTATTTAAATAATAACTTTCAAGTTTTGCATTAATATTATCCTTTTCATTATCGAATTTTATTTAGGAATCATCTGGAAAAAATTAAAAAAACATTGATGCAAAAAATACCTGCATACACTAGGACGCACGACGATGCCGGATCATGACAGGCAGCAGGTATGACAATTTTTTATAAGTTTTCTTTACGACATACATTTTCTTTTGTTTCATCAATTATTTAATCATTTGCTAAAGTTTTTATATAACTTTTGTTTTCAATGTCATTGTAGAGGCAAGTACAAAATATTGAAGGACGTGTGCCTCGAGCAAAACTGTTTTGCTCGAGTAGACGAAAAAAGGATGGAAGTGCTGTCAACGAAGCGACTCAGCAGCAGATTGTAAGTTTTAATCTGTTGATTTTATATTTTAATATCTATTTCGTAACTTAATAATATATTTATTTTTGTAACAGGATGCTTTAGAGGCCCTCGATGCCCAAGAAGCAGACAATTTTGGGCCATCTGATCACTTACATCAGGTGTTGGGAGATGATCATTCTGGCAGAGTACGCTGCCGACCTAGGATAGCCCCGACGAGGTATTGGCATGCCTCAGGTACGAGTTGTAGTGCCACCGAGCTGCAGCAAGTTAGGGCACAGGCAGAACAGGCTGAGAAAAGGGCCATAGAGACGGAAGAACAGTCTGCTAGGGAAAATAGTGCATTTATGAAATTTATTGAAGTTCTACGTCCAACACTTCCAGCAGAGGCCAGCCCAGCGATTGATGAATACATGTCGTCGATACATTCTATATATGGTGCACCAGGTGTCAGTTCCAGTGGTGGTCAGGCCGATGTCCAGCTTGAAGATGATGATGGCGAGGAGTCTGATGCGGAAGAGGAGGGAGATGAGGAGGGCGAGGAGGAGGGCGAAGGCGAGGAGGAAGGCGCTGTGGAGGGTGAGGATGATGAGGAGGACGATGATGAGGGTGATTATGATGATGATGATGATGGTGATGCTGATGTGTGACATATTGATCCGTTACATTTTTGGCTTATATTACTGATATTTGATGTTTAATCTATTCTAGTTGTTGGTTTTATCTAGACTCGTAGTATAGTATTGGAGTTGAGTTATTTTTATATATTGCCAGTTTTTATGGATGTTATTGTCTTTTAGTGGTTGTGTGTTTGAGAACTCCCTGGACAACCCCCCTCATTCTTGGACCCTAGACAACCCCCCTCCCCCTTGGACCCCGAACACCCCGCAAACACCCCCCAGACAGCCCCGCGGACAGCCCCCTGGACAGCCCCCCGTACAGCCCCCAACCCCCCACCCTGGACCCCGGATAGCCCCCCGGACAGCCCCCGGACAACCCCCCCACCCTCCCCCTTGGACCCCCGGACAACCCCCTGAACAAACCTTGAACAACCCCTGAAAAACCCCTGAACTGCGTTTTCAGTCACCGCGGGCACACGGCACGTCGGATTGACGTTCCGTCTATGCGTACACGTCACCAATAATAATTAGAATGTTCCAAGGTGGTTTCAGCTCAATCCGAGGCCGTCCGCTATGAATTTGACCGTTGGACGCCCGTTCTGGCCGTTTATGACACCCGAACTGCGTTGTCGGTCACCGCGGGCACAGGGCACGTCCGATTGACGTGCCGTCTGCTCGACCACTTCAGAAATCACTCACCCGTATTTGTTGTCTGATTTCAGGCCATTCCGACATCGTTCGGCCCGTTTGGACCCCCCTCACGCGCGTTTACGAAGCGCGCGCATCAATTAAAACACGAATATTGAGCCGTACCGCGCAAACCGCACGTCCGATTGACGTTCCGTCTGTGCCTACACGTCACGAATAATAATTAGAATGTTCCACGGTGGTTTCAGCTCAATCCGAGGCCGTCCGCTATGAATTTGACTGTTTGACGCCCGTTTTGGCCGTTTATGACACCCGAACTGCGTTCTCGGTCACCGCGGGCAGACGGCATGTCCGATTGACGTGCCGTCTGCTCGACCACTTCAGAAATCACTCACCTGTATTTGTCGTCTGATTTCAGGCCATTCCGACATCGTCCGGCCCGTTTGGACCCCCCTCACGCGCGTTTACGAAGCGCACACATCACTTAAAACACGAATATTGAGCCGTACCGTGCAAACCGCACGTCCGATTGACGTGCCGTCTGTTCATACACGTCACAAATAATAATTAGAATGTTCCACGGTGGTTTGAGCTCAATCCGAGGTCGTCCGCTATGAATTTGACTGGTTGACGCCCGTTCTGGCCGTTTATGACACCTGAACTGCGTTGTCGGTCACCGCGGGCACACGGCACGTCCGATTGACGTGCCGTCTGCTCGACCACTTCAGAAATCACTCACCAGTATTTGTCGTCTGATTTCAGGCCATTCTGACATCGTTCGGTCCGTTTGGACCCCCCTCACGCGCGTTTACGAAGCGCACGCATCACTTAAAACACGAATATTGAGCTGTTCCGCGCAAACCGCACGTCCGATTGACGTGCCGTATGCGCCTACACGTCACGAATAATAATTAGAATGTTCCACGGTGGTTTCAGCTCAATCCGAGGCCGTCCGCTATGAATTTGACCGTTGGACGCACGTTCTAGCCGTTTGTGACACCAGAACTGCGTTGTCGGTCACCGCGGGCACACGGCACGTCCGATTGACGTGCCGTATGCTCAAACACTTCAGAAATCAGTCACCCGTATTTGTCGTCTGATTTCAGGCCATTCCGACATCATTCGGCTCGTTTGGACCCCCCACACGCGCGTTTACGAAGCGCCCACATCACTTAAAACACGAATATTGAGCCGTACCGCGCAAACCGCACGTCCGATTGATGTTCCGTCTGCGCGTACACGTCAAGAATAATAATTAGAATGTTCCACGGTGGTTTCAGCTCAATCCGAGGTCATCCGCTATGAATTTGACCGTTGGACGCCCGTTCTGGCCGTTTATGACACCAGAACTGCGTTGTCGGTCACCGCGGGCACACGGCACGTCCGATTGACGTGCCGTCTACTCGAACACTTCAGAAATCAGTCACCCGTATTTGTCTTCTGATTTCAGGCCATTCCGACATCGTTCGGCCCGTTTGGACCCCCCTCACGCGCGTTTACGAAGCGCGCACATCACTTAAAACACGAATATTGAGCCGTACCGCGCAAACCGCACGTCCGATTGACGTGCCGTCTACGCATACACGTTACGAATAATAATTATAATGTTGCACGGTGGTTTCAGCTCAATCCGAGGCCGTCCGCTATGAATTTGACCATTGGACGCCCGTTCTGGCCGTTTATGACACCAGAACTGCGTTGTCGGTCACCGCGGGCACACGGCACGTCCGATTGACGTGCCGTCTACTCGACCACTTCAGAAATCACTCACCCATATTTTTCGTCTGATTTCAGGTCATTCCGACATCGTTCGGCCCGTTTGGACCCCCCTCACGCGCGTTTACGAAGCGCGCGTATCACTTAAAACACTAATATTGAGCCGTTCCGCGCAAACCACACGTCCGATTGATGTTCCGTCTGCGCGTACACATCACAAATAATAATTAGAATGTTCCAAGGTGGTTTCAGCTCATTCCGAGGCCGTCCGCTATGAATTTGACCGTTGGACACCCGTTCTGGCCGTTTATGACACCCGAACTGCGTTGTCGATCACCGCGGGCATAGGGCACGTCCGATTGACGTGCCGTCTGCTCGACCACTTCAGAAATCACTCACCCGTATTTGTCGTCTGATTTCAGGACATTCCGACATCGTTCGACCCATTTGGACCCCCCTCACGCGCGTTTACGAAGCGCGCGCGTCACTTAAAACACGAATATTGAGCCGTACCGCGCAAACCGCACGTCCGATTGACGTTCCGTCTGCGCGTACACGTCACGAATAATAATTATAATGTTCCACGGTGATTTCAGCTCAATCTGAGGTCGTCCGCTATGAATTTGACCGTTGGACGCCCGTTCTGGCCGTTTATGACTCCAGAACTGCGTTGTCGGTCACCGCGGGCACACGGCACGTCCGATTGACGTGCCGTCTACTCGAACACTTCAGAAATCACTCACCCGTGTTTGTCTTCTGATTTCAGGCCATTCCGACATCGTTCGGCCCGTTTGGACCCCTCTCACGCGCGTTTACGAAACACGCATCACTTAAAACACGAATATTGAGCCGTACCGCGCAAACCGCACGTCCGATTGACGTGCCGTCTGCGCGTACACGTTACGAATAATAATTAGAATGTTGCACGGTGGTTTCAGCTCAATCCGAGGCCGTCCGCTATGAATTTGACCGTTGGACGCCCGTTTTGGCGTTTATGACACCAGAACTGCGTTGTCGGTCACCGCGGGCACACGGCATGTCCGATTGACGTGCCGTCTACTCGACCACTTCAGAAATCACTCACCCATATTTGTCGTCTGATTTCAGGCCATTCTGACATCGTTCGGCCTGTTTGGACCCCCCTCACGCGCGTTTACGAAGCGCGCGCCTCACTTAAAACATGAATATTGAGCCGTACCACGCAAACCGCACGTCCGATTGACATTCCGTCTGCGCGTACACGTCATGAATAATAATTAGAATGTTCCAAGGTGGTTTTAGCTCAATCCGAGGTCGTCCGCTATGAATTTGACCGTTGGACGCCCGTTCTGGCCGTTTATGACACCAGAACTGCGTTGTCGGTCACCGCGGGCACACGGCACGTCCGATTGACGTGCCGTCTACTCGAACACTTCAGAAATCACTCACCCGTATTTTTCTTCTGATTTCAGGCCATTCCGACATCGTTCGGCCCGTTTGGACCCCCCTCACACGCGTTTACGAAGCGCGCGCATCACTTAAAACACGAATATTGAGCCGTACCGTGCAAACCGCACGTCCGATTGATGTGCCGTCTGCGCGTACACGTTACGAATAATAATTAGAATGTTGCACGGTGGTTTCAGCTCAATCTGAGGCCGTCCGCTATGAATTTGACCGTTGGAAGCCCGTTCTGGCCGTTTATGACACCAGAACTGCGTTGTCGGTCACCGCGGGCCCACGGCATGTCCGATTGACGTGTCGTCTGCTCGACCACTTCATAAATCACTCACCCATATTTGTCGTCTGATTTCAGGTCATTACGACATCGTTCGGCCCGTTTGGACCCCCCTCACACGCGTTTACGAAGCGCGCGCATCACTTAAAACACTAATATTGAGCCGTTCCGCGCAAACCGCACGTCCGATTGATGTGCCGTCTGCGCGTACACGTCAAAAATAATAATTAGAATGTTACAAGGTGGTTTCAGCTCATTACGAGGCCGTCCGCTATGAATTTGACCGTTGGACGCCCGTTCTGGCCGTTTATGACACCCGAACTGCGTTGTCGATCACCGCGGGCACAGGGCACGTCCGATTGACGTGTCGTCTTCTCGACCACTTCAGAAATCACTCACCCTTATTTGTCGTCTGACTTCAGGCCATTCCGACATCGTTCGGCCCGTTTGGACCCCCCTCACGCGCGTTTACGAAGCGCGCGCATCACTTAAAACACGAATATTGAGCCGTACCGCGCAAACCGCACGTCCGATTGACGTGCCGTCTGTGCCTACACGTCACTAATAATAATTAGAATGTTCCACGGTGGTTTCATCTCAATTTGAGGCCTTCCTCTATGAATTTGACTGTTTGACGCCCGTTTTGGCCGTTTTTGACACCCGAACTGCGTTCTCGGTCACCGCGGGCAGACGGCACGTCCGATTGACGTGACGTGTGCTCGACCACTTTAGAAATCACTCACCCGTATTTTTCGTCTGATTTCAGGCCATTCCGACATCGTTCGGCCCGTTTGGACCCCCCTCACGCGCGTTTACGAAGCGCGCGCATCACTTAAAACACGAATATTGAGCCGTACCGCGCAAACCGCACGTCCGATTGACGTGCCGTCTATTCCTACACGTCACGAATAATAATTAGAATGTTTCACGGTGGTTTCAGCTCAATCCGAGGTCGTCCGCTATGAATTTGACTGTTTGACGCCCGTTATGGCCGTTTATGACACCCGAACTGCGTTGTCGGTCACCGCGGGCACAGGGCACGTCCGATTGACGTGCCGTCTGCTCGACCACTTCAGAAATCACTCACCCATATTTGTCGTCTGATTTCAGGCCATTCCGACATCGTTCGGCCCATTTGGACCCCCCTCACGCGCGTTTACGAAGCGCGCACATCACTTAAAACACGAATATTGAGCCGTACCACGCAAACCGCACGTCCGATTGACGTGTCGTCTGCGCCTACACGTCACGAATAATAATTAGAATGTTGCACGGTGGTTTCAAGTCAAAAGGACGTCATTTTAAGTGAAAAGCATCAACTGGCATACGGAAAACCGACCAAACACATTCTGAATCTGTTGATAATTTATCTCAACAATCCATTGGTCATATGTGACGTGTACGAGCCAAACCGAGATAAATCCGAGTCGCGGTGTGGCCGGGATAAGTCTAAATGGCTCTCTTTTGTTTAAAATGGACACCATTTTAAGTACATACGGAAAAACGACCAAACGGATTCGGTTTCCGTTGAAACATTAGGAGAACGATCCATGGGTCATATGTGACGTGTACGAATCAACCCCGCCACAATCGGAGACGCGGTGTGGCCGACACCACTCAAAGTGTCGGTCTTTTGTTTCAAAAAGACGTCATTTTAAGTGAAAAGCATCAAGTGACATACGAAAAACCGACCAAAGGCATTCGGACTGTGTCGATACTTTATCACAAGGATCCATGGGTCGTATGTGACGTGTACGAGTCAATCCCGCCTCAATCCGAGGAGCGGTGTGGCCAACACCGTTCTAACTGTGTCTCTTTTGATTAAAATGGACAGGATTATAAGTGAAAAGAACAACTGGCATACGGAAAACCGACCAAACGCATTCCGAATTTGTTGATAATTTATCCCAACGATCCATGGGTCATATGTGACATGTACGAGATGACCCGGGATGAATCCAAGTCATGGTGTGGCCGCGATCAGTCTAAGTGGCTCTCTTTTGTTTAAAACGGACACCATTTTAAGTACATACGGAAAACCGACGAAACGGATTCGGTTTCCGTTGAAACTTTAGGAGAACGATCCATGGGTTATATGTGACGTGTACGAATCAACCCCGCCTAAATTGGAGACGCGGTGTGGTCGACACCACTCAAAGTGTCTGTCTTTTGTTTCAAAGGGACATCATTTTAAGTGAAAAGCATCAAGTGACATACGGAAAACGGAGCAAATGCATTCGGATTGTGTCCATACTTTAGGAAAAGGATCCACGGGTCGTATGTGACGTGTACGAGTCAATCCCGCTTCAATCCGAGGAGCGGTGTGGCCGACACCACTCCAACTGTGTCTCTTTTTCTTAAAATGGACAATAATTTAAGTACATACGAAAAACCGACCAAACGCATTCGATTTCCATTGAAACTTTAGGAGAACGATCCATAGGTCATATGTGACGTGTATGAGTCAACACCGCCTCAATCTGAGGCGCGGTGTGGCCGGAACCACTCAATGTGTCTGCCTTTTGTTTCAAAAGTACGTCATTTTAATTGAAAAACATCAACTGGCATACGTAAAACCGACCAAACGCATTCGTATTGTGTCGATACATTAGCACAACGATCCATGGGTCATATGTGACGTGTATGAGTCAACCCCGCCTCAATATGAGGCACGTTGTGGACGGTAGCACTCCAGGTGTATGTATTATGTTTAAAACGGACATTACTTTAGGTAAAAATATATGGTATACAAAAAACAGATCAAATTATGAATTGACTTCCAGATTCCACATATAATTGTCATCTACATTTTAAATTGAAATCTAAATGAATTATGTATGTTTATAATTACGTTATCAATTCTAATTTAATTATGGATGTGTATAGTTCTACCATTATATGTTAAACGTGTATGAATTTGTTCTCTATATGTAAGTGTTAGTTGGTTACTGCAGGTACAATATTTATATATGTATGTGTTAGTTTATTGCAGGTACAATAATTGGATTGAAAAATGAGAGGGAACCCACAAAACCAGAGGTGGTGCTGGTCAAAATTGGAGACCTGGTTGGGAGCTGCTGGGAAAATTGGGGAGCTACTGGGTGATTTTCCCACCAGAGGCTATGCCAACGGTTCAAAACCGTTGGCATAGAAATTGTAGATAAGTTTTACCAACAGTTCATTAAACCGTTGGTAAAACAGTTTTCCCAACGGTTTAGAACCGTTGGGAAAGAGTAGATGTGGGGTTTTTGCCAACAGTTTACCAAACCGTTGGGATAAACATGATAATTTTAAGCCCCTGTGCCAACGGTTTTAAACCGTTGGCAAACCTTTTTCCAAACAGTTTTGAAGAAACGTTGGGATAGAGTAACCTATCTCCACCCTATGCCAACAGTTTGCTGTAAACCGTTGGGAAATGTTTTTCCCAACGGCTTACTTACCTACGGTTGGCAGAACCGTTGGTATATGTTATACCAACGGGTTTCCAACCTTTCCCAACATTTCTCAACCGTTGGTAAATATATTATTTCCAGTAGTGTTAAAACGAACTAACATTGATGAATATATATATATATACAAAATCATGTTACATTTATTATGAAATTAAAAATTGGTAACACTATAAATACTTTAAAATAAATACATATTATTAATAAATAAAGTATTTTTCCCTATTTATTGATTAATTTCTATTTTCTTAAATATAAAAATAAAAATATTAATGAAAAAATGAGAATGACAAGTTAAACAATAAATTATATTTTTACATTGAATATTTATTAAAGTTTCAATATTTAATTTCCAAATAAGAGTTAATATTTAATAAATCAACTTATTTTTAAAATATTGATTATAAGCAAGAAAATAGATTTATTCATATCTCATTTCAAGAAAATAAAATAAGATGAATGATAAAAATTCTATTGAATATATAATATATTAACTTCATCAAAATAATTCAACCAATGTTTGTTTTTTTATTTATTGAGGTAAAACATGTTTTTATGCATAAAAATAATTTTCTGAAAATTGATTTCCATTATAAATAATCTTTTTTATTTCTATTTCATATGAATTTATCATCGAAGAAATAATTATATATACATGTGTAAAAACAATATTATAATAATCTTATTAAACTTATTTATAACTTATATTACAATGTTTAGGTGATAACAATCATATTAATTGAAAACATTTTTAATGTACTTCATATTTTTTATAAATTTCATTTTTTCTGTAATAAATATTATACTAAGTTTTTTTTAACCCAAAATATCAAAAAGATAAAATTTCATTTAAATAAAATAACCTTCCACAACGATAACTAGGAGTCATAATATTATTAGGTTATCACAAACCATCAAATAATTTCAACAACTTATTCAACATAATGAGATTAAAATATTGGAATAATTTTTTATAAATTTTAAAACATATAAAAAATGGGCTCAACAATGTTCCTTTATGTATATTATAGAAAAAATATATATAATTGATAATTTAATAATTTTTTATGATTCTCCCACGTTAACTTTTAGAATTTTCAAATCAATTTTCTATCATTATTATCAAAAGTAAATAAATATATTTTTGAAAAAATGGAGTTTATTTATATATAAAAAAGTTTCATCACCAATGGAACTCTACGTTTATGATGTCTATTCTTAGTTTAAATAAACAAGAGGGTTTTATCGAAAGAAAGATATACATTATTAGAATAAAATGATACTAGAAGAAATGAGAGCACACTATTTTCTTCAAGGACCATCCAACTATCCTCCATATTGACACAAATTTTTCATTAAAAATTATATATAATAAAATTAACCTTAAATTCCCACACATACATCAAAAAATAGACTAAAAACGTTTATGTACAAATTGATGAATTTAAAATCATTATTGTAACTTCTTCATCATAAAATTATTCAGGTCGTTCAAAAATATAATTTTATCTCTAATAGAGTTTGAAACATATTTTGATTAAAAATTATGAGAGAAAAGTAATATATACCTATTCAATATCATGTTTCAACTATACCCTTAAGGAATGATCAAATACTAATGAGAAAAATAATTCCTTCATATTCCTCTTCACTTGTATCCATAATAAGGGAAACACACCATAATAAATTCCTAGGGGTTAATCTCTTTAAGGATGAATTTGTGAGTTTTAAAATCTATAGAATATTCAAAAAAGTATTACTTTATGTGGATGTTCATATTTAAAACTACCACATTATTTTCATTCTCTTGTGCAATGTAAACAACACCCTCATCAGTTCTTAGGTTCTCCACCTCATGATTTTTTTCATGATAAATTCCATAAATTATACGTGAGAATAAAACAGATAAAATATATTACTAAATATGGTGGATAACATTTATCCTATGTTTTTATATAAAAGATTTGGTTTTATCCACTTAATGATCCATTTAAACAAATCTTAATGCTAACATATCGATTTTTCAAAATAAAATGTGGAAGCATGAATTTCATTACACCATCCATTTAATTTAGTGAATTAGGTATTATTTATTTATTGATTATATATTAGAAATATCTTGATGAGGAATAATTTTCATCCGGGATTATAATTTTTATAGTATCTATCATAAACATTATTTGGAAATCTGTCCAGATTTGTTGAATCTCTCACAAAGAAGTTCTATAACAATGAGAAATTATAAAATAAAAGCTTTTTATTCTATAGCGTACGAGACATGACACACCGTTTATAATGAAAATATATCACCATGAAAAATTAAGATTTATTTATTTTTGAATAAATTCAACCACTTTAATATCTTGAATTACCCAAAATAATGAGTTTATCTTGCATTACAAGGAACAATGAATTTACATTGTGTTACATAGAACACTAAGTTTGAAGGTAATGTGAAGGATTATTAAAATATTATTATTTAATATAATAGTTATAACATATCCATTTAAATTTAAGGAATAAATATATTTAAATAAAATATGAAAATAATGGTTATTTATTGATTTTAAATAAAATAAGTATCATTTACAACAAAAATAATTTTTTTGGATGGACTGCATTTCACTAAAATAGTGATAAGTCATTCATTGGTAAAATAATTTAAAATTAATTTTTATTGATTTTAGAACCATTATTTTTATAAGTAGTCATTTTTTTAAAAAATATAATAAGATTTTTTTATTATAGAAACATGTGGGTGTTTCTCTAAAAAGATAAATTTTTTATTTATAATGAAAAATAATAAAAATTAATTAAAAAAAATGGATTTTTGTTAAAATTATTTATAAAGTAAAATTAAACATTTAATTGGTTTAAAAAAAACTAGTTCAAATAAATTTCAATTTACCCAAATTACATGTTATAAAGAATTTCTTTTTGAATTTTTATATAAAAAATATTATAAACTACTGAATGTTTTTTTGTTAAAAAATATGTTTTCCCGTTATGTATGTGGCTATATATTGAAATTAATAATATCAAGTACTATATATTTAATTTCAAAAAAAGGGATTAAATATTTTGAATTATAATATTTTATAATGTATTATAATTCCAACATATTTTTTCATAAAAACGAATAATGAAACTAGTAAACATTATTAACGGTAGTTAAAGTAATATTATATTTACAAGAGGATTATACATAAATGATAATAAATAAAAATTACCTAAAAATTTTAAACCCCAATTTAATGGAAATATTGTTTCCTTAAATTTTATATGTCGTATAATTGTATATTTTTTTTGTTTTTTTAATTAAAAATCATAGTTATAATTGAATCATTACAAATAATTACCTGTGTGAAAATATCATCACTTATAAATTCTGGCCCTTAAAATATTCACACCATAAAAAACATTTTATGGGAAAATACATACCAAAATCACATCCAAAATTCCACACTCATACATGAATCCATTGTTTGGGATGAAAATCATCATTAGAATTATTTATTGAAAAAATATGGAGTATACTTCTAGAAGAGGTAATATTCTTCAATGAGCTTCTTTATATTATTAATTTCCAAACCTAATTAAATTATCATTTCTCCTTGAGGAGATAATTTAACCTATATAATAAATATAATATTATTTAATTTTAAAATTTCATGACCTAAAACCCACCCCACATCCAAAAAATGGGTTATCAAATCATCATTTGTATGTACATCAGACCACTGCCCTATGGACCGGTCTAATTCATTCTTCCTTTAACATATTTCATTGTATGGTTTGATGATTTATTTAAATTATATATATCATATTTATAAAATAATTTTACATATTTAATCATTATATCATATATTTTTTAACTTATATTTTAAATTTGACACGATAATGTCTCTCATGTTGATGGTAGACTACCAACTCTTGAAGATATGTGATTCATCATTCATTAAATATTAACATTGAAAGAGATAAGGATATAATAAATTATTATATGTGATATATATGACATAATTATGATGTTGATAAAATAATAATCTTTCTAAAATTATTATATATATCATTTTATTTCATACAATTTCACTCACTAAAATATGATAACGTCTTAGTGTATGTGTGAGCTACCTCTTTCATGGAATTACGTAACTCTATTTTGATTACCACACAAAATGGATGGTATATAGAGTTATATTTTTACAAATAATATGATAATATGATCAATATTTGTGTTTAACTATTAAATAACTCAATTCCATAACGGTCATTAAAAATTGGTCATTTTACTAATGTGTACATACGACTACCATCTCTATAATCATATGGTACCTCATTTCAGAAAAATGAAATAAAAAATAAATAGATTTAAAAGTATTATTTATGTATAATTTTTTTATTATTTCTTTTTATATTCATATTGGAAATGATGATATTTTTTAAAATGTGAATGAACTAAATCATTAATGATAAAACATGTATGATAAAGCAATTAAATTTACACATAAAATAATAAAAATAATTTAACATTTTAAAGTAATGAGTGATAAGATATGTTAAATAATTCATATATAATATTATAAATATTAATATAGATCATGTGATAATTAAAAACATGTGTAAACCAACTATACAAGAGGTTAAATAAATTTCAATCAAAATAAAGCATGTTTTAATGGTTTTCATAAATCAATGTTCGTCCCATAGTTAAAACATATGATTCATTGATGATGTAATTAAAATATTATATGTATATTTATTTTATATTACCTTACGTGTTATTTCAACTTGTTTATTTGGATTTCATATCTGAACATATAATCTAGTTATTCATTGATTCTGTCATCAATGTTATGATCGTTGTGAGGTTATATATCACAATCGAATTCTAATCAAGATTACATATTTTATAATTTAAAAAAATACATTATTGGAACATTTCTTAAAAATACTATTAGATATTATTATCCTATTTTTATTCATCATATTTTCATGTAATAATACCATTATTCAACACATTGGTATATAAAATAACTATAATAACATTTCTCGAAAAAATTATATTTATTCCTATCATTGGTCTGTAATTGTTTTTCTTAAAAAAAATCATTTTAATGATTTTTTAATTTTTTATTAAATTTTATAATTGATCTTTTAATGTAAATTAAATTAATTTTTAATATAAATATTTTTATATAAAACAATAATGATGTTATTTAGAAAATTCCTTTATAATTTTTACAAAAAAAACTACAGGGAATATTTATTTTAACATATAAGGGGTGAATGGAATTTCTCTCCATTATGACCATAATTTTTTTTTATTTTTCCATTATAATATTCCAATATTATTTGGAATTAATATTTTTTCCAATTATTTTTTTACATTTAGATTTAAGAAAATTAATTACGAAACAGATATTTTTCCCAAAAACATATTTTACTGTATTATTTTGAAATTAATCATCGACTTTGACATCAACCCTTTAATGAATATCTGATCCAAGAAGGGTATGTTTTATTGAAATTAAAATTTATATATTCATATATTATTTATGATAATTTTAATTTGGGATTTTAAATATTATTATTGTTCACTTTTTTATCAAAATTGTTTATGATTACATTTATTGATCGGGGAAATTAATAGAAAAAATTATGTAAGTTTTTCTTTCAATAAGTAATTTTATGAGTGTCTTGTTTCGAGATATTCATATTGGGAATTCATTAGACATTTTATGTGATGGTAATGTCCTATTATAGCCTCAACATTTAATGGTAAGTATCATGAGATTGACTATATTTGGGTTTTTATGAGGCATTACCAAATTATATATATGTCTTAACATGTGGTCTCGATGGTATTAGATGTCTTTTCATGAATCATTGATAATATTATATTTTCTTGAAATGAGGACATGATATTATGTTTTAGAGTTCAATAATTATCCATCCCATTATACGATTTATAAAATATATAAGTATCATATTAATGATGTTCAGATTATATTATTTATGAAATATATATGTATTTTACTATAGTACTTTTTTATTAAAGAATTTGATATCATATGTTAAATAATACTATGAAAAGTTATTTCTTATAGATTTAAACATTCTATAAAACACATTATTGATGTAAATTACAACACAAATTTTTTTCCTGAAGTTGAGATAATGATTATGAAATTATTGCTCTTGATATGTAATTAGTACATTAAAACTAATTAATGATTCTTCAATAAATTCGTATATTCTATAATTTATTTTATTAATCACATTCGTATTAAAGGAATACATCTAATAACATGTGTCTTAAAAAAGTAATAAGGAAGAATTAATGTTTTCCATTAGTTTTTATAGTGATTTGAGTAATTAACATATTTCAAGAGGAGAAATGAAAATGTTATCCACATGATTGGAATTTGAAAAGTTAGAGCTACATATTGTTGATTAATGTCTAATTATAATTTTATATTTGAAATTGAGTGTCCTTATTTCTAAAATGATTAATCATACTCTTTATAAAGGGATAACCAATTGTGAAATGTTTTAAGTTGAACATTGGATCGATTTTAGATATTAATATATTATGTCATTATATAATAAATATCAATCTATGAGATAAGGTAGAAATAGTTAAAGGCACAATGAATGGATAAAATGTTATATAAAAACATACCATGTAAGTATATTAACTATTATTTGTAGAGAGTAAAATAATCCATTCCCTCCATGAGGAAATTTATTGAATGAAAATATATTTTCATAGTACCATCGTTTTTTATGAATTTAATGACCCCTTAGATCATAATCTATTTTGTGCCTCTAGATTAATAACGTTCTCTTATATATTATCTCTATCAAACTCCATTAGAACTTTATTTTTATATTTTTTCTCTATATTCATGTTTCCATTTCCCACCAATTTTTTACTATTAAAGAACCTATTAAAGTGGACATCCTATGTCCCTTTCTCTATTATTAATAAGATGTTTTGTTAACCCTATTCATAATTTTGGTGTTTAAATGATGTTTATGTTCAAATTTATATAATGTTTATACAGAAATAAATATATAATTATGAGGAAGAAATTTAATTAACATGTGAATAATGTAACACACCAAAATTTTAAAGTAGGAACCTAATATTGAATAGCATGTATGACACATGGAACCAAGCGCGTAAGGAAACATAATTACCTAAACATTAAAATATAGTAAATTCGTTAAATATATTAGATATATTATACTTTTTTTCAAAGAGCACAACATTGAGTTATCTTTCTCTATATACAAGGGATTCTTTATATAAAAGATTTCATTACACTCAAAACCGAGTATTGCGAAATAAAGTTATATATTATTAACATATTATTTAATATAATGTCTCATTTAAATTAGTAGAAACGAAAAGACTTAAATAAATAACGAAAATATATGTTTTATAAAAATATAAAATAAATAAATTCTTTAAGATGAATTAAAAATGAATATGAAATTTGTTTGAATAAAAAAGAAATTATTTTTATTTTTATCTTTATTAATCGATTTTTCCCTAATTAATTAAAATTAGTGAGTGATATTAAATATATATATATATATATATTATCTAATAAAATATATTTTATATTTATCCAATATATTTGGTAGTATTTAGAAAATATCAAAGCTAGTATTACATATAAAATACTACATTCCTATAAAGATTGTTTTGTTGTCTTTCAATGGAGAACCAATTATAAATCTACTATTTAACCTTTTTAAAATTTTAATATGTCAAAATATACATTATATTTTAATAGAAACATAAAAATTAGTTTATGGTATTGGTTGAAATTTATTCAAGATGTTTCCTTTTTTAATGAATAGTGAAAGATACTGAATATTTGTTCTAACATGAATTTTAATCTAATTTATTAATAAGGTTAAATTATAATTTAAATCTATTTTTAATGTTTAATTATTTCATATTTTTACAAAATTAATCAAATTTAGGTCATTTCAATCAATTTATATTTGAAATTTACTACAAAAACGTAGAATCTTTTGGACGTTTTTACCACAAAAAACTACATTATCGTTCTGCCTGTGGGAATATATTTATTTTGATTTATAACACTATTGTTATTTTAAATTGGGAAAATGGGTTCCATATTTGTAACTATCATAATAATTAATTTATATTAAGGTCCGAATTTATTTTTATCAAAACAATTGGTGAAAATAATAAAATTTTATTACAATGAATAATGTAAAATTATGCTTTATGTGGGACTAAACTATAATATTGAGGGCCCAAATAACCTATAAAACAATCCAAAATACATTGTATGACCATAAATCCACCCTATAATATCATTTCTATAATTATTTCCATTATTTTAGCCACATTCAATCATAAAAATTTCTATGGAATTAATTTTTCATAATATTACAAGAGTGTCACTCATCCTATACTATAAATAGGCCTTCTCTCCTCCCACTTCCTCACACCACTCAAGACACATTATATTGAACATGATCATACAATATATCACCTTAATATCCCTAACAACATCCTAAATCCTTCCCTTATGCATAATGAAATATAATGAATCCTTTTTGGAAAAATCAAAAACACTTACCCGAATAAGAAGAAAACTATTCTCTCAAGATCTATAGATTCATTTCAAATATACACCCCCTAAAATTTTATTATTCAATTCATTTAAAAAAAAAATTATTATAAATATAATATAATTTATTTATGTGAATTTTTCAGACAACCCATACACACACTTTCATCTAATGGGAAGTGAATATATTGTTTACATATATGGTGAACTACCTCTTCATGAAACGATGATTATTTGTTTTTTCCATTACCTCCACTCATGTTGTTAATAATGATGGAAAATATTATTATATATTATAATTATTATATTCATGATTTATTTATTATTATTAAATTATTGTTTATATAATATCATTGAGCTTTCTATCTTTGGTAAATATGATAATATCATATGAGCAATTGTGGAATACTACCCTCTTAATGTGATGTGACTGTTCATGCCACACATTGAATGTGTAAAGGCTGGTTTTAATAATACTATGTAACATATATGACATATATATGTTAAATTAAATTTAATATAATCATTTATGAATTAATTATAATTCTTTTAAAATAACACTAAAATATATGTAGAGTGCACACGTACGTAGAGCCTACCATCTCCAGGAACGGTATATTTCAATTTTTATCACCAAATATTATATATTAATATAAAAACGCACACATATATAATATATCAGATTGTAAAATAAATTTTTAATATCTTGATATAATTAAATGATTGTCTAATTAATTGGAAAAATGATGGCGATATCAGAGCATACTTCAAAAAACTAGGCAATTAAAACCCAAAATAGTTAAAATAATGATAGAGTATTCAAAAAAGGTTAATAAAATATTATAAGATATTAATATATGATATTATAAGAATGATTATGGTTATAGGAAAAGTTTTTAACATAATTTAAACCATTATATAGGATGATAAATTCCACAAAATTAAAATAAGGCTAAGGTTAATGATTCATATCTTATTTTCTTTTCTTGAGGCATATTCCCTGAACACAACTTAATTATTTTGAATTTTTTATTTATTTACCTTTTTGATACATTATATCCTGAACCCTTTTTATTTCTGGTTTTAAAAACATTAATTAATGGGGTTACGTATTTAAATGTTTCAAGTGGTACATAACTCTTTCAGATGTTTAATGATTGATTTCCTTAAAAATTAATCTCAATGATTATCTTTGGATCCTAAATTATTTATGGTATTTTTATGTTTCTCCTAAAAAAATAAATTTATTTTAATCATTTTTACATAATATTTTCTTGAATATCCATATTCTCATTCAATAGATATTAGTAATGTATAAATAGCAAATTATATTCAATATGGTGTTGACATTCACAGTTCTTTGATTTACTAGGGAATTATTGATAAACTTGTAATCATTAATCAATAAATATATTTGATATGTACTATTATTTATATTGAATAAATTATAGGATTAATTTTAACAACATGGGTATTTATTGAATAATAAATTTTCATATCTAATAATATTTATGAATAAGATATTAATTTTATTTTAAAGAGGAAACTTTGTTTGATATTATACTCAACACATAATAATGGGTTTCTTTGAAATCTTATGTTGCGCACAACATTGAGATATACAGAAAAATAATATATTATTATTATTATTTTAAATGGTAGTTAAAGCCTAGTCGTTTTATTGGAGAGAACCAACATAACTAACCATATTATTATTAGACATTTTTGTTAAATGTCTTTACATTTATCCAATAAATTTTAGAGGTTTAAAATAATAATGAATCTGATCTTATGCATGAAATACTGAAATATTCATTAAAAGGTCAATTTTCCACCATTTGATGATGAACCCTTCTTAAATATTGTTATTAACACCTTTATATGTTCCTTCTGAAAAAATAAACTTATTATTTCAATGTGGGACATAAAAATTATCTTTTGGTAAATTGTTTATATTTTTCTAACAGAGTTCAATTTTAATGAATAATGAAAAATACAGTATTTTATGTCAAAACCGTCATTAAATATAATTTATATATAAGATTATATTGTCTACATAATTATTTTTAAAGTGTAATTGGATTATATTTCTTTTCATTCAATCATATATTAATCATTCTATGTAATTTCACATTAAAATTGTACATAAAAATGTCAATATTTTTGTTGTTTTTTATTTCTCAAAAACACACTTATTGGTTTGACAGTGGAATTTAATTTTGAATTAATTTCTACAATTTATGTGTTATGAATTTTGAAAAATGGATTCTATATTTGAAATTAGGAGGTGAAAATTGTGTAAACAAGAACCCTTAATCTTTAGACAATATGAATAGTAACTTAAGTAAATATTTTATTTACCTTGGTTAAAGGTTAAAAAAATAATATAATAATAATATTAAATTACCTTATCAGTTGTCCTAAACCTATTTTATAGGATATTTCCGACCATGGGCATCCTTTGGTTGATTTCAGGACCCCATGGAGCCATTAGTGTGTGAAAATGGTATTTAATTACTTTTAATTTAAAGTTATGGGGAATATTTACTAAACATGTATCTTTTAGTAAATAATTTTTATATCGGGTTATATAAGTTATCTCTTCGACTATAAATATTAATTAAAATTCTAAAACCATTTTCCATATCATTATATTTTATTTTGTATTTTTAGACATTAAATAAATAGATTTAATTATGACACAATGATGATACAATGATTTCTTCATTATTAATAAATTTAAATAAATTATATTATAAATATCAAAAAATTGGAATTGGTTATTTTGATGTCAATAACGAATTTTTAGGATGATATTTACAAATTATATTTGTATTATTGATTTTTTTTAGAATCAATAATATTGTTATTGATTTTTAAAAAAAATCATGATATGAATAGTGTCTAAATTGACATAATTAATAATTTAAAAAATAAAATCTTTTATTAAATATTTAAAAATAAAAAAAATAAAATATTCAGGAAAATATTCATCATAAGTCTAAAATATTATTATTGAATTTTTAATTATATATTTTTCAGTTTTTGGTAACTATTTTGATTCTCAAAATGTTAAATTTTTGACAAAATTGTAACTGTTAAAATGAATTAAATAAAAATGATAATGATTAAAAAATTTCTAAAACTTATCTAATTATTATTGGATGATTTTATTTAGGCTTATATTCATCTTATATTAAAAATAAATTATTTTGGACTCATATATAATATAAATAAAATTTATAATAAAATAAGATTTCAAGATATTCATAAAGTGCCCCTCATCCCACTTATAAAAGGACACAAACTCTAACCCTTACTCACACCTCTCAAGTCCCCTTGTATCTTCCAAAATATGAAAAAAAATTAGACACCAACATCTCTATCTTCATACCAGAATCCTTCCCCTTAGCATAAGGTAATTCAAGAGATCCCTTTTTCCCAAACCAAAAATAAATTACCCAATTTGAGGTAACGTCTTCTCTCATGTTCCTTTCTATTATTTTTCTTTATCCACTTCATATTCCCTTATAATTACATTTTTACATAAAAAACTAGTATTCTCAATATAATATGTTTTTTTAGAAGGATTTTAACTTCACTTACAAACACCTCTGTCAAATGGGTATAGAACATACTATTTTTGTGGACGACGAACTACTGCCTCATGAAATGATAATTGTTCAATATTCTCCTTACATATCTTATTGTGTCAATTATGATATAATTGTAATTATATATGATATATAAGATATATATTTTCTCTCAATTCTACATTAATTCTCATTTAGAACATTCCGTTATTGTTTTCCTATTGTATAAATTCGCTAATTTAATTTGAGTAAGCTCGGACTACCGCCCCCTTAACATGATATGACACTTTCATGGTATACATGGAAAATAAAAAAGATAAAACTAATGACCCTATGTAACATATATATAAAATATATTATACTATAATTATAATATACCTATGTATCATTTATTTTTCAATACTTCAAAAATGAAAATGAACTGAAAGTAGTGTTCTTGCGAATGTACTGCTTACCGTCTCCAAGAATAGTGAATTTCAATTTTTTATATCCAAATGTTGTGGAATATTATAAATACATATATAATGAATATATATGATTTATATTAGATCTAAATAATGAATATCATTCTGTAGATAATGAAATTTTGACAACCTGGACAATTTATAATTATAACAGGTTCATTTTTTACCCATGTTCTGAACATTTTCAAAATGTACAATATGAACTCAAATAATAAAATATTTTTTATAGCATGGTAATAAGAGATATTAAATAAAAAATAAAACTGAAAAGGGTTCTGGATAAAGTATAAATTATCTTAAGTTTATTATTCATGAAATTAATGATCGAAGGAGTCAAGTCGAAGATGAGGTAAGGGACATTGTCTCAATATCTTTTATTTCAGTAATAATTTTATTTTTAGATGAATTTATTTTATATGGTTTATAAAACATATTGAAGTTTAATTTCATTATAGGTAGATATTTATTTTATGTAGCTTTTAACTAAATAAAAACTGGGATGTTTCTTTTTTTGGTATACGGCGACAATGACCACTCCGTCACTGTAATCGTTATTTTCTTTCCTCTATAAGACTTATTGTTTTTAAAAGGAAACAAAATACCATAATCCCTTATTGGGTGTTTTGGTATTGAAAATAGTTTTTGAATTGTATTGAGTATTTAAATATCATGAAATTATATCTTCTAATTGAAAATTAAATGTTATTACTTATGTTTTGATATTTTTAATATTTTATGTGTGCTGATTATATAATGGTACTTAGACATTTGATGGCTGGTTATGGGAAAATCCACACAATGTGAGGAACATGGTAAAACAAGTATAGGAGGTCACATTATAAAATACAATTAATTGTGTATAGAAGTCGACCATATGGATATTCCATTTGTAAGAATGATATGTGGAAGTCAACTATATGGTTATTCCATTTATGTATTATTATGTCCCACATTTTCTTTTTCTATGTTATGTGTTATTTAAATGGGTTTTATGGTAATATTTTGGTTACTAAAGGGTAAGAAATGTATTTTATTCATTTATCAGTATTTTCTACTTCAAAAAGTGGAAATTTTTAACTTATTATAAAGTATACATTGTTTAAATGTAGTTTTGAAAAACTAGTTGTTTTTATTTTTTGTGTATCCCTTACTAAAATCCATAGGAACATCCCATGTTTTTTAAATGTTTTTAATATGACATAAATTGGAATAGAGTCAAGAATGGGATAATAGAGAAGCCATACTGTTTAGAACATGAAACTAAAAATTATTTCTTTTCTTTTAAGAGTTCTTTTATGAAAAAGTGGATACTGAGAAAAAGTGTCTAAATATAATATTCATGTCATTATATATATGTTGTGGCCTAATTTACAAATTATATAAACCTTAAAATATCCTCAAAGTGAATTATTAACTTAATTAAATATTCTGTAATGTTTAAGGATGGGTCCTTATTATTGGTATCATAGTGAGGTTTAGATACCTTTAGAGGTTAGGGTGTTATTTAAGAATATGTAACATAACCATAATAGTTATAATATTATAAATATTCATAGTTATATTAGATAGGCTAAATGAATTTCAGATAACTTGAATAAGTATATCACAGTGTTCACCCTCCTCATAACATATTATATTATTTTACTAATATACTAACACTAAATTTTTTGGTTTTATTAAATTGATGGATCTAGCAAGAACCAATGTAACAATTAATTGGAAGGAAATTGATGTGGTTTTATGAATTATAAACCAAATGAAATGCGAGATGCAATGAGAATGCTTATTATTATTCATAACCAACTATCTGGAGTCATGACTGGCCACCCGAACCATAGTGAATTTTATAAGGAAATATATATGAGATAAACAAATAACTACAGAATTTCAGTTAAAAATAATAAAGATATGTATATTAAAAAACAAATTTGTCATGGTTGTGAAATGAATAACCTTATAATATGCTTTAATGTGATTTTAAGATTCTATAGATGTGTTAATGGAGGTCACAAAGAATGAACCTTCCACATAAAAAGTAATCATCCAGTTAAATCCAGTAAAGGGGAAGAAGTTCTTTCCAATATGAAATTTAATGTTTTAAATGTTGTGTGCATGGTCATTATAAAAATATATGTTCAAAAAATTAGGATCATGATATTGTTCATCATGATTGTACAAATATATGTTTACCAATTCTTAATTCCATTCAAATTGAAGATATGGACAATGAAAATGATCAATGATAGGTTTGGATTATTTATTAGCTCTTGTTTTGGAATATTAAGACATTATTAAAGATTTTTTTTATGAAAGAAGTAAAAAAGAATAAGATGGAAAAACATGGATAAAGGATCATGAAGTATCTTTGATAATTACGATATCTAGATTTTAAGAATTGAATAGTTATGTTTTATGTATGGATAATGATATGTTTAAATTTATTAATGATATGATTACATTGGAAGACATTTTATAGTATTTATAAACCTAATGTTTGATATTTGAAAATGTTATTCAACGAAGAATTATATTTTCCTTTATGGATATTTTTATAATGAACCATTTGTGGTTATATAATCCTTGAATTTGAGGCAACTATAGGTTATTAGTTTTTGGGATAAAAATGCGAGGTATGAGATAAAATTTGTGGTTAAAATATGTTATGGATATTTTTGAGTAATTTATCTCATTTTTCGTAATGTTATAAAATTATATAGTTTTTGAAAAAGGACAACACACAGACTGTGTGAAAACCCATTGCATTGGACAAAGCTGTAAGAATCGAACCCGCAACATATGTATTATTGGTATTTATCACCTAATACTGACCTACATGATGTCCTAGCTTAGTATTACTAATTTTTTTTGTTAAATTATTTTATGGATAAAGAATAAGATCAATTTGGGATCATATGTTTTATCAAACAGATATCCTAAGTATAAGAAAATGATTTGTGATTAAGTTGTTCTCCCTTTTGGGGAACACTATATGCCTAAGAAAAATAGAATAATAAGGGATTTTATTTGTGGACTAATGGTTGAAATTTTATTTTTGAAGAATCTATTATTTTATTGTGGACATTTGGAGATTTAGGTTATTTATGGAAATGATTAACGTATCATAGTGAATATGTGATTACGTTAATTACAGTTTAATATGAGACTTTTGGAGTAGTCGATGTTATTTAAAGATAAATATATAAATTTTCTATGGAATAATATGTCATTAAATCCTTATTTTTTTGGTATTAAAAAAATTTTGTATTATATTGATTATTTTTAAAAAAAGAACTATGTATTGAATGGTCATTGTTGATCTTTGGGTAATGTTTTTTAAATTTTGTATATTAAAAGTAGTATTACTTTTTTAAAAGATTATCCCTTTTGGATTATCTGATCTTATACTAACCATTGTATTGTGTTAGTATATATTTCATCTTTTTGGATTATTTTATTATTTTGAATTTTATTTGAGCACTTTTTATGTGACCATGTCAGCTAAAATACTCATCGTTTGGAGAATAGATGAGTTTGTGGTAGAAATTTAGTAAAGGATGAAAGTCTACAAGAGAAATATGTACTTTGCCTTATGTTACTAGTAAAGTTAATAAATAAATTACTCAAATTTATAAAAAAAAACATAAAACAAATTTTTTTTCTTTTTTCTCTTCTTATGTGGGAATCAAATACCATTTAACCCATAACATGTTTGTGATTTTTGGGTGGGTAACTTTCTCCTAAACATGTTTTCTATCACTATTCATCAGTACTTGATTGTTATTTTCCCTTCCATATCCATGTTATCTTACATGGAATCCTTGAATGGGTTATCTCAAGTGACCATTATACTTGTATTTTTTTCTTTAAATGTTATTGTTTTATTTAATTTTTTTTGATGTGCGACATTCAATGATGTTTCCAAGCCCGAATTTAAAATTGCGATGACACAATTTCTAAAAGGGGGTAGGATATAACGAACCAATTAATTATAAAACAATAATTTAACATATCTATTAATATTTATGAATAAGATATTAATTTTATGTTAAATTGTACAATTTTTTTATAGCGTACTCAAAATGAAATAACGAGTTTCATTGAATTTTTTTTGCACACAACTTTGACTTATAAAGAAAAACAATATAATAATATTATTATTCTAAGTGGTAGTTAAATCATAGGGGTTTTATTATAGTTAATGGATATATATAAAAAAGTTATGATAAATTTTTTTTTAAAATGTATTTTCATTAACCTTATAAATTTTAGAGGATTAAAATAAGAATGAAATTGATTTTAAGCATGAAATACCCTAATATTCTTTAAAAAGCCAATTTACAACTTTTTGAGGGGGAAACCTATTTAAATATAGTTTTTGGAATCATTATATGTTTCATTTGAAAAAATAAACATATTATTTATAATAAATGAATACATATTTATTTTGGGTATATTTTCTTTTATTTTTCTTAAACGTTTTATTTTGTAATAAATAGTGACAAATTCAACATTTTAATTTGAATTTTTTTTCATATAATTTAATTATAGGATTATAATTTACTTTTAATTGGTTTTTATGTTTAATAGGATTATAATTTTTTAAATTTAATATAATTCTGATCATTACAATTAATTTCACTTTGAAATTTGATATAGACACCTGTCAATCTTTTGTTAGTTTTTAATTCTAAAAAACATGCTTTTTGGTTTTACAACAAAAATTATTCTTAAATTAATTTAAGAATATTATAAGTTTTCAATTTTGAAAATTGGATTCCATATTTGGAATCAGGAGGTAGTTTTTTTTAAATAGTTTTATTATAGTTATAGAAAGTTTGAATAGTCACATCAGTAAATATTTTATTTACCAAAGTTAAAATGTAAATCTGGTAAAAAGGGGTAACAATATAATATTATAATAATATTTAATTACCCAAACACATGTAATAACCCTATTTGATGAGATATTTATGTTCATATTCATTAGTTGGTCGATTTGAGGACCTTATGGAGCCACTTCTGTGTGAAAATGACATTTAATTATGTTTTTTTAAATTAAGGAAAATATATCTTAGACATACTTCTTTTAGTAAAATAATTTTTATGTGGATATAAAATTTTTATCTTCGACTATATATATTAAATGGATATTTAAAACAATATTCTACGTAATTATATTTTATTTATAATTTTTGTACATTAATTAAATAAATATAATTATGACACAATAATGATGCAATTATTGCTTCATTAATAAATGATTAAAATATATTATATTATAATTGTTAAAATAAATGTATTTTCATTATTTTGATGTCATTTAAGAAGTTTATGTATTATTTTTACATGTTATATTTATATTGATGAATGTTTTTCTCGTAAATCATTTTTTAAGATTTTTTAAAAATGTCATGATATGAATAGTGTAAAAATTTATAGAATTGAAAAATTTAAATATAAAATATTTCATTATATATTATAAAATTACAATAAAATATTATATTCGGCCAATTAGTCATCATAAGCATAAAATTTTGTTATTGACTCTTTAATTGGATATTTGTCATGTTTTGGTAACTATTTTGATTATCAAACTGTCAAATGATTGATAAATTGTTAAGAGTAATAAGGGGTTAAATGAAAAAGATAAGGATTAAAAAATATCCAAACTAGTATAATTCGTATAAGATGATTTTATTTCTACTTATATTCATCTTATCTTCTATATAACTAAATTTTGACTCATTTATAATTGAAATGTAATTTATAATAAAATAATAATTCATGATATTCCGAAAGTGCCCCTCCTATCTCTAATAAAAGGACACCACCTCTAACCTTAAATCACACCTCTCAAGCCCCTTTGTATCATAATTTATCCGCCAAAATAAGCTCCAAAAATCCCTCCAATCATTTTAGAAGCCTTTATTTAGGCATAAATAAATTCAAGAGAGGCCTTTGGCTAAAATCGAACAATGTTACCAAATTTGAGTTAATGTCTTGTCTCACGTTCCTATCAATTATTTATCCTTCTCCACTTCATATTCTCTTGTTATTTATTGAATATAAAAAAAACTATATAATCAATATACTAGGTTGTTGTTATGATATTTATTTAAACTACACTCATAGACACATCTGTCTAATGGGTATAGAACATAATCTTTCTGTGGACGGAGAACTACTGCCTCACAAAAAGGTGATTGTTCAATATTCTCTTACCACCTATTATGGTGGCCATTAAAATTTATCTATATTTATATATGATATATATGATACTTATTTTATCTCCATTATATTTTAATTCTCATTTAGAACATACTTTTATTCTTTTCATGTTGTATAAATAGGATATCTTTATTTCAGAACGTGCGGACTACCACCCCGACAATGTGATATGACTCGTTCATGATATACAAGAAATATATAAAGGATGAAATTAATGATATTATGTAATATATATAACATTTATCTTATACTATACTATTAATATACCTATGTTTCATTTAGTTTTTATTCCTCTAAAATTGAAAAAGAAATGAAAGTACTGTTCATGCAAACGTACGACTTACACTCTCCATGAATGGTGCATTTCATTTTCATATATCCAAATGTTTTTGACTATTCTAAATATATATATTTGATATATAAGATATATATGATATCTAAATAATGAATATAATTTTGGATATAAAGGAATTTAGACCAGAAGGACAATTTTTAATTATAAAAGGTTCATTTTCTACTCATGTTTCGAACATCGACAAAATGTCTGATCTAAACTCAAATAATTAAATAATTGTCATAGTAATATAATAAGTGATATAAAAATAATAATAAACATGAACAAGGTTCTAAATAAAATATAAATTATCTTATGTTTATTATTTAAGAAATTGAATAATTATTGAGTCATGTTGGACATGAGGTAATGGTCTTTTTCTCAATCTGCTTTCTTTGAGGAATATTTTGATTTATAAGCAACATGATTTCATACAGTGAATAAAAACATTTGACATATAATTTCATTAAAATGTAATCTTCTTCCTATTTATCATTTCACTAAATGAAAATGGGAATTTTTTTACTTATGCGGTGACAATGACATATCTGTCGCCGTAATCATTATTTATATTTCATTCTAATCACTAATATTTTTAAGTAGGAATGAAATACCACATTCGATTTTTGGGTGTTTTGGTATTGAAAATTGTTTTTGAAATTGATTGATTATTTCAATATCCTAAAATTAAATCATGTGATTTCAAATTAAAGGTTATTACTAAAGTGTTGATATTAACAATCTTCTATGCGTTTTGATTATATAGTTGTACTTGTACATTTGATAGGTGTTTATGTGGTAAAACAAATAAAGGGTGGTTCTATGATAAACCATTGACAGGTGATTACATTATATCCTACAATTAATTTGGAATGTGTGTTGGTCGTATGATTATTCCATTTTTATGAATGATTTGAGGATATTAACCATATGGTTATTCAATTTAAGTATGATTTTGTCCCATGTTTACCTTTTATATGTCATGTGTTCTTTCTATAGGTTTAATGGTAAAATTTTGGTTAAAAAGGGTAAGTAGTGAGGTTTTAATCAATGAATATTATATAATAATTCATAATGGTTAAAAGTATTACTTATGATAAATTATTCTTGGCTTATGTGTTGATTGAAAAAACAAACTATTTTCCTTCTTTGTGTATTCATTACAGAGCATCTTATAGTCATCCCAAGTTTTTGAAATTTTATTCACTTTACATAAAGCATAATAGGGTCAAGGATGGGATCATGGAAATACCATGCTTTTTAAAATATGGAACTAAACATGTTTCATTTCTTTCAAGGGTTTTTATTTGCTGAATAAATTGATACTGAGTAGTATTGTCTACATGTAATATTCATGTTGTTATGTATAAGTTATGACTTAATTATCTAAATCACTAAATCGAAAAAAATAGTAAATACAAATAATTAACTTAATTCAAAATTATGTATTGTTTAGGGTTTGGTCCTTATAATAATAAATTGTAATGGTAATGATGGGTGAGTATCAGATATTATATACCCCTTGATGCATCTAAATGTTCTCATGAGAAAAATATTTTCAAAAAATTAAATGGTTTTATATATATAGTTTTAACCTTCTTGTGATGGTATTGATGTTATAGGTTTTTATGTCCTGTAGACATGACATCTAATAATTATGAATTTATTAAATATATATTCAGTTATTATATATCCATGATATTTTTCATCAACTTTTCAATGGATATTTACCATTATCATTTTAAAGAATATATGTAATTTGTTTTATTTTTTGTGATCCATATTGATTTTGATTTATCTTGTTATTAAATGGAATGTTTTGTCAATTTATCACCTTTTTAGGTTGATTTATTTTTTCTAATTCAATTTTTATTCCAATTAACTTATGATTAATGGGAATTTGATCTCACCATTATTCTATTTTTCTCATTTTATTGAGATGACATCTATGAAAAAGATCTACAAGACGTATTTTATTTACTTTTATTATGTATAATGTTTTATTTACTTTTATGAATTTATTATTTGTATTATTTATTTAATATGGCTTCCTAAGACTACTAAACTGATCCATCCATCAGGTTTTGATTCCTTATAATAATGCCAATGTAATAAAATAATGCACGAACTATAGGATTATAGGGTTGGGGAATTATAGCAGGATAGGGGAGGTAGAATCCCTCACATGAGAGGGTTGACCAAAAGGGGAGGAGATTGATGAACTAATGTCCTTCATCCCCAACATGGATCTGAACCGGATCGGGGTGCAATACAAAAGATATAGACTAATGCTTCGACTTTTATTCCCCAAGGTAGGCTAGTTTGTAATCATTATTCCGCAGTCCTCAAATATACTTTTTTTATGTTTCTAAGAACAATTATGACTACTAAAGTCCCAATTTGGGTCAATGTGTTCTTATTTGGGGGAAAATATCGGATTTGAGATTTTTGCAGGGGCTTCACATTCGAAAATCCCGACTACTCATTGGGTGGTTCTAGGAAAACAATCCATGTTTTCATCCAATTTGGTGAAGATGGACTTTTAAAAATTTCATTCCATTTACATTAATTACAGGTTATGTAGTGGTACATGGACTTATTCTTTTCCATTATAAAAAGTACCTAGGTAGATGATGTTTGAAATGAACACGACATATAATTTTGCTACATGACGTGTATTAGCACCCACTGAAGCCCATGATTCTGTTTTAATGTTAAACTAAATGGATAGAAATAGATAAGATATTATATACCATTTAATTTAGACTACACTTCATGTACTTATTACTTTTTCAATGGTTTTTTGTTTTTTTATGTTGATATCAGATGTGGACCTATGAGTAGTCTATTTTTATTGTATGTCCACATTGATGGTAATGTTGTGGTCCATATGGAATATAGATTTAATTAGATTTGTGTGTTGAAAAAGTATAATTCATTTGGATGAATTAACTGAAATTTTGATTCGTGATCTTCGATTTGGTTGTCCTATGAGTTGCGACACTCTAGGGAGCATTTTTATCTTGGTGTTTGGACTGGCCAGAGTATGCCATTTTTTTAAGGAATCATTAATGAATCTTAGAAGATTGGATTTGAGAAGTATATCTGGGAAGACATTAGTTTTTCCCCCACATATCAGGACTAGTTGCTCAATGTTATATCATATGATGTTCAGGTATTAAGCTTTACGATTAGGTTTGATGGATACTTTGGGGGGAATGGTTGACCTTATAGGATGGTGTTTATTTTAGAGCGGCATCATGATGTTGAATTTAGTTTGATAGGCTCTTGAATATTTACATTGTCGTTTGGTTTCAATTTAAATTTCATTGTATTCTATGGTTGGATTCTATGATTTACCACATAAAATGGGTTTTCTTTTAGATTTCATTGTTCACAGTTAGTTGGTCATGAATCTACTAGTGGCCACCTAGGGCCACCAGAGGATTTTTTTTGGGATATAGCTTAGCTCAAGAGTTTTATAGTTACTATATTTTGAATAGAATGTGTATCTTTGAGTTACAATTGTAATGAAACTGGGATTGATTCCTCTGTTTATGATTATATCTAGTGGTTCATCTGTGTGTACTATTGTTAGTATTACCCTGAGTTGGTTTGGGTGCTTATATACTTTTGTTATAGGTTTTACTTGGGACATAGGCTGATTTACAAGATGACATGGATGAGTTGTATCTATCTTAGTTGGATTTGTACCAATTCCTTATAATGATTTTGTTAATTGAGGATGAGAGTTGGATTATTCCCATGGGGTGATTTAACATGGTTGGGTTTCCACATTCAGAACCTTCTATAATTGTTAGAGATGTCATAGCTGAGAAAGAGTTTGAAATAAAATCTATATGCATCATTCCCAATATTTGGGATATAGATTATATGACTTGAGGATCTAGGTATGGATAGTATACTACAAATTAGTTTTTAGACTGAGGCTCTAGATTTATACCGTATACATGAAGGTTATTTTCCAGAATGTTGTTCTAAGAATTAATGGTATACTAGCTTCATGGATGCTGGACCGATGCTCCACAACAATGGTTTGAGTGTTGGACTGAGGATATTGAGATTTTTTTATAATGTCATGTGTAGTGAATGTTATTTCATCTGTATGTGGTATAGGTATGGACTTGAGGTTCTCAACATAAGAGGTATTGTACTTAGATGGTGTTAAATAGAGGTTTTTGAAACTTATATTATACTACACTGTTGTAATGGAAACTGAGGCTCTATGCAATGATGGACTTCCATGTGAAATATGACGTTGGAATGATGCTCTGTCCCCTTTGTCTAGTTTATATAGATTCTCTAAGAACCACCATTATTAAGGTTTCTAGATAGAGGTTTCAAAAACTATGTTTATGTTGTGGGTCGTGTTTGATAGACCCAACATTATTTATAGTTTCAAATGGATTTTATTTATGGTTTATGTGTTTGAATGATGGTGAAGGCATTATTTTTTAATACATGAGATAGATGTCAGACTGGGTATCTGGGATTGGTATTACATTTTTAGTAATTATAATCGTAGTATACAGGTTCCATGTACAAGACAATGTTTGGGTAATGAGGCCATAGTAGATTATTACTTATAGTAGTACCCTATATTTTAAGACTATCATATTATGGTTTTAGGTATTGAAATGTTTGATTATAAATTACTTGGATAAGGAGAACATAAGTTATGTGGGATGAATAGTAACTGAGACTTGCTTAGAGACAACCCAAAATTTGTCGAAGCTTGTATGATTGATCAAGGTCATGGACTAAAGGATAAAAAGTTGCATTTTATGTATTATATTGACTAGGATGATACTATGGGATGCGAATCTCCTCATTGAAGTATTTTATTTGTTCGTCATTGGGGGTGGCATATAGATATTTATTTCTGACCCCATATGTGTGCACCTTAGTGTGCGTATAAAAATTAAGTAAACATTCTGGTAGTTCAGGAATTCATGGTTGATATGAAAGAGGCCCATTATTATATGGTTGATAAGGATTCTCATGTGGATTTTAATTGTCATTTGGAGCATCATGATAGGGTACCAGACACAGTGTATGTGTTTAGTTCTGATGTTGTCTATACAACTTAATGTGTTTAATTTTCTGCTATTTACATTATATGTGTGGTCAACCTAGTGAGATGTAAATGTTGTATATAATACATGTATGTTATATACCTTACTATAATTAATTTAATTTGAGAATATTTCTATTTTTATTATATTTATTCTTCCACATTACTCTGATTTTTTATGTTAGGTTGTTTACTAATTGTTGTGAAATTTGATATGGTTGTATGGTCTCTCACAAATCCACATTAAAAACCTACTACTAGTCTAAAACCTAAGGTGTATTAGGAGGTGTAATTTATGCCTTTTTTGATACTAATGAAGGAATTGGTTTAGTGGATGCATGGTCGAGGCATTAATATGTGTTGTTAAGGAATATAGTATCATATTATTTCACTATTTTTGGATGTTATACAAGAGATTAATGAATGCTTAGAATTTAATATGGATATATGTCTGATGTTATGAAGACACCAATTCTAGCAGGATTTCAGGTTATAAGAGAATATGTTTGATGCTATTTATTCATGTTATAGTTTTAATTGATTTATACATTGGTAAACACACATGTTGTCTGAATTTTATGGTTTATGATGGATTTGGGGATTTTCTCCCATTGGTGAGATGGTTGTGAGTTTTATTTGAATATTGATATGTAGTGTTAAGATGAATCTCATGGTTCATGATATGTATATCATATCCCTATTTCATTAGGCCTCAAAGTGTGTGATTTTATTTATTTCCATATGATGGCAGATTCTGTGGATCCATAGTGAGATACAAGATCATGGGGAAACTGGTGTGGTCTTTGTGAATGGATAATGCAGTTCCTCTAGTGGGTCAGTATTGTATATTTTTAGGATTGTTGAATCCTTATGGATGGTTGTTTTTATGTTTGGTTTAATATCCATGTCTTCCAAGAGAAGGACAAATGTGTAATTCTTAGAGATGATGGGCACCCTAGTTGTTGGTTGATGGTTAGTATATGATTCCTTGTGGCACGTGACCCTAGAGATAATAGTTTTTTCAAGATGACATCATGTGACGATGAGATAAGTGTTTTTGTGTGTGTGTGATGCCTAATTTGTTCTTTCCTTAAATGAATTTTCATATACCTATTAGGTTATGGTGAGTTCAGAGTGCCCAATGGCCTTTTTGATATGTGGCCAGGGTACGATGTTTCATTTATTTTAGTTTTGAGTGTGAAATATGGTGGGGTGAACCAATATAGGAGTATTTTGGGGTACATGAGCTATATATGGATTAATTTTAATCATTAAAAATGGTCATGAATGTTTTATATGGGTTTGAATTTTAGGATTTGTGGATAGAATCTTTTTGAAATAGTGCACTTTTGTGTCGTTAATTAGGCTTGGCTGTTGGTTTTGAAAGGTGTATGGTTTATCAGATTCCAATCCCATTGAATTTTATCTAGGGGAGTTAATTCTTGTGGATTTTGGATGGATTTTGATGGCATTAAGTACTTGTGTTTTCATGGTGATGTCTTTTGAGTTGAGTTTTCATGAGATGTGGAGCGCTTGAGTCAAAGTTTTTTTGTGGTTGGGTTACACAATAGTGTGTAATAGTTATGTGATAGTGGAATCATGGAGTTTCAATTTATAGTTATATATTATACCATTTGGTTTTTGGATCCGATTTTATTGGATTTTATGTTCATGTTTCTTTATTTGTGTAGGTGGTCGTGAGTGGGAAGAGAATCGTTTTTTTGCGTGATTAGAGGTTTGTGGGTTTGGTGACTATAGGCCCTATGGGATAAACTGTGATGCTTTGAATGGATGATGTTGTGGTTCTATTCATTGAAAATATCTTAGTATATTCTGAATTTATAGATGGTCATTCCAAATATCATAACAGAACCCTAAGTATGATAGTAGAGCATTGGATTTATTCAATGATATTTTAATTTTTCCATGGGTTGGTAAGAGGCATCTTTGGAGGTTGTTCTCTTGTGATAGTGTGTGTGAGGTCGTATAATAAGGAGTGCACCAGCAAAATTTTGTGGGTATGGTTCATGTGGTGGATCAGATATTTATGAATACACTGAATATTGTTCTAGGATGCTGAGAATAGTTGATAGTATATGATTTTTTCCACTCGAGTAGAGAAAATGGAAATTCCTAACTCTCAGTGTTTGTTATGGTTGGGGTATGTGTTGGGAAAAGGTTTTTTAGGAATGAGGTGTTGATAAAGATAGTCCTATGATTGGTAGTACTAGATTAGGTATGGTGGTGTGACTCTTTTGTGGGTTGGGTTAAGGATGTAGTGAGGACCACTAGGATCATGTTGGTGGACCATTGAGAATGTGTTTTGAGAGGTGACATGCATGATGTTAAGAAACATAGTCTAGAATTAGATGATATTGGATGAGTTATGTGGTGGGATCACTATGATTTTGATGAATACTTTTATTTTACGATGTGATGACATAGGATGGAAATTTTTAGATTATACATTCTTCAAGTTATTTTTAATTGATGAAATAATGGCTTGAACATTGTCTTGTTGTACGCAAACTATTTTGAAAATTATAGTGAAACTCGGTTGGAATCTATGAGTAAAATAAAATGAGTTGGAATGAGTTTGCAACAAAGTTGGTTTGGATTTTTGGTTTTAATATAATCATGAATTTACAAATAAGATAAGTTATGTGGTTGGGCAGTTGTAGAGAACCTAGTTTCATGGATTTTATAGTTTTATTAGAATATTAAATTTTTGTTCTCGATTACTCATAAAGGATAAAATTGACATTTTAACTATAATATGTTCTTGAATATTTTATCTGATCACATTATTTGTAATGGAATATAGATTTAACCTTAGGATTGGAGTTGGAGTTTTGGAAGAATATGTAATATATAACAAATTCAATATTAAATTAATTTGGTGGTTTTATGTGGATTTATATTCTGAGCAGATCATAGGACAGATATTATGAATCAACAATAGATTCTAGAATGGGTGGGTATTCCTAGGTTTGTTATTAACATGTGTCAGGTTTTGGGACTCTTTTTTAATGTTAATATGGGATGTTAATTAATTAATTAATTAATTAGTTAAAATTAATTAAAAACGACTCCTTCGATTTAGGGTTCCTATGAGAGACATATGATGAGTGGGATCCACCCTAATGCCAGAGAGCTGTACTAGGCGGGGGGAGATGATGCTACCACTATACTTCATCCTCATCATCGATTTGAACCAAATTGAGTTGTATCAACCTCTATTAGTTGATTTATACGTAATGATTCTGTGATTATTCTAGGATGTTGGAGGAATTTCTATTTTTTTCATAATAACTGTAGATTTTTTTTAACGACATATTAAAGGTTTTACAGACATTATAGTGTTGATTGTGCTTATTTGTGGTAGATGATAGTTTATAGAGGTTTTCTTGGGGCTTCCATTTGTAAAACCCAACAACACAACACATGGATCTACGAACACACACAATGTGTTCTTCCCATCCATGGATCATATGAATTTTGTAAGTATATGCCGTGTAAATTTTTTATATTCTATTTAGTATGGCATGGCCATGTGCATGGCCATAGGAAAAAGTACATGATAAGATGATGTTGGGAATGTAGACATCATTCACTTTGGTTACATTTCATGTAATATTACAAACGAAGAAACCATGTTTCACATTCCATGTTAATGTACAAGTCTAAGAGATGAGTTTATTGTACACATCATGTACTAAAAGTTATACACAATGTACTTTACCTAGCATGAAGTGTTTGGGTGTTTTGTTCCCTATAATTCATATTTGGACTTGAAATCAGTCCCTTGTTGGTGTTTCGAAACATTTATCATAATGTTCCAATACATTTTTTATATATAATTTATATCGATTTTGATTTGGAAAATTTTATTTCAATATGGGGATTTCATTGAGGTTTTTACCTCTAGTGGGTTAGTTTGTGAGATGGGAGACCTGGGTGAGGGTTGTGAGCTCGGTGCTTGCTCTGACCTATGATTTTTGTGGTGTTTTTATCCAGGTTTCTTGGATCAATCCCAAAATATTGGATTTTAGAAGAATATTTGGGAATACATGGATTTTTTTCTGCATATTGGGAATATTGGCTCGGTGTTAGAACAGTTCTGGATTAGTTCCTTTATATAAAGATAAGTGGGGATGGAGCCTTTGGGGCTTGGTTGGAAACATATGATTCTGTTAATGGAAGTTTGTAGTAGTTGTGTTTATTTGAGTATAATAGACTATTTAGGATTCCCATGGTCGGTCGGTTTTTGGTTAAATGATAATTGGATGTCATCATGGGTTTTTGATATTTCCTCTATGGCAAGGGTACACGTTTGGATTTAATTTTTATCATTTTTTTTTCAATGATTTCCTAGAGGAAACTATGTTCCATTTGATGATGTTTCTTGTGATAGGGATTGCCCCTAGTTTTTGGTTGTTACCAGGGTTTGTAGAGGATAACTATGTTTGATTGTTGATGCTGTGGAACAGATGGGTTATGAAACAATTTTTGTGTGGATCCAATAGTTCACATGGATTCCCAATTGATAGAAATTCCTTAGAGAGGTACTGGTGCTTATGTAGTTCTGTTAAGGTCATTAGTTAGCACTTTGAATGATTACTGTGCTGATGAGAATGGGATTTTGTGGGATGAGATGGACATATAGCCACCCCATGTTTTGTTTTAGTGTATTACGTCTAAGAATGGTAATATGGCCACATGGTGACGTGATAATTTTGTGTTGCCACATTATTGATCCCAGTTTAATGGGTAGATTGGTGAAAATTGATAAATATTTTAATAGAAGATCCTTAGGTGTCATTTAGAATATTGATTATTGAGATTTTTGGAAATTATGAATTTTTTGGTTAGTATACAACATATTAGTTTTCATAATGTCACTCTATATGACTATAGTATGCTTGTTGGTCATGTGCGAAACTAATGTTCGGGGAATTATAGGTCTACCAGATGGATGGATGGAAGAGTGTTGCTCATACCTATGGTTTGAGAGAAAAAATGAGGATCCTGGCATGTGGTTATATATTGTTGAGTATAGTGAATTTCATATCACATTTATATGGTTTGGTTAAGGATGTGAGGTTTTAGGCACAAGATTTAGACTAATGAGATGATGTTTGACTAAGGATCCTAACACTTGTAGTATGATTCATTGTTATATTGTAGACTAAGGATCTGGGTGATCATGAAATGCCATCTGAAAAAGGATGTTGGATTGAGGCTCCTTCTCTTTGGGCTAGGAAAAAGTGATGCTCTAGTAACCACTAATGTTATGGTTTCTAGACCAAGGTTCTAGGTACTTCCTATATATTGTGTGATGGTTTTGATAGGACTAATGTTCTGTTTGAGTACCAATGGATTAGATTCAGAGTTTATCAGTCAGACTGATGCCCAATGAATTATTTTTTATGGTACATGATATTGATATTGGACTGAGGTTATAGGAATGGTAGTACATTTTATGTAATCGGAACAGATGTGTCAAGGTTCCATCTAATAGAAAATAATTGGGTCATGAGGACATAGTAGGGGATGATTTATATCAATATCCATGATGATTGGACTATAGTAGTATGGCTTAATGGTATTGTCAGGATTAGTTGTGGCTACTATGGATATGGATCCTGTATGTTATTTGAGATGCATGGTCATTGAGACATGCTAAGAGACCCCTAAACATTTATAAAATAAGATATAATCAATCAAGGTCTTAGACATGAGAATCATTAGTTTTTCCATTTTTTCTTTTTTTCCCGATCATATATGTACTAGGTTATGCATAATATATCAAAATAAACCTATGGTGGTGGTTTTTATGTTCACATTTGTGGGTGGACTACTTTGGTTTACTTATCACCATCTATATTGGAACCTCAGTGTGTGTGCATAATTTATGTATGCTTTTAGGATGATGAAATATTAACGATAGATAAAGGGGAGTAACAGGTTTTCATGGTTGATCTAGATGATTTTTTGGAGTTGAATGGTATGAAAGGGAAGCATGGAAGGGTACTGGAGTTTCGATATTTGTTATGGCCTGGTCATGGTTGAATGGTATGACGTATTTACTTTTCATTGATTTTTATTGTTTCTGTCAATGAATATGTGGGAAATAATTTTTTTTGTTTGACATGGTTTCATGGGACATTTCTATATTTCATTTTATTATAACGTATTTCTGTTGTAGTTATTTGTTATTTTCCATTACCGCGATGTATATGATTATTGGTTATTTGCTAATGGTTATGCACTCATATATCAGAGTATTTTATGATCATATATCCACCTTAAAAACTATTACACATTATAAGCCTCATTCATAACAGGACATGCCCTTGAGGCCTTTTTGTGACCCAACTTGTGTCGGCATTTTACGGGATATCGGGCAGAGACATTTCAGAAAACCTCATAAAAATCATGTTTACCATTTTTTAATCTTTTATTTATTATATAATGTTTCCCAGTAAGACTTATTTTAAATCATCATTTGTGTAGTTTTTTAAATAATATTTTTACCAATGGATGATTCTTAAATAATTTGTGATATTATCATTTCATTGTTCTTTGATGCATGCTATTATGCAAATGCATTATTTTTATGGACATCATCACATAAATCATTACATTAATATTTAAGTGAACCAAATCTATAAAATGTGATAACATTCATGTTGATCTGTGAATGTTGCATCTTATAATACGGTTTTATCCTCCTTTTCATGAGGATTAATCATGATTTATCCATTATGGGATTATACCCATAATGAAATTCACCATTCTTATAACTATTGTAGCACCAATCCTCATAAAAACATGATATTATTTTTTCTTCAGTTTTCTATAAAAAATTACCAAAAAAATACTCATAATATTTTTTTTGGGTCTTCTTCAGAACCTGTTTGGCTCTACGTGGGTAACTGTATTCTACTCATCCTATTTTATTAACAATGGACACTTTTTTTGTTTCGAAATATTTTTCATCATCCATAAATAGTCATAATTTTTACATAAACCTAACCATTTTGTTCCATAAGATACTAAAAAAATATTACTGTGAGATATGGATAGTACAATTTTTATAACGTCTAATTTAGGGAAAACATCAGGTGAAATGTGATTCTGTTTTTATATGATTGGTGTATTTTTATAATATAATCCTAAAAACCAATATCTTTATGTTACCACAAATATATTTAAATTTCACGACCCATAAATAGTTTTTTCATGATTGGAAGATTTGGTTTTTAGTACATGAAATCTCGTACTGAGGGTATACATTTTTTATATATTTAATATAATATTTTCTTCATATTACTTCTTAATAGTCTAAGAATTTAATTACTGAAATAAAAAAATTTCATATAAAGATGTGATATGATCTTTGATCCTATTTGATATGATATCCAATTGAGAATTATAGAAATGAATTTTATATCTATGGTTCTCTTCTAATACATGTAACATTTTTGCAATCCCTTTATTTGAATCATCATTCTTACAGATCAGATTCAATAATTTTTTTACATTTATATCCTCTCACATTATAATCATCTTACTCATTATCTTTTATAGAAAATTGTTGTGATGGTATAATGTGTGTAATGGATCTTTCTCTAAAGTCATTCTCTATAATGTCTCCATCACCATCATGTTGAGTGATTTATTAAATTTTTATTTAAATGATCCCAAATAAATAACCAAAATTTTAAGGGAAAAATAAAAAAACATAATTTTTAATTCATAAATATATGAATCTATTTACATATTACCGTGACCCATCTTGAGATTTTATATAGTAAAAGTTTAGGAATGAAGGATATCTTCTTTGGTGTGATCATGATGATACCCTAGGAACTAATAAAAGAGATCATGTGTCCACCTCCCAATATGAGGGGGATTATGTCACCCTCAAAAGTCTTCAAAGGATAACATTAAAACCTTCCTTATTTTCTCAAATAAAATGTTCCCTCCTCTGTTTCCATGGATTCTGATTTGTCTAAATGTCTGTAATCTCTATCATGTTTCACATTAGTTTTCATTATCACCGTTGGATTTCAATAATTATTCAGATCTTTTCAACCTGACTCTGGTGGCTCGATTATTTTGTCGAAATCCTTTAGAAGATGTGTTTGACCTATTTGACTTAGAAGCCTGGCATTTACAGAAACATATAGGTTTTTGACTTCATGATCAAAATAATATTATCATTCTACTTGGGTCGATGTATTATCTCAATATTACATTGTCTATGGCTCCTCATTGATACATTAGATCCTTCTTCTATATACTTCAGTGGAACATTGAATTTAATATGGAGAGAGATAATTCGATTACGACAATCTTGTTACTCTTCCCACCTCACCTACTTCCCTTACAAAACCACTATATTTTGGGTATTCTTGGGAACCTGGTTGGTCATTACATGTAATCCAATATTATAGTAGAAGTATAATTTCTTCCAATTTGTCCCCACAATTATTTGTAGATAACGTATCTAATACACTAGTGGACTGTGTTGGGATTATAGATGGGCATGAATTCCTGAAGCGGCACGCTGATAAGTTTTTGTCATTGATAGACTATTTATAGGCTTGAAACCGGTTCGGCCATATTTTCATCAGTCTATATTTGTGGGTCTCTTAGAAACAAGGTTCATGATATAAAGAATGATGATATTATAGTTATTGATGGATCTATAATGGATCAATTGAATACTAATGGGAAGGAAAATCTAGAAGGCGTAATACAGGAAAAACGAGCAATGGACACAGAGCTTCTGGTGGCCGTTGTATTTTTCAGTGATGAATATTCTCGAATTTCTATAAAGGACACATTTCATATGAGCTGAAGAGATGTAGTGATAGAAAAACGATGAATGGTGTTAGCTCTTGATCTGATTTTGAATGGAATTTTCAGGTTGAAATTGGACTTGATGGGGGACATCCCTTTAGGAAATGTTGTGAATCGAGGAAATATTGTTGCTATAGTGAAAACCATGGAGAAGATTTAACTCATTAAATTTGAGGTCCTCCAAGTTATTATTAGGTTGTAGGGGGAGAACCTTACTTATCACCATAGCTTGTGGGTTAGTAGGGTCACATTGGGAAGAGTATTTAAAAAGTGTCTCAAATGGGGTTTTATGGAGGTCTTATGACACCATTGGGTGCTACAAATGTTGAGGTATTTTTCCAAGGAAGTGGGATTAGTGTTAGGTACCTGGAAGAGATTTCTAAAAAATCTATTGTGGTTAATCATATAGGCTTCAGGAGATTTCCTGTAATTGAGGTTGAAACCACTGGGCTAGGAAATTGCATTGAATTATTTCCTATTGAGGATATGGTTCAAGAGTCTAAAGATTTTCTATTTAGACCCTCCATGGATGGAAGGATGGTTAACAATAATGAATAAATTGAAGACTATTTTATAGGGTTAATAGATGATATAGTTGAAGGAGCTAGGCCTCCTAACATGATTACAATTATAGGACAAAAATCCATCTGAAGAATTGATTATTCTTTTTTCCCACATCCATTGGAGACACAATAAGAGAATATGTTTAAAGATAAGTTAGTGGAAAATGATATCCACCCTCATTCCGAGTATTCTTTTCAACTACGGATGTCGGGCGATCTGGTCGATCATTTATTATAACTATTTATGTGTTCAGTAGAAGAAGTGGTTGAGCCGATTCTATCACTTAATTATACTAAAGAATAATCCACTATAATAGTGGGAATATTATTGAGGGTGACTTTAAATGAGTATTTGTTTACATATATCTTAAAAAGGACCTAATAATTTTTTGCAGATTCAATAATCGAACAGTCATCCATGAGAAGTACATACAATCTTGGAAAAAACTATAATATCAGTTGGATGATCTCTTAATGGAGGAAAAGGACACCCACGAAAACAATATATCATGAAAATTATTTAGGGATATTAAATCTGGGAGACATAAACTATCCATTAACGAAACATGTTTCCCGTTTTTTGCATTATCTTATGGTTTCTCACTTTTTTTATAAGTGATTGAATGATAAAAATTTTATTTTCATTATGGAAATTTTACTGCACTCACATGGTTCATATTGTTGTGTGTCGTTTAAACATTATTTTTTATATAACATAGTCTCATATAAAACCCATGATCCTGTTGAGTTTGATTTTTTGTCCAAATATTTTTATGCATCCAACCACAAGATTCTCTACATAAAATAAATGTTTGAGACACATTGATGGAGAACATAATACTTTTACTCTTTTAATAAGGATAAAAAAATTCATCATCTAATTTAAAATATAAATTCTATGTTATTCAATGACTTTCAATGAACTAAATTATGATATTGAATAGAACAATCTTCTCTAGAACATCAATTCATAATTGTTTTATGAAATAAACATCAATGATTTATTGGAATAAATTTTAATATGAGAATACACTGTGGGATGAATAACAACCCATTATTAATGTACATTGGTATTATTTCATTTGTGGGGAATGTTTCATGCATTACATAACCAGACTCGCAAAGACCATATTAATTTAATACCATTGGAAACATGGAAACTTAAAAATGGTACAATCTATATCTATAATATATCAAACTATGCTATCCTCATTTATCACCCTTCTTAGTCAAATCAAACAAAATACATATCTTTATAATCTAGGGGAAGGGAAACATAAAATTTGTTGATCTTAGATGATCAATAAGGTTATACAAAGAGACATGTAAAAATATTCATGATAATAAGGGTATGCTAAAATGATTTTCAAAATAGAAGATCATACACTACATATCAATGATGATAAACATTAATCATGGAGCCCATTTTAGGTTTTCATCAAAGATGAATAATAATAAAATAAATAACATTCTCCATGAATTCATAACATAGGACCAAGAAATGAAATATGTGATAAAAAATAAGAATATAAAATGATTTTGATATTTGTCAAGGAATTTCTTCAAATCCATATTAGTAGTATGGGGTCACCACCAATAACATATGGATAGTAATAGATTACTCTTATGACCATCTTAGAAGTCATGGTTCACTCCCAATACTATCTTATCAGAGAAATTATTTAATAGAATGGAGTACACTCCCCATTCCAACCATGTATATCATAGGAGATATATATATTTACTCAATGAATTTGAGGGAGAAATAGGTACCATAGATTCCATAATGATATCATATATATGTGTTCCACAAGAACAAAAATCTTTTATTTTATTTGATCCCATGGAATGAAATGAGTTTTATCAATATCATTACATCATAATGTTTTCCATGGAAACAAAATAGGTTTCATAAATATTATTCTATTATAAACAAAAAATAATTGAATAATTGAATGACATCCCTAGTGGAATATAATATACATGAAAATATGAAATCATAAAATAAATTTAATTATGAGAGATCACATGAAAAAAACATCTAGAGGATTATATCATTTCGGATTTGAAAAAAAAAATTATAAAATGTCATACAATTTTGAAATAAAACATTTTATTTGAATGCAAACAAGTAATTTTTGAATGTATGCATTAAATAATTAATTCATAAATAAGGTATAAAATTATGTTTGTTTCATATATGTTATGAAAAACCTTTTGTAATTTTTTTTGGAAATTTCACAAAGATCCTCATTTGCAAAATGAAAAGATGATTCCTTTCAAACTGATATTAAACATCAATAATGGGTAAAAATGTCTTTAAAAATTCATAGGAGAATTTAAAAAAAATTGAATAAATTTTTAGAAACATTTACATGCACGATAAATATTCCCCAATGGTTACATAAAACAAAACAATCCCAAATGTTGATGAGATTGTGAAATAAATATTCATTTTATTATAATGAATAGAATCATATGAAACATAAAATATAGATAATTATGTGGATAAAAAAATAAAATTATATTATGTAAAAGACTCATAAAATACATTCATGTGAAGTATATAACCGATGTATAATAAATAATAAATATATAAAGAATGTGTCCCAAAAAATTAAATGAGACACAAATCCGTGAACTTACATCCTCACTTCTTTTGAACGTTTTAAAACGTAATGTATAACAAATATTTGTTTATTATAAATATAATATATAATACTAGTCATATAAATTTATATATTCCATATATGATTTACTTTGGACATAAAATTACCCATTATGTAATGATTCATTTTTAATGTTACTCTTCATGTAATATCATATTTGTTTTTCGATCATGTTTTACCATGTTATCCTTTGCCTTCTTACATAGATTATTATTTTAACAACTCTCTAATTAAATACCTAATATAAATAGAACAATTATATTTATTATAAATTTATTAATAGTGATTCATAAAATATATAGATTGAAAATAATATAACCCATTCATGGATACAGTAGGCTATATGAATGCATTAATCCAATTTTCTTTTTTTTTGTCTGATTAATGAAATGAAAATATATGATATGTCACCATTAATGAATTATTATTATTTCATATGTAAAATATATACTTATAAAATTTATCTTTCTTATCATCATTTTGAAATATATCAGAATAAAAAGTCACATTGAATCCTGGAGATGGAAAGCCTTACGTACAAATCAACAAAATTATCACTTTTCAAAAATATTAGTCACATGAAAAAAAGATGAAACTGATATTAAAATTTTATACGTATATCATAAATATATTATAAAAATAATAAACTCATCATAATATTATTTCATCAAATAAGGTGATTGAAAATAAATTGTAAGGTTATATAGAGATGATTAGTTGTACATACACAAAAGCGATAATTTTATTTTTTCTTTGATGGGGTAGGGGAGGCTTAACGATGCGATAATAATAATAATATTATATAATAATATTGATGATTATTATTTTACCAATTTATTATAAATATTATTGATAAAGAGGAGGTATAAAGAGTAGAAAAATTTAAAGATCAGTTAGAGCGATTACATCTTCTTCAGAACCGGTCCTTTAGATCTCCCCACAATGACTCTACATTTTTTCCATTGGCAAGAGAAAAAATATAGAATGTAGATAGGATTGTTTAGAGGGGATATTTTGAGATTTTTACTATCTATAAAGATTAATGATATGGGTATAATCGAGGTAGGATGTGCCTTTTTATAATTGAAGCGTTGGGCACTTCTGGAAAATCCTAAAATAAAAAAATATATTAAGGCTATTCTAGATCCATTGACTCCGAAATAGACTATAAATGAAAAATATAAGATAATTATTATATTAAATTATCCCATTTATATTTTTTTAATTTTTTTTTAATTTTTAAATAATTCAATAATATATTAATTTAATAACATATCATTATTTCCAAATTTCAAACTATTCATTTAATTCCCTAAAAATACATCATGAAAAAGTAGTCATTAGAATATATTGATTTCTCAAAAATATATTATATAATACAAGTCTATAAAATTAATTATAAACATTAACACATCTACAATATATCAAAATGAGTACATTTACAATTAATTTTTTTCTTGTAATTAAAAAAATATTTGTTATTGATGAAAAAATATTTTATGTAATTATATAATTTATAAAAATAATAAATAACAATATATAATAAACTAATTTAATTAATTAAAAATTATAAAATTAGGCTCATTCATATCATGATTTTTTCTCAATGTGGACATATAAATGACATTAAATACAAAAGCATGAAATTTTGTTAATTTGTTGGATTTAAATAATATATAAGTTATTTTCATGGAAGAAATGTCTATTAAAAACACAAATTCTATATTAATTTGATAATGGTCTAAAAATCTTCATAAAATATTTTTGATATAATCTTATGTTTCATTATTCCCCGTATCGTTTGGATTTAACACTTACTTAATCCCTTTAACTCGATAACGACAACATGTATTTTTGTAGCACAAGGGTTAATATTGTATCTATAAATTTTCAAACAAACAAAAAATGAGCCGTGGATGAAATTATAAAAATTTTATTAATAATTATTCCTAAGGATAAATATTTATGATTTTTTTATCATTCTATAAAATATTTCTAATTCGATAATCTCATGATATCCAATATTGGCACTATTCATTAGTTAAATTTTAAAAAAATATAAACACAAGATATAACATCATAAAACCATATATAAATCCATAAAATTTATTGATCGTATATAAAATTCTTGGAGGCTCATAATTATATAAAATAATTTTTATTTTATTATTTTTATTTCATTTTTTTGATATTTATATTAATTAAACAATGAATGCATCATCTATGCGCAATCATTTACCCTAATGATTTATTTCATTAAAATTAATAATAAATTGACATAATTAAGATAAAAATTTATATCGTCAATTAGTATTTATAGTATAATATATCTTATTAAAAACCATAGAAAAATAATTAATAATTATTTGAAACACAAGTAAGATTTATTGGAATTTCTTTAAAATAAAATATTACAAAATCTAAAAAGTCATACCTATACCCAAAACAGTCCATAAATTCTTTCTATTAATGATTTTTGTCCAAAATATCTCTTCAAATAAAATTGAAACATGTTTGAGGGTAATTGTAAGATGATTAAAATATTTTTTTCGCCCTTAATTTCCCTTTTTTCGATTACCACTAAAATCATTTTTACGATTTTTTGGTAAAAATCAGAAGCCAAAATTATTTGCATTAATCTTTCATACATATTAAAAATATGTATCCATTTTATCAAAAATTAAATTCTAATCTATTGTAAAACTATTTCTGATTCTTATTCTACTGACACGACAGAAATGTTGGGTTTTAAAGTAAAAACACCCAAATGATTGCTAACTGTTTATATAAAAATTTAATTTAAATATAATTATGATGAATTAAATTTGAATAATGATTTAAAATTTTTATAATTATACATTAAAACCAAATAAAAATGTAATTTTACTATATAAATAAATTAAAGGAGGATATATTTTTGAAATAAAATGCATTATTTTTTATTATTCTTCAGAAATTGAAACGTCATAGATAAATTAAAAAATCTAATTTGAAATATTATATCACTATTAAAAAAATTATTTTAAATATAAAAATTATAAAAGTTTCAAAAATTATATTTAAAACGAGTATTCCCTTAAAAGGTGATATAATTACACTATTGAAAAACATAGGCTTTTGATGCATAGATTTGGGTTGGATCTTATCTTATACTTATAAAAGATAATGGGTATATAAAGAAAAGTTTATTGAATATATAAATTATATATTTAACTAATATCATTCAATTAATGTAATTAATTTAATTAATTAATTCCCAATGACTTTGGGAGCATAAAAATAAAAATATTGACTTTATATTCAATTGGAATATTTTTTCATTTATATGCGATTCATAATAAAAATCATGTTATAAACCAATATTTTTAGAAATTAGTTAACAATAGTAATATTTGATAAATTAGTGGGTAGGATATATATTATTATTTTAAATAATTATATTTCAATAATATTATGTTTTCCAGTAAAACATTGTCTTGTGTGTAATGCAAGATAGAAAAAGAACTTGACATTGTGTGTAACATAAGGCAAGAATGGTGTTTCATATATGTCAAGATAATCCAAGTGTTGTTCTTTTCGAAAAAAATTACATTTTCTTATGTATAATGAAATAATAAATTGGTTCTTTCATATTACTCATGTAATATTCAGTGTCAGGAAAAATGATATATATCGAAGAGAATAAAGTAACATGAAAAAATATTTCAAAAAATATATGGGTTTTATATTATACCACACTTATATTTAATTCCTCCTTTGAAATTCATCTGTGTTATCAAAAGTAATATTTTTGAAAATAACATCCATAAAACCAACATCATAATAATGAATTCTAAAACATCCGTTTAAAAATTATTATTCAAAACATAAATTTTATCTTGAGTAACTCATAATTTGGTTTCAACAAGCGATATCATTGGTGGAATGGGAAAAAATTATCATAGAAGTGAAATATATCTATCATTTTCTGATGGAATGTGATCGGGATGAGGGTCAGGATTAAGTTAATAATCACAACTCTATAAATCTGTGATTATCATTGGGACCATTTTATTTCTTATAATATAAGGTACTAGGATAAATTTTTTTATTTCAAGAGCCTTTCCCAAGTGTTGATAACTTTCCACACGATGATATACTTAAATGATTTATGTTAATCCTCACCCTTAATTGTGCCTTGATTAATTTTCACAATAGGATAATATGTCATTCCTGAAGCGTTAGCAGATCAATAGACCCATAAATAGAATGATCAATTATTCCATTTATCATTTTTAGAAAAAAAATATGTAGAACAAGATATCCAATATCCGAAAATCTTCATTTCATCAAATAATACTATAATCTCTAAAAACATGTATAATGTGCAACTTAAAGCATTAAAAAAATGTAACCTTATAATCATTATGTAAGATGAAATTCCAAAACATAATAATGAAGTGCACTAAATCATCTTAAAATTTCTCCCACATAAATCATAAGGTACTTATTTGTTTTCACATTCCAAACATGTGAATACATTAATGAAGTATTATTAAGACATGGAAATAACATAAATTACATAAAATCCTTATTGAAAAAATAATTTTTCCATGTTCTAATCATTATTTTATATATTCCGTAATTCCAAATAGTTTTTAACTTTCCTTATGATATCAGAAACCACTTTTAAACAAATCCACTATTAGCTCAAATGAAATCAATATCATTCAATTAACATATTTGTATCCAATAAAAAACTGTCTAGAAAACAATTTCCCTACATAAGGGACATATTATGGGTTATCTTCCCTTATTAAAAACTTCATATTACTATTAAATAACGTTTCCATTACCTCCAAAATAATCCATATAATAATCTAAAATCTATGCGATATGCATAAAATGAACAATCCTGGTGTTTTTCACCATTTATATAACATAATTATTATATTCAAGTACATGAAAATAGTAATTATTCTACTTCATTTGTAATACAAATTATAGATACCACATATTATTTCATAATACCTATTTCCATTCATATTTAATATGTAGTCTTATCATTATCGATAATCTAACTATTATGCATACAACCTTGCTGATTCAACTCTTGATCTACTTACGTGGGACATAGATTTTCATAATTATCATCCTTTATACACTTAATTTTTTTATCCATTGATGATTTCGTATGGCAGAAAATATTCCAATCTATTTCACTAAATTATCCCTTCATTTTATCCATCAAAATTACTTTCTTTGTTTCATTTTCCTCTATAAAAACATATTATTTCCCCCATAAGACATTCACTTAGGTGATTATTTAGATAGTCATGACACAATGGAATACGGATTATCTTCCCTCCATGTCGTATATTACCCAATGTCTTAGGGAACACTTCTATTCTCTGACATGGGGAGTCTGAGAGTTGGTTAATGTACACATTGTCAATCATGTTTTGTGAAAAATAAATCAGTGTGATCAAAAAATCCTCCACTCTAGTGACTATCCCAATTGAGTTAACATTACAATTTTTTTGACATTCAATTCTGACCCAGTTCATTATTGTTCCCTCCATTGAATAAATTTTGAATTCCTGGAGTAAAAAATAATTACCATAGGGATAGACCACATAATAACGAAATACTAGTTATAGGATTACTAAGTTTTTACAGCTTCCTTAATATATGACACTTTAGGATTATCCAACTTTATCCATATACCAATTCCATTTAAAACCATCATTATGGTTCATATCCAAACCCACTCTTATCATATATTGACATTACATAAAATTTTCAAAATACATAATACATTAAACAATCAAATACCCAAAGGCCATATTATTCTAGTTCCATTAGAAAAAATGGAAATATAATCACTTGTACATAACTGAGCTACATTATCTCCCACTAGTTTATTCTTAACTATAACCATTCATAGAAACATCGTACATAATATATATCATCAAAACTAGAGGGATGAGAAATGTAAAAAATGGATGACCTTATATTTATAGTAAGGTTAAACAATCTTGAAATTTATGAATAATCATTAGTATATGTGTATGAGAAAATGATAAAAAAAGAGATGATCATACCATCTATATTAATCATTTAGGCAAGAATCATGGAATAATGATTTGTTGTTCATAAGACAAAATCATAAATAAATAAGGAACACATTACATGAAATAAAAACATAGGAAAAAATGGGAATTGTGGAAAACACATAAGAATATAATATTATTTTTATAGTACCCCATTAATCAATTCTAATACCATAATAGTTATATGAGTTCACTCACCATACCATATTTATAGTAATGGTTAACTCACATGTAATTATTAGTAGCATGAGTTCACTTCTTCTACAATATTGGAAGTCATAGTTCACTCCCATGGCCATATTAGTGGCATGAGTTCTCTCCATATTCAATCATCGTAGTCACGGTTCACTTCAATTTCCATCTTATAGGTCGTTGTTTACTCTCAAGACCATCTTAGTCTACCTCATGAGATATAAATCTCTACACAATTCATTTTAGGTAAATATAGGTGCCACCCATCTCATAGTTATATGACGCATAAATATTCATCTAAATAAAAAACAATCATATCACAAACTATGAAATTAAATGGGTATTATAAAAATATATCCATGTCATAACCTATGGTAAAGTGGCATGATTCATAATCATATAATCAAATCATATCCCATGAAAATAAGTGTGTTTCATAGACATGCATCCCATGAAGAAGAAACATATTTCATTTACATATATCCCATGAAATGAAAAATATGATTCATAAATATATACCATGTTAATGAAAAACATGTTTCATAAACATCATGGCATCGAAACATAACACATTGAGAAAAATAATATAAATGGAACCTATGGATCATTTCATAGAAATGAATGAGTAACATCAACCAATGTCATCTTATGAAGATTTTTTTTGAGATATCTTTTAAAAAAATTCATGAGGGAAATATTTTTTCTTCATGAGAAAGTAATTTTTCAAAAAGTAAAACCTTTTGAGAACAAATACCATTAAAAAAACATCAATAAATTATTACAATGTTTGACAACATTTGGAAAATAAATTTTCTTGAAAATATAAAAAATTATATTGAAAACCTTTTGAAACAAATTTTCTTGTGGAAACATATAAAATAATATTTAAAACATTTTGTAATCCATTTTATATAAATAAATTTAAACCATAATTTCATTTTTTTAAAATCCTCTTTTTGGAAAATTGGGAACCTTACAAAACCTTTCCCCACCACCCAAATTCCCAAAACCCGATGAAAAATTCATCATTCAACCATCGACATTCAAAATTCAAAATTCAAACCACACCATCATCATAACTTGGGCCATGACCTACATTGTGACTAGAAACATGACACAAAATAGACTCATCGTTATACAAGTTCATTGGTGAGGATGCCATCAGAAACCATCATAGTCTTCACAAAGCACCATCATCAGCATTGAGTAACACCAAACTTGTATCGAATCACCATATCACATAATATCCAAGAACCAGAACAACCAAAATAAACCATCAGTAAATCTGAAAGAAACCATCCTTGCGGGTGAAGCACGACCACCCAGCGGCACTATTTCCACGTCGTCACTATAACAACACCATAGTAGATCAAACCACAAATCACAACCAGAATCACCACACACCAAATCATGATTAAACAATACCCTAGAAAAATCACCAAATGGATATAAACATAAAGAGAATACAATTCCATGATGACAGTTGCAATGCCTTGCCGAAAATCCAAAAAAATCCCATCACCGCCTTCGCAATATCACTCATAGTCCACATCGAACCGCCACATGTGCCCCCATCCGACACAGAAGAAGTGTCGGCCCTATTCAAGGAAGAGCTAGCACAATGACCTCTGTCAACACCGCGCTGCCAAATGACAACATGCCAGTAAATGGTGTGTGTGGCCCAGACGGTCGCCCCTATCACAGATTCCTCAACACCACCCCTGTGAGAGGAACCACAGCCCGGAAAAAGCTAACAAGGAGTGAAGAAGAGAGCTTAGAAGATGATACAAGGAAAGGAGGAAAGGCAGAAACATGGGAAAGACCTTTGGAGATATATCCCCTTTGAAATCCATGTACTAGAAAACTTATAAAAGAATCATGAAATAATTTTAAAAACCATTTTCCTTGAAAAATTATAAAAGAAAATTGAAAGAAATTTAAACACCATTTCTCTTCAATACATATAAAATAATTTTTAAATCGTTTGGAAAACTATTTTCCATGAAAAATATTAAAACAATCATGAAAACATTATGAAAGCAATTTTACATGAGAAATTTTAAAGGAATATTTTGAATATTTTTTAAAAAAAGTTTCCATGATAACATATGAAATAATCATAGAAACCATTTGAAAGTAACATTCTTTGAAAAATCATGAAAAATATGTAAAAATATGAATGCTATTAATAAATCATTTAAAATAATTATATTAAAATAAATTCCTAAACAATGATCGTGTATTAATTCAATGGAATATTCATAGAAATAATGGTGGGTAAATTCTTACATATCATATGAGGTTAAAATGAATATTTCATTTTCATGGAAAAATGAAAGATAAATAATTTTTTTGGAAAGAGAATATATGATTCTGTTGAAAAAATTGGTAAATGAAAAGGGTTAATTTTTTAAAATATTAGAATAATATATTACAATATTTTTTGAAACCAAAATTTAGGAAACAAGGTTTATAAGGAACACAAATTTCCAACCGAAAATAGAGTATTAGTAGGCTATCTTAAAAGCATTTTATTAAATATTATATATACCAAGGGGTTGGAAAATTTAACTAATACATGAATAAATTATAAATAAACATATGAGAATAAAATTCATTAATTTTATTGTGATATGGATTATATGATTTAATCAATTGAATTATAATCATGAACAACCTCAAAAAGTGATGGGATTGTTTCCAATGTACTCTTACCACATGGTAACTTCGAACAATACTACCAAGATAAGAAAATAATAGTATATGAGACATAAAATAGCATTTGAAAAAGGATATTCATGATATAAAATTTCAATGGTAGTATATACAATTCATATATAAATATAGTTTCATGACATATAACATGTTTCAATGAAGAAATATTGAGAAAAAATTACCTTACCAATTTGGAAAATTTTAAAACATTAATTGATGAAAAATATCATAAAATGGATATGTTAATAACCATAATTTTATGTATACGAATCATTGAATACTACCATGGGTATTATACACATCACATAAAAAGAATATGTTGTTAATAAAGTATGTATCTCATAGAAATAAAATGTGATATATAATTCTGTTACCTTGTGTCTTTGATCTCATCACACTCATTAAAACATCCTATATATTAAATATAATTTTTTTACATATATCACAGAAACATATTATTATATATATTAACATATATGGTTTTATTTGGACTTAATATTACCTCTTGTTAACAATTCAATATTATGGTTACTCTTAGGGTAATATTCTCTTTGTTTTTCACAAGTGGATAAATTTATTATAGCATTGGTCCCTATAATTATATAATTGTTTCAATAATGTATACCATTATATAAATATAATTATATTAAGTATATTTTTATGATAATATTCTATATAATATAAAACTAATAAATGAAATACAACCTTCATTGATATGGTAGGTCGTACACACACATCAACTTTATTTTTGTTTAAATGTAATGTCAAAAGAATGAAAGTAATTAAATTATATGTTTTATATGTATATATATCATTATTATAAATTATTTATTATATCATATGGATCAAATATATTCTCTAAATCAATATTTATGCCATTCCATGTACTATATGAATGAATCACATCACATTGAGGGGGTGGTAAACCACACTTCCTCAAACGAAATTATCATGTTAACACAAAATGGGAAGTATAAATATATTTATTGTAATAGATTTAGTTATGTTTCAATAAATAATAAATGTAGTTTATAAAATTTATAAATATATTTTCTAATAAATTTTCCAACATGAGATGTGGAAATTAAAAATGACCAATCATCATTTTGTGATACGTTAGTGCGTCAAACACATAAATAGTATGTTTTTTACCCATTAGTTGGAGTTGTGTGTAAGTATAGAATAATCCATTATCATAAAAAAAACTTATTATTATTATTATGATTCTGCTGTAGTTATAAAATCATAGATTAAATATAGTGGTGGGGTGGATAAGGACAACAAATGAAAGGAGCTTAAGAGGAAACATTACCTCTTAAATTGGTAATTCCTTTTTGTTTATGCCAATAGGATTTTATGGATTGATTTCTGCCCAAATTTTATATTCCATGTAGAATTAATGGGTTTTTAAGTATATTTTAGCACATATTTCTCAAAGATAGTTTTTTCACATTTCGGAATAAGTAGCAGAAGAGGGGCCTTTTATAGTGGAGGAGGAGTGGCACTCTTGCAATATTTTGAGAGATGAATTCCATATATATTTTTTAAAATTCCATGTGGATCCAATAATAGAAAAAATTACATAAAATGTGGGATATTGTCTATATATGGCGATCCAAAGGGGTTTTTAAACGTTCCTATGACATTTGGGTCTTATATTTTAGGTTTAGTTCTTACTGAATATTAATTTTACCTTAATTGATGTAATTAATAATAAAAATCAAAAATTGTTTTAGTCAAAAACTAAATTGAACAATTTATAACATATAAATTCTTATAATTCCAAATATGGAATAATTTTTTCCAAATTCAAATGATATGAATGGCCGAATTGTTTCTTCATCTAATCTTGTTGATGGGACGACACTGTAGTTTTTTAAAGTTAAATTGATCAAATGTTTACTATGTTTTTAATCCAATTTCAATGTGAAATTATATCCAATGAAGAAAATAGGGTTTATTTATAATAATATTACATAAATTAACATTCAAACAAATTTATAATTTTATTTAACCGTTAAAACTAATTAGATGAAAATTCAGTTTTCAAATAAAATTGATAAGTCTTCACCATTAATTAATAAATGAAACCACATAGAAAAATATAAAAATTTATCCAATTAAATTTTTTATGTTTTAATTTTAAATATTATCTTTATTTTCAAATATTACATATACTAATGTTCAATTATTTATAATTAAATTGTGTTCTCTATTACAAGCTTGTTAAACTATTATTATATAAATATATAGTTTTATGTATAAAATTTGGGTGGTTATTATCTTGTGTTTATCAAATATATTAGATAAATATATAAAATATAATATAGAACATATAACGTATATATTACATTAATTTCACTCACTAATGGTAAATATTTTCGTTTAATACAGTAAAATTGCTTTGGGCCATTAAAATATTAATATATGATTTTTTATTCAATTGGTTTCAATATAGATTTATAATAAATTAGTAACCAATGAATTCATATTATATTTTTATAATTCATATATTTTCCTAAATTAGTTAGTTGTATTAATAACCACTAACTTAATCTCTAGGTTATATCATTTAATATTAAATAAAAATATTTGAATTATTTAATATTGTTTGGTAAAAGAGGGTAATTGATGTTACACAATCTATAGATAAATATCATTATTGGGTGTAACAGAATATATCATTAGTGTTCATTGTAATGAAATAAAAAATTTATGTTGTGTGTAATGTACAATTAACCTTTTGTTTCATATGACATAAGACAAACATGTCAAATAACTTTTCACAACTAGTCCCTCGGGGCCCATGCTGTGACTAACACATGCCCACCTTCCACAGTCCAGGGGCATGAGACTAGCATCAGAAAGGCATATCCCTAAAACAGGAAGGCATTTCCTTTTAATTTGTACAGACAAACAGTACAATAACACAACAAGATTAATCCACGAAGTAATCTACTGTAGTAAAATTGTGTCGAACGTAAAATGGTCGGAATACAATACAAACTGAAAAGTACAATTACAAAAAAAATTAAAAAATATCTAAAAATTGATACACATATCCTTGATCTTTAACTTAGGATCCTACCTAAAGGGTATTTATAGATCATGATCATTAGCCCCTATGTGAGGTCACACGGAATGGTCCACCTCCAGGCACTATCTAGTTTTGGCTCCCTCAGCCTCAATCAATGTTGTACATCATCTCTAAAAGACACAACATGGTGCAGGTGTCGCCAGTGCAGGGGTGAGTATAACGATACTCAGTAGGAACCCTGATACCCTCGTTGGTCTCCCAGAGTTTCAAAAATAAAAAAAACCACAAAGAAGGAGCTCAAATCAAAGCATGAAGTGATACACATCAACTATATATAGGTATATGCCATTATATGCACATACGTTATAAAGATATAATCATATCATACATGAGGGAACCATAACACAGTGGTAACACCATGAAGGTTGAAGTACCACTTAGTTAACACCATGAAGTTAGAAGTACCACACAACTAACACTACGAATATAACACCATAAAGGTAACACCACGATGGTAACACCATAAAGGTAATAGTTCCACACATTTAGCACCATGAAGATATAAGTACAACACAATTAACACCATGAAGATAATGTCTCGTCTCACACTAGGTTAAACTTATGTACATAAGTACAGATGATTAGTCATAAGTTAGATAATTTTATTCTATTAAGAGGCACTACTTATGACCCACACATGATCGATAGGTAATAACCCCCACTGACCCACACAGAATCCATGGGCACTGAACCACACAGGATCGCAGAGTGCTGACCCACAAAATATCGAATAGAAGCTTACCCACAGAGGATCGATAGATGCTGACCCACATAAGATCAATGATCATTCGTCACATTACATCCAACCACATGATTCCTCACACTCTGTGCGCTCGAGGTACATAGAATCTATCCCTTGAGATATATCTTGTACCTCGAAAACCACTAAGCTCAACAAAGGAGTAACCCAATAGACTGTCATGTCGTAAGGGTTCCAACGTGACCAAAATGTGTCAATCTGATGCACAGTCTGGGAGTGGTAATCTTTTTAGTTCTGAGGGCCCGGTTGCATTCAGGTTCCATCCATCCCATATATACACAAACTGTCACTAAAACCAAAGTGGATTATACCAAAAAATACCATCTCCCTCCAAGGGTCCCAAAGCCTTATATGGTTCATCAAACGGATGCATGTATATAATGATATGGAACTTTATGTGTTTCAAGGTCCGGATGGATCTGAGTCTGATCCGACCTGGTCTTGGTCCGACCCGGATTGGTCGGGCCATGGAGGGCTCGGTCTGCTACGCCGCGGTCCAGCCTAACATGCTAGGGGGGAGTCCCAGCCCACAAGGGTAGCCTAGCCCGGTGGGAACACGTCCTGCTGGGCCGACATCCCGACCGTCTGAGGTGGGGCCCGCTGATTGGGAGAGTGGACCGCTATGGCGGTGCCCTCCCTAGTCGCTGTAACGCCCTGAACCCAGTTACCGAGAGTCGCTACATTATTACATAACATTGGAAAGATAAAAAAAGATCAAGTCTCGAACGACCAATTAGTTTAGTAGTCATGGAAACACGAGATATATACATAAGTTTTACATTACATCTTAATATAAAAAAACTCTAACAACAACCTGTCTTTATATCCACTCATACTATCCTGGCAGGTCATTCATAAATTACATCTTCACATCCTGGGAAAAATAAAACATTGAAAGGGGTTATCTCAGATGCTCAGTAAGGATAAAAATATAGAGGAGACATTCATAAATAAACATAAACATTTAATGCAATGTATAACTAAAACAAAATCCTTTCAAACTTGAACTTCAGCATAATATATAAAAGATAAAATGAAATAATTCCATTTACTTATTCACATGGATATTCTACTAGTCTAATAATCACTGGAAATATCAATTACCACTTTCATAATGATGGAATACATAATTCCAGACTATCATAACCACATATTCAAGGCCTTGTGCCAAGACTACAAATAAGATCCTGTCAAGTCTTTGTGCCAAGACACTACATTCTCTCATGAGACCTACCGATGCATCGAGGACCTATAGAGGGCTCCACTTGTCACTTATTAAGTCCAACGCATTCCTCATATGAACAAGTTTAAACATAACATAAACATTCGTATTAAAACTAGTATAAACAATTTCAATACTTTCTCCATAAACCATGAATGATATAAAAATAACACATCCACATTCAAACATATCAAAAAACCTACAACACAATAAGGATGTTTTTTATCATAATAAATCACATAAAATAAGCCTGAAATCCATCAAAGGATGTTGAAATAGATGAAATCAAAACTATTTGAGAGAAATATATCTTTTTTAAATCATTTAAAAGTCACATCATTATAAAATATAAAATTTACTTTGAAAATATACTTATAATATTGTAAGGGAATCTTTGAAAATTTTATAATGGCATAAAATAGCCACACCACCGTATAAGTTAAAAAAGACATTCTTACCTTGATTTTTTTGAATAGGTTAAAGAGTAACTTGTTTGGAAAACGACAGAATGATTCCTTTATAAACATCTTATAAAAATTCAACAAGGGTATAAATGAATTTAACCCATATTATATAAAATAGTATGAATGATTTGAAATACATTTTTGAGGAACATGGATGTGGATGATTAGGAGGTCCTACTAGATAATTATGTATAAACAACCTTTGATAATGATGATATTGTGAAATAAAGCCTTACCTTGTAATTCTACTTGGTAAAGGGTAGGTTATCCTAATGTATAATGGTGAAATAATTTTTATTAAATTATTAAATAATACTTTAAATTAATATGATATCATATATGATCTTTTATCATTGCATTGTTAATAATATCTTAGTATTATCGTTGTTTCTGGTGTCAAATTACTCGTTTTATTTTATATGTATTGTTACATAATCCATGATTGTTATGGATAGGTTGAATATTATTCATATCAATAATTATATCAAGTCCTTAAACATTAGTTTTAATCATTAAATGATAATTATACTTTAATGGATATGATGGGGAATGAATCTCATCGCATTCATGGAGACGGTAGTCCGTACGTACACACGAGCAAAAATATCATTAAATTGATATTAAAATAATATATAATTGGATGGTATATCATATATAAAGAATCATTATCGTCTTATATTTTTTATTTACATCAATTACACATCATTATCATATCCATCCACATAATAATTTTTTGAATAACAGTTACACCACGACGTAGAGACGGTCAGTCGTACGTACGCACGTATGGTGACATGTCATTCATAGGATTGGAAGATTAATGAATATGGTTGTACCATATTTATAATAATATCACATTATATAGAAGATACTAGAGTAATTATTTTATAATTTAAATCACACAGAAAGAAGAAGTTGAAGGTGAAAGCAACTTGAAAGATGGTTGTGAAAACATTACCTCTTTTTCAGGTTCTTCCTTTTGATTTGATCGAAAGGGATAATTAGGTTGGATTTATGATCAAACTAAAGCCTATAGGTTGAAGTGAGGGAATTTGGGAGGATATATGGGCTGGGTTTGGCCGATACAAAAGGCTTTGAAGGTGTAAATTAGAGAGAAGGGGGAGTGCCATTTTATAAGAGGGGTGAGGGGCACCTTTGGAAAAGCTAGAAATATTATTTTATAATAAATTCTTATTCGGTTTCTAATGGCTCAAAAGTGGATTAATTAAAGGTTAAGGTAGGGATAGATCTAAATCCATTCAACCAATAGATTTTAGATAGTTTTGGGTCTCTATATTATCTTTATCATTTATATTTATATCTTAGTTAAATAGTTTGACATTTACCATGTCTCTTTCTATTTTAATAATATAGGATTAATAAACTTAAAATTAACTTCCAAGAGACCCCCAAGTGGACCATTAATGATACATATATAATTATATAAGTCCTTTGTCCGAACCTTATCTTTTTTAGAATATAATATCAATTAATAATGATATATTTTTTTTAAAAACACTTTTATGTCAATTTTGACACAATTGGGTATTTTGATTTTGATAAATTCATAACACCATTATTAGCTCGAAAGAAAATTCATATAACCAGTCCTAAGATTTCAAATTAACCTAGAAAATTAGTTTAATTCAAAAAAAGTTTTAATTTACATTTATTTTGATATTTATAAAATTAATTATATTAATATTTCTTTAATTAGGTAATTACTGCATCGCCATTGTGTCATAAATATATTAAATTATTTAATGTCGAAAAATTATAAGTAAAATACCATTATGTGGGAAAGATTTATATTTTTCTTATGAATATTTATAATATAATTTATTGTATGTATAACCATATATTAAAAATATTTTAGTAATTAAAGTTTGATTTTAACTCTTTTAACTCTTTATTGAATTAAATAATAATAAATGTCCTAATCTAATCCAAGTGGACCTAAATGATAATATTTTATTCATAAGGTTTTTTTGATAGATATACATTTATCCAATAGAATTAGGATATGTTTTATTGTAATATTAATATCATTTTTACCCATAATTACACTCTTTACTTTTAATCGTGGTAAATAAAAGTAAAAAGTTATTATTCACAAAAAATTATTTTTATCTTATTGAACCACATTTTACTCCTTGATATTAACCATGTCTCTAAGATTTTTGACATTCAACTCACAGAAGAAATATAATAATGTTTTATGTGAATCTCCAAATTCTCCTAGGAGGTGGGTAAAAGATGGTAAAAAGTTCAATAAATTTTTTATATATCTAAAATTATTCTAAACTAACTCTAATGAAAGAAATTGAACTTATATAGGTATTATGTATCTATTTTTTCCTTAATTAAATTTCAATAAAATAAATAATTATTTAAATAAAAATTTGGTTTTAAACAATAACTTATTGTTTTTTCACTATTCATCAAATATTGAATGTTTTCAGAAAAATACCAAAAATTCAACCAAAGCTAATTTCGATATTCTGTATCAAAAAATGAAGTCCATTTTGAATGAAAAAATTTATAAACTTTCAAAATGTGGTTATTACTATTCATAACAGCTAGATTCATTGGTTGTGGTGTCTGTTAGAACTCGAAGTTGCGTACAACACATGCTACTGTTTATTCAAAGGAAATAGTACGGTAGAAGCTTGAGGTGTTACATTCCCCCATACATTATATAATTTTGTCCTCGAAATTTCTATAATACTACCGCATGAAATGACTCTAGTGGTTCTTCATCATATGTTCCTCGGGTTCTCACATTGCCTCTTCCATCTTATGGTTTCTCCATAGAACTTTTACTAGACGAGTTGTCCGGTATCTCATCACTTGTTCTCTTGTATCAAGAATCCTGACTGGCTCTTCGCAATAAGAAAAATCGAGTTTCAGTTCTAATTCCTCGTATGTGAGTACATGCATTGGATCAGGCATGTATTTTCTCAATAGTAATATTTTGAACACATCATGTACTTTGGAGAGACATGGCAGCATTTCCAAACGGTAAGCTACATCCCCAATTCGTTCTAGAATTTTGAATGGTCCGATGTACCTGTGACTCAGTTTACCTTTCTTACCATAATGTATAACTCCATTCCATGGAGATAACTTCATGACAACATGATCTCCAACCTGAAATTAAAAATCCGTCCTTCGGTTATCGGCATTTCTCTTCTTCCTACTTTGAGATTTGTTTATGTGGTTTTGGATTACCTTTACCATTTCCATTGTTTCCTCCAACAATTCTAGCCCTATATGTTTTCTTTCACCGATTTCAACCCAATAGGTTGGTGTGCGACATCTTTTTCTGTATAACGCTTCATATGGTTCCATCCAAATAATTTAATGGAAACTATTGTTATATGAAAATTCCACCAGTGGTAAATATTGATCCCACATACCCTGAAAGTCAAGTGAGCATGATCTCAACATGACTTTTAAGTTTTGAATAGTCGGTTCTGATTGTCCATCATTTTGGGGTGGTAAGTAGTGCTCAAACGAAGTTTAGTATCCATGGATTTCTGAAGAAAATTCTAGAATCTTGAAGTAAAATAGGGATCATGATCAGAAACAATCGATATGGTTACTCAATGAAGTCTCACAAATTCATTAATATATAGTCTTTCTAGATTTTCAAGTTGTAAATCTTCCCATATAGAATGAAAATGTGCTGACTTGGTATGATGATCAATAATAACCCATATTGCATCGTTCCATCTAGTAGTCTTTGGTAGTCCCATGAAAATGTCCATAGTGATATTATCCTATTTCCACGCAGGTATGGGGAGAGGTTGCAATACTCCACCAGGTTTTTTCCATCCATTTTTCACTTGTTGCCAACCATAAATCTTGACAAAAAATCAGAAAACTCCCTCTTCATGTTGTCTCACCAAAAATTTTCCTTCAATTCTCTATTTATTTTTATTCTCCCAGTTTGTATAGAGAAATTGGAACTATGAGCATCATCGAACTGTTCCCTTATTAGATCAGCTATATCTGTAATACAAAGTCTCTTCCCAAATTTCAAAATTCTATCTTCATACACAATGTCATTCAATCTCCCATCATTTACAGCTTTAATCTTCTTTTTATATTCTTCATCATCAGTCTAAGAACTCTTTATCCTTTCTAGTAATAATGGGTTGGAAACCATTTGAAAAAGTATCGATGTTTCACATTCAATGGTTAGTCCCATATCCAACATTCCTAGATCCATGAAAATGAGATCCCTCCCAACCCTCATCTTGTCAAAACTCCCCGATCCTTTCTTCTCAAATCATATTCCACCTTATTTTCCTTCCCCGGGTGGTAGTGTATCATGCAATAATAATCCATGTGTAGTTCAAGCCATCTCATTTACCTCATGTTGAGTTCATTCTGTGAGAGAATATACTTCAAACTCTTGTGATAAGTACAAATCTGAACTTTTTCACCATAGAGATAGTGTATCCAAATCTTCAATGTTAAGATTACAGCTTCTAACTCCAGATCATGATTAGGATAGTTTTTTCATGAATTTCGAGTTTTCGTGAGGCATAGAAAATAACCCTATCATTCTGCATAAGAACACAACCAAGTCCTTTCCTTGATGTATCACAATAAATAACGAACCCATCATTCCTCGATGGTAGAGTCAATATAAGAGAATTTACCAATCTTCTCTTAAGTTCGTCAAAAAATTCATCACACTCTTTTGTACAAACAAATTTAACCACTTTACGTGTGAGCTTTGTTAATGGGTTAGCCAATCAGGTGAAATTCTGGATGAAACGTCGATAATAACCTACTAAAATAATAAAACTGTGTGCCTTGGTTATACTCGTTGGTGCTGGCCATTCATGGATTTCCTCGTTCATAGAAGGATCAATAGAGATTCCATATTTGGAGACAGTATGGCCAAGAAAAGAAATCCCCTGAAGCCAAAATTCACACAAGCTAAACATCCCATATAATTCATTTCTTCTAAGAGTTGTCAGGATAATGTACATGTGAATTTCATGGTCTTCATAGAAGTTGGAATATATCAAGATATCATCAATAAATAACACTACAAAATCATAGATATATTCCTTGAAAACACTATTCATTAGATCCATGAAAACAGAGGGTGAATTAGTCAGCCTAAAAGGCATTACCATAAACTCATAATTCCTGTACTTGGTTCGAAATGCTGTCTTCAGAATGTCTTCTTTCTTCACACACAACTGATGGTATCCAAATCGAAGTTCAATCTTTGAAAAGTATTGAGATCCATGCATTTGGTCAAACAAATCATCAATACGAGATGGTGGATACTTGTTCTTTATTATTATAGCATTGATTTCCCTGTAGTCGATAGATAACCTCATAGATCCATCTTTCTTCTTAATAAAAAGGACAGAGGATCCCCATGGAGAAACACTAGAGAGAATAAATCCCTTATTACTCAATTCCTCTAGTTGTTTCATTATTTCAACTAATTCCACAGTGGCCATTCTATAAGAGGTCTTCGATATAGGCCTTGAACTAGGAATTAAATAAATGGAAAACTCAATTTCTTGTTCTGGAGGATGTCCATGTAAATATTCCGGAAACACATCTACATATTATTTCACAATAGGAACATCTTCAATTTTATCATTCATTTCCATATCCATAGTTATTTCATTATCTTCCTCCCCAATAATTGAATTTAGTTGAGATACTGGGGGTGGATCTAGGTAAGAATCAGGTGGTGACGATTCTGCTATAAAGATAAGTTGTTCCTTATCATCATCATCAAAAAAAATCACCTCCTTCATCAAACAGTAAATATTAACATCATGATCTAAGATCCAATCCATACCGTGGATTATATCAAACTCCATCATAGGTATGGCGATGATATCAGTAGATAAATAACATTTATATACCCTAATAGAAACAGATCCATAGAACTTTGTAGCAATGACACATCCCTTTGGTGTTTTAGTAGTCATATCCCTTGTTAAATAAAATTTTAAATATCTAAGTTTCTTACCAAACTAGGAAGATATGAAACAATGCGATGATCTAGAATCAAATAATAAATATACTAAACATGAGGAAACCATTAAATTACCTTCCACCATGTCTTTAGGAGCTTATAGCTGAGCAGTAGTGATATCATAAGCTTTTACATGATCCCTTTCCCTTTTCTGAGGTAATTTCCCATAACGCTTAGGACATTCATTTGCATAATTTTCCATCTCCCCTCAATTGTATCATTGAACATCGGTAGCATATTTATTCCCATTTAAATGACGAGCATAGTGGAATTTTTCACCACACTTGTAACAGACTCCCATTCCATTCAAGAAAGTACCAAGGTGTTTCTTCACACATTTACAGCAGGATGTGTATTCAACTTTTCCATTCATACACTTATTTCCATTCCCATATTGATCATTATATCTCTTCTTCTCTTGCTTTTCTTTAAAGTCATATGACTTAGAGAATTTTTTTTCTGTCTTGATGGCGCATGAGACAATATCATCATACAATGAGAAGGTTTTTGAAACTAATTCTCGATGGATAAATGGTTTTAACCCATCAAGGAAAAGATCAATCTTACTTCTTGGGTTACATATATAATCAGCAGCATACCTTGCTAACCATGTAAAGTTATCCTCATACTTTGCGACATTCTCATCCTCCTTTTGCTTCAGACTTAGAAATTGCCTTTCCATATCTCCTCGATAGTCACGAGGAATTTATTCCTCTAAGAAAATCTCTTTGAACTCCCTCCATTCCATATTTGATGCTTCATCATCTTTTTTCATGTTTTGAATCAATGACAACCTTTGATCAGCATGTCCAGTGAGGTTGTAATCTTCCATGACAACTCTTTCCCTTTTAATACTCCACAAGGCATGGAATATTTTTTCTAAGGAATTTATCCATTTCTCAGCTACTAAGGGATTTGTACACCCATTGAATGCCAGTGGTTTTTGCCTCATGAAGCGATCTAACATTGATCTTCCTCGCTGTGGATCTGGGTTCTTCATATGAGTTAGGTTATTATTCATAACCTGAGTGTGTTGTCCCAATATGGTGATAAGATTATCAGCACCAGTTGTATCACCAGCTCCACTATAATTATCATGAGCAGGATGGAAATCACTACATGGTGTGGGTGCATTGATACAGTTTTCATTTCTTACACTAGGCACCATTTCTAAACAATGGAATACACTAGATTAGTTTATGATTTGTAATACAGAATTCTAAACATGTAAAACACTTAACATGAATTGAACAGTTTATGGATATAATCCATAATCATAAAAATATATTCTTTGAGGAAGTATATACTGATAAACCTTTCATAATGGTTTGTAAATAAAATGTGAATTATTCTAAGAATATCCCCCGGGAGTGTCGTATCCAAGAGTGTAGCAAGGCCCATTGTAGTACACCAGGTCCCGTTCGAGTCTAGCTCAAAGTGGTGTTTTCCAGTTTTACCTCTAGGTACATCTATACTAGAGCTTCCTCTACCTACTGGTAACCAGACAGGGATGTATTGCTTAGCAAACCCACAAAATCACTACAATACCAAAGTTTTATGAAGTTCTTATATATTAGTCCTCAAATTCCATCTTAGGTCTATGTGCTCTAATCAATGATTATCTGATTCTTGATTCCAAGGTCTGTACTAAACTTCCTATGATACCAACTATAACGCCTCAAACCCAGTTACCCAGAGTCGGGGCATTATTACAAAACATTGGCATGATCACAAAAGATCATGTCTCAAAAGACCAATTTGTTTAGTAGTCTTGGAAACACTAGATATATTCATATGTCTTACATTATATTATAATTTAAAAAAACTACAACAACTAATTGTCTTCATATCCCCTCATACTATCCTAGCAAGTCATTTATAAATTACTTCTTCACATCCTGGGAAAAATAAACTGTTGAAAGAGTTGAGCTATGATGCTCAGTAAGGATAAAAATATAGCGGAAACTTTCATAAATGAACATAAACATTTATGGCAATGTATAACTAAAACAAAAGCCTTTTAAACATGAATCTTAGCATAATATGAAAATTTTAAAATGATATAATTCCATTTACTTATTCACATGGATATTCTACTAGTCGAATAATCACATTCAATATCAATAACCACTTTCATAATGATGAAATTCATAATGCCTGACTATCATAACCACATAGTCAAGGCCTTGTGCCAAGACTACAAATAAGATTTGTCAACGCCTTGTGCTAAGACACTAGTTTGTCTCATGAGACCTACCGATGCATCAAGAAGCTATATTGGGCTCCACACGTCACTTATTAAGTTCAATGCATTCCTTATATGAATAGGTTTAAACATAACATAAACATTTGTATTAAAAATATCATACAAAATGTCAATACATTATCCATAAACCATGAACGGTATAAAAATAACATATCCATAGTCAAAAATATCACAAAACCTTCAATACAATATGGATGTTTTGTATCATAATAAATCAACTTCAAATAAGCTTGAAATCCATCAGAGGATGTTGACATAGATAAAATCAAAACTATTTGAGAGAAATATCTCTTTTTCTTGAAATCATTTAAAAGTTACATAATTATAAAATAAAACATTTACTTTGAAAAAATCCTTATAATCTTGTAAGGGACGCTTCGACAATTTTATAACGGTGAAAAATATCTGCACCTGCAGTATAAGTTACAAGAGACATTCTTACCTTAATTTTGTTCAAAAGGTTAGAAAATACCTTGTTTGGAAAATGTCCGAAATATTCCTTTATAAACATCTTATGAAAAGTCAAAAAGGGAATAAATGACATTATCCCATAGTCTATAAAATATTATGAATGATTTGAAATAAATTTTTATGGAACAAGGATATGGATGATAAAGAGGTCATAGTAGATAATTATGTATAAACAACCTCGGATAATGAAGAGATTGTGAAATAAAACCTTAACTTGTACTTTTCCTTGGTCGAGGGTAGGTTAATCTCCTGTATAATGGTAAAATAATTTTTATTAAATTATTAAATATTCATTTAAATTAATATTATATCATATATGATCTTATTATATTCCTTTGTTAATAATATCTTAGTATTATAGTCGTTTCGGGTGTTAACAAACTCATTTTCTTTTATATGTTTTGTTAAATAAGTTGTGTTTGTTATGTATAGGTTGTATCTTATTCATATCTTGAATCATATCAAGTCCTTAAACATTATTTTTAATCATTAAATGAGAATTATATACTTGAATGGATTCGATGGGGAATGGATCTTATCGTGTTCGTGGAGGCGGTAGTTTGTATGCACGCACGAGCAACAATATCATTCCTTTGATAATAAAATAATATATTATTGGATAGTATATCATATATAGAGAATAATTATCATGTTATATTTATTATTTACATCAATTACACATCATTATCATACCCATCCAAATAATAATTTTTTGAATAACAATTACACCAGGACGTGGAGACGGTAAGCCGTACGTACACACATATGGTGACATGTCATTCAAAGGATGGATAGAAAACTGTATATGGTTGTACCATATTTATAATAATATAAATGTATATAGAATATACTGGATTTATTATTTTATAATGGAAATAACAAAGAAAAAAGATGTTTAAGAATAAAGGAACTTGAAAGTGGGTGGTGAAAACGTTACCTCTTCTTCGGGTTCTTCCGTTTGATTTGATCAAAAGGGATCAATAAGTTAGATTTTCGATCTAACTAAAGAATCTAGGTTGAATTGAGGGAAGTTGGTAGGATTCTTGATCAGGGGTTGGATGAGAAAAAAAGGCATTGAAGGTGTAAATTAGAGAGATGTTGGAGTTCCCTTTTATAAGAGGGGTGAGGGGCACCTTTGGAAAAGCTAGAAATATTATTTTATAATAAATTAATATCCATTTTATAATGGATCCAAAGTGTATTATATATAATTTAAGATGGGTATGGGTTTAAATCCTTCAAAAATAGACATTAGATTGGTTTTCATCACTATATTAACCTTACCATTTATATTTAACTCTTAGTTAAATAGTTTGACATTTACCATGTCTCTTTGTATTTTTATATTATATGATTAATACACATACTATAAACCTCAAAGAGACCCCAATGTGGTACATTAATCATACAACTATCATTATATAAGTCCTTTGGCTAATCCTTAGATTTTTATGAATATAATATCAATTAATAATATTATATTTGTTTTAAAAACTCTTTTATGTCAAATTTTACACTATTCGGTATTTGGTTTTTGATAAATTCTTAACATCATTATTACATCGAAACAAATTCATATAAGGAGTCCTAATATGTCATATAAACGTATAAAATCAGTTTAATTCATTTAAAGTTTCAACTTACATTTATTTGGATATTTATAATATCAAGTATTTTAATATTTCATTATTTATGTAATTACTGCATCACCATTGTGTCATAAATAAATTAAATTATTTAATGTTTAAAAATTAAAAATAAAATACCATTATGTAGGAAATATTTTTAGATTTCTAATGAATATTTATAATTGAATTTATCTTATGTATAACATTATATTAATAATGTTTTAGTAATTTAACTTTGATTTTATCTCTTCTAACACTTCATTGAATTAAATAATAATAAATGGCCAAATATAATCCAAGTGGAGTTAAATGATCATATTTTATTCCTAAGGTTGTTGTTGGTCGAGATACACTTGTCCAATAGAATTGGGACATGTGCTAGGGTAATATTAGTATAATATTTACCATTAATTACCCTATTTACTTTTAACAATGGTAAATAAAAGTAAAAATTTACTATTCACGAAAAATTATTTTTATCTCATTGACCACATTTTACTAATTGATATTAACCATGCCTCTCATATTTTAAAAATTCCACTCATAGATGCGTTAAAATTATGTTTTATGTGAATTTCCAAATTCTCCTAGGAGGTTGGTAAAAGACAGTGAAGAGTTCAATAAAATTTTTATATATCTAAAAGTATTCTAAACTAACTCCAATTAATTAAATAGAACTTATATAGGTATTATGTATCTATTTTTACCTAAATTAAATTTAAAAAAAATAAATAATTATTTAAATAAAAACTCTATTTTGAACTGTAACTTAGTGTTTTTTCACTATTCAACAAAAATTGAATGTTTTCAGAAGAATACCAAAAATTCACCGTAAGCTAATTTCGATATTAAAAATCCAAAAATAAAGTCCATTTTGAATGATAAAATTTACAAAATTTCAAAAATTTGGTATTAATATTCATAATGGCTAGTTTGATTGGTTTTGGTGTGTGTTAGAACTCGATGTTGCGTACAACACAAGCTACTGTATTATTCAAAGGGAAGTGTACTGTAGAAGCTGGGGGTGTTACAGTCGCCACCAAGGGGTGTGACCCCTGATTTTATAGAATGGCTACGAGGGACGTTCAGGTTCCTCCGATACTACGGCACCACATTGCACTGCAAGGTGCCATATGGGGCCCACAAGATTTGGTCATGCCTCCCATGTCGGTCGACCTTTGTTGGCCACAGTCTCCAGTGGTGTGCAATGGTGCGCCGCTAACCACCCTTGTCCAGCCGAAGTTCTGGCTGCCTCCCTCGGTCCGCCATGGCTGATGAGTAGTGGCCTGTATCCTCTGGTGACATGCCGGTCATGCCGCACTCCTCTTCCGAGGCTAGTCTGTGTGTTGTCGCCTACTTGAACTGTCGTGGCTGATGATTTGTGGCCGGTTCTAGCATTGGTGTGGGAGCACTACCTCCTACCCTATGGTCGACCGGTGCCGACCAGTGTCTTGGTCCCTGTCGGTGCTGGTCTCTCGTACCGCTACACTGGCGGCCATCCACGTGTCACCGGGTGAGCTTCAGGGGCCCATTATTCCTTGTGATGGCATCCTTTAACTTCCAAGAAAATCGTGGTTTCTTCATGCCTATAAAAAATTGGGGTTTTTCCAACCCCATGAATCACCTGCGAATAAAAGATAGATTAATCAAGATAGTGGAAGGGCAGAGCCTTGTTCTATTGTCTTGCACCATCCGCGTTATCTTGATAGAAAAAGGTTGAAGTGATTGAATCATCCACACCTGAAATAAAACAACCTAAAATCCCTACCTCATGAACGATAGAGAATGCCCACTCTTGATGGTGGATTGGTGTTTGTCCTTCCCGCAACAAGCATCCAATGATTTCTCTCTATTGTTTTCCATTATTTCATAGTTCGGTGACACCTATCGCCTCCTGCTAGAACCAACTCCTCCACTAAGGGTTTTCCATCACGGTAATTTATCATCACTTCATTGCTTGGTCAAGTAGTGAAAATACCTTTCCACATTCTCCATATAAATAGGAGTGTTGGGAGAGTTCCTAACACTCATGGGATTTATGAGGAATCATTTATTAGAAACCTCCCTAATTCCCAAAGACGCTGTTACATAGGATTTGGATGGTCAAGCTATTTAATGGCGTGAATCGTCACTGCTCCCATGTTGTCGCTTGTCCATTGGAGGAAAATACAAAATATAATAATAATGTTATTTTATTTATTCATTTAAAAGAATGTCTGAAATCTATATTTTTCTCTAAACCTACTACTATCAAAGAGAAGCATGTCTTAATTGAATCTGGACACTATGGATTCAACGGTGCCGTCAGATTTCAACTCTATGCTTCGGTTCATAAGTTAAAAATCATCACTCACACATTCACAGAATGTACATTAAAAAAGGATAGAAATTAATTTTGGGAACACCAGGGCTCAGAATCATGCACCATCTATTTTTTAAGACTCGTAATAATTCCAAATAATTATAAAACATTACCTAGAAAATATGTGTCTTTATATTATCCCCACCATAGGGATTTCTGTCCATGAAATCCATAACATAGAATTAGAAAAAAATAGTGGTAATGAGCCTGAATATGAGCCTCCCACTTCCATGTCCTCTCCTGGAGGTTTTCGTGCTACCAGTGAATGCGCACTAGAGGTATTGACCGCCCATGAAAGACTCTCTCATGTCAATCCTCAATCTCTACTGCAACCTCCGTAAATGTTACCACATTATAAAAGTCCATCTCACTATGGTTGATGATGTGAGATAGTTCATGCACGTATCTCCTATGCTGGAATATGTGGAATATTTCATTTACCCTATCTAACTACGGTGGAAGTTCCATGATGTATGACACCTCTCCAATCATCTGAATTATCAGAAATGGTATGACAATCCTCAGTGAGAGTTTGCCTCCTCGAACTATTCTATGTAGTCCACGACAAGGGGGACACACATGAATATGTGGTCCCCTCTAGGAAATCCAAATTTCATCATGTCCAGATATCATAAGACTTTTTTCTACTCTGTGTAGTCTTAATCCGCTCCCGGGTGACCGAAACCTTCTCAGCGGTAGCCCGTACCAACTCTGGACCCATAAGTGCTGACTCCCCAGGGTCTTTCCAGCAGAGAGGCGATTTGTATGGTCGACCATACAAGGCCTCAAATGGTTCCATACCGATGGTGGAGTGATAAATGTTAGTGTATGCAAACTCCACCATGGGCAGGTGATCCTTCTAACTTATGCCAAAATATAGGACGCTTGCATGAAGCATGTCCTCCAGCATTTGAATAGTCCGCTCCGTCTGACCATCTGTCTGAGGAGGAAAGGCAGTGATCAGACATTGCTAACTCTCGAACACCTCCTACAATCTCTTCCACAACTGGGAAGTAGAAAAAGCATCACAATCAGAGACGACAGTCAATGGAACCCAATTAAGTTACACAATCTCATATACGTAGTGGCATCCCAAGCCCTATAATAATCCCTACTCTCAGATAGGTAAAAAGTGGGATTACATGCTGATTCGGTCAATGATCACCCAGATGGAATCATGTACCCTATACATTCATGGAAGCCCAGTCACAGGGTCCATGGATATACCATCCCACATCCACTCCAGCACCTCTAGTGGCTGCGCTAAGCCTTCTTGAACCCGATACTCAGCCTTAACATGTTGAAAAGTGAGGAATCATGAAATAAACTCTTCCATTGAATTCCTCATCCCTGGACACCAATGGTTATCCAACATGTCCTGGTACATCTTCACTACACTAGGATGTATCAGCAAAGGGGATGTATGAAACATCCTCAACACCTCCTCCTATAGCGCCACTAGTATCTAGGTAAGTTTTCAAAAGAGGTTGATGTTCTCCCCACCTTCAGAAAATCCATCAGGTGCTTGTCCTAAGGATTTCCGATCTCATTGAGCCTAGTAGTCAATATCACCATGCAATGCCTCTCTACCTCACTGAAGGATTGGGGGAGTGACTGTCATAGATTATAAGTAATATTTTCCATCTGTGTCAATGAAATATATTTTCAATGTGGCTAACTGCTCTGTCACATCACTCAAAAACTCCAGACAAGATTTATTGAATAGTGAATATGCTACCACATTCTCATTCCAAGGAGAATAGACAATCTCAATGGCATAGTCTCAGAAGAAACTTGATCCATTTCTGTTGTCTCTTGTTCAGGTTCGTATGTTAGAAGATATACATGAGATTCTTGTGATCAGAGTAGACTCTAAAATGTTTGTCCCTTATGTAATGTTGCCACATATTCATGGAGAAGACCACTACTTATAACTCCTGGTCTTGGGTGGAATTGTTCTGCTCATTCCGCCTCAGCTATCGTGAACCATTTACGATCACTTCTCACTCCTACACCAGGACACATCCATGTCCTATCCCTAATTCATCTTAGAAGACTACGTACCCAACACCTTCATCTAGTAGCTTCAAGATGGGGGTTCTTGTCAGTCTCTGGATTGGCTTCTGAACACTGGGTTTGCATCTCTCTATCCAAACAAAGGGATATCCATTATTCTTCAATGCTGAAGATGGTTCCAAAACACTGGAAAATTTGGGTACGAAACTCTGATTGTATCCAGCCAACCCTAGAAAACTCTGCACCTTTATCACACTTTTGGGTGGATCCCAAAAAAGTACAGCCTTTACTTTTTCTGGATCCACTGTAAATCCAGACTCCGAGATAACGATTCCCAGAAAGTGGACCTCTCGTATCCAGAACATGTACTTAGAGAGCATACCATAAAGCTGGTCCTCTCAAAGTGTATGTATAACTATCTAAAGATGACAGGCATAATCATTCTTCGTTGCTGAGTATATCAAGATGTCGTCGATGAAGACCACCACAAATCAATCAATGTTTTGATGATATATCATGTTCATGATTCCCATGAACACTTCTGGGGAATTGGTCTTGGAGTAAAACATATCCAAAAACTCATAGTGGCCATAACAACCTCTAAAGGTCATATGTTGCACAACCTCATCTCATACCCTAATATGATGATAGCTTGATCTGAGGTCTATCCTCAAAAACCAATGATCTCCCTTCGAGTGATCTAAAATATCATCAATCCTTGGATGTGGATACTTTTTCTTCAAGGTCACTAAGTTTTGGCACTGGTAGTCCACACAGAGTCTCAAACCCCACATCTTCCTTCATGAAGAACAAAATCTAGTTTTCCATAGAGAATAAATAGGCCTCATGAACCCCTTCTACTGTAGGTCCACCAACTATACTCGTAACTCCGGAATCTCTGCAGGAGCCATCCGATATACTGGGGTAGATAACAGTGTTTTCCTAGGGTACAGATTGATGTAAATGTCTACCATTCTGCATAGAGGTAGTCCTAAAACATCATTAGGAAAGACATCTTCATATTGGTCCACAACTATAGGATAGCTCGGACTCTAAACATCTACTGCTCTAAGGGTATGTCTATCTATCAAGTGTTTGATCGGCTTCACCCTCATCCGGTTAATTCCATCCTATGCTGAAAAGGTTCCTTCGTCGCCGGTGAAGGAAAACCAAGTCCCATCCTCATGGACACACAACACTTTGCGCATAATATAGTCAACATTGACATGGATTGTGGATAATAATTCTATAACCTAGATGACATTGTATGGTCTTAAAACCGCTACTAGAAGATCCTAGCCAAAGCTCTCATCTCCAAGAGTAATCTCACACTTCTAGCACTAGTGTGTAATCATAGAATCCCCTCCCATTGGAGTATCTAGCCACAATGATCGAGCCAACAACTCCACTAGATTCTCCAAGATCCAAACGAGGGAAGTGCAAATATAAGGGAGACTAGCACCTCTATTTATAAGTACTTCAGCTAAGGTGGAGTAGACACAGATTATACCTCTAATCATCTCGGGAAAATCGTGATCATGGGACTTAACTTCCTGGATCTGAGCTAGTCCATGTCCACATGCATTTTGTGGTTCTGGTGGACCACCTAGATGTGGTGGAAATAGAAGCTTGAATCATTTCCCACCACCTGCTTCATGGCTAACTCATCTACCATGTGTACCTGATCCCTATAGAACTCCATGATTGAATTTATGCCTCTTCATCGGTGGTCCATTGACCATATTATAGTCGTTCGTATGGTAGATTGGGAAGTCGCGAGACATGTGAACATTCCCACCGCACGAGTAGCACTTCCAACTCTAAATCTTACCTCCTACGTCCTGAGAGCCCCGTACTACTGAACCTGTATCCTGGGTTCATCAACCATATGTTCTGGCCCACATGGCCCCTGCATCATATGTCTACCAACTACTGAAAAATACTCCGCTACTTGATGTCTCGTGGTGGCTCTCACTGTCGGCTCTTGCTCAGCTATGAAGATCCCTACCAAAAGAGCTCACTCTAGAACCACATCCTGTGTCAGAACACTGAATGATATCATCGGTGCTTTTATCTCTCGTCGAAGAACCTGATAAATGTTTTGGGCCTTGAATAAAGGGTCTCATACATTTTCGGTTGAGTAGTATGAGAGATCAGTGAATATCACCGAGTACTGGGCCACAATCATGTTGCCCTGCTGTAAGTGCATCACCTCCTATAAACGCAGTGAGAGTAGAGACATTAGGACAATATCTACCCTAAAAAGTCCCTCGAATTCTACCCAGAGAAGGGTAACCTCATCGTACAACTAGAGTAACGACTCTACCATCTCCCAGCTACTCCTTAGAAGAGACTAGCAGCTAGGATCACTATCAGATTAGTCAATGTCCCTACCTAGAAAAAACTCTTGCTACAACCTCCAGCCAGTGCTCTGCCAACTGCAGATCCATCTGCACTTGGATCCTCAGAACTCTCTGCCATAGAAATTTGTGAAAATTTCTCAGTCAATGTGAATCCTCTTATAGTGAGGCTGGTGGAAACGACTACCCAACAGGTAGTGGTGTTGCTGGTACACCACCCGAAGGTGCTAACACCGTAAGAGGGCCAACAAATGTGGCCTCATCGCTCAGTGGGCCATCATCATGTAATCTCTTGCAAATACTGGGTGATTGTCTATGTGGTTTCATCCTAAATTAAAATACGTGTTCCATAGTCATTAAGTTATTCTTGGTGAGTTGACTAAAAGAGATCATAAGAAAAAACATTTCAAAAACACACACAAATTGTTTTTACTTATATAGAGTAAGAAATCAGAATTCAAGGTCCTGGTGTGTGCCTACGTCAGCCACCACAACAACCCTAGATTACCCTAACTGAATACCAAACACATAAAACATAACACTATTGTTACATCGAAATGATTAGAGTCGTAGTACTTTGGTAGAACCGACCCACCTCATACTCTTTTGTAACAACTCGTCCCTTGAGGTCGATGCCGTGACTACCCGATGCCCACCTTCTATAGGCCAGGAGTAGGAGATTAGCACCGAAATAGATCATTCCTAAAAGGGAAAGGAATTTACTTTAATCCTTTACATACAAAATGTCCAATAACACAACAAGAAGTAACCATGATGTTAACTACCGTAGTAAAAGTGTGCTGAATTTAAAGGGGCCGGAATTCAAGCCGAACTGAAAAGTACAAGAACAAATGAAAGTAAAAATAAAAATGAAATGTGATAGAGAGATCTATGATCTTCCACCGAGGATCCTAATTGAAGGGTAGGTATAGCTCACGATCAGTATTCTCTGTGTCACATCACACCAAGTGGTCCACCTCTAAGCATTGTCCAGTCGTGGTTCCCTCAGCTATGATCAAAGTCGTAAGTCGTCTCACAAGACAGAACATAGTGCTGGTGTAGAACATATAGGGATGAATATAATGATACTCACTAGGGACACTGATACTGCCATAGGTATCCCATAGATCCACAATGGAAGAACCACAAAGAAAGACCACCACTCAAAGCACGAAGCGATAAAAATAAACTCTACTTAGGTATATTCCCATACATGTGCCTAAGTTATCGAGATATACTCATATCATACATGAGGGAAGAATACCGCAATGGTAACCCCATGAATGTAGAAGTACCACATTGGTAACACCAGAAAGATAAAAGATCAACACAGGTAACACCATGAAGATAACACAATGATTGTAACACCATGAAGGTAACACCAGGATGATAAAAGTACTACATAGGTAACACCACAAAGATAGAAGTACCACACAGGTAACACCCTGATCATAAATACTCAGATCACAGCAGGTATGACATAAGTACATAAGTACATATGATTAGACACAATATAGATCATATTATTATGTTAAGAGCCACTTTTTTCTGACCCATACAATATCGATAGGTTAAATCCCCCGCGGACCCAGACAAGATCGGTTTGAGCTGACCAACACAGGATCACTGAGAACTGACCCACAAAATATCAGACAAAAGCTTACCCACACATGATCTATAGATGCAATCCCATATAGGATCAAGGTTCTTTTTTCACATTACAGCTAGATAAATGATTCCACACATTCGGTGTCCTCAAGCTTCGTAAAATCTGCCCCTCTAAATATTGGTTGTACCTAGACCACCACTAAACTCTAATAATTAGTAACTCAATAGACCACCATGTTGAAAGTGTTATATCGCAACATACGGTTCATCAATTGGTCACTCATTCGGTGAGTAATAAGTGTTTTTTTTCTGATGGCCTGGATGGATTCAGATTCAATCCTACCGAGACGTACTCCAACATTCACTAAAACCAATGTTGAGTATACCAAAAGGACCGTCTTGCTCCAAGGGTTCCAGCGCCATATATGGTTTATCAAATAAACACGGGGATTTCAAGATATGGCCATTGAAGTGTGTTTGTGTCTGGTTTGTCCTGGGTCTAGTCTGACGGAGTCAGCCTGGCCTGACCTTGTCTGGGGGTAACCCGGTGGGCTCGTCCCGCTGGGCTGTGGTTTGGCCCATAATACTGGAGGCATGGCCTAGCCCGCTCGTCGCACATCCCACAGTGCAGGGGGCCGGATGGGTGAGTGGCCTACGGTTGGGTAGACTGGCCTGCTATGGGGAGGTCTGCCCTAGCCGCCACCCGGGTGAGATACCCCATTTTCTCCCAAATGGCTACGAGGGCTGTTTAGTTTCCTCTATAATGGAGACGCCTTATGGTGCCACCAAGTGTCATGTGGGACTTGTTGGAGTGGTTCATGCCTCCCTGAGTGGCTGGCCAGTGCCAACCGCCATCTCCAGTGGTGCAAGACAGCGCTCCGCTCCGCCACTTGTGGCCGGACTGTAAGCTGGATGAATCCCTCGGTCCGCCACAACTGATGAGTTGATACTCATGTTCTCCTGTGTTGCGCTGGTCATGCTGGCCTCCTCTTCCGCGGAGGTCCAATGTGTCGCCCGCCTCCTATGACTGCCACAACTGAAGATCGGCTTCCAGTTCCTTTGGCAGTGATGCCTTATCCATTGTTGTCAGATGGTGATGTCTACCGACATGGACCCTACTGGCACTAGCCACCGGTAATGCCGAGTCGGTGTCCTTTCGTATGTCACTAGGTGAGCTTCGGTGGCCCGTTTTTTCTTTTGACGGAATCTTTCAACATCATGGGTCATCACTGTTGCTTCTAGACCACAAAAAATTGGATTCCATCCATCCCAAACAATCACATGTGATGAAAAAAAAAATTAATCAAGATAGTGGATGGACTAGACCTTGTTCTTTTGGCCCGCACCATCTTCATTATCTTGAGAGAAATAGGTTGAAGAGATTGAATCATCAATACTTGAAATTAAAAATGATCAAATTCCATCCACAAGAATGATGGAGAACACTCGAGCTTGAAGGTGGGTTGGTGTACATGTTTTTCGCCACAAGTGCCAACAACACCACTCGTACGTCGTCCTTCAGTTCGTGTTATGGTGACACCTATCACCGCCTGCTGGAACCCACTCTGTCCTCCAAGGGTTTTGTGTCGTGACACATTATCAGCACATCGTGGCTTGGTGAAGCAGTGTCGATACCTCTTTCAATCTCAATATAAATAAGAGAGGGGGTGGGTGTGTAATGCTCGTGGGATTTATGAGGGTTCATATATTAGGAACCTTCATAAATCCTAATGATGCCATTACATATGATTTAAAAGGCCGATACATTTAATTCCTTAACACATATTTTTTCACAAGATTCCCCTTGAGCATTGTAGGTAAAGAATGAATAAAATAACAAAGTTTTATTATTGATTCTTTTAAAATAATGTCTAAAATAAAACTTTTTTCAAGACCTACTACAGTGGAAGTGAAGCCTCCCTTAAGTAAATCATGGCACCGCGTATTCAATGGTGACCTACGATTTCTAATCCGAGAACTAGTTCGAATGATATAAAACACTGATCACGTGTTGACTCAACATACCTTAAAAAAGGATCAAAAATTCATTCTAGGAACACCATGTGTCAAAATCATGCACAGCCAATTTTTGCAGAATCCTAATTATTCCGTCTAATTGAATAACATACATGGAAAATACGGGTCCTTATATAATTTATTTTCAGTGTTGCGTGAATTGAAAAATATCAAAAAGATTAATCTAATTCAAAAAATATATTAAAAATTATCATGGGGTGTCACATTATACCCACTTAAGATGAATTTTACCATAAAAATTCATACATGTTACCAAAGAATTAACACTTAAAAGTTTCATTCATAGAAATATACATCGTAATAAAGAATAATAAAACTCCACTTAAAGAGGGAATGATGAAACCATAATGGTTACCCAATGTTTCATATACCTGGGTTTAAACATAGGATAACATATGCTAATCATAATTATTGGACATAGATGAGAAACTAAAAATTTATATAATTTGATTGAGGTCATCAATAAAAACATGAAAATTATCTATTAAATGATGGGGGACTAAAATTCATAAATTTTTGATTATTTAAAAGGTCATCAATTGTAAAAAAATATTGGTATTAGGACATCAAATTTTTTTATCATTATCTTAAAGTTGAGTAATTTCTTATTGACCAATAAAATAAATTAATATATTTACTTTATATAGTTAAAAAAAATAAATTCATCTTTTAGTTTTAATTTTATCTATTTCTGATCTATCCATTACATAATGAATTGGATGTTGAGAGATTTAATTTAATTCCTAATGTACTAAAATTCACTTTTAACGGATCATAAGGCCCATAATAAAAATAGAAGAAAAACTGTTTATCTATTACTATTATCCAAAATCAATATCATCAATACATTAACCTCTAATCTTAAAAAGTAACACTATTGTTTCATCATAATGATTTAATTGTAAAATATTATACATTTACCAGGGAATCACTTAAGACGCTAGTAGGACTAAAACCCTTACAATATTTCGATGAAGGGTTCAAGACTCATGGCCTTACCAGGATTGATTGGTGGTCACCTGACATACATAATGTTCATTTAAAAAACACAATTAATATAATTTGAAAATAAATATGATTTAAATCATTGAAATTTGGTTAATCACTAAATATAATTTTAAGACATGTTTTCAACTAAAACACAATACAAAAAAACTTACTCCAATGTTTATCATAAAAATTTTAGTAATGTTTATCATTATAAACCTTTTTAAGGAGGATAATACAAAACATTATAAAGAAGAATGTGAAATCATCTTAACATTGTTTCACTAAAATATCATAATGTATCTCTCAATTGTCACATTACAAACATGTGAATACCTTCATCAAGTATTCTCTTGGAACATTGTAAAAACAATAACTACCATAAATTAGATTAGAAAACATTTCTGTTTCATTATTCCAATGATTATTGGATATATTATTTAAATCCAAGAAGTTGTAAAAATTATCATTGAAGACATAGAACCCATTTTCAATAACCAGTTCTTGGGTAATGTATAATATCTAGATTATCATATCTTCATCCAAACATCATTTTCACAATGTTAGGAATTAATTATGGTTTGCATTACTTTAATCACAATATCATCATTCTATGAAATCATTCTTCTAGGTCATCATCACTATTTTACATTTAGTTTTCACTTTTTAATGAAAACATATACAGAAAATACATTTATAGTTCATGGTTCATATAATATAATCTCTAAATTCAAAATAGGAAATACTTCATTCTTCCAACATTATTCTTAAACCATTTCTCATGATTCATCAAATTATTCCTTAATACATCATTCAATGAATATGATATATGAATCATGACATACGTATCCTCAACCTATATAAATTCAGTCTTCATATGATTAATGTAATTAATAAATGAAGAATATAAAATACCATTCAAGTGTCCTTTCTAGAATTTCTACATTCAAATGTATTACAAATATACAAACCACATTCCATATTATATTTACAGGATTTATTCTCGGGATGTAGTTTTTCATAATACCCATACATTCAATATCTAACAAATTAAATGTTATCAATGTGCCTTCTAATTCATAATATTGACTAAAACTGGGAAGTACAGGGTGAGAAACACGTATAATATAAGAAGTCCATATTATTATGAAACTTTACTAACAATATGTCTAAATCATTACACCTACCTTTTAATCAATGACACCTTAGGGTTATACTGGGTTATTAATAATGTTATTATATGAAAATTATTTATAAATTTTTATGTAGATTTTGTGAATTTCTAAGTTATATCCCCTAAGAGTGTCAAACCATGTGTGAAGAAAGGCCAGTTATCATGTACCAGATTACCCCAAATCTAGCCTGAAACATCATGATTCTATTGTTACCCCTAGTTACATCCATTCTAAATCCACATCCACTTTTATTATCTATAGATTGATCAATATATAGTAATCCACTCACTCTATACTTTATAGTATTCTAGAGAATTTTCTTTAAAGACGACCCATCCTTATACTTACTCTTAGAGACATCCCTAAAAATATCATAAGAAATATACCTTAAGATCTCACTAGAGTTTTCTAAACCATTTATCTATAAGTTAAATACCCCTTTTCTCTAATAAAAATTTATATTACCGTAACTTTTCTTACATTAACATTTCAGCTATTTTTTGAAGTACTCAACACATTACAAAAAACTCTCAATGATCGTATTAGTATAGTTCCTTTGAATATAGAGAAACATAAAAACTAGTACAAAAATAAGATACATTATCTCTTACTAGGTTCTTTTTGACTGAAACCCATATAATACAAATCCAGCATAATATCTATCTTCATAACCTTGGGTAATGAAATTAAAAAACGATTATCTCAGATGATAAATATGGGTAAACAAGGGGGACATGAAATCATAATCATGAAAATATGTGTATGAATACATGATCCTGAAAATAAAAGAGCATAACCATTATATCAATGATCATATACATATATATATATATTAATAAATATTTCTAGCTTAGAAGGAATGATTTATAAAGGAGTAAATAACTTAATCCATGAAATACTAACATAGGAATAAAACATGGAAATGTGGAAAACACATAATAATATATAATAATTCCCTTTGAAACCGAGGAATTAGTGAAAATACCATATTTGAATAATGGGTTAAATCCCAATACCATTATTGTAATGATGTTTCACTCACATTTCCGTAATAGTATCAAGAGTTCCCTCATCATGCAATTTCAGTAGTTATGTTTCACTCCCATGGCCATCTTAGTATCATGAGTTCACTCCTTATACCAACCTGGTATTGACAATTCACTCCCATGACCATCTTATAAATACATGGTTAATCCCAAGACCATTATAGTCTATATTAAGATATATAAATATTTATCCAATAGATTTGAGGCTGATATAGGTCCCACCAAGCTCTTAATGAAATAATTAAAACATGTTATAAATCAAACATAAAAACACATATCATAACTCCTAAAATGAAATGGGTATCATAATAATGCAATTTTATCATAACAAATTTAAAAGAGACATATTTGATAATCATTTCATCAAATCATAACCGATTAAAAGAATCAGGTTTAGTATACATAAATCATTTGAAATAGAAATAATTTTCATATACTTATTTCGAGTGAAAGAGAAATGGTTTTCATAAAAATATAATCATTGAAATAGAAATAGGTTTCATGAACATAATTACAAGAAAACATAACCCATTCAAGGAATGATACAAGTGGAACCTTTAGATCATTTCCTATAATGGCATGAGTAACATTAAGTGATGTCATCTTAGAGAGAGATTAATTTTAATATATATTTCAAAAGAATTTCTTGATGAAAATATAATTTCATCTTCAAAAATAACATTCTAAAAATGTAAAACATTTTTAGTACCATTTTCATTAAATTAAACATGAGAATATGTAAATAAATATTGAAAAAAATTTGAAAGAAATTTTAATTTAAAAAATATTATAGATTTATAAATCATAATAAAAACTATTTTCCCTAAATAATTATAAAGGAATAATGAATCCATTTTGATAATTTTTTTCCATGAAAACATATAAAATATGTTTGAAAAAATATTGAAAACAATTTTTCTTGAAAACATATAAATGAATATTTAATAAAATTTTAAATCCATTTATCTTGAAATGTTATAAAATAATCTTAAAATCAATCTAAAACCATTTCCTCAGAATACATATAAATTATGATTATAATAAATTAGTAAGAAAATTACTTGATAAATTATAATGTATTTTTGAAAAAAATTAGAAACAATTTTCCAAGAAAATATATGAATGAATCTGAAAAACCTTTTGAAATTCAATTTCCTTAAAAATACATTGAAAACATGTGAAAAAATTTGGAAAAAATTTAAAATAGTACCATTGTAAATTATTATTTTTCAAACATTTTCATAAAATTTAACCATTTAAACAATCTAAGGAAGGATACAAAAATACTGATGGTCCAATCCATATATGACGTATGAGAGAAAAAGAATATTCCTTTTATATGGTAAAAATCTAAGAAAATTATTATTTAGGAAGGTGAAGAAATGATTAAATTAAAAACATTGGTAAAAGAAATAATGATTAAAAATTTATTTGAAATATTATTTGATAAAAGTTGATTATTCTTTGAAATCCCTTTTTATAAAACATGTTTTTGAAAGAACACATATTCCCAATCAATGAGTGGGTAATTTCTGGATTTCTTAAAAACAGATTATTAAATATCATATGTACTAATGAGTGGAAAAATGGTACTAATGAATGAATAAATAATTAATAACCAGAGGGGAGGATAATTCATAATTTTTTTGAGAGATTTATCATAATATTTCATCAAACTAAGCCTAAACCTAAATAATCTCGAAAATCGATCAGATTGTTTTCAAAAATCTCATAGCACATTGTAACATTAAACCAAACTAGCCATATAATAAAATTAAATTAAACGAAGCTTAAAATATCTGTTAAAGACAAATATTCATGTTACAAAATTTCAAATGAAATAAATTCTCCTAATGGAAAAATATAGGTATAAAAAATGGAATTTATGTCAAAGAAAGAAAATTCAGAACAAATTACACTACTGATTTGGTAACTTGTGAATCATAAATCCCATTATAGAGAAATATTATAATGATATGTAAATACCCATAATTTTTATTATAATAATAATATAATGTATCCTTAGGTATTATACACATTATAAAAAGGAATTGGTGGTGATTAAATAATTTATTACATGGAAATAAAATGTGAGATGAAATTATCTTACATTGTCTCTTGGTTGTCATCGAACCCATTCACCTCTCCTGTATAATAAATATAAAATTATTATAAATATATCCGTAAATAATATTATTATATATAATACAATATATGTTTTTATAATGAGGTTATATTACATTACTGTTAAAAATTACATATTAAGGATATGCTTCAGGTAATATTTTCTTTGTTTTTGGCACGTGTCTTAATTTATTAGATCATTAACCCTTATAATTATATCATGATTTCTATAAATTAAACTACGATTTAATTATAATTTATATTCATTATATTTTTATTATAATAATCTAATTAATATTGAAATATTAAATGTAATACACCATTAATGGAGATGGATGGTCATATGTACACATGAATGCTATTTCTGTTTAATTATCATGTTGAACGAGTGATATTAAAATACTTATATGAATATATGTATATATATAATTATTAAGTTAACTTTAATATATAATATATATTATATATATTCACTAAAAACATCCTTAATACATTCTTTGTAGTGTGTCAAAAAATGACCTCAGTTTGAGTGGGCGGTAGTCCATACATGCTCAAACAAAATTATCATATTAACACCAAACAAAATTTTTGTAGATTAATTTTTTAAAATGATTAAATAAATATAAATACATAATAAATATAATATACATCATTCATAAATATATTTAATATATTAATTTCCACCATTAAAGGTGTAAAGGAAAAATTAATAATCATCATTTTGGGAGATGGTATTTCTCCTTACACATAAAGAGTATATTAATTTCCCAATAGATAGAGGTGTGTGAATGTTTAGGTTGAAACCATAGCCTAAATATATCCTAGTATCTTTATGATACTATATTTAGTATACAATCATGGAATAATTAGTGTGAAGGGGGAAGTATAAAAATAGAATAAATGGCTTTGGGAGAAGATGATACATATTCATCGAGTGACTCTTTCTAGTTTATAAAAAACGATTTTGTGGATTAATTTTTTTCCAAAGGATAGTATTCTTGTAGGAACCAATAATATTTCTATGGTTATTATAGCATATTTTTAATTAACATTATGAGATTGATATTGTTGAATATGTGGGATGATTGGAGGCCATTTTTAGTGTAGGAGAAGTGGAAGTATTTAAATATTTACATAATGGATTTCAATTTTTTTTAAATTCCATGTGGATCCCAAAATTGAAAACATTTGATAAAATAGAGAATAGGGTTTCAATATTTCAATAAAATGGGTTTTGGAAACCTTTAAAAGTAATTTTTTTCACAAATGATATGATTGGTCATTAGAAAAGCTTAATTTTTCCATAATGTCATAATTTATTTTATTAATTTAAAAAATAGTTTTTCTAAAAAAATATGTTTTCTTTATTAGACCATAGAAATAATGAAAAAATAAATTATGGAATCAATTTTTCCAAATTCCTATCACATAAATTTTATAAATTTATTTAAATTTAATCCCCTTAATGGGACAACAATACATGTTATTAGAGTAAATATTATCAAAGGATTACTATGTTTGTACATCCAATTTCAATGTTAAATTTTTTATAATGACCTAAACATGATTTTTTTTGTATAAATATTATCTAATTAAACAGTGAAACTAATTTAAAACATATTCTAACATTATTTTTAAATTATATGAACAAACTGTTTTGAACTAATATTGAGTATTTTTCACTATTCATTAAAAATGAAACCGTATAAAAAAGAACAAAAATGTATCATATGAAAATATTTATGCGTCTATTTAAAATATTAAGTAATATTTGACATAATAAATCTATAAAAGTTATATAATTTTTATTTAAAATGGATTATCTGTTAATAAGAATTAAAACTACAATTATATGATATAGAGTTTTGACCATAAATTAGGGTTTGTTCTTATATTATGTCAATCAAATATATGGGATAAATATCAAAAATAATTTGCATAATAAAAAAAATATTTATTTCATTAACATATCCAATTAATGTAAATTATTTAAATTTAAATGGTTAAATAAACTTTTCAACCATACAATTATTAATATTTTTATTTATATCCAATCGGTTTTGATATTCATTTCTAATTAATTTATATCATATAAATTCATATTATATTTGTGTGAGACATATATTTTTAAAAATTAGTTAATATTATTCATAACCGCTAATTTAACCACTAGGTTATATCTTAATATATTAAATAATAATAGTTTTATAATGTATTATTGATTACTAAAACATGGTCATGTGTGTTACAGAATCCATTAAAAAATTTATTTATTTATTGTAATGAAACCTTTCATCAGTGTTCCATATAGTAAAATCTAAAATTTATGTTGCGTGTAGTGGATGATTTACTTGGTGTTGTGAATAACATAATCCAAACATATAAAATAAACTATATTCAATTATGTATGAAATGAAAAATATTAAAAATATTAATTTAATTTTAAAGAAATAATAACTCACTAAATCTCGGGGTGTTAAAGTATATAATGAGTTTTTGAATATTCAGGTCACATCCCCTAGGAGGGTTAAAACAATTGTGGAGGATATCCCATTATTGTGTATTAGGTTATACTCAAGTTAGGTCCAACACACCTTGTCAGAGTTGTTACCCCTATATATATATCTGTGTGTGTGTTAAATACATATCCCCCTTGTAGTATCCAGACATATATTTAATGTAAGAAACCAACAAATAATATCATTTACAAAATTTATATGACATTTTCCTAAACAATATCTCATCCATAAACGTATCTGTCAAGTCACCCCTATAAATACCCTTAGAAATATCCCTATATATTTGAATAAATTTTTATCAATCTATTTTCTAATGGTAGGAGAAACTTTTTATCTGATTCCATATATAATAACCATGTCTTAAGATACACTTACAATACATCATTTTTTATAATATTTCATGCATTACATAAACACACACCCTAAGACTGTATTAGATTGTAGATTTTGAAAAAATTTATACATAAAAATAGTTAATTACGTGATCTATATTATATCCCGCTATGTTCTTCTCAACTGTAACCCTTCATTTAAACATCAAACACAATACATATCATAATATCCTAGGGGAAGGGATGTAGAAAAAGGGGTGATCATAGATGATCATTATGGGTAATCAATAGAGAAGATTAACCATAGTCCTAAGCCTATGAAAGAAAGGAAATTATTATGAAAATATGAAAGCATACCCTGGGAATGAAATTTCATAAATAGGAATCATGGAATAAATATTGGCAGTTCATGAAATATGAATAACAAGGAAATAATGAGAATACTCTCTGAAATCATAAAAATATAATAAGAAATGGAATTTTGGGATGACACATAAACACAAAAAATGATTTATATATAATTCAAGGCATTAGAGACAAGGCCATATTTTTTGCATGGGATCACTCCTGAAACCAAAATAATAGTCTTTCTTTACTCCGATAACTATCATAGTAGTCATGGTTCACTCAGAGAAGCTTATTAGTAGACCCAGACCTTAACAGGACTGAGTACACTCCCTGTTCCAGCCTTGTATATCTCAAGAGGTAAAAATCATTACCTAATGTGTTGCAAGAAGATATAGGTTCCACCCATCCCAAAATAAAATCATACATCTATGTTCCATAAGAACATAAATCATTCATCATATAAGAAGCCACAAATTTAAATTAGTTTCATAAACATCATTTCATCATACCGTGACACACATAAAAGAAATTCATTTCAAATATTGTATTCCAGCATAAAAATAATCTATTTATTGAGTTAAATAGTATCCATAGTAAAATATAACATATATAAGAAAATATTTTCATGGATATTAAATATTTCTGAGAAATCGCATGAAAATAAATCTTCAATAAAATATCAATTCTTCAAAAAAAAAAATTATTTTCATAAAATGTCATTCTATATTATAAGAAGACATTTTATTTGAAAATAAAAAATATAATTTTTTTTTAAAAAATCATCACATCATTAAGAAATTATGATGGAAAAAAAATTCATTTCATTATTAAAATTTTAATAAAAACATTTATTTTTTACTTTTTTTGGAAAACTCATAGAGTTCCTCATTTTCAAAATAAAAAACAATTCCTTTCATAAATTGTATTAAAAAGTGAACATTGTTAAAAACTAAAATCAAATTCAACATAATAACCCAAAAAACAAATTAAAAACCATTTTTAGATAACATGGTAATGGAAGATAAATTTTAGCTGCTAGAGAACCAAAATTAAACAATCCAAAATTATTGATGATATTGTGAAAGAAATACTCATTTATTTAAAATCAGTAGAATAGTATGACCCAAGATATGAAGAAACATTTATGGTTATTAAAGTGCCAAAATCATCTAGATATGTCTCATAAAAGACAATAATCGGATTTAAATAACCCACACTATAGAAATATATTATAAGGAATGCAACCCACATAAATAAAAGGGTGACATAAATATCTTACCTTTAGTCTTGAATTCTCCTGCTCACATTTAAACATCAATTATATTAATTATAATTTTATTATAAATATACTAAATAATCATATCCACACATATATATATATATATCATATCTAATTTTTTTACATACAACTAAATGTTACTCATATTTAATAATTCCATGTTACTGTAACGATTCAAGTAATATCTTATTTTCTTTACATCCAAATTTGGACTTTTAATCCATTATATTCTTACAAAGATCATTATTTAATCATTTATGGAATGATAAACATGACATATATATATATCATATATATATATTTAATTAATAAATATGTATTCATGGTAATTCATAAAAGATACAGAATGGAAATAAAACACACCATTCATGGAGATTGTAGATCATACATACGCTTGAAAACATGCTTCATTTTATTTTTTTGTTAAATTAAATGAAATTATATTATATAATTTCATTATTCAATCATTTTTATGTCAAATAAATAATATATATTAACAATTTTTATCTTTATTACTAACCATATGATATATAGGTGAATAACGAATCACAACTCATTATAGAGACAGTTCGCCATATGTACACATGAGCGAAATTATCATTTCCCCAAAATATTTGTTAAATGGTTAAAAGGTAAAAATGATATTTTCATTAAAAAATATTGTCATAACTATAATATATAAATATTAAAAACATAATTATTCTACTTCATAAAATTTTGTTATGGAAAAATATTTGTATCACTTTATGGATACGGTAAGTTGTATGTACGCACGAGCGAAACATTAAATTTTTTATTATAAAAGAGATGTATAATGGTGTGATAAAATTATAATTAAATTTAATAATATTTTGAACAAAAATTTTACTTTATTATTATATATATATATTGGATTTTGAGAATCCTTAAATGTGTATAAAAAAAGAACAATCAGTTAGAGTGACTGCCTCTTCTTTAGAATGACTCCTCTATATGTAATATAACAGAATCTAGAGTAGATGATTTGGGAAGAAATAAACTTCTAAAATGTTTATAGGGATGTTTATAAGGGAAATGGTTAGATTTTGATTGATTTAGATTGCTTAATGAGATGTTTACAATAGAGGGATGAGGTTTTATATTATAATTAAGTAGAGGGCACTTTTAGAAATCCTCAAAATATTAAAGTATAATTAGGCTATTCTAGATCCAAATACTTTATAATATAATATAAATAATTTTTTTTAATTAGTGGTTCTATTATGACCCATTTGTGATTATTTAAGATTTTTATATTTTTGATTAATTTAATAATATTTTTAATCAATAAAATATCATTATTGAGAAATTTGATACTTTTCAATTAATTTTCCATTAAATACATCAACACAAAGTTGGAATTCAAATATAATTCTTTCATGCATCTCTATTATATCCTATCGGTTTATAAAATTCTTTAGCCACATTATATCATTCAAAATATGTAAAAATTAATACTATTAAAACAAATTAATTTATTTTTCGGTTGATTATATTAATATTATTATAGCATTGAAAAATATTGTAAGGTGATTATATAAATAATAGAATATAAAAATAAAATTATATAATGAAATTAAATTAATTATATTGAAATTATAAATTTATTATCATTCATATATTCATTTTTTCTCTATATGGACACCTAAATGATTTAAATACATAGAGAGTGACATTCTATAAATATATTTTATTTAAATAATATATTCATTATATTCAATGAATAAATATCAATAAAAAAATACAACATGATCTTCATGTGATACTAGTTGAATTATCTTCATCTAATAATTTTTAAATAGTTTTAGGCTACATTAATATCCATATTTTTTCCATTAACCATTATTTATTCCATTCAACTCTTACCATGACAAGATGTGTGTTTATTAATTAAGGTTTAATATGGTTACAATAAATTTCCAAAATAACCATAAATGATTCATGTATGACATTGTAAAACTTATATAACATTTTTTATAGGAATATAATTTTATGAATTTTATATCATTTAATAAAATATTATTCATTATAAAATATCATATTTGTTAATCTTGATAGTATTAATTACATGGATTTTCAAAACATATCAATACACTATTGAAATCATGTGTATTTATTAATTGAAATAGAGTATTGGTTTTTTTGTTTTCAATCATCATTGGGTTGATAAAAGGGTTTTAAAAAATGTTGGTCTTCAATTTGAGGCTAAAATCAGTATTAAAATTTGTTTAGTTTCCCAGTGGTTGAAAATATTTTGGGCCTCATAATTTGGGGTTTTGTTAAAACAGATGTATTTTTACAAAAGAGTGAATAAGATGTGGAATGGATAATGAAATTAGTGAATGAAGGGAACTGCGTATAACGAGACACGAACCATGTACCATTTAGCAGGAACGGTTCACGGACGATGAAGGGCACTACACTTTCCTGATGAAAATGGTTTAAAGAAAAAAAATGGTTCGCAGTGAAGGTTCTTGGTTTACATAAATGCATGTAATTTGTGGGATGTTAATAGTTTATTGGATGACATGTCATTCATGAAAATGAGGTGGACTTTTAGGAAACAACAAATGGTGTTGTTTTCATAATTTAGTAGGTAATTTGTGCCACCATGTAGGGAGAATGGAGGTATGAAGACTGCATATGGGATATGGTTCTCGAGTGATTCATAGTAAATTTTCATGGAAGTTTAGTATTAACGATTTGGTAAATATTTATTTATCAGATTATGAAGATCTATTTTTTATATAAGGAGTATTTATCACTTCATTAGTAAAAAAACAATGCGATTAAATATTTTGGGAGGGATTTAGTGAAATCTAGAATAACTCATAGGATGACAACCCTACAAAGGAGAAATTTATTAGAAATTCTAATGGAATTTGGTGAAGTCCAGATTGGTTCAAGGAGATGGGTTGCAGAACACGGTTTAAGGAATATAGTCCTTGGAAGATGGTTTGTAGAACCCCATTCACAGAATACAGTTTATGGAAGATAGTTTATGTAGGAGGAGTTGGTCTGTGGAGAAGAACTAGATTGAGAAATTGGTACACAAGAGTGGTACACCGAAGTGTTATAAGGAAGATGAGTGTAAAAGTAGTATGTGGTTATAGTATATAGGGGTAGTACACAGAGCACTCATAGTACATGGAATTCGTGTTATTCGGAGGAAGAAGGCCAATTTACGGAGGCATTACATGGAGCAATCTAAGTATACGGTGCATTGTGGTGCATAGATTAAAATGGCCAGTTCATAGAGGAAAAGTTCACAAACAAACATTATGTGGAATAGTTTATTACATCTTCAGGGGAAAAGGTGACTTCAACAGATCATTTATCTATAGTTGTGTGTTATGATGTAATTCCAAACCATTGAAGTGACCATCATGTTGATAAAATGAGTTTAGATTCTTCCCAAAGTAGTGATCATGGTGGATTAAATGGATTTGATTTTAGGGACATGGTGTGCTATCCCAAAAATCATGTAAAGGCAGTGTACTGGGTTAGAGTGAATGTGTTATACTATTACACTTCACAACTGGTGAAGATTATTGGAAGTTGGTATAATGGAAACTTATTGGTGTATGCTCCGTATACGTAGACCTTCATGGTGAACCATGTAATTTTTTTTCATTTTCTTTGAATGTGACTGTCTATTTATTTATTTTCACATCAGAAATGTAAACTAGTTCCTAGCAATATGGGAACAAGATCCATTAGTTTAAAAGAAAAGTTTACACCCTGATTCACTGCTCCCCACTCAGGGTGTTTTGGGGTACATCATGTTTTATAAGAGATTAAAGGTTGTTGGTGATAGATCCTAACTTCATTTCAACAATTGACAATATAGTAAATGTCTTGGGATTACCCCTCAATGATGAAATAGAAATTAAAATATAGAAGAATATGATTATATCCCATCTATGATATCATAGAATGGAAGTCCTATTTTGTATGACACAAGGAATATAGGTCAGTTGTCCAACTGGTATGTCTATGATTGATAGTTACTAGAAAATTATTGAGGATGATGCCAAAGCACATAATTAACCCACTGTAGCACTTTATGATTAGATATATCAAAATGGGATGAATTTTATGTCAACATATTTATTGAAAAAATACATTAGAATATTTATGAAGGTTATGTTAAAGTGACGGAGGATAAACAATAAGTTTTCCATGATAGATTTGATGATCTGAAAGTGAATCATAAAGAAAATGAAAATAATTTTTTAATCAATTTAATGAAGTTGTTGAAGATAAATGAGGACTTAGTGAATAAATCAATAATATTGATATTGTAAAGAGAATCACGAAAGGAATTACACCTCCTTACAATGAAAAATTATTTTTATTATCTATTGTGTAGCGTGGTGTGATATGATTTGATCTTCAAACTAAGAAATTAAATGACTCATGTAAGAAATGAAATTTCATTCAAATCCATAGATAAATGTGAAATTGTAAGAGATGTTATTGATGAATAAAATGTGGAAAATGATGTTATTTCTCTCATTTAAAATGAATTCAATGTGGTAAGAGTTTTATTTGAATGAAAGAGACCTTAATATAGTTTTTATTGTGGTAGAATTGGGAACATTTCATCTTGGTACACAAGAATGTTTGTTGGTGAAGATAGAAAATCTGGAGAAATGCAGAATCCATAGAAATGGTTTTTCAAAAAGGTATACATCATGTCTGGTAAGAAACTGTATATGAAGGTTTTTTGTGAAGAAGAAGATGATGATAGTGGATTATTTATGGAATAAGAACCTTAATTTAATCATATAACCCATAAATCAATTATGTCTACCATTAAAAAAACAGAACCATTAGGAGATAAATCTAGATATAATCCATTCACTATTGAGGTCGATCTCATGTTAAAATATAAGGATACTTTTGGTAAGCTTTAAAATAAATGAAAGATATATAAAATGTGGAATTAAGTTGTGGAAGAGTCATCAGAATATGTTGATATAATAGAAGATAAAATTGATCTACTTGATGATTTAGTAAGATAACATTCTACAACCTTTTAATGGTCATAATACGTTGTTGAAATCAGTCATAGAATTAAAGAACATTCAATGAAAATTAATGTAATTATGTTAACATTATAGGAGAAGGATAATAATTTTGAGGGACTTGAATAAGATTTTTTTTACTCATATGATTAAATGTGAATGTGAATCATGTATAAAAAAATCAAATAAGAAAATTCAGTTTGGAAAATTCTCAGATGATGAACAGCTTGATCAAGATAATTGTGGTTCAGAAGGATTTGAAATGGTTATAAATGATGAAATACCCTCATGCATGGGAACATAAGAATTTGTTAAGATGCTCAAACATTTAATGATAGATGTAAAATAGGAAAAAGTAGATAAATTATGGAAGGTAGACATATCATAAACACTCCTAAAGATAAAACTAAGAAAGACTTAAATCATACTGAAAAAAGGATTGAAAACAATTATAGAGTTTCCTGAGAAAATATAAAGTCAAACTATCCTCCCAAGGAAGTTGAGATGAAGTGAAATAGAATTGAAACGATATTTCTACATTATAAACATCAATTATCTGGTTATCTGGGCCATACCATGCTATACTGTGTAGAGGCAATGAACTATTTGAATGGGGAAGTGATAAAAAGTAAAAAAAATATAAAAATTAATATCCAAATTCTTTTTTAAGATAAATTTTATATGGATATTTTTTTCATTACTATTAATTTTTTATTAATGCATTTGTTTTTAGGAAGTAGAAAGAATGGAACATTCTATACTGAACCAAGAGAAAATTCAATACCCACCAACCAGACATTGTTTCTCTTACAAATAGGATTTCTCTACCTGAAAAAAGAATAAGAGTACAAAGAATCTACTCAAATGGAAGATATATTGGAAAGGAAAAATTTATATTTCAATCAATATAATATTTCATTTATGGAAAAAAATAAAATTGAAAAATTAATTCCTGTAGAAGTACCTCTCAATGCTACCCAGATCATCAGTACTTGGATTCTCAATTGTGGATGCTCAACCCATATAACGATAAATTAATACTTATTAATGAATATAAAAAATGTCAATGGAAAATTGAGATCTGGTACTGATTTTTCATTTATGATACAACGTTTAGAACTATTGAATATTCAAAAGGTTACTTGAAGAAGATAGAAGCTCATTATGTGGATGAGTTTCATCAAATTCCTGTAAATGCGTGTCAACATTGCGACTTGAGAATAATGGAGAAAATCATTCAAAATTGGTTCACTATAAAAGGTATAATAGTGAATTATATCATGAAGGGATGCAGAACAAATGGAAACTTATATCAAGATGATAATAAATAAAATATTTGTTACATGTCAGTTTAGAAAGATAACACCTTGGGGAACTGGAGGATGTTTCACACTTATCAACAAGATAAGGAAAAGATATCTAAAATTTATAATATCATGGATATTTAATTATGATGAATAAATGGTGGAATATAAGTGATTTATTATTGCGAGGAAAGTTGGTGTGTAGTTCTTATCATCCAGAGATGAAAAGTGAAACAAATATTCACGATCTCATTTATATAGAAGTAAGTGGTCTGATAAAAATTTCAATAACATATGTATATAGTTACTTCATCATTTTCATTAATGGTTATTTTTTAACTTCTTATATGACTGTTATATATAAGAAAAAACAGGCGATTGATTACATAAAAACTTATCATCGAATATCTAAGAATCATACCAAATGAACAATAAATGTTCTAAGGTCTGGAGATGGAGGGGAATACACATCCATTAAATTTGAAGATTACATAGAGAACAAGGAATAAAATATGACACAGCTTCTAGGCTGACTCCATAATAAAATAGAGTTGTTGCACACCAGAATCAACAGGTGAATTGTATAGCCATAATAATGATGATTGAGAGTCTTATCTTTCACCATTATTAGAAATCTGTTGTTCAAGGTACAATTTATATTAAAAAATGAATATGGATTTACATGGGGAAATCCAAGAAAACCTATTTGTAATGGCGCATAAGGAATACATATTTGAATTATTTTTAATGTTTTCAGATGTAAATGGTTTATCTAAAAATATATATAAATCAGGGAATGTATTGTGATGTGGTGGATGATAGAATATTCCATGGATACACAATTATTAAAAAAGACAAAAAATGTTTTAATAAATGTATTAAAAACATTTTTGAATGAATTTATGTAAATATCATCAAATATATAATTACAAATGGATCAATTAATTTTTATACTAACGTGATATAATTCATAGAAGAATTTGGACATGGAACAAATAAAAAAAATATGTGTAAGAATTCCTAGATGACATCTAGGAGCCACATCATGATGTTGAAACCGAAGAAAAATCATAATAAGAAACCATGGCTAATGATCATTATTTTTATCCTCATAGGGGAAATTGATGAGAAAAAATTGATCAATCAAACATCACTGTGGATTGGAAAGAACCTATGAAGATACATAGAATGAGGAATAAAGTAAGATAATCATTCCTTTTACTGTAGAACCATCATCATTTGAATAAGATATGAATGATAATTCTAGAATTAAGTCCATAAATGAAGAATTGGATCATATTGATAAGAACCAATCATAGGATCTAGATAGGTGACCCCAAACCCACAACGGGATTGATACACAGATTATTTTCAATAGAAATTTTATGAGCATGGAAATGTGACCAGAAATAAATCATTGATAGTGTGTAATGGATATTTACATATTGAAGGAATTGTTTTTGGGAAAACATTTCATCTATTGATAACTACGGAGTTAATTACACTATTTCATGGAATGAAAATTAAAATAAAATACAATTTGTATCAAATTGTTGTTAAAAAATCATTCTTAAATGGTTTCCACAATGAATTAGTCCTTATTAATCAACCAGTGGGCTTCATTATTGTTAATAATGAAATGAAGGTTTGACGATTAAATAATGATATATATGATCTTAAATAATATCCATGGGCATAGTACTATTAGATAGATTATTATCTAAGGAAGCGCAAATTTAAAAGTGGAGTAATGGATCACAATCTATATGTTAATTAATATCATATTGATATATTCCTGGTTCTTTTGTACGTATATGATATTATGTTTGGTGGAACAAAGAAGAGATTTTTGGATGAAATTTCTAATCACATGAGATATAAATTTGAAATTTTTATGATTGGTTAACTTACATACTTATTGGGGATGTAGGTGATCCAGAGGAAGGAAAACACATTCCTTTCACATGAAATGTATTCCAGGGAGTTTTTGAAATTAAATTAATATGCATTATTGTAAAGTAATGTCGAATTTGATTAAGGTTGGAAAAAAACTAGAAAATCATGGTGATGTGACCTCTATTTATCCCACAGTGTATACAAGAATCTTTGGGAGCTTATTTTACATGACAATGACACATACATATATTGTCTTTGAATCATTCTTAGAATCCTTCATTCAATGTAATCTACAGGAAAAACATTTGCAAATAGTTAAAAGAATCATAGGGTACATTCACGATATTCACTATTATGAATTATTAATTACTTTAAGAAAATATAATGATCTTTTAGAATTTTATGACGCTTACTATAATGGATATGTGTTGGATACAATTTCCAAAAGTGGGGGTGCATTATTTATTGGCTAGAATTGTGTGGGATGGTTGAGTAAAAAATAGGAAATCACTTCTCTAAGTATTGGTGAAGCAAAAAATATATCTGCTATAATGTTTTGCACTCAACCACTTTTGATTAAGTGAAAAATAACATAAATTGGTGATGACGTGAAACAACCCATGATGGTTCACTATGCTAAAAAGTGTGCGATTAATCATACAAAAAATCAGGTTCATCATTCTCATACAAAACACATTCAATCATATATCACATCATCAATGAAAAATTGGAATAAGGAGTCATTAAAATGGATCATTTTGTAATTCACGATCATGTGGATGAAAAACATACCAATCAATTTTCATCAAATGTTTTTGAGAACCATCGGTTCAACCTCAGTGTTCTACCACCCCTCTATGCATGAGAACATTATGAAGTCCACTCTTCTTAGTTGTGTTAATTTCCTAAATCTTTTTTATGATATATTATTGGATTGTACTGGAGTTAATATCATGGGGGACTGTTCATAAGGATTTAAAAGTCAATGTTTTTTTCATTGGGTCAATTTCTAATAGTAGAAAATGGTGGAATTCAATGACAATGAAATATTTTTTTTGTTTGAGGATGATGAAAATTATAGAAATTACAAAATGTAATAATGGGGGAGAATGATGAGCTAGAAAATGGATAAAATTAGAAAAGAGAAAACAAATAGTTGTTATGTGTAAACATACATTAATGAATATGAAAATCATTAAGCATTCCAAGACATTAAAACCAAATTCCTGATCCTCTTGTTATCTACAATGAGCTTTTCTCCTTTAGACCTAGATTGTTGATTGGATTTTCTCTAGATTATCAGGGTTTTATTACGTCTTGTTATTCATCTAATTTATCTGTAGTTTTCCATCAAATCAAAAAAGGGATATTATTGAAACCAAGTAGTTTATTTTATTTAAATAGTGGATAGTTTGGGTTTGTGGTCAATTCACATTGAGTTGATCAATGAATTTTCATGAATGGTGGTCTTGCATTTGAGGATTCAAGAAAGATTTAATGTGGCGTATTTTCCTAGAGTTTTCCAAATTTCTGGGCCAAAAAAATCGATAGTTTTTTTGAATGTGGAAGGATTTCTATATCAGAGTGAACGAGATGTGGAATGGTGAACGAAATCAGAAAAGGATGGGAACCATGTAGCACAATACATGAACCACATACTACATACTAGTAATGGTCCATGGAAGACGAATGGAACTATACAGACTAGTTGAAAATGGTTCATTGAATGAAAAATGATGCACAGTAATGGTATGTGGTTCACATTGAGGCTTGTAGTTCCTAGAAGGTGAACTATTCATAGGATGAAATTAATTTTAGGAAAATGAGTTGTTGTTTTTAGAAATTGTGAATGGTTTCATTTGTGGAAATAAGGTGGTGACTTATAACAATTCATAGGGAGAATGGTGGTATGAAAATCGCATATGGGATGTAGTTTGTGAGAGTTCCATTGTCTGCGATAAAGGTAATGTCAAATATATGATTTCATAAATCATAGTTTACATGATTATTCTGATCTAAAATCCTATATGGTGAGTATTAATGCCTTAATTAGTAAAAATATATACTTTTATTATAAATATAGTAAGGAATTTGGTGATTTCTAGATGGGTTTGAAGGAAGAAAATCCCGTAAAGGGTACATTGATTAGATATTCAATAGGAATTTGGTGAAGTCATAAATTTTTCGTGAAAGATGGTTTACTGAACATGGTTTGTGGCATATAGTTTGAGAAAGGTGGTCTGCTGAACATGTTTCACATAATAGAGTTCATGGAAGATAGTTTGTGGATGATGAGTTGGTATACAGAGAATAAGAGGTATGCAGAATTGGTACATATGTGTGGGATTCCGAAGTAGTATGCATAATAGGAGTATATAGGTAGTACATGGTCATGGTTAGTATAAGTAGTACATATAGCACTCACAGTATGATGTGCAGTGCTGTACATCGAGTAAGAAGTCAAGTTCGTGGAGGTAGTATGCAGAGAACTCGTAGTATGCGATGCGATATGGTATATAGATGAAGAAGGCCAGTTTGTTGTGGACACGTTCAGAAAAATGAATTATGCAGAACAATATATTACATCTATAGTGTAAAATTGTACTTTAACATAGAATCTATCTATAGTTGAGGATGTATGATTTAATTCCAACCCATTGAAAAAAACATCATGTCAATAAACTATGTTCAAATTATTCCCAACATAGTGAGAAAGGGGGAGTTAATGGAAGTGATCTGAGGGATGCAATGTTCTATCATAAAAACCATATAAAGTCATTGTTCCTACTACATACTGAACATGAAAAACAATTGTACTCCACAACTAGTGACAATTTGTGGTCTTTTGTACGACCAATAACATGTCAACATATGCTTTGTATAAATAACCATTCGTGGTGAACCATGTAAATTTGTTGTTGATTTTCTCTAAATGCGATTGTTTCTTTTCTGCACTTCCTCATTAGACATGTTTATCATATTCCCGCCTATATGGGAAGAAGATCGATTCATTTAAATGAAAAGGTGACAACCTGATTCTCACCTCCATTATCAGGGTGTTCTGTGGTCCTTTATACACAATATAACATTGGAAAAAACATTAATACATACCTATTACTTCTAGTACATTTATAAATAATCTAGATGATATTAGTTACATGAAATAATATTTATATTACGAATTTTATATAATTTACATGACATTCCAATTAATTGACCAATTAATGCATTGTCATTGTGAAAACTGATTTGTTGAATATAGATTTCCTAAAAATTTCAAATAAATTATTCTGATAATGATAAATTATTTATCTTAAAAAATACTATTTATAGTAGAATATATCTTCTTGATAACTAAAAATGTAAAATATAATACTTAATAGCATCATTTTTTAAGATATATTGCACATTCAATAAAATAAATTACTATAAAAGACATAAGGTGATCCATGTGGCTCCAACATTCCATAAAAGAAGACAAATGATTCTTTTGGATGGATCTAACTCTTTGGATAAAATTACACTACATTTTATGGTAAAATTATCTTTCTTTTTATGTTATCTTAACCCTTAAATACCTGATTTACCCTTAACGACAGAAATTAAATTTAATTAAATTTAATAGTGTATTTATAAAATTATAATTTGATATTATTAGACTAAAATAACATAATAATTTCAAAAATTTATGTAATTTATCCAAATATAATTCATAGAATTCAAATAATGAATTTTAATGATAATCTAGAAAATGGGATTCTAAACAGGGGTTTTATTGTAAAAATGTCCAAAAGTTCCATATGTTTTTGTATACAAATTTTATGTTAATTTTTTTTACTAATTACTTAAATTGGTTCAACCTATATAATATTATTCTAATTATATTTTATAAAAAAAATTAAATCATAATTTATCTATATAAATAAATTAAACGAACATTCAGTTTTAAAATAAAACTATGTATTTTCACCATTAATTAAAAAATGAAACTTCATAGAGAAAATTAAAAATTTAAAAAAATTATTTTATATCCGAACACAAAATAAGTTTTTTATTTTTTTAAAATTTTCTTTATAAGTGTCCAAAAATATATTTAAAATTGGTTCACCCTTAAAAGGTGATAAAACTACCCTTATAAAAACTATAGGTTATTTTACATAGTATTTGGTTTTTTATCCTCTTGAATCCATATAATATATTAGATTGAAATAATTTTTTCGATTAAATAGATAAAATATATATTTCATTATTATATATCAACAATTATAATTTATTTAATTTATTTTGAAAAAATAAAATTGGCAGCATAAGAATCAAAATATTTCCATTTTATTCGATTTGTATATATTTTCATTTCTGAGTAATTGGTAAAAACTAAATCCATTATATAATACACATATATTTATATGTTATATATTACTATTAATAAATTCTAATTTATTATCAAAGATATACTTATTTATCTTAAAAAACATTATTTTAATAATTTTTTTTTTCAATAAAACCTCATATTTTCTGTAATGAAAACTGTCGAAAGAACATGACATTTAATGTAACATAATCCAAGGATAGTTATTGATTTACTGTAGTATTATATATTGTTGTTGTTTTGTATCCTTCACTTTATTTTTTAAATAATTAACGAACTACTTCATTCCTTCAAATAACACAGGTTGTCATCTGTTTCATGAAAAATATAAATATCAAAGATATTAAATTTTGTTTATAATATATTTACAAAAAAATTTCTGGTCTATAGGTGGGACTTATCTGATACCACATGTGGAGTTATTGAAGGATAAAATATATAATGATAGCAGGATTAATCAGTATTATTCATGTTACCTATCTAATTAAGAATTTTTCAGTTTATTTTTTGTCTTCTATCGCATCACAAGTAAAGGTGAATTGATTCTAAAGTCCTCTCCATCCTCATTTTTTCATTTTTACTATAATAGAACCAAACACAAACATTAAATAAGATTGATTAAATACAATTCCCATATTTCTATTTGATAAGTCATATTCTTATTGTGTTATGATCAAACTCATCTTCAATCATCCCACTAGAAAAATACTATGAGCATTGTTATTTTCTCCCAATAATATTTAGTGTGTATCTAACCGATTTTTTTGGTTCATCCAACACTGAGTTATATCCCATACATTTATAGATTATCCCTTTTATTGAAATAAGATATTCTAAAAATCAATATATATGTCATCATATTAATGTTGTGATGATGCTTCTTACTATTCACATGCATAATAGAAAGTCAATTATTCTATTTTTGTACACACTAATACACATATGATCATATAATATTCATGATAGTAGATAAATAATATTTCACTACTTCTCCGAGAGCTTGTCCCTTATTATATTCTTCATATTCATTTATTTAACTAATAGTTCACATTTTGCATCTTCTCTATGTGAAATTTATGACCAAATTATTGAATTCATTCCTTATTCATCATATTCTTGTGATAGAAATATAAAACTTCATAGGCTCTCTCTCTACTAATTCATATCAATATAATTTATGCTTATAAATATAGTCTAGTATCTATTATTTCTCTTGATAATAGAAAACATTTTCGTAACAGTATATATCAGTTCAAAAACACTATTTTATCTACAAATATTATTTAATATAATTAAATGTATATATGTATGAAAATATACTTGAATAATCAATTTATCATTCATATGATACTTTCATCAATATTACCCTCAATTATTTATTCTCTAAAACTACACATTACAAAATCGGTCATTCTATATTTTAATTTGGTTCTAATGAGAACAAAATTATCATCTAATTAATTTTGAATATAATCCTATATACATTGTCCCAAAATTATTCTGCATCAACATGACATGACTGATGATAAATATATAATTATTATCTTTATTTAAATATAAACATATATGCGTCATCGTGATTACTTCTTCAATAACCCCTCATTCAAATAATGAAGGAATATTTCATTCGTCTATTTATTAACTCGTGATGATTTTAATAACTACATAATAGCATTATTTAATTATAATTCATGAACAACCATTATCCCACAATTTCATGTATGTTTTCATAAATTATTTATTTTGTTCAAAAAGACAATATTTTTTTAATCACATACATGGACCATTTAGATTCATGAATCTCATACATGATCATTCATCTAAGGGGATCATTTACATGATGATTTGAATATATGAATCATCTACATGAACATTGATCATCTAAAATCACCTTATTTAACATGCATCAGATCCAACAAATCCACATGAGAGGATTAAAACATTGACTATCTGTAGGGGATGGTGATATTGAATTTGTTGGAAGTGAACCCATATAGTCCTTGTCGAGTATGTGTGGTAGATTTTCATAATACCACATTCTAGTGGATTCAATAATCTCATAGGAAATCCTCTTACCCATGTGCAAAAATCAATTTAGAATTATGTAGGTAATGAAAAATCAATTTCATGCTTACATCATGATTCCTTGTGAAACCCTAGGTCTCCTCACAACACAATTAATATATTATTGTAAACAATGTTTTACTTATATGAATATACCATTTACCTTCACAGATCTAAATATATTCCCTTAAATGAGCTTCCATATGATTTTTATACCCTTATGCAGCTTAACCACTACCTATATGTAAGGCATTTGTTATCTTTATATAGTAATGAGTAACCCTTTCGAAACATTCATTTACCATCAAACATGGTCATTTACCGTTATAAAGTGCATAATAACTGATGACAACCCTTATGTGGATCAATATTTAGCATCACATAATGAAAAATAATGTGTGGGTAAACATATAGAAGTCTATATATACGTTTATGAAAATATTTATCCCTTAAAAAAGTTTTTCAAATACCCTCATTAAAGGGATAAGATTTATAAATGATTTTATACCATTTCATGAGTGCCTATGTACCCTTGCATGAGCTTCTATACCATTACACATGCTTCTGTGTGATTTCAAAATAAATTTCTTATACTTTCTTCATGAAATATTAACAGAATCAATGATATTACCCAAATTTATGGATTATATTATTCATCGATATTATATTTCCATCCAAAAACATCTAGGCATTATGGTAACATCCTCAATATATTGACCTCAAAATTTTGGCTTCATTTCGAAAAAAAATATAACTTCCTCACTATGGACATAACATCATGGTTGAGTTTCCCTGTTATATCCATCAGAAGATCGAATAACCCATTTTATAGCTTGAATCTATTCACCATATATGTATTCGAATTATGTATATTCATACTAATTTTTACCCATTATTACTATTCCGATATGAAGATGTTAAGTTAGTGTATATATATAATTTATTTAAAAAACAACAATTATTTTACAGATTAAAAATTATATATAATGAACATCATTCATTAACTTCTGTGGTGAGTGTCCTATTATCTCTTACATCTAGGAGGGAATCTAAAAAACGTCTTCTAATAAAGTTGATGATTTTGTGCAACCACCAACAAGTACGGTGAATAGTACTCATGAGGTTACCACACATTTGGGAATCCAAACTCAAATTGATCCCCGCTATTACATCCCATCACGACTGATCATTTTTTCCAAATTATAACATATATCCCCTATGGAAGGGTTAAACATATATATGGGGTCTCAAAATATTAGGTAACAATTCCAGAAAAACATTCAAAAAAATAAAATAAAAATAAAAACATGTTGTGGGGAAATGTTATATGTAAATTTTGAATGAAAAACATTATTGTTATTTAAATTCATAAATAATTACTTCATGTAGACATTGTGTCGAAATTAATTTTATTAGGAATATTTATTTTATGTTGACATATCTTGAGTGAGAGAGACTATAGACTATTATTTTTTGATTATTTGGTTATTTATTTGTTTCAATGCGCATGTTATTAATTTTTGATTTATAAATGGAGTTCAGTATATGATCCCTCTACCTCATCATATATATATGACATTGCATGGCCTTGAGTGATTTCATTAATTTTTATATGACAATATCAAAACCACATCACATGTATGTGAGTATTTTGGTCGAAAGATGAGGAATAATGAAGGAACACATCGCACCAAGATTTTGATGATTATCATATCAGAATAACATGCATGGGATGGATTTGGTGATGTAACACTGGTCAATTATAACTAAATGGTTACCCTATGAGAGTATGTTCATCCATTATCTCTCGATGGATTAACCATTATAAAAAAACACATGACAAAATCATTTTTATTTATGTATGTATGGTTTATTAAATTTTAATTTCATTTTGTAAAGATAAACATATGGAATATTGCATAAGAATGCGTTGATAACATAATCTTAATATATAATGATTTTTTTATTATAAACCCTATTTATGTTTTGAGATTGAAAAATTAGATTAATCATGTTAAGTAGAAACGTTTTTTATTTTCATTGATAAAAAAATTCACTAAGTAATATATTATGTGAAATTCTATCAGTCACTACGACTCTAATTAATCCATATAGTCATAGTGATCTATTGCCATATTTACTGGTACCACCCACTATTGAGTAGTCTTTATGAAATCAGAAGGTTAAAAATGATATTATTTTTAACAAAAAATTATCTACATCTACCTTTTTATGTTGTTAATAATATGGAATATATTATTTCATAGGTATAATACATAGATATTTTTAAATTTCTGAACAGATTATGCTCCCACATGTTATTGTGTTTTTTCTAAAAAAAATTAATTGAAACTCTCTCAGTAATTACGTAGGCATACAATCAACATTGAAGATAAGTTATAATGATCACTCATAATAGGATGACAACTCTAATGATCATTGAATATCTAGAAGTTATGGGAATGTATGATTTGATAAAATAGTGGGTGACATATAGTGATTAAATTAATCATTACTGTCAAATGGGGATATGGATAATGGAATGATTGTAAATGCTTATATATTGTAGATAATATTGAAATCATCATCCTTAAATTAATCATACTAAGATAAATTTTATATAATTATAATAAAAGGCCGCCTTTAAAATACAAGAGTAATATTTGTGTGTTTGAATATTATTATAATATGAGAATAGGATATATGTATTAGAATGCCAACATCTTGTTTAGCCTATTGGAGTGATAAATAAGGATTAAGATAAATATAAAAATCATATTTTATAATTGTTTATATGTCCATTGCAATATTTTTTCATATATATATATTGAAATATAAAAAATACATGTAAAAAATTGTGCAAATAAAATGTTGTCTGGTCTCTATGTGTTATACTATGAGGGATAATTTAAAAAAAATCTAAGATATCCAGTGCACTAGGTAAAGCCCCCAGCCATAATATCCTAAAGAAGATACCTCTATTTATTACATTGTTATAGATGCAAGATTTGAATCCCAACAAACTGATTAGTTTTCTTGTTTTGGAATCCATATTACATACATGAATGTTACTTTACAATTTAGTATATAAATTACAATATAGAAAATCTGTTGATCATGCCACTATTCTACTAGAATAACCTCACATATGAGTCCCAATGAAAATCATGTAACCCTATGAAAAATAAAATACAATAAAAGGGTGATATAAAATACTATGTAAGGGTAAGTGTACAATGGATATTGTTATAAATAAATAAGAATAAACATTAATTGAATGTGTATAACTATAAAACAAGACATTTAAACATAATCAAAATCATATTTTGAAAAAAATAAATTAATTTAAAATAATTTCATATTAATAATAACATGAATATTAATATAATTAGATATTCACATGGATTATAATTAACTTATCTCATTATGAGCGAATGCAAAAAGTTTGATATCATAAACATACAAGACATCGTATATATACTGTTAAGACAACATCTAATACCAAAACTAGTTTGCCTAATGAGACCTAAAATGTATCTACGGGCTATAGCTGGCTCAAGAAATTAACTTAATATATCCTATTCATTCTTCATTGAAAAAGTTTAATCATAAAAAACATAATCATTCATATTGAAAAAAATGATTATGACATGTAAAAACATCAACAATAAACCACCAATGATATAAAAATAGGACATCCATGGTAAAAATGATCATAAACCCTTCAATAAAAAATGATATATGATACCATAATAGATCAAACTCAATCAATCCTATGATCCAACAAAGGATGTTGAGATGGATGAAAATACAATAATAAAATCATTAATAATTTCTTTAGTGAAGTACATATTTTTAATTTGAAATCATTTATTTAAAAGGCCACACATGTTCAAATAACAAATATTCGTTAAAAATAATTTTGTAACCATGTAAAGGAATATTCACGATATTATTGTTTCATTATGTTAGAAAAAATAATCTCATTTTGTAAATTTTTACAAAAACATTCATTATGTATTTTTCTAAAAAGTCATAATATAACTCATTTTTTAAATGAAAAAAGTATTCCATTCAATCCATCTTATAAAAATTAAATCATGTGTAAAATGATTTAATTTTTTTAAAATAATAGTAAAAGTTATTTGGAGAACATTTTTAAGAATCATGGACATGGGATATAAATATTACCTAGTAGATATTTACTTATAAACAATCTTAAATAATAATGGGATTGTAAAATTAAACCTTACACAAAAAATTATTAGAATATTATTCCCCATCAAATAATTATTATTATATTGATATTTATTTACCATAATAATTATAATAATAGTTATAAAATATATTCATGGAGACTATATTCACCACACTAAAGAAATAAGTGGTTTATAATGCATGTTTCCCACAAAAATAAAAGTTAGACAATATAACTTACAAAGAAGAATCTATTAATTTAACATGATTTAGACACAAGTATAATGGTTTAATGATTTTTATTATTTTATTATATAACTTTATCCAAATTTATGGAATCATATATGATCCTCTTATACCAATTTATAAAAAAATTGTTATTGGGCTTGTTTTGGGTGTTAACTACTTTATTTTCTAATGCATATTTTTACCTATAAGATTGTTTCTTTTGTATAGGATATATAAAATTTATATAAACAATTACATTAAGTTCATATATATTTTATTTTCTTATTATATAAAATTTTAAAATCAATATTGATTTGCTAATGTGGAAAATTAATCTCATCGCGTCGTGGAGACAATTGGTCGTACATAAGCATGAGCAACAATATCATTCCATTAACAGTAAATAGATAAGAAATTGGATAAAATATTTATTATTAATAATAAATATCTTATAATATTAATTATTTATTTCATTATATCTATCATTATAAACATCCAAATATTTTGGTGGTGAAAAACAAATTACACCTCGACATGGAGATGGTATGTTGTACGTAAATATTTGTGAGGCTTTCATTTTTTATAGGACAGTTAATTACAAAATATTTTTGTTCCATAACCATAAGGACATATAATAATATATATTATTATATAGTTTGTTTAATTTATCATTGATTAAACTCTTGATGATGAAGTATAATGAGAAGTAAACTGGAATTGAATGCTAAAACAATTACTACTTCTTCGATGTACATTCTTTAAATATCTTCATTATGGATTTAGAGTTGGTATTTTCTGAATACAAGGGCCTCCATAAAAATGAAAAATGTATTTCTAGGATAAATTATTAGTGTTTAATCAAGATATAAATACCAATGTGGTGTGAAAAATTGAAGGAGGTTGTGCCATTTTAAAATTGAGGTGAGGGTCACTTTTGGAAACTGTCTAATATTAAATTAATATAAATGAATTTTTGATTTAAAATATACCCAAAATAATTTATATATAATATAATTTGGGAATAGATAAAAATAATTTTACCCAATATTATTATTCAATTTCATGTCTAATTATAAACCAAATCTATGAGTTTTAACTTTTATTTAAACATCCACACGTAACGTTACAGTGTGTATTTTATTACTTTTAATGTTAATATATTAACAATAAAATGAAAAATTAACCATAAATGAGTCTTGTATGACATTATTAACTTTATCCCAATCATTTTTTAGACATTTAGAATTTTATAAACATTATTCCATTCAATGAAATATTATTTATTGAAATATAACATTAATTTAAAATATCATAATATTCATTTCTTTGACTTTTATAAAAATGAATAAAACATGGTATCTACAAAATAAACAATAAAAATATATCACTAAAATTTCAATGACATATAAAATTATTTTATGAAATAAAATATTCAATATTATATTTATATTAATAATTTTATAAACATTTATTTTGAATTCCCATTAATTAAATAATTATAGAATCATTATTGTGTAAGCCATTACATAATTATTTAAATCATAAAAAAATAAAATCAAATACCATAATAAGTAAAAAAAATTTATATTTCAAATATAAACTATTGGCTCAATATATAACATATATTACCACCAGTTAAAATTATTATTTTTGTGAAAAATATAAGTGTCCCATATCGGGCTTTTCATTATTTAACATATTATAAATGCCATTCTCTCACACAGTTGGCTTATGAAGGATATTATTTTCACCCAAGAATGATTTTAAAATAATAAAAATAATCAAATGATATTTTGAAATTCTTTTATGGTAATTTAATAATATTTATAATATTATTTTTATAATTATTTACCCGATTTACCTATATTAGCATTAATATAAATTTTCCAAAATTACAATTCATAATGTCCAAATATAAAAGAGACCTATTTACTAATATTAATCCATACAATTAAAAATATTTAATCTATATTTCAAAATTTAAAACATATAAATTAGAGTAATTAATATTAAATTAATCCGGTCGATGGAAGGAAATATATGTTTATAATGTGAATAAAATTAGCCATAAATAGTTTATATTTTATATTATATGAAATGAAACTAAAAGGGAAATTTGATATTAAAAAAAGAAAAAGGTATATTATCCTTTATTTTGATATTATACATTTTTTTCAATAAATATATAATGTTGGTTGTTGTTGGATATTAAATATTCCATTTATATTTTTATTAAAATATAGGAATAAAATTGATTCACAAATATTGAATTGGTTGTAGTTGATATTCAATTAAGAAATGGTTAATGATATGAGGTATTGTAAGTTGATTATTTTCATATTATTTTTCCTAATGGAATAATTTTTTATTAAAATGTTTTTTATATACCTTTAATTATAATAAACATAATCTGTGGGATAATTCTAGACACCATGTCGTATAATTTGATGTTTGGAAATAATGGTTTTATATTTAATAGGGATTACATGTGTTATGGTAAGTCTTGTCATAATAATGAAATATATATACTATAACATGAGAAAATTATTTTTTGAAATCAATGAAAAATAAAATGAGAATTAAAAATTTCCAAGTCACCAATAGAACATCATAATAGAATATAAAAATTCTAATATATTAAACAAATTATGTCAAGATGTATATTTAAAATATTTTGAGAGAAAAACCATTGTAGATTAACATGAATTTTTAGAAGGAAAAATAACCAAATCCCCATCCATTGGGATGGGAGAGAGATCCATAGAACTAATGTATTTTAATAATAAAAATATATGGTTTCTACTTAAATTATTATAAAGTGGTCACTTATCCTAAATCCTAAAATTTATATATGACAGTAGTTGATATGTTGATATATAATTTATTAGGTGTAAATATTTTTCTTTATAAATTTGGAGGATGATCACAATAATTTTTGAATAAATATTAGAAATGTGTTTACAAAACAACACTGAAAACATGGTTGACAATATATAAACAAAGTATTCATTAATATATTAAATGAGTTTGGGATAGTTTTGAATATCAATACTCATAATACACATAATGGAACAATGTATGTGAAATTTTGAATTTTACATTTAAAGATATAGAATGATCTATGGTGAGTCATAAAACATGACCATTATCATTTAGTATATATTGACTAAAAAATGTAAAATATACTAAATAAAGTAAAAAACTCTATTTTGTAAGGGTTTATATCAGAGTAATAGTATATGAAGAAACCTGCTTTATAACTCAAACATGTATGGGTATGTGTGTCTTTTATTAATATAATACCTATAAACAAACAATATTCCCTAAGAATAATGTTAATAATAAAAGGCTATAATAATGAATGTAAAAGATATTACATAGATAACCATTTATATTGAAAAGTTATTGCAGAGACACATATCATAATTAATTAAAGGGATCACATACACATATAAAATTTTCAGACAAATATTTACATTGCTTAAGTTAGTACTTATGATACATAATAGTGAGTATAAGAATAATATGAACAATATATAGTTTGATAAAAAGTGGTTTAATACATGCTAATATTGTGTATGTATAATGGAGTGGTTATAGAACAAGTATATTATAGTTTTACAATCACCGAGTTAGGTGATACATTAATCCTTGAGAACAATTATCCATTAACCAATTAGGTTGTAGTTGATGAAGAAACCACGATTCCAGTGAACGAATTCATTTATTACATATTATATTGTTAGAAGATAAACAATTCATGTCATAAAGGCTCTAAAATTTTAACAGTCATCAAAATTTAAAAACATACATTACTTCCATTGTACATTAGAAGTTAAAAATATATTATGAAACATTTTCATACAGACACTAAAGTCATCAAAATATTCCGTCATCATATCCATGGAAATGAAACAAATAATGGGTGATCTTAGATTCTAATTATGGGAAGCATACACCAAAATACATCATAAGTGGATAATACATTAATAATATAACATAGTTAATAATCAATATATATTCCATTTTAAAAAAATTAACTTCAAAATATATCAATGGAAAATATTTACATGATAGTTAGATGGATGTTAATAAAAAAATATCATTAAATGTAAAAAATTATAATGGAGGTCATGATATTACGATCAATTCAACATTCCAATACCACACGATCCTTGTCTCTATGGGCATGTGTTATTAAATTTTAATGATTGAGTAAGTATTAAAAAAAATACCCAACTAATTTAGTCTACTATTTGTATCTTATGACATGTGTATTGATCAAGTGGAAATCTATAACTAATTACCACCTATCCCTTTCACATGTCCTGTGCATTCCTCATATAATGGATCCATAATTAAAATTTTAATATATCTTCTCTTTCAATAAAGAAATATACACATTTAACAAAAAAAGAAACTCAATGTTTCCCTAATATATTAATCTACCTTATTATTAGTCTTCCTTAAATTAATACCATATATTGAAATACTATATTGTTAAGAAAATATTTAAGTATTATAAATGATACCGAATACATCAATGATAACTAAAATATGGACTTGAATGATAAAGATATTGTTCAGTGAAAAACAGAAGGTAATAAAAATCACAATCACAAAAACGGAAATAATGGTAAAATATGGAATAATCCATAAATCATTCAATGATGATATATGTACATAGATTTATAAAAACTAACGTTTTTATGTTATGGTTTTACTTTTGATAATTTGAGAAAAATGAAGTGAAACTTTAAAAGATATTTCATTATCGAATTTATAACTTTGATAAAAAATATGATATAATTCATTTCCATAATTCTTTTCATCCATAAAAAAAATTTAATAAATTTTATTTTATATAAAATATAAATATTCATAAAATAACTAAACCTTATTTCATTGAAAAAAATTGAAACATATATAGGAAGGTTAATTTAAAATTACTGTTAGTGGAAAAATGAAATCAAGATTATTCTATGTATGTTAAAAATGACATTCAATTCACACCTTAAAAAGATAAAACTATTTCGTTCATGAATCATTAAGGCAATTATTTAAAAAAAATTCAAGTTTATGTAAAAGGGAGTATAAAAATACCATTAAAAATAATTTAAAATAAGAAAAATTCATTAATGAAATATATTGACAAATAATGATATTGAATAAAAATATCTATAACCTCAAAAGGAAATAAGGTCTTTTATTTATATTAAAAACTATAAGTTATTGATTTTTAAAGAGTGTAATGATGGAATATAACATTAAAACAATAAAAATAGAAAGTGTAATATATTTAATATGGGTTATAATAATTGAACCATGATGTCAATCATTCTATAAAATTTTGATATGAACAATATGAATAAGAGAGATACTATAAATATTGATTCCATATTGTATGGGTTCTATTTATTTTAAATTACAGTAAATGAATAAAGAATAATCATTGACAAGATTATGTTGATGAATAAATCATACTCACATGAGGAGGATTTCAAGTATAACATCAATGATCTTATCATTTGTATAATCAAATCATTTTTATGGAGATACTGTTTATCGGATGTGATAATCATGAAAAAAATATATTCTTTGATATACATATGATAAATAATATGTTTTTTGGATGTACTAAAATTTAACAAGAATGATGTGCGGATCTTGATTATGATTTATTGGGTATAAAATAGAAAATATTGATGAATTGGTATTCCTAAGTATGATTATCCCTTTCTAAAAATGTTTCAATATTTTATGAGATATGTTGGTTGGTTTTATGGATTTTTTATTTGTGTTCATTTCTTTCATTTACATTATATATTTGTGGAAAATATCAATTAATTATTCTAAGTTCCGTATAGATGATGTTATTATCTCTATATTGAAGATATTGAAAGGAAAACCATCCATGGTAATTGAATGGAATGGTTATTGGACGGTGTCTAATTTAAATCCAATGATTCAATGGGAAATTTTCTAAGAGTTCATATCAGGAATGAATTTCATTATCTAATATGATTTTGAGATGAAATATGTAAAGTGGATATGTAATGGTATATGGTCAATGGCATGGATCATGGAATACAATATAGTTAGTCATAAAATTAAACCACATATACTTTTGTGACACAGTTCTTTGTATAAATATGTCAAAATACATATTCATAAATCGTGTTATAAGGAATGAAATTAACGAAGATGATACCGTGAGAATTCCATGAATATGTGTTAATATTTTTTTGTATTTTAACAGTTATATAAAATTAATGACATCCGTTACATGTCATATTAACCACCCTATAACCATGTGTGTAAGATATGTCGAAACTGTTAAAAATACATAAACTACATAGTGCGTCCCATGAAAAAAATTTAGATTTCAAATATGGGAATATTTAAAAATATGCTGACTTGGAATTATTTTATGATTTTTTTAGTTATTTTAGTCTATAATAACTACAATTATGAGTTTTATGTTTATGAATTTTTTGGAATAAGATAAAAAGGCCATGTTTTAAGAAGTTATTGGTTCTTCTACTTTGAACATCGTAAAAAAACTATAGGAATTGGATGGGTACTATAAAAAATATAAAATATCCAAAATATAATATAAGATAATATTAATTTGATAATTTTTTAAAATAGTCTATTGATGTTCATTAAATGGATGATGGGATTATATATGATATTCATTTTATATCCTAGAAAAAATTGGTGATCAATCTAACACTAATCTTACTAAATAATTTTTATGTATCAAATTTAGTTACGAGATCTACTAAAATTCAACTGATCACTGACGATGTATAACCGATAATGAGAAGAGTTTTATTTTGAATACATTTAATGTATAGTGAATAATAAGAAAAAGTCATTCCTCAAAAGAATGATTTTTGTGAAAATTTACTTCTACAAATAAACTGTTTACATTTATATTTTTATACAAACGAATAGAATAATACCTTAAATGGTTTTGTAAAATTAATTATGGAATTAAAATAAGGTAAGTATCACTTCAACAAAAAAAATTCAATTTTTTTGGACATTAATATTGAAATTATAAGTTATTATAATCTTTTTGAATTTGAATATAATGAACCAGTGGGATGTTGTAGAGTGTGTTATAAGTATAACATTATAATAAATATAAACCCTTCCAATTTATAGACGAAGGATAATACTAGTGTATTTTATGTTTGTGGGGGATCCATATTTAACCAATGATAATCCTTTCATTTTGAAAGGTGAACCTTGTAAGAATTCATGCCTTTTGGGTGTTTGTGTATGTTTTTTTGTGATAATGAAACCAAAAATTTATATATATACATAGGGGTAAAATATTATAATAATCACATTATAGTGAATTTTATAACTATAAACCGACACTCATTCACCCATTATACTAACATATAAAATACCCCATCATACCCTCCTTGAGCGTAATTAAAGGTACAAGTTGACCTTTATTTGATTTCCAATTAGTATTAGAGCCGTCAGGTTCACATAAAACTATATTCAGAATCTCAAATTTTTCACATTTAGAATATGTAGATTTAATCATGAGATTATAGTGAAGCCCAGTTTCACAGATTTTATTTCAGTTTGAGGACTTAATTATGATTCTAATACATCATAGGAGAAATTGAAAATTAATTAGATGAATAAGAAGAAGTTGATAACCCAATAATAAATATTGCTTGTAGGGTCATGTGTTAGGCAAAATATAGATTGATCATTATTATATTGATGTAGACATGATGTTAGATTATCAATATAGGATATGACAAATTCTCCTACCTAATTTGGATATGGTATTCATGTGATTGTACAATATTTGAATATTTGTGTTTAAATTTTTTATAAGAATATACTTCAATTTGCTGTGATCATCTCTCAATAAATTATTCTATCTGGGATTTAATTTATATTATTCATCGATTTACCTTTGAAATAATATCTGTTATTTGTTTTATTTTTTATAATCAGCAGGAACATATCACTAAACATAAAGATGATATAGATAAATATATGAATTCTTTAACTGAACACACATTTAATTGTATTATTTTATCAAAAGTAATGTTATAGTGATAGAATATAATAATTGCGAGCTCATGGGCAGGTGATCTAAATTTTAATAGGAGCGTATCAATGAAATCCAAGATGAGGATGAGTCAATTGAAGAGTTTTATAATTTTTTTCATCTATTTTATATAAATTTGATAAATAACATTGAAGTCATAAATGTGAAATTTGATATAATATTTGTGATATTTAAGAACCATGATATATCAATAATGTAATGGATTAGAATATAGGATGGAAAAGTTAGAATAGTGATAATTAATTTTGAAGAATGATATATGAAAAAATATTGATGAATAGTATATTCTCAATATAAAAAATACAAATATTTTAATTATATTTTCTAATATTATAAGAGATCCATGATTAGTCTTCAAAAAATATTGATGGAAATTTTATATATATCCATTGAAAAATATAACCAGGATTCAATTATAAAAATTTATCTTTTTGTGAGAAAATGATTATTACAACATTTAATAATCACTTCAAGGAAATATCCTTGAGAAATGTATAATCCCTATCTACATTTCATTAATTTTATGAATCCTTTTTTCTTGAAAAATAAATGTTTAAATTATATACCTACATAATTGTAGTTGAGAATATGTTATTAGAAGAAAATAATTTTATCAATGATGTACTGAAGAATGAGTATGGTTTCGAGTTCCCATGAATCACCACTACCAGTGATGAATTAGGCCAAAAATAGCATGGTAGTGAATCTAAGAATTCTCCAATGTATACACTTAATATGGGAAAAAATATTTTTGAAAAATAATTCTAGTGAAATTATATTTGGAATTATTCAATGAATTATTGGTAAAATACAATAATCAAATAATCATAATAGAATCCATCATCAAGGGGGGAACCGTGATGAAGAATAAACTATCAATGATTTATAAGAAATTTAATATCTCAAACAGGATTAAGATTTAATGGCTTTACTATAGATGTTGCAGAGGTAGTGGAAATAATTGTGTTAAATTATCATTATAGTTTTTATTTAATGAAAATATATAGTTCTGACAACATAAATATGTTTATTAATCCAGGAAAAAAATATACAGGTTAAAAAAAATTATCCCATGAATACTTATATCATAGGTGGAATAACCCGATAAAATGATTTTAATGCATGTTTGATTAAAAAATTCCCCAAATTCAAGGAGTTTCATATCTAGTTTTTTATGTGAATAACTGTCATGATAATAATTGTGGAATATATTTAATGGCTACCAGAGTACCATAAAGAATTTATTAGTTTGGAATGTAGATTTAAAAATTGAATGAAAATTGAAATTTCTGGATGGAAAATAATATGGTAATCATCAAAAGAATTATCCATGTGAAAAATGATGAACTATATTATTTTTTTTGAAAAAAATATTGCTTTAAATAATTTATTTATGAGAAATTAAATAAAAATGGAAATACAGTTAATGAATCTTTAACCTCATTTTGTGATATGAACTATTATAGAATGGAATCCATATTTCATCAGTAGATGAATATTATTTTATCGAAAAAATGGAAAAGAATTATTTCACACAATGAAATCGAATAAGCAATGAGATCCATGCTACTAAAGGACAAAACAGATTAGAAACTCATTTCCCACATGGAGAGGATTAAATTTATCAATGGTATATAATAATTAACCTATAAATAATGAAAAAAGTGAGAATGGTGGACTTATAAGAAGGATTATGACATATTTTATTTCATAAAGAATGAGTAAGGAAGATTTAACAGTTGAAGTGAAATTGTGAATGAGTTCGTCGGATGAAATTCATTCTCGGTGTACAAATTATTCCACACATTGGATATAAGAAGCATAGGTCGAGTGGTACATCATCCAAAATTCACATAACATAGTACATAAAAATAAACACAATGTACTTTGGGGATTACTCTTCCCCCTCTATGGGAGCATGTTTCATGGTCCTTATAAATGTTCCTAGTATGAGTAATTCCATTACTATGAATGAACCAAGATGTGTGTTAACCATTGAAGGCCAAAACTCTCATTGGGTTTTCTTAAAAGTCCCCTTAAATGTGTGATGGAGTTTGTCTTTAGATGTAATGAAAAAATGTCTAAAATATTTCCATAATAATATTACAAATATAAATACCCAATAAACAAAAATCTTATTAAAATACGAATAAGAAGATAGTTTTTAATAAAACTGAATTTATTTTATATATTTAACAATTTAAATTTATAAAAACCAAATGATACATGAAATAATTGAAACCAAATTACAGAAATAATATTTATAAAATACATTCAAGATAAGTATATACAATACATAAATGTAACACCTGGTTAATATGTCATATGTCTGACTGAAAATATTTGTGAGATTGAAATCCCATACATTGAGTTACTCATACACCTAATGTTTTCTATCCTCATATAAAATAAATATAAAATTATTATAAATATATTATAGGACCATATTCATATATATTATATAATATATTAGACACCCATTCCCTTTTATTACTTGTTTATGTACAATTCCTTGATAAAATTATATTTCAGAAAAATTTTACTTCATTTTGAACATTTGTTTTGAATTTCTATTATAAATCATCTTATTTTGATTATGTATGCATCATATAAATAATTTTATATATGGTATTTATATCATATATATTATGTATATAGTTAATTATATTAATCCACTATATTTATAGATATAAAATGAAATACACTGTTTATGGGGAAGGTTGGTCAAACATACGAGTGAACGTTGTTTTCATTTTCTCGATAGATGAAATATAATAATTGTAAAAAATATATCTTAAATATATAAAATAATTTATATTTCATATATATCAAACATAATAATTACATTTATCACTTATTAAATTCCTTCTAGAATATAAGGGAAGACAGATCACATCATTTCAGATGATGATAGTATGCGCTACATTAGAGTGATGTAATCTTCTATAAATAGATTGGAATGTAAATATGTATATATTATATAATAATTAAATAATTATAATAATATATAATATATAATATGAAACATTTAATACATTATATATCCATCTTTGATAGCATGTGAGGGAAAAAGAATAATATCAATTCGCAAGGACGTAATATTCTATAAACAAGAATGATGAATATATATATCATATTACGAAAATGGAGATGGTTGTTGGTCATTACCATATTATATTAAAAATTAATTTTCTGTATGATACTAATGATATTATATTATCATTTTATATAATAATTTTATTAGGTTGAGGATGAAATAATACAAAACGCTCAGTTAGGGTCGTTATATCTACTATGATAAAATTTCATTGGTTAGTAAAAAAAGACATCATAGGATATATTTATGACCAAAATTATATTTATATGACTAGAGGAGGTAATTGAGGAACATATTTTGTTTGTGTTTGGTTGATCCAATGGTTTCTAAATGTGTGATGAGGATAGGATAATTGTAGGCCTTTTATAAGTGATTATAGTGACACGCTTATAATATTTTGAAAAGAAAAGGTGTACCACATTTTACAAATTAAAAAAGGGTCCATAATAGATCATATATGATACATTGAAATTATGTGGACTAAATGTAGTCATAAAATAGATTTTGGAATATATTTGGTCATTTAAATAGTTATTCTCATAGTTTATCCCCCAAAAAACCTATCTTTACATTTAACATGGTGAATAAGTTTTTACAATTTTTTAAATAAATTAAGTTAAAAAATTATCTTGAACATATTATATAATGTAACATATTATTATTATAATTATTTAATAGTTATTACATATTCATCCTATTGAATTTATTAAATTTAATTTATAATTATTTTATATTCTTGATGAGAAAACGATTTTATGAAGACAGAAAGTTCAATGGATAAAAATGTATTTATATAATAATTAAAAATAAAAAAAGATTAAATTTACTTTAATTTGATATATATATATACATATAATTAAACTAATGTTTCTATTAAAGAAAATTTAAAAGAAAATTCAACATTATTAATTCTATAATCAATATGGTAGTCTTTAATTAGAACCTTTGTTTGTCACTATTCATTGAAAAATTAATATTTTTAGAAAAATAAAAAAAAATTTAACTCCAGCAAAAATTAAGATTATGATTTAAAAAATTAAATTTACATAGAGAAATTAATTATCAAAATGTTTCAAAAACAATTCTCATTTTCATTCAATAAATAAATATAAACTATATATTTTTTAATAGTATTTTCAAATCAACAAAGAATTTCTTGGAATCTAAATACATTTTTCATAATATATATCATTTATATACTAAATTTAAACATATTAATTAATATTATGTTATTAATAAAAATTATAAATAATGTAATGTCTTCATAATATTGATCATTTCTATATAATAATTGTAATTACATATAATGATTTGTTGAAATATAGTTTTTCTGTGACATACTAGCTATAAAATACATAATTTATTGAAAAAAATTAACAAAATATCTTGGTGTTACATTATATACCATATAAAATTAATTTCACCCTTTAAATTATTCATTAATATATAATAATATTTTCAATCTTATACTCCATCATATCTTGAATTTCTAATATAGCTCTATCATACTGGCGGTTTCAGCTAAAAATTCATACCAGGAGACTGGTATCGTCACATAGAACAATATATATATAATTCAAAATATCCACCACATATTCAACATATAAATGATCATTCTCTAGTTATATGACATATGATTTCAATAGATGTTATGAATTAGGTATGTGCATCCTCATGAGAGACACATGGATCTGATAAAGAACTTCATAGAGGTATGGGGGAAGCACAAACTAATATGCTACAGAACAAATATGATCACGAAATTCAAAGTAAATGATATATCTTGGCATGAGTTTTCCTTACCTTCCAAATCTCATCACTATTATTCATGGAAAAATTATAAGAATTACCATGTCACGAACATCAAATTCTAAATCACAACAGCAATTGTCACCACATCTTTTCTACTAACTCGTAGCATCCTGATGTCATTCTAAATAGTTATAACATTCTCTTCCATTTCATTATCTATATCAGGTCTGAAAAGATATATTTCTCCAACATCATTCTATAATTTTTGAACTCTATATTTATTGACATATATGGAATCAAAATGATCGATCTGAATTGATTAGTGAAAAATAATATTATAAGAAAAAACATCTATATGAAGGTTTTCAACATAACAACCTTTAAAATATTGAGGAAAATATAAAAACATATTGTCAAGGTTATGAATATTTCTCCCAGAGTGAATATCTATCAATGTATGATATACAATGTTAAAACCCATCTCTATATCAAGAGATTTTTCTATGAAGACCACAAACATTTCAGAAAAATCAGTATCAAATAAGATATAATTCAATGTGACACTCCATGAAAACATAGAACTACTAAATGTATATAATGGGAAAATTATCTACATATAAATATTCTATAATAGTGATGATGATTGCTGAATTTATAAGGAAATTTACACCAACCCCTATAGAAATATTCCCTTTAGTATCTTTTGAGGTTTCAATGAAGAAATCCTTGTTGAGGATTTCCAAATTAAAATAAGGTATTGGTAATGGATGTAACATAACATTATAATTTTCACTCTCATGATTGACTTCCTACTATACTAATAACTGAGATACAAACGTTACGATATCGATCTTTAATCCATCTCATTTGAAGCACTCTGTAAAATATCTATAAATATTGAAAACTCTATGAACAATAGGGAATCAAGAACAATGATCATTCTTTAATAAAAAAAATTATATCTAGTACGGATAAAACACAAGTATGATTCTTAAACATTATCATTTCACCATTATCATTGTTAAACTGCAACATTTCTAACTTTGTTTTTCTCCTCAACAACTTTCTTATCTACCTCATTATGATTCATGTAGATATATGGTTGAAAATTCTACTGAGTAAGAAAAAAGTTATACCATTACATTAGGACTTCCATATTCACCCTATTAAATAATAGATATATTACATATTTTGTGATCCTCGTCAGGGATATGCAAGCATGATGTTTTCGACTCAAATAATCATCCACTTTATTCTCTTATGGTGGTAATGCATTCAGATTTCATAATCATTATCTAGTTATAACCAAATGTTAAAGTTCAAAGTAACCTCATTTTATGTGAATACATACAATTATAATTTGATATTGGAATATAAATCATTTTTTTCCATATATATAATACCTCGAAATCATTTATAATAATATTACCAAGACGTTCAAAAAATAAAGACTTTTTAATTTACTTCTGGAACCATAAATTTTTGTGAGAATTAACCTATAACCCTGAAATTATTCATAAGAACAAATAAATATCCTTTCATGGATACATTAATATAGATAAAAAAACCTTATCAACTCAATGGCCATATAAGAGACGTATCACTAACTAATCATCTCTTATGTCCCATGAAATTTTCTTCACCTACGAATCCTGAGAAGATATTTTCCCTATTATAAGATAATGAAGTTATTGGATTATATTGTCATGAGAAATTATCAATAAACGATCGATAATATACTTCTAAATAAATAAAAAATATATCTCAAATACCATTATTAATCCATACCAACATTTTGTTGCCTCCATCATTGATGGATCAATTGATATACAATACGTTGAGATTATATAATAAACAAATTAAACCTTTTGCATCATAAATTCACACATTGTAAATTATTCATGTAATATCTCATTCTTTAGTGACTATAGTAGAATTATCAACTGATCTTACTACTCTTCGTTTACTTTATGAATAGTAGTATATTATTTAAATACTACAACAATATAATCAATGTAATATCTAAATACTATATTCATTAAATTAATAACGCTAAAAGGACATATGTAAGACCCAATGGAATCAGTATATATTCATAATTATTATAAAATGAATAAAATATTTTTATTTGTATATCTTTATTCTTGATCCTCATTTTATTATATCGATATCAGGATTCAATCAAGGAAATTTTTTGAGATCCATGTTGTTGATCAAATTGGTCATAAATGTAGGGTATAAGTTATTTGTTATTGATCATGATTTTGTTCCTATCCAAATAGTAAATGAATTTTTTCATTGACCCATCATCCAAAATTATAAAAAATTGTTCCCAACATGGTAACACACAATTCCTAATGAATTTATTATCACGGTTCTCATGGTGTTCATTTTTCAATTTCTATAACATAGTCATGTCTATTATATACAGTGTCTTTGAATTAGGTGTGTGACTGGGTACAAGTTATTAAGAGAAACAACTTTATATAGTGGTGGATTCATAGGATAATATATTTTAAATACATCAATAAACTCCCAAATAATTTGAATGTAATTTATTTGGTGTTTCTCCCGAAGCATATAAAAGAAATACTCTCTTTAATTGGATTCATAAACATTTAAACAGATGTGATTTCACTTGTATGGTCCTAATTATATTCATAATAACATATGATCATAATTTTTATTGGAATATCAAAAATGACTTCCCTTTCATGTCAATTAATGTGGGATTTATGTTGGGAATGAATCCCCATATCAAAAAATCCAATTCAACCAGAATAAGGATGAAAACATTTATAGGAATCAAATTCAAACAATATTAAAACCCAGATGAATCATATAAATGACATGTTATAATTATACAATTATGGGTTTCTATATCTAATTATATTTCTTATAATTTTTATTGAATCGTGATTTCTCAATAAAATAAATTATATATGAATGAATATGTATATACATAGTCAAATAAGACATTAGAGAATGTAGAGTGGATAATATGCGTACCATTTACCATGTCACTATCAAAACCCTCATAATACAAACTAATCACATGGGATTTTCCTTTTTCAGCCTGTATAATATGATGAAGACATTGATCATCATCATTAAGCTATGAATCTTGGAATTGGTTTTCATAATTCACATAATCATTTATTTATAACACTAGAGTGTGGGTTGTGTAGTATATAGATCATTCCACCTTTTTTCATCATTAGCATACTTATTACCATCACCTTGGAATACTATTGTAATTATTAATTCCTTTAATACATAAAAAATTTATGATTCTTTTTAAGACCATTTCTTCCATGTGTCCTTCCACACATCGAGCATAATGAATATTTAATCTTCTTCTCTCCATAGTTTTAAGAGATTCCATTACAATAAATCTTTATTTAAATTTTAAAATTAGGATAATGTTTGGTAAATTCAATATCCATTTCCATATTGAGATCCCATCTACTTATTTATTCATAATTACTATGTTCCATTATGTCTATCATCCTTAATTGAATTTTTTATGAAACATAAAAATCATTAAACCATACATTCATGTTGGATGATAATGCAAAAAGCATACCACACAATTATTATTTAACATTTATAATATGATAATAATTGTAGGACAACATGATAATTGCATTTTAATATATATACCTTGAATATTATAGAGCATCATCATGATTCAAAGGATAAATATTTTCATTTCATATGACACGAATCATAAATTAAATCAAACAACATTAAAAATTAAAACATAACATTGGAATACAGTGTAGGTTTTTGGGATACACATAATCACATAAAATTATTTCCTTAGTATGTCATGGATTATTTCCATAACTATCATAGTGGAATGGATTTACTCGTAAAACCGTCATAGTAGTAATGGTTTACACCATAGAATATCATAGTGGAAAAATTACCTAACTGAACCAGATTAACTCACCATTAAATAAATTTTATTTAAATAGATATCAATAATTTTTCAATTCATTGGAGATAGATATATGTCCCACTAATCATATAATGTAAATCACACATTCATGTGACAAAATATAAATAAACATTCAATAAATCAGAACCAATGAAATGAAATGGGTTTCATATAAATTTCATCCTATCATAATCTATATAACATGATTATGTTTATTAATCATTTCATATTTTTATAATGTATCCTTTTGTAATGAGTCATATTTTTTTATTAATTTCAATATTTCATTGATTCATAACCCATTGTAGATGAAGAGGGTTTCATAAGAATTAAATCACAATGTAACCCATTGAAGTGAAATAGGTCTTATTATAATAATTTCCACATTAGCATAACTCATGGAAACCAATATTAAATCTGATATCATTGGACCAATTTCCCATTAAATATTATGTATCATCAATTTATTTCATATTATATTGAAATAAAATTCAAACAGAATTTTCATGATAAATATATCATTTCTATGAAAATCTATTATTTGAAATTATAAATTCAAAAATTGTTGTGGGAAACATATTTGTTGAAAATAAAATAGAAAAATTATAAATTTATATTTTAATAAAATAATTGTTATTGTATTAAGATATTTTATTTTCTCATAAAAATTATAACAATAATTCCATTCACATTTTCAGTAAAATCCAAACAGACCTTGTTTAGAAAATAAAAAGATGATTCATTTAAAGAAAACCGTAAAAATTACAACTTTCATAATAAATTATTTTATTAATCATTCACATACATTTTTTAAAAATTGAAATCCTGTTGATACAATAAGATTTTGATAAAAGGGATATCTTCTAAACAATGAAATAATGATTATTTTACTTAAAAAACATTAATTTCATAATCTGATTATATAAAGAGGTGAGAATGAATGTATTATATTTATTTTCATTACATACCCAATGGATAATAATAATTTATTCAAAATAAATGGATCAGAATTCTTGATTAGTGAAAACATGATTTTAAACAATCTTGATAAAATATGATATTATATCATAAAACCGATACCGTTACTGTAACATTTAATTGAGATTTCAAAAAAATAGTAACATTAAAGGACACATAGAAATAATGATAATAATTAAATTCATTATATTATATGTTAAATGGTATCTAAATACCCCTAATAAAATAACATAGGTCCCAAAAACAACAGATATCTCCATGAAGTTAAATTGAGACCAAAAAAACCATTAACACATTAATGAATTCTGAATCACAAACCCTATGAATGAGATATAATAAACTGGATAAGTCAATCATCATTAATTTCTATATAATATTCATAAAAAACATCCACAAGTATTATAGAAAACACATAAATAAAACATGTGTTGAATATGAGAAGTGTCTCAATGAAAATAAATTTGAAACAAAAGTCTATTACATTGTGTTCCTATATCTAGAAAGAAATATATCCACCATTGTAAATATTATAAACGTTTTTGTATAAATATATTATATATATATAATCATATATATGTAATATCACATATTTTGTTATTATTCCTTTTCATTACACATTTATTAACAATTAATTGTTAAATTTATGTTTTGCGTAAGAACTAGTTTGTTATACATGTATGTTTTGATTTTTTATTTTTTATCATCTTATTTATATATTAATTGATTTAAATAATGAATTTTAACCATGATATAATTATGATATATATTCTGTTTTTATGTATGTAGAGTAATCTATAAAAAATAGAGAGAGAAAATGAAATACATTATTCATGGAGATGGTTGGTCATACGTATGCATGAACATTGTTCCCATTTTCATGAATGAAGTTAATTATATGTAATTAATATATCACTTTTACATAATCATCCATGTTTCATATATATAAGACGTTCTTATTGAACTAATAAATTATTACCTTCTTATTTAAAAAGTAATTAAAAGAACAACCAAATCACTTTGCAATCAAGCAGTCCACCATACCCATGAGTGATGTTATTGTATTACCACATAATGTAATATGAAAATGTATATGAGATATAATAATTTACAATGTATAAAAATATAATATATTACATATGAAAAAATTAATTCATAATTTTATCTATTCATGAGATGTGGTGATGGAAAATGAATTATATATTTTCATGAGGTAGTAGTTCTCCATACACAGAAATAATGATTTTTTTACGAATTTAATTGAAGTGGATATGGTTTTAATAAATTAAATTTAAAAACAAAATTATATTGAATAAATTGTGGTTATTATATATTTTTGGATTAATAATAATTTTTTTATGTGGAGGAATAAATAAATTAAAATACATGGTTGCAAACATTACCACTTCTTTGGAAAACATCATTGGGTTTCTAAAAAAGCATTGTAAGGATATCTTTCTAACCAAACTGTGGATTTTATGATGATTATAATGATTTATGGATGATATGTGGGTAGGAATTTACTGAGGAAAAGTGTTTTGGACATGCGTAGTGGAGAGGTGGATCGGTGGCCTTTTATAATTGAGGGAAGTTTCACACTTATAGTTTTTTAAAAGAAAGAGTTTTACCCACGTTTTCTCAAGCCAAAATGATAAAAAATGTACAATTACATATAATTATTCAGGATACAATATACATATGTCCAAAAAGGGGTTTTAGAATATTATTCATCATTATTAAACCTTATCATTCCTATTTAACCGCATGTAATCAATGCCTTACCTTAATCATTGTTTGTAATTATTTATCATTCTTACGGTTAAATTAGGGAAAATTAATTTAAGATTATTAGATAATTTAATTTATTCTGTATACAAATACAGAATGTATTTTAAAAAATTTAACACATATAAGTGGTAAAATTTTATTTGAAATTAATCTCACATGTGCGATGAAAATTTAGATTTCCAATGTGAAAATTATAAAATGATTAAAATATATTCATATGAAAATAATATATAAGAATTATTACAATGATATAAATTCAATTAATAGAAATATATTTTTACTAATTTTATTTTAAATAACACAATAAATAAAAAATAAAATCATAAATTATATAACTGAAACATTTTCTTTCTAAAAAAATCAAAACATTGACAATTATTAAATAATATATGGATTTCTAAAAAGTCCCAAATAATTCACTCAATTATAATTTAACCAAATGACTCGATAAATAAATTTAAATTTTTAGAAGTCATTTTATGATTGTTTTGAAAATATGATTTTATTAATTTTAATAGGAACATAGAAAATCAATTTTTTTAATAAAATATTAGTTTCAGAACATATAAAAAAATTCCCAAAATTATGTACAATTTAATAAATATTTTTTTATTATATAAAACCTATATAATTAAAATTTAATGTTATCATTACAATTATTTCCTCCATGTTTAATGTATATGTAATAATAGTAATTTTTTATTAAAAATATTAAAAATATATTACAGTTAGATAAAACACAGTGTTTCATGTAACACAATCTATCAAAAAATTTCAATTTATTCAAAAAACAACATTCTATACAATCTTGTTCTGTTATAAGTGACTTTTAAGAAGTAATTTTATTATACATTATGTTTATATATTATAAACATAATTTTATAACATTTCAGGAGATAATTTTAATAAACGTTGAAATGTGGATACATCAAGAATTGTCAATGGTTACTGTATCTTGTTAATTTTACAAAAACATGTTTTAACCTATATATTAAAGATTAAATATGGAAATATAGATGATAAAATTATTGAATATTTTTTATCATATTTTTTATATCATGTAGAATAATCAATTTTCAATCCTTGATTTATTTGACAGGTTTTATGATTTTTAGAAGTGTTTTCATTTATAATTTATTTAAAATTGAGTTTATTAAAGATCAACTGAATTTCTAAATAAAACCATATTCTTTTCCATACCGAGTCAGGCAAATTATACCAATAATCGAATGATGAATTTCACTTTTCTTCATTAAGATATTTACTATTTTTACATTGAACATCTTATCACTAAATGAGATAAAAATATAAAATGAATATTTTGATGATAATTTTTGTGGAGATCAAAATTTTATTTGAATGGAATAAATGGTAAAAATAGAATACTTATTATATAATATTGGTAGATAATTTTGAATATACTGATGCATCAATGTAAATTGGTATTAGAAATTAACATAATTCTATAGTTGGTTGAGTAAAATTTGTAGGATTTGTATTATCTTTAATGTATTTTTATGAAAAATTAATATTCATAGATGTCAGTATATTGAAAATGAAATACCAAATTTTTTTACAAATAGTTGAATAATATCTTGTCAGATATGATCAATTGATGAATCTAAGTATGTTTATGATAAAGTAGTTTCCTAGATGTACTGATCATGAAGATGATGTTTTAGGGATGTACTAATCATGAAGAAGATGTTTAGTGGATGTAATGATGGTGAATAATTATTTATGGATTAAATTATCATTATTATGAAGCATTTTGTATAATAAAAATTATTTTAATGAATTCATATTCCCAATTAAGTTTTTCATTATACCTATATGATTCAATATAGAATGATATATCTTGGTTGATTTATTTGGATATTGAATAGAGTTTATTTCCTTCAATGTACATGACATATAGAATGAAAATTTTATTTGATGGTTTTGAGTTTTAAAGAGATGATCCAACTATCTCTATGATGAATAAGATTTATGTGGATCCACTAATGGGTTTTGGAGAAAAAATTCATTGAATGAAGCTTTAATATAAATAAGATTATTTCATGTTACATATTATATGTTTTAATATCATGAATCAATTTCATGATTTATGTGGATTTTGAGAAGTTACAGGAGAAGACTATATTATGTTGTATAGGTTCAATGTTTTAATGGTTATACATTGCCACTACAGGTCAATAGAAACCATAGGAAAATAGTCTATGCTGTATATATTTGTCTGAAGTAGTCATAATATGTCTTAACATACTCTAATGTTTGGTATGAAATTAATGGCTATAATGTAGTGGCTATATTATTCAAAAGTGATGATTTGGTTGTATTTAAATATTTCAATAGAATTTGTGACCTACATACAATATATTCATCACCACAAAAGAGCTGTGTGTGTTATTTGGGTGGAGAACACTTAAAAGCAATATACAAAAAATATACCAATTGATAATTCTATTAATGATAAATCATGGTATATTTAAATTTAGATGTTTAATTGTATATATATATAAACTTTTGTGGTGATTTTAGTCTATACTAACTAAAAATATTAATTTAATGATCTCGATCTATTTATTTAATTATACAATGCCTATGTCGTAGAATTTATTTGTGAATTGAGTTTTAATTTCAATTTTAAAGTATATGAATTGGCCGGATACAATAAAAATTGGCATATACATAGAATAATTGAAGAGAAGAATATATATATCACTAGTAAGAGAATACATTGATGATCAAAAAATACATTGAATACAATCAATGTGATATGCATTTTATATACCTGAAACAAAATAATAATAGTGATCCGACAATGTACTTTTGTTTGAATTTATATGTATCAAATTATATAACGTGATACATGGGAATTTAGTGATGCGTTTAAGTTGAATAGGAATGATGTAAATGAATATGGGTTGTGTTCAACGATATTGTATAGTGAAGAATATGTATAACTATTTCTTCAGTGAATGAATTTTAATGACCACATTCTATACTGAATAAAGTGTGTTCATTTCTATTTTCCTAAAAATATTTAGAAAAAACCCAATCATCATACTATGAAATTGAAATTATAAGATCAAATATAGAATAACCACTTCAATTATAAGTATTGGGTTTCTATTATTGTTAAATTAACTTGTTTTTATTATAAAATTTTTAAAACTTTTATGATAATATTATTGAGAATCAGTGAGAATTTGTTGAGTGTAGGATGCATCAAACATGGGTAAATCTATAAAAGATACCAAATAATACCCATAGTTTTATAATAATAAATTTTATAGTCATATATGAATAAATATCTTTTCAAAAAGTACACATTCTTTAGTAATGGTGAAACATGAAAATCAATTTGTCAATCATTTTTTTATTTTTTTATTTATACTGGATGAAAAAATAAGAAAATATATAGAGAGAGATATATATAACATAAGAATTATCACATAATAGTGAATGGGGTAAAAATATGATGATGGGAATGAAAAAGTTATAACTACGAACATATATGGAATAACCACCCCGACACACTTAGAGGATAACATATCTCAAGTGATCCTCCTCGGAAAAATATATCTTTTTGTCTTTAATAAGTATTTAATTGAACCATATTAAAATAGAAGATATGAATTTAAAAAAAACATTGAATAAACTAAAAATAATGATATAATAATCCTATGTGATGTATTTAATCTATATAATATAAAGTAGGTGACAAATAGAAAACATTACTCAATTGAGTGGAAGTTATATGAGAAACACATACCTTGGAATCATGAATGCTAATATTTTTTATATCATACTGATTAAAAAATTTAAATTTACTAAATAAATTCATGAGAAACATTTTTTTGTATATACTATTTTTATAGTCCTTTTCATATCATATAAAATCTACTCAGGCTACAGTTCTTTCTTTAGATGACCACTTAATCTTATTTGTTAAATCTCTCTAAAATTAACTCTGAATATTATCCTCTGCTATAGGTGTTATGAAATAATTCCATCATATTTTTAATTTTCATAATTTCATGAATATATATTTTTTATTTTATATTATTAAACAATAAATAATTCATAGTCGTAATAGAAAAATTAAATATTTCATTCTTGGTATAAGTAATTTGCATATACGATTTGATGGAATTTTATTTTCATAATTATTATAAAATAAAGAAATTATATATTGATTCATAGTTATAAAATAATATTTATATCATAAATATCTTATATTGTTATTAAATCAATCCTTGTAACTATACATGTGAGGGGGTGATCAAATTTGAATAACATCACTTCATAGAGGTTGTAGTCTAAACACCATCATGAACGATGTTATAATATACCAAGGGATAGATGGGTAATGAGTTAAATGATACATTATATTTTAAACAATATAATTATTACATAAATATAACATAAATTCCAAAAAATATATTAAAATCCATGAAAAACTAGTGATTGAAAATGAAATATTTTTCTTTACAAATAAGTTAGTCTAATATTATATAGCTGTGATTCTTTTATTTTCGATTGGATGTCATTAATTTATATAAATATTTTAAAATAAAAATAATAATATTTAAGTAAATTTTTTAAATTAATTTTTTCATTTTATCACTAAAATTATATATGTAAACATTGTTTATGTGGAAATTTAATAAAACACTCAATTAATATTTATACATTTTCTTTGGAGAATTAACTTTGGTTGACACCTTAAACCATCAATGATTATTATGATGTAAATAAACAACTCTAGGACATATTTAGTAATGTTACAAAGGTGTTTGGGAAGGTATTTTCCATGAAATGTGGAATATCATGTCTAGAGAATATAGGGGTAGAGGTGTCCTTTTATATGTAAATAGGGTATAAAACATGTAAATATTAAGAACATTAAAATATAATAATATCACTCAATTATTAAAGTAGATCCAAATGGATAAAGTTTTGATGATGAGTAGAGATAATTTATACTTAAAATAAATAAATGGTATTTATATGAGTTTTTTATTATTTTACCCCTAGTGTCTTTAGTTTAACCCCCTCATTAATCTTTTATGACCCTTTCATAGTGATATGTTCTTAGCATGGTTACTATTCTTTAGGACCGAAAATTAATTTGGAATAATTACCAAATATAACATTTTCTAAATTAAAAATGTAATAAATTATATAATATTAAAATCAAAAAAATTATAATGATTGTATTTATTATAAGTTCAAAAAACATAATGAAACAATATTTTTATAAAAATTGATTGTTTTATTCGAATAACCGATTTTATACCAAAACCCTATATAATGATGAATCACCTGAATTTTTTTTTGAATTATGTAAAATAAAACGATATTTTATTAACATAAAAAAAATAATTATATCCCTTTGGAAACATTATTGAAAGATAAGAACCAGAAAGAGTGTTTATATGAATTAAAAAGGTACTTAGAAATTTAAAATTTCCCATAAGAATTTTCACGTTAAGAATAAATATATATGTCAATTATAGTACTTCTTAAATTTATACTTAGTATATAAAAATTAATAAACATTCAATAAATTGTTAATATCATTATAATGTTATAAAAGTGAAATTATTATAAATCCTTTATTGTTACTATTTACCTAAAAATCAGAAGGTATTTTAAAAAATAGATAAATTCATGATAATATAATTTTGTCTTTATAATGGTAATAATGAAATATTTTTATAATATTAATTTTTTAGAATTTTGAAATATATATTTTTAATGAAATTAAATAATATACTAAAAACAAAATATTATAGGAAAAAGAACCTTTTAGAATTAATTTTCATTAAAGTTAGATTATTTCATTCTTTTTATTCACAATTGTGTATATATTTCTTATAAAATATCAAATAAATTTGTGTTATTATTTTTTAAAATTATTTCATAATGTGTTTAATCTTATTCAAACCTTCGAATAAAAATACTAGGTTATAATGGTAATATTTAAAAATTATTATTTCTATAATAATACATGATTCATTAAATCTTGATATTGGGTTAATAAAGAAATATTCATTAACTAAAATCAGGAGGTGTTACGTTTACCACTATTTACAAAAATTTAATCCACATAATTTTAATTCATTAATATTATATTATTGGATAATAATATTATTTTGATGAATTTTAATTTCTAGGTTAGTTATAATAATATAATTATCTTCTAAGGAGATATTTTTTGAACAATATGTGTTCTTATATACATATTAAACAAAAAAAATATTTCGAAAAGAATACGTTGATATTTATGTGATAATTTCCACACTAATCAAAATAGATTTATCTTACAGTTCATTACTATTGAGAATTATAAGAAAATATACTAACTTATATTTATTCTATAGTTTTATTTTCATTTTTTTTCTAACACCAAATCATCTCATTTTTAAAAGATTTATTGAGAGAATGTAAATTATTAAAGACTGATGCAATAAATTTAACATTTAATTGATTGAGAAATGCAATAAAGAATAGTGTTATATATTGAATGAATGATATCAGAATAGGGATTCCTACTATTTATATCTATTTACAAAATAAAAAATGTTACCATAATAAATAATAATTCTTTATTGCAGTATATGAATGACAAAAATATATGAAACCTAATTAATAACACCAATGGTTCAAAAATAATCATTAATCGCTAAAATATTTTAAAATATACTCAGCAGAATTTAAATACCTTATAATAATATATTCCTATAAAATTATAATAAATACAATTACTAAACTAATATATTAAATTTAGTTAGTATGATTTACTATGTAATAGAAATTTCATGAAAGATTACAATTTAGGAAGAAATAATACAAGGAAACGAAACATTATGATGCTAAAATTAACACAATAAAAATTTCATAAATAATTAGTATCCTTGTGTAGTATCATAAAAGAACCCAATGCGATTATAATTATTTTCATCCCTTGTATAATTTACAAAAATTACCAAAATGAAATGAAATTTTCATTGAAATCTTTGATTCTTGGTGCACTGATTTAAATAGATCACCCTATACTAATATTTGAAGAATATAATATTGGTGCATTCATTCTGTACATTACATTCATAATCCATATATTCATTATCACTATACTTCCCAGAAACCCTATTTCACAATAAAAAGTTATCTGGATAATTATTTCCACAATTTTCCCATGTTATATTCCATACTCTTCTTTTATTCTTCTTTGTTGAATTTTCATTCTCATCATAAAAATACATCTTATTATTCTATAATTACATGAGATTTCAAATCCCGTTAAATAAATATATATTTTTATAAATTTTGTTACATAATACACCCAATGTAAATGTACCTGAATATATTACTATGAAATTATTAACAAAGATAAAACAAAATCAAAAACTATAATCAAGTAGTACTTATTTCCTTATGAATGAATATAAATAATATTATTTAACATTTAAATATTTATCATTATTAAATTTTATTTTCATTTTATTATATATTTTATCATAAAAATATAAAATTTCTATATTTTAAATAAAATTTAATAAATAAAAATTGATTTTTTATTTATCCTAGAAAAATAACCAATTTTTTTAATATTTTTTCTTAAAATAATTGATTTTTGGTAAATTGTAAAATATGTACAAACTTTTGAAATACCATCACTTTTATATAAAATAGTTGTTTTTAATCATTTTTCATATAGAAAATATATTTTTTAAAGTAAAACCATGAATTTAAAATTACTATTATCATTTTAAAAACCCCATAAATATCATTTTATTATGTCATGTAATATTTTATGAAAACAATTTTTTTCTTTTTTTCTAATTAAATATACAAAAAAGGTAAATTAGTAAAAAAAATTAATTTAATAAATATATTATTAAATCAAATTAATCATTAAAATATAATTATAATCAATATCATTTATAATGTTCTTTTATATAGAAATCATTATTATTAGAAATATTATTTTACATTTTAAATGCGTTAAAGTTAAGATTCATTTCAAAAGACATAGAATTTTGAATAGATAAAATTTTTCATGTATTCATCCTAATAATTTTCAGATTATATTTTATATATAATGTCAATGTTGTGTGTTAAATTTTTGTAGTAATTATTAATACAAATTTCTAGAAAGATAGTTCTTTTTTTAAATTATAGGTTTATTAATATCGTCTAATTCATTTGAAATATATTATTTGTAAATATTTTTTAGATTAAATGTGATATATTTAATAATAACATAAAAATATATATTCAAAATCATATAATTTTTAATAAATAAAAAATCAGATTTATAATCAACAATGCTTAAAATGTAATTTTTATACTAAAACATTTTTTCTGCACTTTATATTTTTTAATTTAAATGTTTCATTAATATATTAAAATTAATTTGGATTTCGTTTGGGTTAATCATTGTTCAAAAAAATAATCGGTTATATTTTATTTATTGCATTTCAAATAAAACATAAAATCACATAGTTAAAAACTAGATGCCAACGGGCTTGTACCAGAGTTGTACAGGCTCCTACTTGGCATCCAAAAGACCCAGGATAAAATTTGGGCAGGGACAGATGTCAGGGGTACTATAGCAGACTATAGCAAGGTACTGTAGTAGTACTATAGAAGCAGTGGAACTGTAGTGGCGACGACAATTTAGCGGCGGAGGAACCGTAGCGGGGACTATAGCGGTGGTGGTACTATAGTAGGTAATGTAGCAACCCGGGTATTGTAGTATTACTATTCACTAAGGGTCTATTTGAGCCAAAAAATGGTCTTTCAAGCCTAGTATTCAAGCCACATGGCCTTGGGCCTTCGGGTTATGTAATGGGTCTCCCCCTACCCAGTCTAAAGAGGTCTTTGATTTAGATAATAAAAAGAGGCTTCAGCCTAAAACTTTAAAAAAATATAGTTAAAAACTAGTTAACTAGTTTAATAATAAAAGAGATTAATGTAAAAAATAATATTGTTAAAAATCCTATTGAATGTGTAAAAACTATGTGGAAAAATTTATTTGGTACAATATTTTACCAAATATTCCTTAATATTCTCTTTTTTTATTTTTTATCTATTTTAATGAGAATTATTTTATGTTTTTAAAAAAATATAATGGGTGTTTCCAAAAGATCAATTTTCCTCTCTTATAATAGTGATCCATTGGACCACCTCAAACGCCTATAAATATTTAAAATTCCTCCTTCAATTTATTAAATTTTACTCTCTAAATAACCCCTCCCTAAAAAATCCCATGATCTCTCATTGTTATCTAAACCCCTTAAAATTCATGAGGACTTCCGCTGACTAAAATCCTTTTTTATTATTTAATCCTTATTTATAATTCCTTATTAATCTTACTCTTCAAAATATAATTTCACCATAATAATATGATTACTATTTTACATTATCACACTTATATTATATAATATTTATGTTAAAGATCTTATTTATTGACATTAGTAACGTTATTAAAACAAGAAAACATCGATCATGTGTCTACATAAACAACAACTTTAATAAATAATTAGGCTGTCATTTTTCTTATTGTATTTAAATATATTTAAAAACAACATAAATTCTATTGTAGTTCAATAAAAAAATTAAAAAATACCCCTATAATTTTTCAATATTGATAATAATTAAAAATAAATATCTCCCTAACCAAACATTCCAATCGAGTTAATGTTTGTTCTAGTTTTGGAAAATTATACTGCTTATAAGAAGAATGATTTAAAATACAGATATAGAAGTTTATAGAAACAGAAAAGATAATATTATTATAAAATATTAATAACATCATGAATATCATAATTTTTTGGAAGTAATATACTATGTATATCAATAATTATTAAAATAATGATTTTATTTACAAAATTTACGGAAATAAGATGATATCAATTTATTATTGAAATATCAAAACACAACACAGATTTGATGTCATAAGTTCCAAATAAATTAATACAATTAATATATTAAATATAATAAATTATATATGGATTATTAAATTTTAATAAATTGATATCTAATGATATCATAATTCTTATACTTGTGAAAAGTACTTATTATTAGTAAGACCCAGTGGTTATAATATTCCATAAATAATTAATGTAATCCTCAAAAAATTATATAAAATAATTTAAAATGAAAAAATTAGTTAATTTGTTTTTAAAATAGGATAAATAATTCAATATTTTTTCCATGATGTTAGAGTCCCATAAATTAGGAAAAGATACTAGGATATGGTTTCTCTATCTCAAATTTGAATCCCTTGATACTTGTACATTCTATATATAATGTTAAAATTTTAATTGTGTAAAAATTAACATATTTTCATTTTCTAAAATTAATTTTTTTAACTTTATTGATATTCAATTATTGATTTACTGTTATCCCTCTTATGCAGTTTTGATTAAACTATTTCCAAAGTGGTATGGGGTTTCTATTACCAAAATATATTCCTTTTGTTGTAATAACTCTTCTTGGCCTATTATTTTCATCGAATTTTCTATTTAAACATTAAGGATATTATGATGTAATATGACAATATTTTATTGGTAAATCATGTTACAATCCAATTTCATATTCATTGGTAATTATAATTTTTCATTAAAATTTATTTTAGTTATGAATAATTATCATTTCAATTCTTGTAATTTTCCACTAAATACAAGTTTTTTCATTCTAAAAATTGATATCCTTTTTTTCATGGGAACTAAAAATTGTTCATCTTAAATTTACATTTTCTCCCCTTAGGTTTTTTAAAAATTCCTCTTATTTAATTAGTATTGTTTCCAAGAATTGTTTTTTAAATGTTCAAAATATTTTCCCATCGATTAAAAAAATGATGTATCATACAAACCATATTCTATGTTCATATGTTATATCCATTTTCCAATGTTATATTATAAAATATTCATTTTATATTGAAATAAATTCAATTAATTTTCAATTCCATTATTTAAAAACTATATGTCGTTTTTATGTATCTATTAAGAAGACTATTTCAAATGTAAACATGTTAAAATTATTTTAAAATAACATTCATGAAAAAATTGTTTAAATTTATGGAAATATTTGTATAAAGTATTTATGTTGGGTTTTTTTATCATATTATCTTTCCCATTCTAATTTTTTATATTAATTTACATGTCAATGTATTAATCTATTTTTGAAAACTTTTTAATTTTTCACTTTTATTTACCCTCTAACGTCTATCTATAATAAATTATTGTTTTATCACACTCTATAATTTATTAGTGTATGATTTACATGGGATAATAATATTTATTTGTTATAGGATCTTTTATGTTTATGTATTATAATGTTTCTAGAATGTTTATGAACACCCTTCATTTTCCCATGGTTGATTAAGATAAGATTACGGTTGATTTTATGTAGCACACACATGTATGGATGTTGAAGACTTGGATATTATATCATTCTGAAGGTAATTGATTTAGTAATATCTTTAATGAGATAGTCAGGTGTTGACATAATTTGTTTCTTCACACATTTATGGGAATTTTGAGGATTCTCACATTTCATGCATGGAGATAGTGAGTTTGATAACATATGTGTGGGACTAATGGGTTATATTATAGTTGATTACGTGTTCTTATAGTATATCCACACATTAAATCCATTTTTAGGTTTATATAACATTTCCACATTTTTTATCATGTTGTACTAAATCATCATGATGTATTTCTATATGATCTCAGGTCTTCATATGAGGTACATAACATTTGTTTCTATTTAAATGGTTCATTATGCTCTAATGTGAGAATCTAATGATAGCATTGGTTGTAGTTGGGGTGTTTGGATCTTCTTCAACTCATGAACCCAGAATTTGTTTAAAAAATAATAGGCCACATTGTTATGAAAAATCATGCTTGATAGGATACATATTTACCCCTAACAGGGAGGGGTTCGACTTTGGGCTGCTATAGGTCGCACTATTATAGGAAACCATGCAACCATAGGGGCATTTCTAAGCGATGCACATTCAATTATTAGTGGATCAATATTTTCATGATTTTATCACACCTTGGAAACTTTCTACATTAACCATGTTAGGATCAGCTTGATTCATTGAATGCTTCATGGTTGGCATGTGGTTTTTAAAAATATTGTGACCTAGTTTTTTGAGGCAATATGGCCTTTTTTCAATTAATATTTTTTATAACCTAAAATAATATTTCTTTTTAATCTTTTGGGTAGAACACTCAACTTGGGAGATCTTCATCAAATATAAATACTCAGTTTATTATGTGTTCCTCCATCAAATATATAAATCTAGAGTCGTTTATATCATCATATCCAAACTATTATATTTATTTGAACATATTGGGTACTTTTTCATTTGTCTTGGTATCAATAGTGTAATTTATGTTTAAGATAATATTACATATTTACATGTTCATTACCATTTAATCATTTTTATTTATATATAGAACAAATCAATTCTGATACTGAACGAGTTCTCTAATATGGACCTTTAGTTGATGGTATATACCATTATTTTGTGGTTTTGGAAAATATAGATCTGGTATTCTTTGTGCTTCCCACCGAAGATTCTAGTTGTTCCCATTAAATGAATTGAATAATTGAATAAAATATAATGGATCCTATTTGGGATTTCAACTAGTTCCTTTTATTTTTTCGATAGCATTTTCCCAATGTAGGCCAACCATGGGGTGTTACCCTTGATTTTACCTTATTTATACCACCCATGAGGTTTGTGGGCATGTGGTTTACATGTTTGAGGAAGCCCACAGTAAAATGAAATGAACATGAATTGATATGATTGTGATATTTTATTCCCCCTTTTAATTTCAGTAAAGGATGTCAATTGTATAACATTTTAAAGTGTAATTGTTATATGAGTTAGATGAACTCATGGAATATTATGGTATGTGAAGTGATGAATAGATGTGACAAATTGAGGGGTTATGAATTTCATGAACGATATACCATGGATCCATTTAATATTAGATATCATGGATAATTATCCTATTGAAATATTTTGTTTTAGTGGATTCTTATGATAAGATATCTGCATCAGTCTTGATTCTGTGGAGTTCCATGGGCTATGATACACCTAGATTTGGCTAGCTTGGTCTAACATTGAACATGGTCTATAAACATGATCATTGGAACCCACACCTTTCTTACCAGGTTTCCAATGATATTTCCATAGGACATTATGATAATGACATGGTATTCTATACCATATATCCATTCAAGAGGGTCTATCATAATTTATTATATGGTGAGGCCATGGTGGAATTTTTCATGTTTCACTCTATACAGTGTTTTGGGAGACTATCAATTATTTTTTTAGGGAGCCTTGTATTTCATGACAGTATTACTTTACCATATTACATTTCTCAAGGGTATTTTATCTTATATTATCATCATATTTAAAATATATTTCATAGAGGGTGGTGGGACCTTGCTCGTGAAAACCTAGCCGGGATCTTGTTGTGGCGGCGGTGGCCACCTCTACGCCGGCTCCGCCCCCTCTAATAGAGGGGGACGGTACTCGTCACCCCGCATAGGGTGGTTTTTCCCATTCAACCCCTTCACGAAGCCTGATATACTTCCACATTTTCCTCAAGTTCCTCTTGGATCGAAAGTTTCAAATTTTCTCATGGGTTACCCTAACCTATAGTTATCAGGCACAGAGTTCTCAGAAACCTAGTTTCTTCTGAAGAACACATTAATTTCTAGGTTTTACCAGTGGCGACCATCGGTGGATGCATTAGATCTGCATGTCTGTGATGCCTGGTATTTGTAGGACAGGGCGACGGTGGGTCTGTTGGATAGTCGACACATTATGATACACTTATCCGTAGAGGCGGACCTATTCAATGCATGGTCAAGTGCTTCTCGGAACTTCAACAGCTTCAAATTATTTCTTTTCCGATGGTCCTTCGATTGGAATTTGATGCACGATCATTCAACTATAGAGACTTGGGTAAGTTTCCCAAATCTAACCCTGGCAATTCAAAATAGTCGGTTATGCGTATGCTAGGAAATTTTCTCGGTATGTACATGTGCTTGGATAGCCGAATAGAATCTCTTTGTCACCCGATAAATCCACGAGTCTGCGTCGACGTGGATGCTGCAAGGGTACCATTTGAATATGTCTGGATCACTGTGGGTGAGGAATACTACTGTAAACAAAGGGTGGTATATGAAAACTAGACTGCTTTCTGTTCTGGATGTAATCGATTGGGTCACTCAATGAACATCTATCGTAGGGGTTCTCAACTAACTTTGAAGAGGGGAGGCTTAAGCGTGGAGGAATATGGGGGACAAGGAATAGGAGAGACATTCAAACAGAAGTCTGCCATGGAGGAAGTATGGGTGGGGGAGATCCTGTTGAATGATTTCAATTGGAGGAGGTAGAGCTTATCAGTTCAGCTATATGTGAAGGAGTGTTTGTGGAAGATTATAATCGGGCTTCTCATGCTCGGTCTCCAATAAAGAAGACGTTGGTGCCTCAGACCAATCCATCAGTTATTGATGTGTTCAGCAGATTGAGGTGGGATGTGGATCGTTCTTCAACTGCACTTGGTGTAGAGATGTGTAGTCTGGTGCATCAAGACTTGGTTAGTGTAAAATTTCAGAGGTCTGGAAGCCAGAAGGTTGTGGTGTAGATAGAGGATAGGGGGAGGATGATCTAGCAAAGTCAATGGGGCTGGTTGGTGGTTTTTTGCAGCAGGGGTTGTAGGGGCCTTCTTGGCAGGAGGACTGGAGTTCAGGTAAGGGGAAGATAAGGGGGCCTGCTTAGAGACCTCTTCTCTTACTCCCCCTGAATAAAAAATTTGAGAGGCTTTCAAAAACAAAATTTAGTGCTTCCCTCAGCTACTCATCGAAGGTAGTTCGAGGATGTGAACATGAGTGCAAGGAAAATGAGCACTGGCATTCGGCAGATGAAACACCGAACCAGAAGACCATGAGGAGTAAGGGGAAGAATTAATACTCCTATATACCTCCTCCTATGAATACTTGATCAGCAAAGAGGATGAGTGACATGAGGACAACTATGGAGTCTTTGAGCTATATTAAGAAAGGGGAGAAGAATTTCCAGTCCTTGGTTTTGCTTTTATGCTCTGATGAAGAGGTGATAGAACATGTCATATAGATCAATGCTAATGAGGAGGAGGCTTCTAGAATGATGATAAGGCCTCTATAGGTGTCCCTTAATGAGGAGAAACATTCTTGGAATGATAAAAAAGACTCAATTTTGGTAGGGGCTTTCAACCACTGAAAGATTAGTTTTGAGGAGTACATTAGGACCTGGGATCAACTTGTGTATGTTTTTGAGAAGCGTATTTTGGAAGACGTGGGCTAAAACCTATCTTCCCAAACATGCAAATTATTTAGGGGATAAGACTTGGGTAATATTATATTTCTAGTTAGCGACTTATTTTAAGATGGTGGTCATGGTTGGCTGGTGTGAGTGCTTTGGTTGTATGAGCTAGAGGTGCTTCAGGTCACTTATCATTGATGTTATATTTTTTATTTTTTTAGCATCATTCTTCGACCAGCCCTAGAACTGGATTTGATCATAAAGTCTTCATTATTTCTGGTGTCTTATAATTGGATGCTTGAGTGGGAATGGATTCGCTATTGGTTCTGTGCTGGTGCTTCTACACGGGACTGCTTGCTAAGGGAGCTTGTGTTGATGAAGGCTTGTTTTTTGGTTTATTTTATAGGATGGGGCGGTCTGATCATTTTGCTTTGTATGTATGTGGTTCTCAATTTTACCTTAAAAAGTGTTTAATAATAAAATAGTAATTTTTAGAAAAATAAATTTCATAAACTATTAGCTTGATGACACAACCCAGATTTTACATAAAAAAATTGTGGTGGCCTGGATAGTGTTATCTGACACCCTATTTGGTGATATGTTGGGTAACTAGATATGATATATAGATGAAGCTAGGGAACATTGAATGGTCCCAAATTTCCATTATTTAATTTGTGTTATGATTAAATGTTTTGGTTGTAAGAGCCATCTAAGGCTCCTGGATGCTAGATAGGATAGTTCATGTTTAGCCCTTTTGGAATTTTGATACATTTATTGTATTTGGATGTTTATAACTATTTTCCATATTTCCAAAGATATATTATGTAAAATATAAATTTTAAATATGATTCAATTTACAAAAATTTAATATTTATATCAGTTTAATGAGTTTTTATTCATTTCTGTACAACTTCTACTATCGCATGTTAGTAGACTTGTGTTTATAGCATATGTTTTTTTTCATACGTAACATATGTGTCCGATACATTACATTTTTTATATATCTGATGTGATGAGCTCTAATAATGAGGAAATTATCTCCCCATAGACACACTGTAGTCCCTAACTTCCAATCGGTATCCTCTGACACATGGGGAGTTGTTCTTGAGGAAATCTGACCCAATGTTTTGGGGCCCCAATTACTTGAATCTTAGTCGAGACATTAAAAATTTGTTTCAATTTCGTTTTCATTTCTATATATTATATATATATTTACAACAGAATGGTGATTATGAAGGAGTATAAATTTGTTAATGATTTGTTCTTGCTAGTAGCTAATCCCTCTATAGGAAAATCTAAATTCTCTATAATTGAAAATTTTGTATTCCTGATTTTGATTCAAATAATTGATTCTAATTTCAGTATTTGGTGATGAAATTGGATTTTGTTATTATCTATGTAATGAATGTAGATTGGTTTTATAATTTCCCAACGAAATTATGGTATCCAATCATGCATCAATTTTAATAACTTTTTCAGATTCATGTGGCCAACATTCTACCATTCCATATAGGATGAATTTAATGAATGTATGACTTTATGATATGTGTATTATGTGATATACCTATTGTTGTGATGAATAGATTGTATTGGGAACTAAGAAACATGGGCGGTAGTTATTATTTCTGACGTATCCTATATTGTTTTAACTAATTATGATATAGAAAACACCCTAAGAATCCAATTGTGGCATGTTGAGTCATGGATCATTAGTCACATGGACAAGAAGTTGTTGTTGTGTGAATTAAGTGGACTATGTAATTTGGTTCATGAAGTGTATATGACCTTATGGATCAGATGTTTAGAACCCTCATAACCAACCATTCATTATAGAAATGGGAAATAAAAATGAATTCAAATGGAAATTTAATTTCCAGAATAGAGAACATGTCCATTACCGAGAATTTGTATAGGAAATTTGAAGTGTATCTATTAATGATTACACCTATTTATTTTTTACCCATTCTTGGATTTATGATCACAAAGAGAGGTATGACTTATTTATTATATGGTCTTGACCTATCCAACAATTTTTTCTACGAACTTATTTTTATATTTCTTATCTGAGTAGTGTGTTTGAAACTATAGAGACACGAAACCACGATAACCTCTATTTGTACGCAATGACGTTGGAGAATTACATGTAATAGAGGTGGTGGGGCATGATCTATTAGTGGCTCCTCCTATGGTTTTAGCTATTTATCCTCTTATTTTATGGACACAGGTTTTGAGGCATAGTTTATAGGGGTCTCTATTATATCAGCACACATTCCATGTAGCACAGTAGATTTCCCCCTCTATTGCAAAGCTGATGCATGTGTTCAAAAAATGCATCCTCACAAATTATTTAGGGGGTGGAATTCAGCATGATAGATAACAGTGGTTGGAGGCTACATTTTAAATTTTGTATCTTTTGGAGATACCACCTAAGAAGGGAGTAAAGGTCACAATATACATGATTTCAAGATAAGAAAATCACTGATGAGTTGTTTTGAACATGGATGTCAATGTATGGGATATGTTTTGGGATGATTTCAAACTAGATTATATGACATATTTTTTCATAATTCTATATGATTATATTTTTCTAGATATTTTATGCATTTAGAGTAGAGTTTCAATATTGTTATAGAGTATCCATCATGATTTATATAGATGATATGTTTGGCACTGATATATCTTCTTGATGAGGCATCTATGGAGAGTTGCTTTGAGGAAGTTCTCATTCATGTTTTTAAATCTTAGATAATGGTTTATAGATTGACCTCTATTACTAATATAGTTAACCATGGGCTGATTAAAAATAATAACCTGAGGGAATCTTGGTTATATATAAGAGATGACTATTTTCTCATCTTAGTTGCTTAATATATTGTAGAATGATGTGATTATTTGAGGTTTCCCATGAGATGATAACCATATATAAATTTAGTTTAGGTAGATTGGTTTTCTATCACTAATGTTAGGCACATGGTCATGTGAGGAATCATATTGATCAACACCCGGTCCCGAGCTGAGATTAGGAAAAAATGGGCTATATACAAAATTTCTATAGGACTGTCACTGTAGTTAGTAGTTGGAGAGGGTCATCTCTGAATCTTGTTTTAGGAGTGTTATTCATATGTCTGCGTTATGATGGAACACGAAGTGTTATAATACATTCAGTCTAAAGTGGCGGTCATGGCTGAGGTAGCCATGAAACACCTTATGATTTTGTTATTTTTATTCTAATTATTATTACATTGTTGATATTTTTTATTTCATGAAACAGTAATTATAATTGATTTTATATTAAAATAATGTGTCTTCTTATGTTATACCCAACACCATGTCAATTATGAACAACATGCAATATACACATTGACAAAATCTACACGAAACACTGAGGTTATCTTGTATTCTTTACAATAATGACATTCTTTGATGACTTGAAAACATAAAAGACTTAGGCTTACCGAAAAATAATAATATTTGATATAATAAATCAAAAATGATGATAAATTAATGGTTATGAATAGTACTAAATAATTTATGAAAATACATGGATTATACAATATAATATTAATTTATAGTTTAGCAATTAAATAAAAATGGTTATGAAAACCAATTAAATATAAAATGACATATTATAATAGTACACTTCCTTTTAACCAATTAAATTAAATTTTCATTTATCTAATTAAATTCAATAATTCAGACATTAAATTCTGTTGGACCAACTTGGTACATTTTTCACAAAACACAGACTTGGTGTATGTTACACGCAAAACGAACTTTGCATAAGATGCATGCAACACAGTGTTTCTACAATAAATATTTTTATTTAATTATTAAAATTATATAATTATAACTTTACCATTAAAAATAGTATTAATAATAGTAAGAACTACTTTTAAAATATAGTTTATTATTTTTTTTGTGTAAATAAATCATATTGATAATGAATAATATGATTTTGTAAGTCCTTCTATGTTTAAAAAATACTTCTCTCTCTAATGAACTTATTTTAATAAAAAAATCAATTTTACATGGATTTAGAATCTGAATTTCAGAAGATTATCATAAAATTTGAACACATAATTTCTAAATTAGCATATGGAATTTTTTTCGAAGAAACACCATTTTTTATGAATTCTCAAAAATTCATTTTTTGATAAAAATGGCCTTATGTTTAATAAATAAATAATTTTCTGTGATATTATAATTTTTAAGATAAAATTAGTTAAAACATATTTATATTAACTCAATAAAATTCATTAGAATCATTTTAACTTTTAAATTTCATTTAAAGTCACAAAAGACATTTGATCAATTTTCTTCCTTAAAACCTTTTATTTACTCCCATCTATGGGACAAGAATTAATGATACTTTTTCCACTTCTATGATTTGAATTTAGAAATAATTATTTAAAAAAATGAATTAATTACAATATTTATTTCCTAATAAGACCATTTTTGTTTTTGAAAAAATATATTAGTAAAAGTGATTAAAACAAATAACAATGACTAAGGTAAAATTAAGATTAATTAAGGACTAAACATTGCAATTAAGGGAACAAATTACCCATCCACTTCTAAAAAACCCATTGGATGTCCATAGTTCAGAAAAAACCATCTATTATTTATTTTTGTGAGTTTGGTATGAAATCATTTAGCCATGGACATGTGAACACACAATATGTTTAAAAATAATTCTCAAGTGATTCATTTTCCTTCTTGATAAAAGGCCACCACCTTTCCCTCTTCATGACAGCTCCCAAAACTATTATGTTTAGAATTTCACTTCCCATTATACTTCCATGAAATCCTAACTTCCTAATAGAAGTCTTCTCTTTAGTAGAAGGATATCCAAAATGTATCACCCAGACACTAGTTACACAAAGTTGGTGTATTATTAAATAACATTGGAATGATCACAAAGGATCAAATCCGGAATGAACGATCTGTTTAGTATCCTTAGAAGTACTAGATACATTTATAATTTTTACATTACATCATGAAATAAAAACATCAACAACTTTTTTACCCATTTGAACACACTTATATCATTATCCTATCCCTACAGGTCAACCATAAGATTCTTCTTTAAATACTAAGGAAAATAAAACATCGAAAAGGATGATCTCAGATGCAAATTAAGGATAAAAATATAGTAGAAACATTCATGAATAAGCATAAACATATCAAGGAAATGTTTAAGACCATAGAAAAATCCTTTTAAACATTAATATCATCATAATATCGAAAAGGAAAAAATCAAATGATTCCATTTACTAATTCACATTGATATTCTACTAGTCGAATAATCACATGCAATATCAATAGTCACTTTCATAATGATGCAATGCATAATGCCAGACTTCATAACCACATAGTCAAGGCCATGGGTCTAGACTACGAATATGATTTTTTCAATTCATTGTGCGTAGACACTAGTTTGCCTCATGAGACCTAATGATACATCGTGGAGCAATAGCGGTCTCTACCCTTCACATACTAAGTCCAACACATTCCTCACAGGAAAATTTTTAAACATAACATAAAAATTCATATTAAAAATAGAATATCAAATGTAAATAAAATATCCATAAACCTAGAATGGTATAAAAATAACACATCCACATTCAAACATATCACAAAACCATCAATACAATATTGAAGATTTGTATCATAATAAAACATCCTCAATCAAGAATAATATCATGTAAAGGATGTTGAAAAAGTTGAAAATGATCATTAGAAATATTTGAGAGAAATATCCCTTTTTCATGAAATCATTTAAAATTCATATAAAAGAATTCATTTAAAAGATAGTTTTTTAAACAAATATTCACATACCACTTTGAAAATTTTGAAAGGAAGTAACATTTTAAAATATTCATGTCCATAAAAATAAATCCTTAAAACCATTTTGAAAACATGGATATTAAAAATATTGAATAAATCATTAAAAAATTTAAAATGATGATTTAGTAAATTTTTTCATAAAACTGTTCCCTTTGAGAACAGTTTTATGAAACATGGACATGGATAATAAATATTTCCTAGTAGATACTTACGTAAAAACAACCTCGGATAATAATGGTATTGTAAAATTAACCCTTAACTTTTACTTTTCCTTGTTCGAGGGTACGTCAAACTCATGTATAATAGTTAAATCATTGTTATTAAAAAAATACCAGAACCATATACATAACTATGATATCATATATGATCATCTAACATAGCTTTGTTAATAATATTTTACTTGTATCATCGTTTTAGATTTTAAATGATTCATTTTATTTTATATTCTTGGTTATGTAAGCCATGTTTTTTTATGAATAGGATGTATTTGATTCAAAAACAGAATGATATTATGTTCATAAACAATATTTTGAATCATAAAATGAAAATTATTCATGGATGATTACGATGGGGAATGAATCTCATCACTTTTTTTGAGACGGTAATCTGTACATACGCCTGAGCGACAGTATCATTGTATTGATGAGGAAATTGAATGTAATTTGATGGTATATAACATATAAAGAATAATTAACATGTTATTTTTATTATTAAATAATTTATACTCATTATTATACTCAAATAAATAATGATGTCTTAGAATAACAAACTTAACCACGACATGGAGACTATAAGACGCATGTACGTACGTATGGTGACTTGGTCATGTTTAGGATGGATAGAATAATGAATATTCTTGAAGAATATTTATAATAACATCATAGTATATTGAATGTATTGGATTTATTATTTCTATATGGAAACAACAAAGAATGGGGAAGTGGAAAAAGAAAAGAACTTGAAATAGGGTTCTAAAATTATTACCTCTACTTTGGGTGCTTCCTCTTGAGTTGATCAGAAGGGCTCAATAGGAGGCTTTAAAATAAAATTAAGGCCTCTAAGATTATGTAAGGGATGTTGGTAGGATACTTGGGTATGGTTTGTATGAGCCAAAAGGCATTGGAGGTGTGAAATTAAGAGAAGCGGAAGTGCCCTTTTATAAGAGAGGTGAGGGTCACTTTAGGAAAAGCTTGAAATATTATTCTATAATAAAATAATTTTTGATTTATAATGGCAACAAAAAAATTTATTTTGAGGATAATGAGGGGTTGGGTCAAAAAACACTCAGCTAATAGGTTTCAGACAGGTTTAGGTAATCATATTAACCTTAGATTTTAAATTTAAATTTTAGTTAATTTTTTTTTTCATTTACCATTTCTCTTTGTATTTTTATTTTATATGGTTAATAAACAAACTATAACAATTGAATTAAAACCCCATGAGTTTCATTAATAATATATATATCTTTATCTAAGTAATTTGGTCGAACCTTATATTTTAATAATATTAGTACAATTAAAAATATTGTAATTGTTTTTAAAACACAATTATGTCAATTTTGACACTTGTTAGTATTTTATTTTATTGAAAGCCATATAATATTTATCAATTAAAATAAAATTTATTTTTACAACCCTAACGTTTCATATTAACATATAAAAAATTGGAGTTCATCAAAAGTCTGAATTTACATTTATTTGGATATTTATAGTATAAATTATTTTAATATTTCATTAATATGGTAATTATTGCATCATCATTGTTTCATCCATAAATTAAATTAAATAATGTATAGAAATTATAAATAAAATAAAATTATGTAGGAAATATTTTTTTCTTTCTAATTAATATTTCAATTCTAATTTATCTTATTTTTATCCCTATATTAAAAATGGTTTAGTTATTATAAATTGAATTTAACAATTTTAACTGTCCTTTAAATAAAATTATAAAAATGTCCAAATTTAATCCAAGTGGACCAAAGAGGATAATATTTTATTATTAATTTTGTTTATTTCTGATTACACTTATCCAATAGAATTAGGGAATGTGTTAGAGTAATTATAATATCATTTTTACGCTTAATTACCCTATTTACTTTTAACCATTGTAAATAAAACTCAAAAGATACAATTCATCAAAAATTATTTTCATGTTATTGAACAAACTTTTACATACTAATGTTAACCATGTTACTCGGTGTTTTTAAATTCAACTCACAGAAGTTGTAAAATATTATTTTCAAATTTTCAAATGCTTTTAGAAGGTGGGTAAAAGACAGTAAAAAACTTAAATAAAATATGATATTTTTACACTTATTATAAAATTAATTCAATGAATTAAATTGAACATATATAGGTATAATGTACATATTTTGACCTAAAATAAAATACAATAAAATAACTATCTACTTAATTAAATGTTGGTTTTAATCAAAACCATAGTTCTTTTTTATATTTATCAAAAATTGAATGTTTTCAAAAAAAATAACAAAAAATCACCCTAAGATGATTTTGATATTCTGAATTCGAAAATTATTTTTATTTTAAAAAATTCAAAATGTAGAAGTATCATTTATTAAATTAAAATTAATTCCTATTGTGAAAACTAAAAAGCCGGTTTTTAAAAAGTAAAAACTATCAAAAGATTGACAAGTGTTTATATCAAATTTAAATGTGAAATTATTTATAATGACCTAAATTGTATTAAATGATAAAAATATAATATAATAATACTTAAAAAAAATTCAAATGTATAATTGAACTCAATAATTTATTTTGATTAGAAAAGTTGTTTTCAATTAAAATTTAGTACTATTCACTATTCACCCAAATAACATTGATATCAAAAAAACCCCAAAAATTTTTAGAAACTAAATTTTTACCTCCCGATTCTAAATGAGATGTTTATTTTTTTCAAATTTAATATATAAAAGTATCAAATATTGGATTTAAAGAAGTTTTTCCATTAAAAGGCTATAAAATTGCATTTTCTGAAAAATACTTCTTTTATCTGAAAAAAATGAATTTGTTCTTATATTATGTCTAAGAAAAACAAAATATGGATGTAAAAATTTATATAGAATATAAAAAATTAATAATAAAGATGATATTATTCATAATCTCTTTTGAACAAATAGTTTGGTAAGTCGTGATGCGATCGAACTTGGTGTTATGTGTAGCACAAGTTATTGAATTACATTGAAGAAATAATGTACTATGAAATCCTGGGGTGTTACATTCTCCCCTATTTCAATAAATTGTGTCCTTGAAATTTTAAAATTTTCTTCAGAAAATAATATTTTAAAAATAGGAAAATAACATTGTGGAAAACCCACATTGGAAATTGGCTTTATATAATATAGTCTTAATAAGAGGGAACACGAATGTAAAAGTCACCACCAAATTATGAACTAGATTAAAGGAACATTGGTAGCAATTAGAGACACATAATTGGAGGAAAAACATAAATATTTATAGCGAGTGATTGAGGTCATCAATCGAAAACAAGTGTAAAATTGAGGGCCTCAAAGCCATCAATCCAAGATGATTTAAAATATCATTGGTTCAAAAAAACATAAGGTATTAGGATAACATTTTTTTTTGTTTTAAGATAACTTCCATAAATTGTAATAATTAATTTATTCATAGAATAAGAGGAAAAAATTATACTTGACAAGTAGAGTTTCATCCTTCAACTAATTTCTACCAAAAACTCATTTTTCACTTTAAAAGCTAATAGAATTCAAAAATATTCTATTTATCTTAATCATATAGGATTACAAAAATAATGAATTTATAATTAATTTTTCAAAATATTTAAAAAAGATAAATTATACAAACCATGTCATCATGTATGCTAGTGGTTGGTGATCAACACTTGTCACCCTTTGGTTGCGGGTTCATGTGTCACGACCTTTCCGAACATGACGGGTTATCTCCCAACCTCCGGGTTGTCCTTTTTATGACAATAAAATAATTATATCAAGAAATGATATAACCTTAACAATAGTATACAATTTAAAAATTAGTCTATTACAACCTTTAGACTTCAAAATACATTTGTCGAAACTCACCGTCCAATGTTTATAAGGAAGGTAAACACAATGAAAATCATTTTTCCATGTAATAACATGTAAATAACGACATTAGCTATTCTTTTAAAACACTGTATTAACATGAATTACCATAAAACCGTAATGATTACATTATTTGTCCCATATTATTTATAGAATATTGAATAAACTCCTTCTATACAAAAAATGTGGTAAACTCCAACAATGATGGAATATACAAATCATTAATCTGTTTCATGGTAGTCAAGAATTTTAGATATAATTCATCCAAATCAGTCATATAATATTCCCAAATCACTACCTCAGTATCCGTACCATATTATGGTTTATGATTATCTCTACTATATAATTCTCAAAATAACATAACATTTTATTGAGTCACTTTTCATGGTTGCACACAATATAATGTCCTTAATGAAATAGTACTACAGTACAGTCCTTATATAATCAATAATTATTATATCATGTACATCATTAATACAATACTCAAATGACACAATACATTGATAACTACATAAGAAATATAATCACTCTTCATCATCTCCATTATCATTATAACATTATTATTATCCAATAAGAGCATTTGGGGTACACTTTGATGATTTGGAAATTGATTTGCATAGTGTCCCAACTCCTTGCTGAAGAAGTATTGTACTTTTCCAACCTTTTTCTTACCCATGTAAACAAGTACTTGGTGTCCGTTTTCTGCACACTTATAAAAAATTCAATTCCATTCAATAATTAACCAAGGTGATTCTTTCTACAGATATCACATATGAGAAAATCGTACATTCCCCACTTCCCATTAATCATCTTCCTCTCTTCCATCCTTTTCTTCTCTTGCTTCCCTTCAAAGATATTAGACACTGATAATTTCATTACATATCTTATTAACACATGATACTATTTCTTCATTTGATTAGAATAATTTGGAGACTATTAAACTTTTATATGTTGGCTTAATACCATGAAAGATATGATCCTTTTTAATCATTTGATCATGCATGTTGTTGGAATTCTCATTCCTTCTACTATGATCCATTTCAAAACAACTGCATGCACTAGGTAAGTTTATAAATCTCAATGCATAATTCCAAACATTTAAAATACCTAACGTAAATTGAAAAAGAATATGTATATAATATATAATCATAAAATTATATCATTGAGAAAGTATTTACTCCTAAATCCTACATAATGGCTTGTAATGAACATGTGAATTATCCTATGCATATCCCTTCGGGTGTGTTGTAACCAAGAGTACAGCAAGGCCCGTTGTCATGCACCAGTTCTCATTCGAGTCTATCTTAAAGCTATTTTTTTGGGTTTTACCCCTAGGTAAATCTGTGCTAGAGCCACCTCTACCTGCTCATATCCAGATAGGTATGTATTTCTTGGGAAACTCACAAAATCTCTACAATAAAAAAATTCTAGTAATTTATTCTCTACTAATCCTTAAATTCTATCTTAGGGTAATATGATCTAATCAATGTTTATCTAAATCTGTCTTCCAAGGTATGTACTAAACATTCTCTAATACCAACTGCAACACCCTGACCATAGTTACCCAGAGTTGGTGTATTATTTTAAAAAATTGGGAAGATCACAAGGGATCAAATCCCAAAAGACTGAACAGTTTGGTAGACTTGGAAGTAGTAGATAAATTCATATGTTTTAAATTACATAATTAAATAAAAAAATCCACAACTTTTGTCCCATTTTTAACAAACTTATATCTTTAGCTTAACCTTATAGGTCCACCAAAAAATAATTATTCACATCCTATGAAAAATAAAACATCGAAATGCTTGAGCTCAGATGCCCAGTAATGATAATAATATAGAGGAAACATTCATTAATAAGCATAAACATTTAAATAAATGTATAAGTCTAAACCAAAATCCTTTTAAACATAAAAATTAGTAAAATATGGAAGAGGTAAAATAAAATAATTCCATTTACTTATTCACATGGATATTCTATTAGTCGAATAATCACATAAAATATCAATAGCCACTTTTATAGTGATGGAATGCATATTGCCAGACTTCATAACCACATAGTTAAGGCCTTGTGCTAAGACTACAAAAATATTTTGTCAAGGCCTTATGCCAATACACTAGTCTATCCAATGTGACTTACCGATGCATCTTGGGGATATAACGAGCTCCAACCGTCACATACTAAGTCCAATGCATTCCTCATTTGGAAAGTTATAAACATAACATAAACATTAATTTTAAAAATATAATATGTAATGTCAATACATTTTCCATAAACGAGGAAAGGTACAAAAATAACACATCTGTAGTAACAAATATCACAAAACCTTCAATAAAATATGGAAGATTTGTATCGTAATAAATAATCCTTGATCACGAATAATATCCGGTAAAGGATGTTGACATAGTTAAAAATGATCAATAAAAATAATTGAGGGAAATACCCATTTTTTATGAAATCATTTAAAATTCATATAAAGTAAGTAATTTAAAATATAGTTTGGAATCAAATTTTCCCATACAACATTGAATATTTTGAAAGGAATTAACATTTTAAAACATACATGTCCATATAAATAAATACTTAAAACCATTTTTAAAATAAGGACATTAATGAGAAAGAATAATTTGTTAAAAAATTTAAAATGATGTTTTTGTAAAATGTCCCATAAAAATAATCCCTTTGAAAACACTTTCATGAAACATGGGCATAATTAAGAAAAATATCTCAGTAGGTACTTACGTAATGACAAACTCAAATAATAAAAAGATTTTGAAATTAACCATTTCATTGTAATTTTCCATGGTCGATCATATGTTAACATTTTTTATAATAGTTAAATAATAGTTATTAAATTTTAAAAGAACCATATACATAAATATAATGTCATATATGATATTGTAATATTTCATTGTTAAGAATATTTTTTTAGTATCTTTTTTTCGAGTGTTAACAGATTCGTTTACCTTTATATGATTGGTTACATAAGATGTGTTTGTTATTAATAGGATGTATATGATTCATAAACAGAATGATATAATGTTTGTAAACAATATTTTGAATCATAAAATGAAAATTATTCTGGCATTATTTCTATGGGGAATGAATCTCATCGCATTCGTAGAGACAGTAATCCTTACATATGCACGAGTGAGAATATCATTATATTGATGATGAAATCGTATGTAATTGGATGTAATATAATATATAAAGAATTATAAAAATTTCATATTTATTATTAAAATAGTTATATTAATTATTGTACCCATCCAAATAATAAGTGTTTGAATAACAAACTACACCACGACTTGCAGACTGTAAGATGTACATATGAATGTATGGTGACATTCTCATTTATAAGATGGATAGAATAATAAATATGTCTGCAGAATATTTATGATGACATCAAATAATTTATAATTCACTTGATTTATTTTTTTTATGGAAACAACAAAGAAATATGATGTGGAAGAAGAAAATAACTTCAAATAGTGTGGTAAAATTATTACCTCTACTTTGTGTGATTCCTTTTGATTTGAAGAAAATAGATCCTTAGGTTGGATTTATGATCAATGTAAGGCCTCTAGGTTGAAGTGAGGGAAGTTGGGAGGATATTTGGGAAGGGTTTTGCCAATCCAAAAGGCATTGGAGGTGTGAAATTAAGAAAAGCTGAGGTGCATTTTTATGAGGGAGGTGAGGTCCACTATATTAAAAGATTGAAATGTTATTTTATAATAAAATAATTTTCGGTTTATAGTGGCTCTAATATGAATTATATCAAGGATAAGGTAGGTATGGGTGGAAAAAATATCATCTAATAGGTTTTAAATATGTTTGGGTCCTCATATTAACCTTATCTTTTAGATTTAACATTTAGTTAAATAGTTTGACATTTACCATGTCTCTTTGTATTTTTATATTATATTGTTTATAATCATACTATAACAAGCCAGGAGGACCCAATGTGATTCATTATTAATATATATAACTTTTTCTAAGTCCTTTTGTATATCCTTGTTTTTTTAGTAATATTATATTAATTAATAATATATAATATGTTATAAAAATACAATTATGTCAGTTTTGACACTATTTAGTATTTGTTTAAGCCATAAAAACTATATCACTTCGAATAAAATTTATTTTAACCAGACCGTACATGTAATATTAACCTAGAAAATTATTGGAATTAATCAGATGTCTCAATTTACATTTATTTGGACATTTATAATATCAATTATTTTAATATTTCATTAATAAGGTAATTACTCCATCAGCATTGTGTCATATATAAATTAAATTATTGTTTTCTAAAAATTATAATAAAATATAATGATGTAGAAAAAATTTATATCTTTCTAATGAATTCTTATAGTGTAATTTATCTTATGTGTAACCCATTTTTAAAAATGGTATAGTAATTAAACTCTAAATTTAACAGTTTTAAATCATCTTTAAATAAAATAATAATAAATGTCGTAATCTAATTAAATGGGACTAAAAAGGATAATATTTTATACTTAAGTTTGTTTTGGGTCGAATTATACTTATCCAATAGAAATATAACACTTTTTAGGGTAATTATAATATAATATTTACCCTTAATTACCCGATTTACTTTTAATCGTGGTAAATAAAAGTGAAAAGATATTATTCACCAAAAATTATTTTCATCTTATTTAGCCACATTTTATGTACTTATGCTAACTGTTTCCTTGAAAATTTTGAACTTTATCATTCATAAGTGGTAAATTTATGATTTATGCAAATTTTCAAATGCTTCTAAAAGGTGGGTAAAAGATGCTAAACAACTCAATAAAATTTTATAAATCTATACTTATTATAAAATTACTTCAATGAATTAAATTGAAAATATATAGGTATTATGTATCTATTTTGGCTTAAAATAAATTAAAACAAAATAACTAATTACTTAAATAAAAGGTATGTTTTAAATAATAACACAGTATTTTCCATTATTCAATAAAAATGAACATTTTTAGAAAAATACCAAAAATTCACCCTAAGCTAATTTTGATATTCGGAAATCAAAAATGAAGTCTATTTTACCATATTCAAAATATAGATGTTTCATTTATTAATTTAAAATTAATTCCCATTGTCAATACCAAAAAGGAGTTCTTAAAAGGTAAAAACTATCAAAAGATTGACAGGACTTTATGTTAAATTTAAATGTGAAATTACTTATAAGGACTTACATTGTATTAAATGATAAAAATATAGTCTAATTATTTTTCCAAACCATTAAAATGTATAATTGGACACTATAAACTATTTGGATTAAAAATGTGGTTTTCAATTAGAATTTAGTATTTTCACTATTCACCTAAATATGAATGTTATCAGAAAAGCCCCAAAAATTAATCAAAACTAATTTTTTATGTCCCGATTTTAAAGAAGTTTATTTTGTTATATTGAATATAAAAATGATTCAAGAATTGTATTTAAAAAGGGTTCACCATTAAAAGGATTTAAAATTGCATTTTTTGAAAAATACATATTTTCTTTGAAAAAAATGAATTTTTTCTTATATTATGTCTATGAAAAACATAATATGGACGTTAAAATTTATATGGAATATAAAAAATTCAAAATGAAGATAATAATATTCATTTTTCCTTTTGTATAGCTAGTTTGGTAAGTCATGGTGTGCTCAAACTCGGTGTTTCGTGTAGCGCAAGTTATTGAATTACATTGAAAGAATAATGTACAATTAAATCTTGGGGTGTTATACAACATATCCATTTGGAACACACCTAAAAGAGTTACCCTATTTATAGGTAATGTATTCCCTCATGTAATTTATTTTATTTTTCTTCACCAACCCCTCAAAATATATTTATTATACGCTTATATAACATCAAAATTATTCCAAATATAATATGATATTGTTATTAAATTGGTTTGACCTATAATTAACCTCACACCTCAATATAATGGTAAATGATCATAATTTTTATGTACATGGTGAACTAATACCTCACGAAATGATGAATGTTTATTTATCTATTAACACCTTCCATGTGGGAAATTATAATTTACAACATGTTTATATATGTAATATATGAAATTATTCATATTTATTCCTTTTTATAGTACCTATATATTTTGACATTCCATTTTGTTTTAATACGAGAACTTGTTTTGGGGATGTGTGGACTACCACCCCCTCAAAGCGATATGATTCATGCATACACTATAATAATTGTATTAATAATTGTTTTAGTGAATATATATATAATATATAAGATAAATTTAATCTATGTTAATAATGATATAGTTATTTATTTATATATTTTTCATTCATTTAATCAACATGAAAAATAAACAGGAATAACGTTCATGGATATGTACGACCTACTGTCTCCATAAATGGTGAATTCTGTTTCATAAATATTTCATCTGTTAATTATTATAATAAACATATAATATATATATATATAATGGTTTAAATTATTTAAATCCTGATATAAACTATAAATACCATAGTTATGACAGATTATGACACATGCGAATAAGAAAGAGAATACTACTGGAAGTGAAACCTTAACATAGGATTTGACAACAAGGGGGAAAGATAAGATCATAATAAAATGATATATGATAATATATATAATAATATTTTTATCTAAAATATGTATAATAAATTTATATTTATTATGTCGGTTGTATCAATGTGTACAACGAGAGTGCAGACAAAGGTTATGTGCATTTCATCTCACATTTTATTCTTGTGAGATACGTGCTATGTTCAAAACTCATTCCATTTTTTGGTGTATGTACACTCTATGATTGTATTATATGTATATTTTACCAAATTTAATGGGTATTAAAATAACCATTTTATTACCATTAATTCATGGGGATTAGGTTTCAAAATATACCAAAAAGGTAAAGATGATTTGTCTCAATATTCCCTCTTTGAGACTCATGTTTTTGTTCAAAACAATTTATCAAGTTATATATAATCAAATTTTACATATTATATCATGATTCTACATATATAAATGATGTTTTTGGATACATGAAATTTCCCTTTCTTACATAGAGAGTATGATCCCAAGTTACCATGTTATAACAGTTTATTAAGATAATCTCATCGCTTTTCATGATTACTTACGTTTATTCTTCCTTTTATGAATTATTAAGTTCACTCTCTCAATAACTTCATTACTTTTTTCTCATAAAGGTATTACTGATATTTTAATGTAGTGGTACCATTTTTTACTCTTCTCTATGTATGATATTTGAGATAGTTATTTTAAGAAAGCCCAACTTTACCCTCTCTTTGGTCAGAAATCTATGTTCCTTCAAAGACATTTTTTTATTAAAAGTGTTTCAAAAAATATTAATATAATATCTTTTTATAAATAAAATATATTTTTACCATTTTTTCTTTTACAAGTGTTTTTAATGGAAAATTCTTCTTGCATTTCGGATTAGCCAATTTTCTAACCATTTTAATCTGAAAAAGGACTGTTCTATTTACCTCGTACGACATGTACAAATTTATCTACCTTCAATAAATTGTACACTTATTTTCATGTTTAAATGATATTTTTGTAACAAAATGTAATTAAAATATATATTCCCAGAAAATGGTCTTAAAAACATTTTCATGAATCTTTTATATGTTTTCTTCGAAAATTTGTTCCAAAAACTTTTCATGCATTATTTCTATATTTTCAATGTATTTTCTTGGAAAATGAATTTAAAAATATTTTCAATAATTATTTATATGTTTTAAATGTTTATTCAATGAAAATGGTTTCAAATTTTTTTTATGATTTATTTATAAGATCTCAATGTACTTTCATGCAATATTATTATCAAAACATTTTTAATCACTATTTATATTTGTTTCAAATTATTGTAAAATATATAATTTTTAAAAAGTTTCCATGATTTCCTTATATGTATTAAAAGTGTATTTGAAGAAAATATCTTTATAATGTTTTGAATATTATTTTATTTGTTTTCATGGAAAATGGATTTCAAAAGATTTCATGTTTTCATTATATGGTATAAAGGTTTTTTATATAAAAATGATTTTCAATGATAGTATGTATTAAAAATCCGTTTTAAAATAAGAATGGATATTTTCCTCAATAAATGTTCTAAAATGATATTTCAAAATTATTTTCCATCAATTATTACAACCATGGATGTAACACATTCCCTTCTAGGAAATGATCCAATGTTTCTATTCATTTTTTTTCTATTAATGGGTTATGCATAATTTCATGGTCTTTATAAAATAATTTTATTTTTCACATGAATTTTGTATATGAAATCTATTTCTCTTTCCTTGGATATATGTTTATGAAATCATTTTCTCATTCATGAATTATGATTTTGATGAAATGATTACGAAACCCATATCATTTCCATAGTTTATGATATTTTTACCTGTTTATGATACCAATTTCATTGCAGGATTATGATACGATTGTTTATGATATTTTGGGACATAAAAGTATGATTTCACTATGATAATTCTGGAACCAATATATCCCTAAAACGCATTGGTTAAATATTTATATCTTAAGTGATAGTCTAAAATGGTCTTGGTAGTAATCCTGGACTACTAAAATTGATATGGGAGTGAACTATGACTAACAATATGGAATGAGTAGTGTAACCATACAACTAAGATGGCCAAAAGTGTAAATCATGACATCCAATATGTGTTGGGTAGTGAACCCATAAAGCCAATATTGTCTTGGATTTAATGCCTTGGCTACTATAGAAATCCTATTACATTCTAGGGTTTATTTGAAAATTCCATGTTTTAATACTATGTTATTCATTAATGGATTGTGTTATTTATTTCCTTATGATTCATGTCTTATGAACCTCCATTATTTATTCCATGATTCACGTATGTGATCTTTTATATAAAGTGTCACGAACTAGCCCGGGTCGACCCTGAACCACTCACAAGGGCTATCCCGCGAAAAGTCTTGATAGGTGATCCCGATCCTCCTAGGACATCAAAAAGCAGCAATGGAATCAATAGAGTACAACAGGGGACTATTTCTCCCATATATAAACAATAAAACAAGTACTGGAAAGAAATGGACAGCACAAAATACATTTATATACAAAATACAACTGACCAATATTTTTACAAGAAAATGAAAGTACAACTAAACCAAAAACTCAACTGAACAATCCTAATAACCAACATACTTCATATTACCCCTCTGGTCACTCTCCAACACCATGATAAAATGACTCCCATGGTGATCAAACTCAATCAGAAACCCGTGCAAGGGCTAAAACAGAAGAAGACTATAGGCGTTTGTATTAAAACGCAGTAGGTTAGTTCGATATTCTGTTCCAAATGAAGATCCATTAAAAAAAGATACATCAATTTCAGGTTTTAAATAAAATATAGAAAGGTATGTATTCCAAATTATGTCCCATTCTATATAAAAAAATTTACTAAAAATAATTTGTGTGTTTTATATAGAATAATGCAAGTAAGTATTTTCAAAGAAGGTGCAACTTAAAAATGAAAATATATTTCATGAAGGCTCATTTAAATAATTTACAAATTTAAATAAATCACACACACTACTGAATTTACCATTAATAGACTCCATATGCCGACGATGAGTACAAAATATCCAACCAGCACAACTCACATGAACACCCCTAAGCACTAGTTAGTTGCATGCCTCAGATATGTCGTCTCTCGTTGAAAGTAAACATAATAAAAATATATTATCGTGCACACGAGAAACTAGTAGGGAGAATACCCATAACATATTGGGCCCCCAACAACATAATAATCATTGTTTAGTTAGTGTTCTCATCGTCAAACTTGCAACATGAAACAATGGATAAACCCCACGGAATCACTAGCATACTAGTATATGTCCGCCCACCTAGATACACGGGATTCCCTTTAGGGTTCAATAAAGATACACAAATTATAAACTAATTTTTCCACATAAAAATTTAATTTTAAACCCTAAACATGGATACAGCCTACAAACATGATTTACATTTCATTCAAAAATCAATAAACCACTAAAAAGATTCATAAAACAATTTCAAGGTGCATAACGAGGGATTGCACATTAAATCCATTCAAAAAATGCCTTTTCAAGAAAAAAAGACATCAAAAACATAAAAAATAGATTTGGAAGCTCTAAAACCAATTAATAAATTATTTCTCATGTAGAAATAAATTGACCAAAATGATAGAACATGAAATAAACATGGAAACCATTATTACAAAAAAACAAATGCGAAAATGGGGCGTTAATCCTATCATAAAACTATCCTTCTACCAATGTATGAATTTACCTATTATTATGGAGGTGTATAAACACCATTTAAAGAAGAAAAACATATTCATAAATCCCATAAAATATTCATCTTACATATTTAAATAAAACAACCACTTTCATAAGGATGTGAAACATTCCATTTTCCGATAACTTGGGCCAAAACATATTGTAAACCAAAACCCATTTGTTTTAAAATACAAATGAAAATTGTAAAGCCATATGAGGTCAAAAAATACCATTAACCATTCTTCTAATTCATTTGTAAATCTATACAAATAATTTTTAAATCAAACATTACACATAAAATCCAACCAGGAAATTGACCGAACACATGACATGCCTTTTTAAACAAAACAAATTCTTTGAAGATCTTGACATGAAATAAAACACCAATTGCATGAAATATTTTATACAAGCTATTGTAACATATTAAAGAGAACATAAACCAGATTTTAACCTTAAAAAATAGTTTCGATAGATAGTGGAACATATAAACAGACACATGGTGTGCACTTTTATGACAAAACAATACTACCTTTCAGAAAACAAGGATTAAACAACCATTTTTCACACTAATAAAATAATACATATACTGAACAATATTAATAAACATATATATAATATTAAAACAATAATAAAATGATGAATCTTAAATGATAAAGGAATCTTCTAAGGATATCCTACATCAAATCCTTTGCGCAATTGAAATACACACCCAATATCACCATCTAAGGGTTTACAAACCCTAAACCTATGATGACCAGACCCAAATGAACAAATAACCTATAAAAAATCATATAATAGTTTAACCCTAGTTTTATCATGCAAGTGGTGACTATAAAACCATGAAATATTGAATGGATGAAGAAGAGGGAGGAGAAGGGAGAAGGATTCTCACCTTTTCAACTAGAAAACTCTTTTTATTCCATTAAATCTACACCAATAGAGAAAATGGAATAACATGAAAAATCTTGGAGAGTTTAAAAATGTCATGAGGAAAAAAAGAAAGATGATTTGTAGAAAAAATAGTATGAATGAAATGATATCTGGATGAAAGAATTTACCTTCACCACTCTTGATGATTTAAGAGACATTGAGACGTTTTCCCTACTCTATGACTCACATGAGATACAAAAAGGTTAAATCGATTATGGGGATTAGTATTGGGGTATTCTTTTCAAGTGTGATGTGGAATAACTGAAAAAATTAAAATTTTAATTCGATATAATAGAAACAATTAATTATTTTTAAACTGGAAATGGGACCAAGAGCTATCCCAATACCTAAATATGTAACCCCAATTCACCATGCTTATTTATTTATAAGGGTTAAAAAAATATATGGTAGTTTGAATATGTTAGTGTTGGACATTTGGGAAGTGGAATACGCCAAAAATGATAACAAAAATTAATGAGTTATAAATAATCAATATAGGTTTTTAAATCTTAAAATGGACTCATCGTTGGATCAATTCATCAAGTAACCACATTTTCTACAAAAACTCTTAAACAAGCAATGGATACCCCAAATTATGGTTATTCGAAAAATATGGCAATTTGAAGCCCAAAATTAATCTCACCCAACACCATATAAATGGATTGAAACATTCAATGAATAGGATCAACACCATGACATGAAAAGAAAAAAACTCGGTGTGACAATTCTCCCCTCAATTAAAGCTTTCCACCCAAAGAAAGGCATATCACATTCTAGCTTATTGATCAACACATATGGTTTAATTATCTATATGGTCCATAAAACTAATCCAATGAAACACCATCAACCATTAATGGTTCTTAATCTTCTTACCTCATCCAAAACACCAACTCTCAACCACTTCATGAGAGTCAACCAAAAGATCGAGTCACTACCTCCACAACCAAACCAAGTTCCCAGTTGTTGGGCCTTCTACTAATGAACCCAAAAATAACTCAAACTAAATAGAACTCATGAAAACCAATGATCCTAGTTGATTAAATAATGGAATCTACACCATTATTAAACAACCATCACTTGATAAGTTCATATGAATAAAAATCACTAAGACCTTTGGTGGGTTTTCCCACCATTAGAAACCAACATGCAAGGAAAATACAAGAACTCAACAATTGATTGAATGAGGCCTCTCTCACACAAGCGCACAAAAACTCTCTGGAAAAAACCAACCATCCCATGTTTATAGGAACAAAACATGAACATTTAATCCACCCACTCTCGAATAGAGGTGGCAGGAACTGGGCCAAAACTGTCTACACGGATCCAAACCCCCACCAATTAGAAAGGGGTGGGGAGCGGACCCAATCATTTGGACATTTAAACCACAAACGAAACAATGTAACTACTTCACTAAAAATGTAGATGTAAATTATACTATTATAATTAGTTTTTATAAGAAATAATGATAAAGGATAACAGATACAAAAACAATAATTGATAACCTTAACCAGTAGGGTAATTATGTTTGAATCCCATTTGTTGGAACATGGGAGGAGGAATATTCATTGGGGTTTCCATCGATCTATCACTAGATGAGTTTCAACATGTGATTAATGAGTGAAATTTTTAATAGGATAATTTCAAGTTAGGTGAAATGACCAAATTTACAATCTTAGCTGAGGCACCACCGAAAAATACAACCACCGCTAACCATACATGTATTATGTATGCACTGGTAATAAGGAGTTACTTGTAAAGGTAGTAGTTAAGTGATGATTAATGTTATTTGTATGAATAAAATGATAATTCAATAAATTCATTTTAGGAATTTTTTCTTTGAGGAATATAATTTTATTTGAGGAAAATTTGATCATTTGATTTTTGGAAAAAAAATAAAACATAAAATTTTTATAGAAATGATATATATTTTTATAAAAACCCATGTTATTTTGAATAGTATTTTCATTGAAATAGTTTTATAAAAAATTTTATTATATTAATAAATGATAATATAGTTTTATAATTTTGGAGGAATTTTTTTATATGTTGAAAAAATTTTAAAAATTCATTAAAAACAGCTATTTTCAAATAAATAAGGATTTTTATATATTAAATATAACATTATCATATCTAGGATATTTTTCTATAAAATTGAAAATCATTTCTAAAATAATTGAATCAATATTGGGATAGGGTTAATTTAATATGAATTTTTAATATATCGTAATGTTTCATAAATTATAAAAAATTATATTTTATGGTTTTGATATTTTTTATGACTTGATAGTTTTTTAATAATGATTTAATAATTAGATCAACACAATTAACAAAATGTTTTTTATTATTTTACTAATATGATTATTTTAATATATTTTTATTCATTTTTTTAAAATATAATTTTCATTCCAAATTCATAAATTTAATTTATTATTTTTAAAAACATTACATTGTTGAATATTCATTTTTCCATGAAAAATTATGTATAAATAATGAATTTCGGTTCTGGGGTATTAAAACAATAAAAATTGGAGCCAAAATGTTCAAAACCATTAACACAGACAATGGGTGAGACAATAGTTCATTATTTTCCAAAATATAGTATTCTGAGGCCTATATTTGGAAATTATTAATCCAATCCTCCACTTTTTATATAAATAACCAACCATATCACCTCTAATTTCCACTCATAATCTAAAATCCATGATTTTATGGTGTTTTAATTTCATAAGGAGTACCCATAAGTTGTCTTAAAACCCTCACAATTTTATCGTAGCATTTTAGAAAGAATTCGTTAGATTAAGAGAAATATCCACTAATCTCTCTCTATCCGGGATTCATTTCTGTTCTATGTCATAAATTATCCAAAAAATATTTTTACTACAATTTATATTATCCCACTAATTTAGTAAGATTTTTCTATTAATGAGAGACCCCTTTCCCCTATATTTTTATTATTTTTTACCACTATGTTTTATACTTCTCACACTAGAGAATTTACACCACCAAATTTCTACCTTTTCCATGACAAATTATCTTTTATTTACATTGTGTGGTTAAAAAAACCTTTTTAATTTCAATTTATATTAACATTGATTTAGAATTTACTTATTTATGTAGGGTATCCCATACATGGAACTCACATTCTATTTCCATAGAATAAATATTATGCAGTGATCATGTCATTATGAACTTTTGTATTCCATGATTTTTTATAAGAACCCCATTATTTATTCTTCAAGGGTTAGTAATCAAACGATTTATTATGTTTTATGAGAATAACATGAAAATTATACATATGAATTTTGTTCCTTGAATTCACTCCAATGATTTTGGTAATGAATTTATTCTATATATATGACATGATTAATGATACCACGGTGAATATCCTTGGTAATCTACATTTACGACACCTTGGGGATAAGCCTTAGTGATGTGATTATGAATGTATTGTTTAGATGTTGTAAGAAAAAATTTGTGTTATGATTGATGTTCATATTATTATCATATGTATCATATTCATTCTATATTGTTAGGCCTCACATTCTTATTATTGTGTCTCAAGATCACATGATATATGTTCTTCTTGGGTTTTCCCATACTAGGATTCACGATCATCCCATTTCATTGATATATGTCCCCTAGGAAGTGAGATATTGTAAACTTAACATACATTGAACAAATAAAGATTCATTTTGAGTGTATTTGGAATTTTTTTATGTTTTCATATAATATGATCAATTTTTCAATCCAAGAAAGTTGAAATTATCCTCTATGTTTCACCATTTAATTAAAAGTATGTAATAACAAGGGAAAATTACATATTATTTCTAGGTACATTAAACCCTGTAAAATTCTCTATCAGATAGGATTAGTGGACTATCATCTATAAAATTAACTAAAATAATAAAAATTTCATGTTGTATTCCATGTATCTATCTTGAGGATATACGTAACTGATCCATTAAATGTACGAATTCTATAGTTGGTACAACTTGAATATGACTTCTCTTATGAAGAGTAGTTTGCTGAGATCTTGGACTGTAGAGATATGGTTATATGATATATTATAAAAAACACTAAAGGGTCTTGGAGGAACCTTAAATATAATGAAGTGGTGTCTGAACCATAGGATTCTAATGAGATATAAATACCCTGCACATTTCACAACTGAGCCAACAAGATATAATTCTAGGGAGGAAATTTCTTAAGGGGGGAGAATATAACAACCCATATATTTTAAAGCGAAATTTTTCTTAACATACATTTAATCACATATTATATAATATCATATAGGTAAAAAATAATTAGAAACCATAAATGTTTTATATATTTAACAATGATCATCACATTAGTCAATTATGAATGAAATTAAAATGAAAATCATTACAACTAGAAATTGTTATAAACTAGAATATTTAAAATGGGAATGTATGGATTTTTCCAATATTCAAGAATCATCTCCCCCACTGAATATTTTATACAAAAAAATAGTTGAATGAATATTAATATCTGATGAAATTAAAATATAAGTTTAATATAATTTGTAGTGAATATTTAGTTTATGAATGATATGAAATTTATATGGTATTAAGGGAAATGGGACTGTTGGGATTTCACCATTATATAACCATTGGTCAATACAACTAAACGAAAATATACACGTGGTTGATAATTTTACAATTGTTATTAGTTATTATAATTATTAAGGACAGTGTATTATTATTAATGAAAGCAGGATTAGTGGCCTCAAGCAGTAGAGTCATGACCTTTTGATGCATATCTTTTAGAACATAAGATGGAGGTACCATCAGTAGGGTTCACCCATGACCAATACCAATCTGAACATGAACAACTAAATATTTAATGAAATCACCGATGTGAGATGTTAATGTTTGTGGAGAATACCAGTTGGCCAATGTCAACCGAGGCACCCCACAAAACTACCAAAATCACAATCCTTACCCTTATTGTCTATGGGTGTGTAATTAATGGATACATTTATAGAATATATAATAAATAAAATTATATAAATAAAATTTTTATTCCATAAATTATCCTTATGAATAGTTGTTATTAATAAAATATATGTTTAATTGAGATGAATTTGATATTTTTTTACCTAAATAAAAAATACTAGTATATTTCTAGATAATTTATATATTTTATATAATATATATATATATATATATTAATTTTAGTATTTATTTTAATCAAATATTATTTTAAAACACATTTACATAAATAAATAATGATTAAATAATTTATGATTCCAAAGAAATTTTTTATTGTTGTTATTAATTCGAATATGCAATTAAAAATTATTTTTAAAATTAAGTAAGTTATTTTAAATTATAAATATAAAATAATAAATTTATAAAAATATTAGGGATTAAATAAGCATCATTTTTTAAGTCATCATATAAAAATTAGGTTAGCCAATGTTTATGACAATTTTTTAAAATAATATATTTTTTCAGGAATAATAAAAAACTACAATTTTAGGGGTCCAATATATTTTATGACATCATATTTATATTATATTGAATTTATAATTAATAATACACATTTAATGAACTGAAATATGTTTCTTATAATTTAAATTTTTTTTTCAATATATTTCACTCAATTTATAAAATTATAAGATACTATCAAAAGTCAAAAAAAAATTTATTCTTTAAGAAATTTACTTTTGGTAGTCATTACATTTCAATAAAAGAAGAAAAACTAAATAATGGTGTTCGTGTATATAGGATTAATTTATATTTAAATGAGACCCACATGACTGAAATAATGAGAATAAAAATCATTTATTCATTGGTTTTTCATTTTTCAAAACCCAATTTTCCCAGACCTATATTTTGTAATTATTAAACAAATCCTCCCATAGTCCTATAAATAGCCACCCATTTCACTATTTCCATTAACTCTCAATCTGAAACACATTATGTTATGGTGATTTCCCTCCCAAAGAGGCCCCAAGGTGTCCTCTGGCCCCCCAAGTTCCATAATCATGTTTAACGAACAACTCTTCATGGTAAGGAAAATCGGTATATTATTTTCCATTCATGTCCACTTTTTATATGGTATGTCTTCCTTATTCCAAAATAGTTAATTTTTCCTACATTTATTTCTAGAATTACCATAATAAGTGACTTTTTTATTTGGATACCCATAACCAATGTCATTTTTTCCATTTACAAAACCTTATTTTATACCAGACATATTTTAAAATTTGCTATTAATATTTTCCTTTTTTTACATGAGATATTATCATTTGTATTTTATTTGAATACAAAAAAATGATTTTGATAATATAATATTTTGTTATTATACTCCGATTATTAATTAAACTATTTGTTATTATATCAATATATCAAATGAAATTAATACATATGAATGGTAAAACCTAATAGTACACTACTGTTTTGGGTAAATGATTTAATCTTAAAATGTGAAATTTTTTACTGTACATTGGGGAATAACATTGTTAGATTTCATTTACAACACATGTGTGACAACCTTGGGATATTATTGAGAATTAACCATTTATATTTTGTATCCACATATATATTTTATGATTCATGGTCTTATGATTTTGATATGCTTTTTTATCCTGACTTACTGTTTTGTTTTATTTTTATGTTGGTATGTTTTAGGATTTCATGTTATATGTATCTCTTTTTTATTCCATTATTTGGTTTCATTATCACCCATTTACTTTAATGAATGTCTACATGATAGGAGATTTAGTAAATGTAACCATGATTTTACCCATTAATGTCTCTTTTAGGTGGTTTTGATAAATGTTTATATTTCCATGTATTATGTAACATATTCCCTTCAAACTAAATTTGAAAAGATCGTCTATTTTTTTATATTTAATGAAATTTAATTTAATAAAATGGTGGGATGCCATATATTTATCATTAAAAATTTCCTTGTAAATCATAAATGAAAACTGAATCACACCACATCATGGGGTAATATTCCTCTATACACACAAACAATCATATATAATTCCCCAAGAATGGAAGTTAAAAGTGATATGTGTTGTTATCATTCAATATATAATACAATTTCCTAAAGAAAATATATAATTTTTAAAATTTTCATTATATGTAGCCATGATGGGTGATGATGTAAAAAAAATTACGTCAATTTATAAGGTGGAAATCCACTGATACCTTATAGATGACATCGTTATCAATTTTATGTAATATGAGATGGATGTAGTTGATTCCATAAACATATTAATATCTCAATACTTTTAGTTTTTTCTCCATATATTCTAATTTCTAATATATTAATAAATGTGGAAACAGGAGGAGTATACAAAAAGATCCTATTTAAGAATATAAAATTCTCTTCGAATAACATCTTTTATATATCTTATAAATCACCATATGGAAGGTCTTTATAGATGGATGCTTGTTGAATAATTGGAATAAGGATGTTAGGAAACTAATTTTTTTACAGTTTGGTCGATCCATTATTCGTGAGATGTGTAGGGTGAGCGGTGGAGGTGGCCTTATATATTTGAAGAAGACTTAAACTACTGTAAATAAAAAATAGTATTCAGTTACGGTGAGTCAACCTCGACCCAAATTCCCTTAATTTGATAAATAATGGTTGTGGTGGGATCAAATTGTTGATCCAAATCTCATAAAAAAGTAAAAAAAATTGAAATTTGTTTTCCCTAAAATAAATGTTTCTTAACTGAAAATTTTATCATGGTAATTTGTCATTTAATAAAACATATAAAATGAGCCTTATTTGATGATTTTTACCCACATGTTATACTTATGAGATTCAATTTATAAAATAAAAAAAATATTTTTTTCAAATTAATTTTATTATAATCATATGAGGTAAGAAAACTCCAGTTTTATAAATTATAATGGTAGGAATGTTTTTAATATTTTGGGTTCAATATAATTGTTATAAAATGAAAATCCATCCATCAATGGACAAAATTTAATTTTTATAAATTTAAACTCATAAAGTGGAAGGTGATATGATTTTTTTAACTTTGAAACTCTTAATTTAAATATTTTTTATTATTAAATATCATTAATTTAATATTTTCCACATATAATTTATTTTCCATTTAAAAACATTATGAAAAATGAGGAATTACAATATATAATTTTCATTTTTTTCTATGACGTAATAATTATCTAAAAAACAATATTAATATATTTTATCATTCAATATATATTAATATTATTATTTATATGGTTATTTATTTTTGATTCTCTATATATTAATTTCAAATGCATTTGAATTTTTTAATCATTAAAACATAATAATAATATTTCAAATATTGTAAACATGAAATTAATTTAATTTATTAAAAAATTACATTCAATATTAATTCCATTTTTTCTAATGTGAAAACATAGTTGACTTTTTATAGTAAAAGTGTTTCATTTGGACTTTTTCATTACATAAATTATTATATTGTTCATATGTGAGGAAGTCTTCCTGAAAAGTAAATAATAACTGATCCTAATGAAATAAGGTTCTATATATGGACCTGAAATAAAAAATAAATAAGTTTTTTGGTCAGTTTAAGACTTATACTATTAGTTTAACCCCTCAGTAAAATTATTTTTACTTTAATCACGATAATTAATTTTTATTATTTATTGCCATTATTTTTTTCCAAAAACAAATCACTTATTCTATAATATAAATTTTATTTATTCTGAATATGGAATCCATTTTACCAAATTCCACTCAGTAAAATGGAAAAAAATATTTTAAAAATAATCCAAAAGACAAGATGGAAAGATGATTTTCCAAATTGAAAATATAAATATAAATTGAAATTTTTATATAAATAATTTAATATAGAATTAATACTAATGATACAAATTATAATAATAAAAATATAATTGAACTAATTTTACATTTATAAAATTATTTAATAATAACTAACTTTCTAAATAACATAAATGATAATAATAACTAACTTTGTAATTTCCATAAATGATATGGATTTTTTTAAACAAAAGAAGTATTTTCACTATTCAGTAAAAAATTATTCTCTTCTAATAATGATCCAGAATATACCCTAAGATAATATTTATATCATGATTTTATAAACGATGTTATTTTTGTACAATATATTTTAAAAAAGTTTAAAAAATTAAATTTTTACTTGTTCAAAAAAATATTTTTTTAGTAGTAGGTATTTTAAAAAATAATTTAAATACATTACTTAAAATTAAGTAAGTATTTAAAAATATAAATTATTCAACTAAATCCTATATATATATTATCCACAAGAAAAATTATTCTTATTCATACCACCAAATTTAACTTTTATGTTATAAAGATCAATTATATATAATAATATTAATTATATATTGCTATTTGTTAAAACATGTTGTTGTTTATAACACAAGATATAAAATATATTATATCTATTTGAAATGAATCCAAAATTATGGGGATGTTAGATACTATAATATTAGAAGAAAAATTTCCCACAATTTTACCTTTAGAAAAATAATAAAGGATGAGATATTTTAAAATAACTTTTTTGAAATCCCACATAATATAATGGGTTAATAGAAAATTCTCTGGATAATTGATAAATAGAAATATATATGACATAATCTATAACACATAATTAGGTTATCAAGTTTGGAAAATATTAATAATAATATAAAAAATAGACATGGAAGATAAAACTAATTCCCAAGGACTAATAGACAGTTATGGAGAAGGTTTTCAAGAGAATGTGAACAACTAAAAATCCAAAAATTGTTGATGATTTTAAACGATTCTAATTCAAATGAAAATAATTTAATAAGAATAATTTTTTGTCTCAATATCATTTATCATAAGGTTTAGGTAATTTTTACTATCATGTTAGAGACCCTAAGAAAAAATTTACTTGTTTTTTTTCATTTCTTATGAATAATATAATCTATTTTATATGCTTCAATAAATTTCAACTTCAACAATTTCTCTAATAAATAAAGCTGTAATTTTAGTCGTAAATGATTAATATATCTTATGATCTATTATATATTTATAATTCATTCCTTCCATCTCTAGTTAGAATAAATACCAAAATGGATATAACATGTCATAAAATACAGCTAAATATTTATTTGATTAAATAATACATTAATATCAAACACCACAACCAATATTTTCACTAAACCTATTCAATAATATTTAAACTATAAGACCCTAATTAAATTAGAAAAATTTAACAACATGTCACTAAATTTATAGAATCAACTTATTATTAATCCCCCAAATATCATAAATATTCTAATAATTTTCACATATCATATATGGGAATAATTTTTTCATGAATTCTCTTAAAAATATATAATAACTATAATTACCAAAAAAAATATCAATGAAAACATACTTTCTTTTAAAAAATAATTATTTCTCCATTCTTTAAATAAATTAAAAAATGGTTAAATATATTAATGATGTGAAAAAATAACTGTAAAATCCATCAATGATAACATAAAGCACTTTTTCATAAAATCATTAATCTATTACATCTCTATCAATACAAACAAATTTACTCATTCCATTCACAAAATTTCTTTTTATATACATAATTATCTCATTAGTATAAACATATTTTAGTGTCTTAATTACTTTATTAATATTTTTTTAATAAATTATTATCATACAATTAAATTGCTTTTCTTGTTTATAAATATCATTTTATATATTATTTAAAACCCTTAATGAAATACATATATTGAAAAATATTTATATATTTAATAATCCATGAATTAATATAAATAAAAAATTCAATCATTCCACATTATTCTCAAACTAATAAACTAAATTATTCATATTTTCCCCTTATACCTCCATCCTTGCATATGTCATTTTTAATATTATCATAATAATAAAATATATTGCTCATAAACAATTGTTGATCTTATTCTTAAGTGTTCACCGTTGGACATAAATTTATATAATTGACATAATTTCAACATTTAAAACATTCAATTGTTCATGATGTTTTAGAAAAAACATTTTTATCGTCAATTTTTTTTGAATAAACATAACATATTTTATCCAAAATTAATTTTCCATTTCCATTATCCTTCACACACTAAACAACTTATTACTATTATACATTCCCCTAGTTTTTTCATCTTTTGTAAGACCAAGATTTGGTTAAAGAAATAAATGTTATTAATTAATCATGATAACTTGTTGAAAATAATCATAATATTTGTTCCTCTAGTTATAATCCCATTTTGAAATAGAGTGACATGGAAAAAACTTTTGTAATCCATGTCATATAATCAATCTTTATGGATTCTATTTATTATGAAATTTTCTCAATGTATTCTCAATGAGATTTCCATAAGGGGTGAACATAGTAAATATTTTTTGTTGTGTTTCTATAATTGGATGGGGTGTTTGGTAATTGAATGATTATATCTAATATGTTTAAATAGTTCCTAAAATATTGTGGACAAGATCCATTCTATTAAATGAAAAATTTGACTCCCTAATTTACCCCTCATTCACAGGGTTTTTAGGGGTATAGTAAGTGGAATCACGGGAACATGTTTTAGTTATTTTAATCTATCTTATATTTTTTGTTCAATGGAGGGCTCATAGAATGTTTAGATAACTCTCATTTTTTATAGCATAAACATCTATATTTTGAGTAATATAATTAGAAATCAGATGGGGTAATTTAATAATGGTTTTTCTCCATGATATAGTTCAGGGGATTAATTTTAGTGATGTACAGAGTCTTTCAACAACAAAAAAATGAATAATTAATGAAATAAAATACAAATATAATAATGTTCTTACTGAAACAATATGAAAATATGTTTTAGAAGTTAATTTGTTTCACTATATCCAAGTCCATGTGGGAGTAACATTATAATATATATAAATTCAATAACATGAAATAAAGGGGAAGCTTTATGTTTTTCATTATCAGATTGATGATATATAAATGTGTCGAGATGAAAATGAAGATATATTCATGTATTTAATTACTTATTTTTTGGGTAAATTAGAGGATATAGGGATCATATTAAGGATATTAACATTGTGATGAATATAACAAGAAGTCTTCTACCTCTATATAATCATATATTGGTATCGCTTTAGTAAAGAGATTTGTGTAACATTTCTTTTGATGATATTCTATGATTTATGGAGGCATTTAAAATGATAGTCAAACCATAACATAAAAAAAATTATCTCATAAAGAAAATAAAATTCAATTCATGACATTAAAAATTTTTAATGTTAACGAAGATGACCTAGATGATGAAATTCCTTTTCTTTTTTACAAAAAAAAACATGGACAACAAAAGGCAAAACTAAATGAATGATTTTATTGGATTTTTTCAATGATGTTAGGTATTTAGGAATTCTTCTCAATTCCCATTAAAATTATAAGATGTCTATTGTGAAGTAAAAATAATAAAGAGGTCTCGAAAGAGGTCTTTGCAAAATTGTAAATTAAAATCTGAAATGAAATTATAGAGGAAGAGCTTCATATATAAATAAGAAGATGATTATAAATATGTTTTGGATTATGTTAATCAATATTTTAATTTTATGATGAACATTTCATAATGTCTAATGTGGAAATTATAGCACCTATGAAGGATAAAGTCACTTAGTCATATGGTTTTTTCAATTAGAAGCTCGATCTTGAGGGTTCTCATATAAAAAAAGTCCTTCAATTAAATAAAAATATTTATTGGTGTTTTTTTATAGAGTTATAATTGTATGTATATAATCATGTAGTGAAGATTGATCAATAGTAAGGACAGGTATGAGAACATTTTAAAACACTTTAATTATCATAAGAAGTTGAGGAGTTTAAAATATGGATTTAAGATAAGTGAAAACATTTAAATTTCTAGAAATTGAGATTGGAATTAAAGGTCATCATAGTTTAGTTCTTGAAATATTATATCATTTCATTAATTATGGAACTAGAAAGTGAATCAAAATTGAGAAAAATGAAGAAGAAATTATTTTATGTAAGTTTTTCAAATTTAGATATTTTATTAATAGTTAAAAGTTGTTCAAAAGGAATAAATAAATCTTTGAATTATGAAATATATAAATCTATAGGTAGAAGTATAATTTTTTGTGACATTGAAGCATAAATTTTGGAAATGAGATAATCCAAATCCAATGGAAGTAGAATGTTTTATATTTCACAATGGTGGTTATTATCCAAATAGAGACATACTTGAATCAATCTAATTTGAGTGTTTGAAACAGTCAATAATTACCTATAAATATGTTGGAATCAAATATATTTAAAAAATAAAAGGTCATGTTGAGTAATTTATATTATAATATATTTCCTCTTATGAAAATTTAATTTTGCAGTAATTCAATGGTATTAAATGAATTATTTTGAAGATTCAAAGTTATTTATTATTGAGGATTCATCTTCTAGTAAAAAAGTAGAATGTGGTTTTATCCTTCATTATATATAATAAGTAATATCATTGAATTTTTCATGTTATAACATTGGTTATAAGTCTATTCGTTAACATAACTCTTATACAAAGCAATACTACTCATCTAAGTAGAATAACTCTCGAAAATGAGTATTCTCCTCTAGTATAATTATATGATTATGATTCAATTGTTAATGAAATAATTTACTATAGAGGCCATTATGTTATTCCACTAAATAATTTATCCCATGGAAATAAAATAAGATGAATGAAAAAAGATAACCTAGTAGAGATCACTCTCAAAGATACTATGATCAATTACATCATCATTAATAATAGTGAATTTTATCATCCCATATGAAAGGAAAATAAATATGTTGAAAAGTGATTAGGAATGGGTTTATGGAACATTGAGATATGATAATGATGGTTCATTAATGATGACATTCATTGGAAATAAAAAATTAAAAAATGGTGATCTACTGAAAAATTTACATCTCTTTGTTGATGATTTGTATCAAAATATTTTAATTGTGGGTTAAATATATAAATCAGGATGTGTAATGAAATTTAATCAAACCATGTTTTACATCAATGGAATGATATTTAATTCCCTTATTAATGGATTGAGGAAAAATGGATATTTATATTGGGAATATAGAAAGTAAATCAGATTATTCATAATGATTGAATAAGAAAAAAAATGTGTCACTTGATTATGGGTAACATTAAAAAATAGGATGGAAAAACTTTCCAAGATAAATATTTTTTTATACATTCCCAATTTGATTCATGATAAATAAAAGAATTGTTATTATTTAATTTAATTAAAAATATTTCAGAATCCATATATTTTGAGGAAGAGAAGTGAATAAAATAACATTATCTCTTCTACAGATATCTATATGGTCTAATGAATTTAGATAACACATATGGATAGTGGTAATGAATTATTTTTATTTATGATTGTAGTAGACTAGAATTTGTGATATTAATGCAGTATAAACAGAAGGAGATTGACTACAAGAAAACTGATCACAAAATTATTGAGAACATTATTGTCCACATAATCCTAATATTATGATCTAATAATGGAAAATTTCAAATACATTCAATTTAAACCTTACCTATAAAAAATTATATCAAAATTAATGTTTCATTAGTTTTAATACATCAAAATATTGGGTTCATTGAATTAAATAGTCAATAGGTGAATAAAATTTAAAATTTTATGATGATGGGGATTTTTTTTCACCATTACTGAAAGGAGGGAGTTCAACGTTTTCAGTACCCTAATAATCAAACTTGTATTAGTATGGAAGAGGATATGAAACTATTTGAGATATGTAATGGAAGTAAGTGACCCCAAAGTGGTTTTATTGTCATTGGAAGTCAATATTTTATCAAAAAAATAATTTAAATCATTTAATGTATGGTGATGCTATAGTTGAGTTATTATTCCATGGGTACTCAATGAATATAAATTCATATAAATTAAAAAATATTCATCACAGAATAGTAATAGATAGAAATTATTTAACAATCAAAGACAAAAATATTTTTAATAATAAGAGGATTGCATATATTAATATGTTTTAAAATGAATAAAAAAGTAGAAAATTGATAGATTCAAATACAGAAATGCAGAAAATCATACAAAAAATTCAGAATTAACCAAATAATGATGATTCAGATGTATAATTAGAATAACAAACCATTCCTGAAAAAATTATATCAACACATCATGGGGTAAATAGAATAGAAATGGTTGATCAGTACATCATCATTGTGGATTTTAAGGAACCTACACATACAAGAATAATATGGAATGAAGAACAATATTCTCTTCTACCAATTGTGGAACCAACAACATTTGTATAAGATGTGACAGATTAATCATATCTTAACAACAATAATGAATAACTAGATCATGTTGATAACAACAAGACATGAATAAATTTTATGAGACCAAAAATTTAAATTGTGATTGGAAAAATGTTGTTCTTCAAAAAAAAATATTTTTCACGAAAATTTCATTATAAACAACGAACTCTTTCTATATAAAGGTTATTCGTAGATTCAAAGAATGGATGTTGAATAAAATTTTACCCTAATAGATCAAATGAATTTATTAAAGATATTTACATTCATGATGAATAAAATAGGATAAATAGTTTATTATATAGATGTCAAAATGGAATTAATAAATTGTGTTCTTGAAGAATAAGTCTAAATTGAACAAAAAGTGGGATTTGTGATTAGAAATGATGAAATAAAGTGTATGTATTAAATAAGGATCTGTATGGTCTAATATAGGGACCAAAATCATATATTTTTGACTAGATCCTTATTTGTTGAAACTATAATTTAAAATAGGTGGTTTCAATCATAATCTATACGTAAATAATTATTATATAGATCGATTTATGGTTCTTTTTTGGGGTTGATATAATATTTACTAGCTAAAAACATAGTTCGGTTGAAGTATTTTATAATCCCATGAAATATGAAATTGAAATGTCCATAATTGGTAAAATATAAAAACATTGGTTGTATTAATGTGATTCAAAATAAAGCTACAAATTCTTTTCTTATGAAAATTATAGAAGCAAGATCATAAATAAATTCAACATGAATTCCACTAATATTATGTCAACTCAGAATATGGTTGGGACAAAATAATAAAATAATAATTATTGAAAATATATGAACCCATAATTGTAAAATAGGATCATTTGATGCTTACTATATTTTACTACAATAGGAATACACATCATCATTGATACATTATTTTTAGTTATCATTTAATGTAAACTGAAGGATAATAATTTTGTAGTATTTTAAATAATAATATGGTATATTCTTGAAACTCCCAAATTTGTACTTTACTTTACATAATGAATGGATAACAATTTATCAACATTTTCTGATGCTGACTAGTATAGGGATGCAGTGTATTGATTGTCCACATGTGGGGGAGGAATCTTCAGTGGTAATAAATTTTTCTGTTTGTTGAGAAAGAAATAAAAAAGAAGATATATTAATATGACTATATATATATCTTCGAAAAATTAATTCCCTCGGATAATGTGGATAATGTAACAAATTAATTACATTAGTGATGAAGATAAATATATTATGGTGATTAACTATAACAATAAGAGATTGATCAAGCTCATGAAAAATCAAGTTCAATGATATCCTACCAATCATATTGGGAACATATATCACCTCATCAAAGAAAAAAATGATTAGGATGTGATTAAAATCGATCATGATGAATGTAATCATCTAGTGTATGAAATTTAAACAAATCCTCTGGAAGCACCAATTAATGAGAAATATTGGTTGGACCACGGTGTTTTTTCCACCTCCAATTGCATGAAGAGGTTACTATATAACCACTCTCTCCATTCATGTTATCTATTTTTATATGTCATATTTTCTATATTTTATATGGATATATATGATCCAGGGGTTTTTTGGAACTAACTGACAAACATTGTTTCTTTGGAATTCTTTTAAAAGGGGAATAATGGTAAAATTAATTGGAACTCAGGTATGGATAGTGTTGTTGGATAGGATGATAGTGCTTTTCCGGACAGGTAACTGATCTATTAAGGAATGGAATTCTCTCTTGACTCTCTTTATTTATAAACCAAAATTTTCTCATATAGACATACATTTACATATTATTTATTTAATTCCATTTTTTTATCAATGTCTTGTTATTTATTGAATTTCTCAATAGACTTCCAATAAACACTAGGTGACTAATTATTTAAATCAAGGGTTTTCACTATTAGAAGTGTATTTTTTGTGTTTTTTTAAATACATATAATGTTGAAGGAGTTTGATATCCATGTGACAACACAATGTTGGTAAAATCATTGTTGATAGTTGTGTTATTTTGTGAATTTTTTAAAAGTGCTGATATGGGGTGATCACACAAAAAATATGGAAAATGATTTTGTTTCAAAAAAAATTCAAAAACATCATGAATGTTGGATGTAACACCATGAACCCCTAGACCAGATTTGGTGCATTCCTTGTTATATTATAGTGGATTTTAATAATTAAATATTTAAGGGAAGAATATTTTATTATTCTAGTTGAAACTAAAAACATAGATTTAACTCAAATTACATTGGAAATGGTTACAAAATATAGTTCATAACAAAAACTAAAAACTAAATCCACAAGACTTAATAAATAGTCTAATCTTCATAACCTGTTATAGGTAAAAAAATGTAATTGGTGAGATCAAATGATTTTTCAGGGTTAAAACTAATGGAATCATGAATTCAATAATAATTGAATCAAAAACATCTTGACATAATCAATATGGAAAAATGAATAAATGAATAACTCATGCCATTAATAATCTGTGAAAGAAAAGGCATCTATAAATTTTTCCATCGTGAAAACATCATAGATAATAATAACTGATAATGAATAAATAGAATGATTATTAATTGGGAATCATGTATCGGTTACATTATACCCTAATACCATTAAAATGGTTAGGTCTGTGGGTAAAAACCCATCTGATTTTTGCAAACAAACTCAAAGTGTTTGTCACCAACTAATTTATCTCATGAGACCTATCCATGCATAAGGGAGAGATAGAGGGCCCCAACCTGCACTGAAACTCCAAATAATTTTTTATAAATAGATGTAATTCATGTTCAACCTATCTTCTCAATATCAGTATAGAGTAGATAATATAGATCCAACAATATTTCCATAATTAAAACATCATTCCATATAAACAACCTATGTGAAATTGTATAAGGCTTAATGAAATAGTAATATCCATGCTCTAATATAATGGATATTTAAATGAATAATAATTTTTAATGAAAGATTATCTCAAATGGGTAGTAGATACACAAAATAAGAAATATTAGTTGCACAATAACAAGTAGGTCACAATGAAATGGAGAGTCAGACAAAGCCACTTACCATATTATAATCTATTGATTCATATGACCAAAAGTAAATAATCACTAAATGAATCAAAAATATACCATTAATATAAAGATAATCATGAAAATATTTATCAAATGGATGTACAAATATACTGCATATATAAAATAAGTGGCGAAAAATTAAAATCTCATGGAATTAAATGTGTGATTAGAAACCCCTTACATTATGCCCGAGTTTGGTATTTGTTGATTTAATGACATTAATAATCATATTTAGATCCATTAATTAATAATTACAGAACCTCTTATACATGTAACATATTTATTATAACCTTATTAGGTTCATTCATGGACCATTTGTTTTCTATGTGGTCCAATTTTATTGTTTTGGATGCATTTCCTTCCTTGGTTTTTAGGATCGGTTTACATGTACTCATGAATGGAAGTTCATTTGATGTGTGGTTAAACATCCATAATTGTTAATATTTAATTTTAATGACATTACAGATATAAAAATGATATTATAATGATTTTAGGTTATATACCATGATGATTAATCCTCAGTTAAATGTTAATTAGAAATGTTTGGATTAACATGGCAGTTTTGTTCATAATGAGTATGTTTTGTATAAATATTGTATATTATTAGTGTGTAAGGATTACATAACATTAATGAGATGAAATAAATATATTATTAACTGGTTCAACCATAAAAATGGTTTATTGACCAGAATTGAATATGGTAAATAAAATTTGGAACCCTTCATCGTTGAATGTGATAAAATTAACCCATCTCAGACAGTGTTTTCATTTTTAGTATAAGTGGAGGGGGAAAGAGTGATGATGATGAAATATTCCATTTGAATAATATAATTATAGTTAATTTAAGGTACTATAATTATTGCATAATTTGGGTGAGGGGATATGAGAAAATAATTATAAATGAAAGAAACTCAAAATATAAGAATAATTGAGAAATCTCTCACGAAAATTCCGTAGCCGAACAACGTCACGTAAATTTTCCTAAAATAGTTTGATGAGAGAAAGGGGATATATCATCACTCTTATATAATATTATAATTAATCATTATGTATAACTTTATATCCCAACATAATCCAAAAGAAATTTAAAAGTAATCATATAAAATGAAAGAAAAGAAAGAAAACTAAAGAGGGTGTTTGCCTCATGATCTCCTCTCCTTGAGATCCATCTTAAGGCATTTGGTTTTGGCCTTCTGGTGATACCAGAACCTCTAGGTTGTGGGGAAGTGACTTAAAATGAGTATTTTAAGAACATATGAGAATATCATGGATTGAGAGCTGTGGGATGAAGAGTGGAATGAGGGTCGTATTTATAGTGGAGGAGAAGTGGTATTTTTCTTTATTTTAATAATTACTATAATGTTTTTTCTCAAACCTATGAATAGTCATAATTAATGTGACCCCAAATAGTTATAATAGAATTTGAGTTCAAAAAAATTGGTCTTAAATCAATTATTATGTCATAATTAGTGTATTTTGCTGATAATTTGATTATACTGTATTTTACCGTATTTCACTTCTACTAAAAAATTCCAGAATTTCAAAAAAATCCCAAAAATTCACCCTAAATATTTTTCGACGGGTAGAATTCAAAAATGAACTTCATTTTTTAAAAATAATTTTTGAAATTTTATTAATTTTTTTTGTATATATAATCATAGTTTATTCAAAAATTAACTATTTTAAATGTACAATACTTTTTATATCACATTGAAAAATTAATTAACATATAATTATATTATTAAAATTAAAATATTAAAATATTATCATTATATACTATTCATACGGTTCAGATTACTATTCATAATTGTATGTTACTCTTTATCAAAAAATCAAGTTGGTTCTATCAGACTCCAAATGACTTACTTGTCACAACTCTGGATGATCGTATTTTAAAATTCCAAACATAGACTTAAAAAATTTATGATTATTAGATAGGTTATGACTATATCTTAAATAACTTAGAATTGTTTCAAATGAACATAGTGCTTTATGAAATATGGGCTATGAATATAATATGTATAAAGAAAGCATACCATAAAATATTTGCGGTGTTATATTATTCTCTCCTTCAAAAAATTCATCCTCGATATATTATATATAAAGCCCACCTAAAAGAAGTGGGTGGTTCTTCGTCAATAAATCCTCTCAATCCCATTTTTATTCATCAATATTATAGTTTATCCAAATAAATTTTACTAGATGAGTTTTCCTATTTCTCAATACATGATTCCTTGTGTCAAAAATCTCGATAGGCTCTTCACATTTTGATAAATCAGGTTCCAGTTCTATTTATTTATATGAGTGTACATGCATTGGGTCTGGTATGTATTTATCCAATAATGACACAGGGAACACACCAGGAACATTGGAGATACTTGGAATTATTTCTAAAATATTTAGCTACAACTCTGATTCCTTCTTGAATATCAAATGACCCGATGTACCTGGGGCTCAGTTTCCCTTTATTACTAAAACTTAGCACACCATTCCATTGAGATACATATAGAAATATATGATCTCCCATTGTAATTCCAAATCCATTTTCCAGTTGTAATCATAACTCTTCTTCCTAATTTGGGATGCATTAATATGGGCTTGGATTGTCTTCACCTTTGTTGTGGTCTCTTCAATAAGTTGTAGACATATAAGATTCATCTCACCAACTTCATCCCAACAAGATGGATTTCTAATTCTCATTAAATATAATGCTTCATATGAATCCATTTGAATACTATAATGGAAAATGTTCTTATAGGATAATTACCCCAAAAGAATTTATTGATCCCAAAAACCTTGGATGCCAAGAGAGCATGATCTATGCACGTCTTCTAGAGTTTAACATTACTTTTAGACTATATGTCAGTTTGAGGGTGATATGTAGTAATCATATGAAGCTCGGTATTCAAATACTTTTGGAGACATTTACAGAATATTGATGTGAACTATGGATCTCGATTGGAATCAATTAATATAGGTGCACCATGATGTCTTACAACATCATCAATATAAAGTCTTTCTAAGATCAAAATTGGTAAATCATCACTTATAGCTGGGAAATTTGCTGGTTTTGTGAGATGATCAACAATTACCTATATTGAATCATTACATCTAGGTGTCCTCGGTAGTATAGTGACAAGGTACATTGTAATGTCATACCACGTCCACATAAATATAGGTATAGATTTCATCAACCCTAAAGGATGTTCTCTCTCTTCTTTCACTTGATGAAAAACTAGGCACCTTGACACATAGTTAACAATATCCAGCTTCATATTATCCCAAAAAAAATATTCCTTTATATATCTCTACTTATTTGTGATACCATGGTGTACAGTGAAATTTGAGCTATGAACATCGTCTAATATTTCCAATTTTAGATCAGGTAGTGATGGAACACATAATCCCTTCCAAAATTTCATAACACTTCCCTCATACAGAAAGTCTTCCAATCTCACATCCTTAACAGCATAAATTTTCTTGTTTGTATTTTCATCATCAAATGAATAGAATTTTATCTTCCCTAATAAAGATATATTAGCAATCATTTGAAAGAGGGAAGATGTTTCCCTTTCATTATCAATTCCCATATCTATATTTAGTAGATCACTGATTATAGTATCTCTCCCAATTCTCATTCGAGTTAGAAGACCATGATCTTTCATGTTTTATGAATATTCCACCTTATTTGACTTTCCTGGGTTATACTGTATTGAAAAATCCTAATAATTGAGTAACTCGAGCCAGATACTTTTCCTTATTTGAGTTCTTTTTGTGTGAAAATGTATTTCAAACTCTGGTGATCTGTGTATATCTCACAATTTTTGTTACCAAGACAATGACTCCATATTTTCAGAAAAAAGATTACAAATACTAACTCAAGATCATGAGTTGGATAATTTTTCTCATAGTACTTCAATTATCTTAATGAATAGGAAATAACATTATCATTTTTCCTAAAGATGCATCCAGGCTATTCTTTGATGCATCATTATATATTACGAGTCCATCACTTCGAGATGGAAGCGTAAAAATTATACCATTGATAAATCATTATTTAAATTATTCAAATAATTGTATACATTTTTTTCCACAAAAATGTAACTCCTTCACTTGTGAGCTGGGTTGGCAGGTTAGCTAGTCCGGAAAAATTATGAAAAAAACAATGATTTTGTCCTGTTCAGCCAATAAAATTACGTACCTCAGTTATATTCGTTTGATTGGTCCATTATAGATTGCCTTTATCTTCACGTGATCAACTAGGATTAAATCTTTAGAGGATATATGGCCTAAAAAGAAACAGATTGAAGCCATAATTCACACTTTCTAAACATCCCATATAATTCATATTTTCTAACAGTTTTTAGAATATTTTGTAGGTTATTATCGTGGTCTTTGTAGATTTTTGAGTATACCACGATATCATCGATGAATACCACAACAATGTTAACATGATATTTCTTAAAAAAATATTTAATAAATTAATGAAAATAGAGGGTACATTAGTTAGTTCAAAAGGAATCATGGTAAACTCGTAATTCCCATACCTAATTAAAAATGATTATTAGGAATTTCCACCTTCTTCACATGTAGCTAATGATATCCTGATCGATGGTCAATCATTGAAAATAATTTTTCTCTATGAAGTTGATCAAATTAGTCATCAATTCATGGTAGATGATACTTATTATTTATTGTAATCGAATTGGTTTCCTTGTAATCAATGCATGGCCTCATGGATCTATCTTTCTTCATGAAAAATAGGATAGAGGATTCCCATGGAGAATCACTAGGCCGAAAAAATCCTTTCTCACATCACCCCTCTAGTTGATTCAATTTCTCCATTAAATCTGTAGTTGTAATTCTATAGGGGGTCTTTGATATAGGTCTTTCACATGGAATTAAGTCAATAGATAACTCATCTTCCCACTCTTGAAAATGTCCAGGAAAATTCTTTTGAAATTGGGAAATGAATTCTTGCACTATATATAAATTTTCATTTTGAATATTTCTTGGATCAGCCATAAAAATTGGGTTTTCTTCCTCTCCAAGAATTAAATTCAAAAGATCTACCAGGGGTGGATCTTGATAAGAATCGGTTTGTGAGGTTTCTTCTCTAAAAATTTATTATTCTACTCTATTTCAATGATTGTAACTTCTTTCTTCTTGAAATAAATCCTTTCATCATAATTTAACAGCCAATTTATACCAACAATTATATTAATGTAATTCATTGTTATAGTGACATGGTTAGAAACTAAAGCACATTTATGTGTCAGGAAGGGGACTAGTTAGAATTCCCTTTTTGTAATGATACATCCCCTATGAATTTTTTCTCACAACTCCTTTATTAAATCAAATTGGACATGTCTAGTTTTATTTCCAAATTAAGAATATATAAATGAATGTGAGATACAGGATCAAATAAAGCATTCTATATGTTTATGGACACAAGTAAAGTATCTGCCACCATATCATTAGGGATTTCAACCTCCGCAGTTATAATCGCATAAGATTTTCATTTCACTGGTGGTCTTTTCTGAGGAAAGTGTCATTGGAGCTTACAACACTCATTTTCATAGTATCCAATATATATACAATTTTACCATTGAATATCCTAAAATTATTTCTTCCCATTTCTTTAATTATATTAATGAACCTTTTCTTCACACATATAGTAGACTCTCATGCCTTTCAAGAATTTCCAAAGGTGATTATTTCCACAGTTCATGCATAATGAGAATATATTCATTCCATTGTTCTTCATTGATGCATCACCATTTCCATGGTTATTAATGTACCACTTATTATGTTGGTTTCCCTTAAACAAATTTTATCTAGAAAATTACTTCTCTATTTTTATGGAACATGATACAATTACATTATATGGTAAAAATGTTTGAGATTATAGTGCCGATCAAAAACATGGATTAAGATGTTCAAAGAAATGATCAATCTCATCTCTCATATCTCATACATAATTTATAAAACACCTAGATATTCTTGAAAAGGTAGCATCATACTCTGTAACACAGTTTTCTTAACTATTCATTAAGCTAAATAATTTTCTCTTCACTTTGGTTTGTTGCTCATGAGGGATATATTTTTCAAAGAATATTTCCCTAAAAGTCATCTATTCCATATCTCCTATTTCATCTTCACCAATGGTATTCTGGATCAAGGACCACCATTGATCAATGTCACCCTTGAGGAAATATATTTCCATAACTACCTTTTCATTTTCATTCCATCATAATTCCATGAATATCTTTTCAATGGAATTGATCCACTACTCTGCTACCACTAGATTATAAGTCCCTAAAAATAATGGGGGCTTCTTCAACTTGAAATGATTCAACATAGGTGTAGCATGGTTATTCATCACAACTTGATTATGCTGTAGCAATATAGTCATGATATGATCCACTCCAACATTGACTGTGGTGAAATTTTCAATGGGGAAATCACTGTATTTCCCACGATTATTAATTCCCCTTCTTTCATTAGGCTCTATATGAAAATAATGGAATACAATAGATTAGGTTATGAATCTCATATAGAAAAGAACAAAAAATCTATTTATATTATATGCATAACTAATCTTATAAACATTGATTATTTCTGGAGAAATTTATATTATAATCCTTCATAATGGATTGTAATAAGAATTTGAATTATCTTATGCATATCCCCTACGAGTGTCAATACCAGGATTGTATAAATGCCAATTGTCATGTACTAGGATACCCTGGGTCATGCCCAAAACACCTTTTTGATGTTTTCACTCCGAGGTACATCAATCCCAGAGCCACCACTAGCATTTCGTATCCAGAAATGGATGTATTTTCTAAAATATCCACATGATCTATTACTTACCAAAACATCACGTCGTTCTTGTACTTTTATCCGCAAATACTACCTTAGATATTGATCCCTACTATATATTTTCTACTCTTGTTTCCATGTTTTCTACTAAACTTCCTCTGATTCCAATTGTAACACCCTGACGAATCTATACATTAGCTGATGCATTACCTGTTATATTTTCATGGTCAAAAGGAATGAAATGTCGAAGAAATGATTAATTTGGTAGTATTTAAGAAACTAGATATATAGATATTACACAATTTATATTGTAAACTGTTACAAAAAACAATACAGAACAAAACTAAAAAATGAAACCATAGAACTCAATAAATATTCTCCTCATCATTGCCTACTGAAGGAAAAAATGAAAGGGGTGATCTCAAATGATAGGTAATGGTTAAAATAGCATAAGAAAGAATTAAATAATAATTTAATCATAAAAATCTTGACATAATCAATATGGCATGGTGAATAAATGAATAACTCATGCCATTAATAAACTGAGAATGAAACTACATCCATTGATTTTTTTCATAGTGAAAACATCATTAATAGAAATAACTAATAATGAATAAATATAATCGTTATTAATTTGATTCCATGTATCTATAACATGATAAAATAATACCATTAAAACTATAAATGTTTGTGGGTACAAACCCGTCAGATTTTTGGAAACAAACTCAAAGGGTTTGACGCCAGCTGATTTGTCTCAGAGACCTGTTGATTCATCTAGGGGCTATAGTACGCCCCACATTCCACTGTATATACAACGAATTATGTATACATAGATTTAATATTTGTTCAGTCTGCCTTCTCAATGTCTTTATATAGCAGTTAATACCTATTCAACAATATTTACTTTGTTAAAACATCTTTCCAAATTAACATCATTTTGAAATGGTGTACAACATAAGGAAACAGTAATATCCATTCCACAAGAAATTGGATATTTACCTGAATAATAATTTCAATTTAATTATGATCTCAAATATATAGTATGTACACCACATAAGAAATATTTGGTGCACGAAACCATGTAAGTCACAATGACAAAGAAATTCAGACAAAGTCACTTATTATAGTATAAACAATTTAATTGTATCACAAAAAGTCAATAATCACTAAATAAATCATAGAATACCATAAATATATATACAGAATCATGATACTATATATCAAATGGAATTAAACATATTCAACATACAATAAATATGTATCGAACAATGGAATGTTAGATGAGAAACCTCATACCTTAAGCTCAAGTGTGATCTTAGTTTCTTTTAATGATATGAATAATAAAATTTAGCTTAATTTAATAATATTTACATAACCTCATATAACTTGAATTGAATTATTGTAAACTTATTAGGTTCATTCATGTCCCTTTTTATGGGTTTAAGGTGTTCATTTTTATTGTTTTGGAAGCATTTTCTTCCTCGGTTTTCATGATCGGTTTACATGTTTTTATGAATGGTAGTGTGTTTGATGTGTGGTTAACCATCCAGAATTGTTAATATATCTTATGAATGTAATATCAAATATATAAAAGATCTTATAATTATTTTGGGTTATATTTGAGAATGATGAATCATTATTTAAAAGTTAATTACAAATTTTTTGATTAACTAGGCGGTTTTGTTCATAATGAGCTTGTTTTTTATTATTATCTTATACTATGAGTTTGCAAGGATTCTAGAAAATTAATGAGATTAAATAAATATATTATTATCTGGTTGAACCATAAAAATGGATTCATGGCCATAATTGAAGATGGTAATGATAATTTATAACCTTTTGTCCTTGAATGTGATTAATAAACACATCTCTGATGGTGGTTCCATTTTTAGTATAAGAGGAGGGGAAAGAGAGAAGATAATTAAATATTAATTAGCATAATATAATTCCAGTTTATTAATGGTATTGTAATTATCATATAATTTTGATGGGGGGACATGAAAAAATAATTATAAAATAAATAAACCCAAAATAGGATAAAATTTGAGAAATCTCTCATGAAAATTCGGAATCCAAATGGTGTCACTGAAAAATTAGTAAAATAAAATGATAATTGAAAGGGGGTATCTCATAAATCATATATAATATGGGAATTAAAGTGGATATGTAATGAAATATCACAAAAATAATCCAATGAACATTTAAAAATAATAACATAAAATGAAAGAAAAGAAAGAAAACTAAAGAGGATGTTTACTTCTTGATATCTTCTCCTTGAGGTCCTTCTTATGGACTTTGGTTTTGTACTTTTGTTGAGACCAACTGATCTAGGATTTGGGGTAGAGTATTGGGGGTAGTATTAGTATTAACATAGTTTACTATCCATGCATGAGAGGTGTCTATGGAAGAGGAGAATGAGGGTGGTATTTATAGTGGATGAGATGAGGTATTTTTCATTATTTTTATCATTATTATAATATTTTTTCTCAAGAATATAAATAATGTTAATTAATGTGAACCCAAATAGAATTAATGGCATATGTTATTGAACCAAGTTTTATTAAGTCACTTATGAATTCATAAATAGTGTATTTTATAGATAATTTGATTATACGGTATTTTACTATAGGTCACTATTCATCGGAAATTCTAAAATTTCATAAAAATCCAAAAAAATCACCATAACCATTTATCAACATGATGAATTAAAAAATATTTTACATTTTTCATAATTAATATTATATTTATTATTAATTTAAAATTTAAATAAAATCATAGTTAATTCGAAAAATAACAATTGTAATATTAGAAAAAGGTTTATATCACATTAAAAAATTAATTAAGAGATCATTATATTATTCCCTTGAGAAAATTAAATCAATATTCACTATTAAAATAGGTCATTTTACTATTCATATTATTATTTATAAGTTTATGTTACTATTCATCAAAAAATCAATTTGGCTCTATTAGAATCTAAATGACTTATTGGTGATAACTCTAGATGACCATTTTTGGAAATTCAAAACATAGAAGTAGAAATTTTTTGATTAAGGTCTAGGTTATGACTATCATCTAAATGAACAAGTTTTGTTTCAATGGAAAAAATTTCATTATGAAATGTAGTCTATAAATAGAATATATTTAAGAGAAACAAACCACAAACATTTTGGGGTGTTATATTGGATTTTTAAAAAATAGATGTTATTTATACATGATAAAATCGATTTGAATTTTTATAATGGTAGTAAGTTTCATGATAATTGAAAAATCAAGTTGATGAAGTTCAAAGATTTCTAAATTTGGGAAAAAAGGGATTTCAAGGCCATCTGATTAAAATATAGCTATAGATTGTGTTCTTAGAAAGTATTTATTTTTCCCAAAAATAAATATTACATGATCATGAAAAAAATGTATGGTTTTTTACACTAATACTAGAACCCAATCAATGATGATCAATGATCTAGGTTAATTTCATGCAATGTCAATGGTTCATAAGTGGCGTAAACGGTAATAAGCATAAATAAATTTGAGGCCACCTCCTTCATTTGAGGGACTATCTATTTAAGGATCATGAACTAACAGATTATGAAAGGGTTTAATGAATTATATCTGAACTAATCATGTAAAATTTATGTATCAAGATTAACTAATTTGGTTAATCATTGAGTTTCTACAAAAAAATCTATGCTGTGAAAAAATAGAGATGTTGTAAAATAGTACAATGTTGTTAGGAAAATGATGTGATTCAATAAAGTTAAAAATATCTGTTAAAATTAAGGTTCTATGAGAACATAAAAATTATCTAAAAAACCAGGGTGTTGTGATAATATAAAATGTTTTAAGAAAAATGAGTTTTTTTATGAAAGTACAAATGTTTTTTATATGTGGGAGAGTTGTGTGTACAATAGGTTTGGAACTTATTTTTATAGTAAATAGTGAATCCATGTGCATTAGTTAGAGACTGTGGTGTATGTGGATCCTCATTTAAATTATGCATAATGAATTATGTGTCTAATATAATAAAATAATTTTCAAATGAATAATCCATGAATAATTCCCCAAAAAAGTGGGCACAAGGGGGGGGGGGTCGATATAAGTAATCAGATGGAGGTACTGCATCTTCAATAAAATTAATTTAAATGTATTATTCATGGATGAGAGTGAAAATTACAGAACATTATCAGTTTAGAAAATCTAGTAACGTTTTTTGGATTCGGTATTTCCATCACACATTTGGAATATGCTCATTAGACTGTCCCTTAGCGGTCAACCTAATTATGCTACTGTTTTTTATTCAATTTATCTTTATAAGAGTTTTTTAATTTCAATTTTTAATTAGTTATATTTAACACGTTCTTACAAGTATGGAGACAATATCATATATATTATATGAAAATGTTGACAATCTAATTCACCACTCCCCCTTCTGGTGGTTAGGGGAATAACAATAATAATTTCAAAAAAATATTTTCATTATTAAATTAAAACAAATTGATAAATTATAAATATGGTATCATTTTATCATATTAAAAAATTTTAATTAACAAAAAAAAATTCATTTTAGAAGGAAATTTATTTTGACACATCCCATGGAAGCCTTCACGTGGGTAATAACCTTTTAACATTGAAAATAGCATTGTCAAAACCAATAGTCCTCAATATATTGTGAAAAAAATTATACATAAAAATAAATATTTAATGTTAGAAATGGAAAACCAAAATTATTAGTGCTCATCAGGGAAAGAAATTATATTTTGTTCATAAACATTAAAACAATGATTCCTTTAACATTTTCAATAAGAACCAAATGATTATTGTTTTAAAAATCACTTGAAAATTTCATTCAAAATTTTCTATAAAAAGAAATACTTGATTAATAATTAAAGAGAGGAAAGTGATGGGGGAATATAGATTATCACAAAAAAATTTATGGGATAAAAATTAATGTGTTTCATGAATGGCATAGAATTGTACCTTTTCATTTCAATCATAATTATGATCAACCCTAATAAACAATTATATTGTGACAACAAAACCTTACCACATTTCTAACATAAAAAACATGACCTATATAAGATAATATCATAAGAAATAATAGAAATAATTAGAATAAATTAATTAATGATATAACGTGTAAATTGTTTATATATACACCTTATGAATAGACATAGGTTTGAATCCAAACATAAGACCCAATAATGACAATTTGAGATAAAATTTCCAAGCTATAAGTCTCAAATTATTTCATACTTGATCAAAATTACAATATAATATATATATTTTTTTAATAGTATAATATTGAAAAATACTTAAATTTATGATACAATATATTATTATCCTTTTACCATTTATTATACATTGACTAACAATCCATTTTAAATATCATGTTTCGGGTTATAACTGCTCTGTTTTTCGTGTTCATTTTGATTTGTTATTTTTTGACAATTTAATTTGATCCTAAATACATCATATATATATAATTTCATCCATAATATAAATATCTTATATATTCACAATATATATATAAATAATTCCATAAAAATTATAGATCTAAAATGAAATACCCCTTCCATGAATATGGAAGGCCATACTTATGTGTGAATGTTTTTCAATTTTCAGGATAGATGAAATTAAAAGAAGTTTAATAATATCCACCATTAAAAATTATGTGTTTTTAATTATATATAAAATATAATCATTTTATTTATACATATTATATTCCATTTTAAGAGCATGTATAAAGAAATAACATCACTTTGTGAGGCGGTAGTACGCCATATGCATGAGTGACGTTATTGTATTCCCATAAAAATTAAATTAAGTTTTTATATATGATATTATAATTAAGAAATTATAATAATACCACAAAAATAATATATAAACATTAAATCAAAAATTATATCCATCTATGTGGGGTGGAGTTGAGAATAAAAATTATATCAGTTCACGATGCAGTATTCCACTGAACACATTATGAATTGTTTTATCACTAATTTGATAGAATATGAGATGGATATAGGGTATTATATTAATATAATTAGATACTAGTATAGGTTATAATTTTTTTATTATATAGGAATAATTAATACATGAATGAAGGTGGTAAGATAATTTTTAAAAATCAAATATCATTGTAAAGATATTTACCTTCATATAAAATGTCATTTTTCATATCTCTTATTAATTTCCAAAGTATTTATCTCTTTGGAAGCAATATAGATTTAAAACATTTACAATGATATTAGAATATAATTTCTCATGGCATGGTCAAGACATATTTCATTTCATTTGTGAACATGGGAGGGGTGGTGGTGGCCTTCTATAATTCATGAGGAGTGGCATTATTTATATTCAAAGAAAATTCAATAACGGAGAGTCACTCTAATCCCAAAATGAATCCAAATTCTTAAATAATATATTGGATCTATGATATGGTAGAAAGACACCTCCAAATCACTGAAAAACATGTTTTTTAAAAACATTGTTCTATAACACCAATGTTTCATTACATTAACCATTTTAGTTTTCACTATAGTGACAATCCGTTATATTTATGAAATTTAAATTTTTTTAAAATAAATAAAATGATACATCTTAGATAATTTTTTCCCACTTGTAATAAAAATTTTAAAAACTATAAAATAAAAATCATATTTCTCTAAAAAATTGATTTTAATAAAACTATATAACACGCACCAGACCTTGTTTTTTCCATTACCATTGAAATGATATTCTTACTAATTTGCGGTCAATATAATTATTATAAAAGATTTATTTTTTTCAAATAGTATCTCATTTATATTTTTAATTATATACTAGTAAAATAAATGTTTGACCATTAATGGACTATGCAATCAATATTACTAAATTCAATTCACAAAAGTATTAAATAATAATATAAAATTAAACATGATGATAAGAGGAACAAATTTATTTCCAAAGAGAAAATTTTCATAAGTATTGAATATTTTAATGTGTTAATTAAATATGATATTTATCCAATTAATCTCTAATTTAATAAGTAAAAATATTCTTTTTTAATTCATTAAATGAAAAGGTAGTTTGTAATAAAATTCATTATTTCATATTATTCACCAAAAAGATATATTTATATTTAACTATAAAAACTAACCCCAAGATAATATAGACATATTTATTCAAAAAATGATGTTATTTTTTATAAAACAATTTCTAGAATATTATAAATTAAATTTTATTATTGGACCATATAAAATCAAATAAAATCCATTTACAAGAGAAATGTATTTTTGTAGAATATAAAGGCCTTTGTAAAAATTAATTAATTATTGATAAACGTATTTAATTCATCTAAAAAATGATTAATAATTTCATGAATGTGGGTACTCCTATTCATATTTCCAACTTTAATTTCTATATTATTTGTTTAAAATATAAAATTAATAGTATAGTGTAATTTTTTAATTCTCAAGGTAGATCATAAAAAATGATATCGATCAAGATAAATATATTAATAAACATTACCATTTTATATGTTGATATAGACTTGGGTTATTCATGTCTGACCAATAAGTTATTATTATATGTTTCATTCCTCTAGATGTAGATGGATCTATGATTTTTGGTGGAGGCATAAGAGTCAAATTGATATGGGGGACTGTTCTTTAGTAGTATGGAACTAGTTTTCTTGATTAATTGGTAAGCATCTTTTACTTCCACGTATATTTCATTATTATTGACTATTTTAGTTTTTTAATCTTGTAATATTTTTTTTAAATTTTTGGAATATCTTTCTCCCCATTTATTATTGATTAAATATTTAAATTCCATGTTTGGATATATATTTTTGTATTTTTTCTTATTTATTTTATAATTATTTCTTACACAAGGATACCTCATATTAGGTAACTAGTTAAAACCCATTTTTTATGTCTTGTTGATAATGGATAATCTACAAATAATGGTATGCCTAATTCCATGGATTCTTTTTGTTGACCTAGATAGATCATAGATTAACCAATGGTTAGTGAATGATTAGTTAGAGTATTGGTCTGGATGGCTCGATGTGTTGGTACACTATAAATAGAATCTGAGTATGAATTTGGGGGGGGGGGCATGGAATAATGATGTTGTGTCTTCCAAAAATCTCTTTATTAGTCTGGGGACTTTAATTACTAAATCTTCATTATGTCTGATCTCATGTATCCAAGGGTGGTTAAGTTTATTATTTCGATATTGGGTTCAATAGATTGTTAAATAGAAATTATTCTAATATGTTTTTATATTAATATTTTTCATAGGATGATTTATGGATATCTATTAGGAAATACTTCATTTAGAGTGAATTTGGTTGGAATTCATAGGGCACATGGTTAAGGTACATGTCTATGGAACTGTGCACAGGTTGTTCTATCCATTACAAAAATCCCCCAATGTCACTCGTATTGTATGAAAATGTTCTTAAAAACCATGCATCCAGGGATTGTGTAGTGTATAATGTTTATAATTTTTCTCTCATTTGATTCTATTAGATTATTCTTTGATTTTTTGTGTTTTTTGTTTATGTTTGAGTGGAATTTAATGGATAAGGATGTTCTCCTAATCATGTTTTAATAGAATATATTATTATTGAGTAGTTTTGATTATATGAAAACTATTTCATAGTTTTGTTGAGGTGTTTTAATAAAAACAATTAACCTTATATCATGTTTTATTAGTAATGGATGATATTTTTTTTGTGTGGTATATAAATTTTTTATATATGTCGGGTAAAAAAATGAATGGGGTTTCGGGGAAATCTTTTCATTTCTTGAGGATTGTTCTTAACATGTAGGATATATTTTATGGTTTTGAAATTTTGATTATTATGGATTATGGTTAATTTATATAGGTATAAATTAATAGAGGTTTGATAGAAATGTTTTCTGTTTTGAGGTGTTTTATATAGTGTTAGTAATGAATGAGATCATAGTTCAGTAAGAAAATTCCTTAGATAGTTATACAAGTGGTAAATGGGTTTCATATCTAGTCTTTTACTATAACACCCCAAGCATCCACGGTATGATTTTCTTTGAATAATAAAATAGCGTGTTTTGTACGCAACTTCAAATTTTAACACACCACTACCAATCAAACTAGCCATTATGAATAGTAATACAAACTGTTTAAAATTTTATAAATTTCATATTTCAAAATGGACTTCATTTTTGGATTCTAGATATCGAAATTTGCTTATGGTGAATTTTCAGTATTTTGTTTAAAATATTCAATTTTTGATTAATAGTGTAAAACACTGAGTTATAGTTTAAATCTGAATTTTTTTTAAATAAATAATTATTTTATTTAAATTTATTTCAGATCAAAATAGATACATAATACCTGTATATGTTCAATTTAATTCATTGGAGTCAGTTTATAATAATTTTAGGTATATCAAAATTTTATTAATCTTTTTACCATCTTTTACCCATCACCTATGAGAATTTGTAAATTTACATAAAAAATAATTTTACTGCTTCTATGAGTTGACTTTCAAAAATCCATGAGACACGGTTGATATCAGTTTGAATAATGTGGTTCAATAAGATGAAAATAATTTTTTCTAAATAGTAACTCTTAAGTTTTGTTTACCACGGTTAAAAGTAAATAGTGTAATTAAGGGTGAAAATGATATTATTATTATCCTAAAATATGTTATATTACTATTTAGTTACTATAATTCAACCAAAAACAACCTTAGGAATAAAATATGATCCTTTAGCTCCACTTGTATTAGATTAGGACTTTTAATATTGTTTAATTCAATAAAGAGTTAAAAGTGTTAAATGCAATGTTTAATAACTAAGACATTTTTAATATATGATTACACATAAGATAAATTTGACTATATATGTTAATTAGAAAGATAATGATATTTCATACATAATGGTATTTTATTTATAATTTTTAGACTTTAAATAATAAAAATTATAAATGATAAAATGATGATGTCGTAATTACCTAATTAATTAAATATTAAAATAATTGATATTACAAATATCTAAATAAAATTAATTTGAGGATTTTATGAATTCCACTAATTTTCATGGTTAATATGACAAGTTTGGGTTGGTTAGATGAATTTTTTACAAAGTGGTAATTATGTTGAGATTTTATAAAAAACAAAATAATAAATTGTGTCAAAATTGACATAAATGTGTTTTTTTTAAAAATATTATATTATTAGTAGATATTCTCTTCCTAAAAATCTAATAATCATCCAAAAGTAGTATATAATGATAATTTTATCATTAATCAACCTCTTGGGTTTTAGTTTAATGTTTAGAGTAAGTTTTATAACCATATAATATAAAAATACAAAGAGACATGGTAAAGGTCAAACTATTTAACTAAGAGTTAAATCTAAATGAGAATGCTATTATAGTGACCCAAATATGTCTAAAACCTATTAGATGAGTGGTTTTCAACCCATCACCACCATAGACTTTAAATAATTTATTTTGGTTCCATTAGAAACAAAAAATTATTTATTATAAACTAATATTTCAACCTTTTCCTAAGGTTCCCCTCACCCCTCTTATAAAAGGGCACTCCCCCTTCTCTCTAATTAACACCTTCACATCCATTTGGCTCAGCCAACCCCTGCCCAATTCCCTCTCACCTATCCTGCCATCATCCTAGAGTCCTTTCTTTAGTTATAAATTTAACTTAAGGATCCCTTTTGATCAAATAAAAATGCAGAACCCGAATAAGAGGAGGTTCATCTACCCTCGACCAAGGAAAAGTACAAGGTAAGGGGTTTTCATGTCACTACTTATTCCCTTGATATTCATGTTATATTGCCACTATTACCTTTTTTGTGGTGTTTGTACTGCCCATAATTGTATTCTTTGTGTAATACAATTTAATTTATGTGCATTTACATATTCATTGTATGATACTTTTTTCATGGGGTATATGTTTCGTATGTTACCAAATTGGTAAGGGTTAATTTCACAATCTCTTCATTATCCGAGGTTTTTTAAATGTAATTATCTACTGGGACCTCTTTATCATCCATATCCATGTTTCATAAAAATGGATTTCAAAACATTACTACTATTTTATAGACTAAGGGTTAAAGTCATTTTACCCTTGATTGACTTTTATAACATATTTATAAAGAAATATTTATGTCTTTTTCCGAACTAGGTACTTTATGACATTTTCTAAAAAATTAAGGTAAGAATTTTTTTTAACATATACGACGGGTGAGGCTATTTTCCTCCATTATAACATCTGTGAAGCTTCCCTTACAAGATTATAAAAGTAATTACATATATCAATGTTTCATTTTATAATTAAGTGACCTTTGAATGATTTCAAAATAGAAATAGATATTTCTATCAAATGGTTTTGATTTCATCTTTGTTAACATCATTTGATGGATTTTATGTTTGTTTGATGTTGACTATTTTTTATAAAAAATAACCATTTATATTGAAGGTTTTTGTGATATATTTGACTGTGGATGTTCTATTTCATACCATTCATGGTTTATGGATAAAATATTGACATTTCCTTTCCCATTTTTAATACTATTGTTTATGTTATGTTTAATCCTTTTCATATGGGGAATGCATTAGACTTAGTATGAAACTATTGGAGCCTGCTATAGCTCCTTGATGCATCGGTAGGTCTCATGTGACAAACTAGTGTCTTGGCACAAGGCCTTGTAAAAAATCTTATTTTTACTTTTGGAAAAAGGCCATGACTATGTGGTAATGAATGTATGGAATTATAGATTCCATAATTATGAAGGTGGCTATTGATACTGCATGTGATTATTCGACTACTAGAATATACATGTGAGTAATTAAATGGCATTTTTTTCTTTATTTTTTCTATATTTTTATGAATTTTATGATGAAATGGCTTTTGATTTAGTTTTATACATTCCCTTAATTGTTTATGCTTATTTATGAAACTTTCCACTATATTGTTATCCTTACTGAGCATCTGATCTCACCCCTTTCTATGTTTTATTTTTCCCAGAATGTGAAGAAGTATATTATGACTGACCTCCAGGGATAGTCTATGGGATCCTAGTGTTTTCTATGGAAACAATTATGTATTAGTCTTCTACTTTATTATTTAATGTAAACCTTACTAATGTTTCTAGTACGTCCAAGGATACTAAACTAACCGGTCATTCAAGACTTGATCTTTTTTAGCATGCCTATTTTATTTAATAATGCACTGACTCTAGGTAACTAGGGTCGGGTCATTACAGTTGATATCAGTGGAAGTTTAGTATAATCCCTGCAAACTACATTTAGATAAACTCTAATCAGAGCACATATCCCTAAGATAGACTTTGATGATTAGTATATAAGAACTTCCTTGAATTTTGGTATTGTTTAGATTTTGTGATATTTCCATGAAATACATCCCCATCTGGATACGAGCAGGTAAATGTGGCTCTGGAACAGATGTACCTAGTGGTAAAAACCAAAAACACCGTTTTGAGCTATACTCGAACATGAACTGGTGCACGACAACGAGCCTTGCTACACTCATCGTTACGACACTCTCGGGTGATATGCTTAGGATATTTTCATTTTCATTAAAAACCATTATAAAGGGTTTATGAGTATATACTTCATCCAGGAAAACATTTTTATATTTATGGATTATCTCCATAAACTGTTCAATTTATGTAAAGTGTTTTACATGTTTGGATTTATTTATTTCGATTCATAAACTGATATAGTGTATGAAATTGTTTAAAAATGGCACCTGGTGGAAGGAATGGAAACCATACCAATGCACGCACTCTATGTCAGGATTTACCTCCTGCTCAAGTTAATTATAGTGGAGCAGGTGATGCAACCAGTGCTGATCATGTAATCACAATACTAGGACAACTCACTTAAGTTATGAATAATAACCTTACCCGTATGGAGCACCCGTATCCACCTCATGGAGGATCAATGTTAGATCTCTTCATGAGGTAGCAACAAACAACATTAAATGGGGGTACAAATCCAATAGTAGCAGAGCAATGAATAAATTCCTTAGAGAAAATATCCCACGCCTTGGGGAGTACCAAAAAGGAAAAATTTGTCATGGCAGTTAAGCACCTCACTGAAGATGCTAATCAATGTTGGCAATTGATTAAAAACACAAAGGAAGATGATGAAGTATCAAATAAGGAATGGATTGAGTATAAAAAAAATTTATAGAAAATTTCATTCCTCATGATCGTCGAGCAGATATAGAAATGAAATGATTGAGTTTGAGGAAAAAGGAGGATGAAAATATAGCAATGTATGAAGATAACACTACAAGGATAGTGAGGCATACTGAATATTATATATGTAACCCAATAAGTAAGATTGATCATTTATTTGATGGGTTAAAACCATTTCTCTATTGATAATTACTCTCAAAATCCTTCTCTTCATACGAAGATATTGTCTCCTGTGCTATGAAGACAGAATAAGATTTCTCTAAGTCTTACTACTTTAAATAATGTCAAGATGATAAGAGATCTGCTTAATAGTATGGAAATGGAAATATGGGGAAGAAGGGAAAAGTTTAATATTCATCTTGCAGTAAATATGGGAAGAAACACGATAGTACTTGCCTGAAGTTAATGGGAGTCTGTTACAAGTGTGGTGAAAAAGGTCACAAAGATCATGATTGCAAGGGGAAGAAAGTGGCAGTCAATGTTGAATGCTACAACTATATAGAAAGAGGAAATTATGAAAATTAATGTCCTAAGCGTCAGGGGAACTGAACTCATAAAAGGCCAAGGGATAAAATCCATGCTTATATTATCACCATTGCTGAGGATGAAGCTCTGAAAGATGTAGTGTTAGGTAATTTAATAGTTTCCTCAAGTTTAGCTTATGCTTTTTCTGATTATGGATCATCACATTGTTTTATATCTTCAGATTTTTCTAAGACGATTAGATATTTCCAAACTGATTTAACAATGGAGTTGTCTATTAAAAATTCTAAGGTAAGTGTCATTGCAACAATGTTTTGTGGATCAGTCCGCATTACAGTATATAAATGTTCTTTATCTACTGATCTCATTGTCAAACCCATGATTGAATTTGATATAATATTCAATATGGATTGGCTTTTAGAACATGATGCAAAAATTTATTTTAATAAGAAAGAGGTTACTATTTTTTATTATGATGATAAAAAACACCATATCATTAGAGTAGAAATGTCACTACCTCATTCTTACCTATATCCACCCCCACTAGCTCAACTAAATTCAATTATTGGGTAGGAAGAGAATCAAATAACTATGGGTGCGGAAAGGAATATTCAAATAGAGGATGTACCTATTGTGAATGAATATTTGATGTGTTTCTAAATGATTTACCTGGGAATCCTCCAAAACATGAAATTGAGTTTTCCATTGATTTAATTCCATGATCAAGGCCCATATCATAGACCCCTTATAGAATGGACACAATGAAATTAGTGGAACTAATGAAACAACTAGAGGAATTTAGTATGGGGGGATTTATTCTCACTAGTGCTTCTATATGGGGAGCCCATGTCCTTTTTGTTTAGAAGAAAGATTGATCTATGAGGTTCCTCATTGACTACAGGGAGATGAATGATATAACAATAATGAACAAATATCCCCTACCTTGCATTGATGTTTTATTCGACCAACATCAGAGAGCCCAATACTTTTCAATGATTTTCTATCTTTCTGGATATCATCAGTTGTGTTTGAAGAAGGAAGACATTCCGAAAACAGCTTTTCGTACCAGGTACAAGCATTACGAGATTATAATAATGCCTTCTGGATTGGCTAATGCACCCTATGTATTCATGGATCTAATGAATAGAGTTGTCAAGAAATATCTTGATGACTTTTAGTGGTATTTTTTGATGATATATTTGTATACACCAAATGCTATGAAGATCCAGAAAATCACATTCGCATAATCTTGAAGACTTTTAGAAGACACGTATTATATGGGATGTTTAGAAATTGTAAATTCTGGCATCAAGAGATTTATTTTCATGGCCATATTTTTTCTAAGGATAGAATCCTTGTTGATCCTTATAAGTCCATGGAAATCAATCAATGGATAGCACCGACGAGTATAATTGAGGTACACAGTTTTATTGGTTTAGCAGGTTATTATCGATGTTTCTTCTAGAATATTTCCTAGTTGGTCAACCCATTAACAATTCTCACACGAAAAGGGTTTAAATTTTCTTTGACAAAAGAGTGTGAAGAATGTTTTGAATAATTGCAGAGAATATTTTTCAATTCTTCTATCATGACTCTACCATCAGGGAATGATGGGCTTGTTATTTATTATGATGTTTTCAAGAAAGAAATTGGTTTTGTCCTTATGCATAATGATAGGGTTATTGTTTATGCATCACGACAGCTAAAAATTCATGAGCAAAACTATCCTACTCATTATCATTAGTTAGAAGCTGTAATCATTTAATTTAAGATTTTGAGATAGAATCTCTATGGTGAAAAATGTGATACATATAATGATCACAAGAGGTTGAAGTATATTCTCTCACAGAAAAAACTCAACATGAGGAAAAGAGGATGGATTGAGCTTCTCAAGTATTATGATTTCACTATACACTACCACCCAGTGAAGGAAAATAAGGTGGCAGATGCTTTGAGTAGGAAGGATCATCGAGTTTTGAACTAGATGAGAGTTCAAAAGGATCTCGTAAACATGGATATTGTAATGATAGATATGGGAATCACCATGTAAGGGGAAAAATCAATACTCTATCAAATGGTAGACAAACCATCTTTCCTAGAAAGGATAAAATGTTCATATTCTGGTGATGTAGAGTTTCAAATGATGATTAATGATGTGAATGATGGGAGATTGAGAGACTTTTTTGTTGAGTCAAAAAGGTTTTCCTTATGACTATTCCATTCCTTCTTGTTTTGAAAATCACAAACACCTTATCTTTAGGAAAATCACTATTATAAGAAAAATGGCTTTTATAAGAAAAATTTCTTTTATAAGGAAAATTGCGTTTATAAGGAAAATTTGATTTTATAAGGAAGATTTCTTTTCTAAGAAAAATCACCCTTATCACATTTTCATTCATATATGTCTTAAGTATAAGACTCAGATTCATTTCTATTTTCTCAGAATAGTTTGAAACTTTGATATGAAGTATTCTGTTTTAGGATCCGAATTCTGGATAAGAACTGTAATAATGATTCACTCCGAAATCCAGATGAGAACAGTGATAATTTTTCATTCTGAACTCCAAATACAAACTCTGATTAAGTTATACTCCAGATTCAGGATACGAATCCTTATGAAGTTCGACAACGAATTCTCATTACGAATTCTGATAATGAATTCTCATTATGAATTCTAATGATGAATTCTCATTATGAATTCTGATGATGAATCTTCATTACGAATTCTGATAATGAATTCTCATTATGAATTCTGATGATGAATTCTCATTATGAATTCTGATAATGAATTCTCATTATGAATTCTAATATTAATTCTCATTACGAATTCTGATGATGAATTCTCATTCCAAATTCTCATTTCGAATTCACCTATTAAACATAATCTGATCATCTTTGTTTTATACACTATGTATTTGTTTAGACTCCGAAAAATTATTTTTGGTTACACTCCGAACTTTCATTCCAAACTTTTGAGTTAGATTTTAAACGGCTTCGTACATTCTGTTACACTTGTTTTCTTATAAAATGATGTCATCTGTTCTGTTATAAACTATCCGTTGGCTAAGTTACACGTGTACAGGTCCATCCAAATTTCATGGAAAATATGACCGTTGGAAGAGGGAGTTGACCGTTTGAAATTTTCCTATAAATAGGATCTCATTTGAAAGAGCTCAAATAGACAATGAAGTTGATCAATCTAGAGACCACAAGATGCTAAGGTGATTTCTAGAGATATAATGCTTTTCATGCCTTGTTCATACTAAACCACTCGTTCAGTTTTTTCTTCGTGAGACTCCGAATGTTGGTGATTACATTCGAGGCTTTCGGGGGTAGGAAGACAGAGGTGCTGACTACCTTGAAGTTTGAGGGATTCCTTGCTAAGGAAGACAGAGGTTGCCAACTACCTTGAAGTTGAGGTCTTGGGGGGATATCAAGATAGAGACACTCCAATCATTGTATCAAGGGCTTACCCTGGTGTGGGTAAGACATACTTGCTTGAATGTATAAATCAAGGGACCTTTATCCAATGTTGTTGGATACCCTTCTCTTTGGGTTAAAAGACTTATATCTTGTTACTTGTAGTTTTACAACTTGTTTATTTCCACTGCATATTGTATTGTAAGGAAAGTATAACTTTCTTATAATTCCCTACTTATACTCTGTTTCATTTAGATTCTATATTCTTTAAGGTAGAATCTCATATTATAATCTTTTCTTAAGTTTCAATTTCCAGAACCATATTTCCGGAACCAACTTTCGGAATCTATTTCCAAGTTTTCATTTGGTGTTGGAGGTGTTGTGAATTTTCATAGTTTAACATTGTTAAACTTATCCCTTTCCTTTGCTTTAATAATACACAGTTATTCATAACTAACTTTAAAGGTTACAAAGGAATATTTAAAATATACAATTCACCCCCCCCCCCTCATGTATATTGAGCATCTACATCATTATTTTGATCCTACAATTGGTATCAGAGCAAGGTCTCTGAAATACTTGTACTCACGTATAATTTTTTCATGTTCACTTTTCCATTCCAAACTTTCTCATTCCAGACATTGTTATTACAAACTTTTTCTACTAATAAGTTTGTGTGCCGAAGGTTTATAAGTAAGGAAGGAATTCATGTAGGTTCTATTGATTATCTAAATCCTACAAGAACACCAATCTTTGATGGTAATGATTATGAGTACTGGAGAGATCGAATGAAGACTTTTTTTTCAATACTGGAGTAGAAAATTTTGTTATACATACTAGAGATTATGAAATTACTGATAAGGAAGTTAGAACTTTTACTAACCAGGAAAAGAAAGAATACCAACACAATTATAAGGTATGCAATACTCTACTTTGTTCAATGACTAGAAATATATATAGCCAAATTTCTTCTTGTGAAGCAGCTAATTGTATCTGGAATAAGTTAGAGGTTACACACTTTAGAACATCTAAAGTGATTGAGACTAGGAGAGCAATGCTTAGAGCTGAATATCATGGCTTCAATTTTCTTTATGGAGAACCAATCTGTAAAGTTCAACAGAGATTTATGACTATCGTCAACAGCCTACAGTCTATGGGAGAGAAAGGTTTAGATGATGAAGCACTTGTGGATAGAATAATTTATATTATGCCCAATGAGTGGGAATCCAAAAGAACAGCTATATATGAGAATATGAAGGTCACTGAAATTTCTCTTGATGAGCTATTTGGAACTCTTCTCCAACATGAAAACAGAATGAAGAGAGATGCTGACAACATCAGGAAGAAAAATTGAAATTGTGCTATTTATTTTACAATAACATCAAATCATATGAAAGCTAAGACTCCTGAGAGAGTAACCAGATCCAAGTCTAAGAAGATGGTTGTTCAGTCAGATTTTAGTGAAATTGAAATATCAGAAAATGAGTTATCTAATCTTGCTCGAAGGATGAACCAGATAGCTGGCCAGAGAAATTTCCAATCCAAATATAAGAAAAAGGAAAGGAAAGATAGAAACAACGGAGAAGTCACTTGTTATGAATGCAAGAGAGCTGGACATATTAGACCATATTTCCCTTTGCTTAAAAAGAAAGAAAGGAAAGAAAGGCATTCAGAAAGGAACAAAAAGAAGTATTATAAATCCAAATCTAAGAAAGATTTGAAAGCTAACGATACCTGGAGTGCTAGTGGTGGTGATTATTCAGATTAATCTTCTGATTACGAATCTTTATCACTAAAGAATCGTTGTCTTATAGCCAAATTATTTATTGATAATCATTGTTTTATGGATAAGGTACGAAATGATGAATTAGTAAACAATGTTTCTTTAAATTCTAATGATAGTAAGTATTATAACTCTTCTAATGAAGAATCATCTTCTGATGAAGAAAATACTTTACCTACTTATGAATAAGTCTCTAGGTTTTCTGAACTTCTTGAGATTGAGAATTATAAACTCAATAAGAAACTTGATAAGGCAAAATCTAGGAATTCTATTCTTACAAAAGAGATATCAGATCTTTCTAAAGATCATGATAGAAAAAATGCTGATTTTGAAAGTATTTCAAAAAATCCTGAGGAAGTATGTTCTGAGAAGAACAAAATTTTTAAAGAATTAGAAAATGTAATTTCTAAGAAAAATGTTTTCAAGCCTAGATCTAGTTCTAAAACAAATTATTTTGAGGATAAAAACTTGGTTATAAAACTCAAGTCCAAAATTTTTTCCTTAAAGAAGTGTTTATCAAACTTTACCCATGTTAAGGAAAATTTTCATAAAATTTATTCACAAATACGACCTTTAAGATATAAATCCAAATTTGGTTATACCCATGAAAAACCATTTTTCAGAAACAATTATTTTCTTTCTCAAAGTGCCCCATTTTGTACCAAGTGTCAATGTGGCGGACATTGGGCAAAGAATTGTTCCTTCAACAAAACTCATTCCTTAATATTTCACAAAGATTAATTTTCTAAGAAAATGTGGGTTCCTAAAATTTTTTTCTCTGGTAATCTCGGATCCAAACAAGTTTGGATTCCTAAAGTATAATTCTCTTCTTGATTTCAGGAAAACAAAGAGAGTACCAGCAACAATACGTGGTACATGGATAGTGGATTTTCCAGGCACATGACTGGTAACAAAAGCTATTTTGAAAATATTATCAAACCGAATAGAGGAAAGTTAACTTTCGGAGATAATGCTAAGAGAGAGATTGTTGGTATTGGTAATATTGTTCTTCTTGGTAAAACCATGATTTAAAATGTTCTTTTTGTTAAGGGTCTTAAGAACAACCTCATTAGCATAAGTCAATTATGTGATGAGGGTTACCTTGTGAATTTTAGGAATGATAAGTGCTTAGTTCACAATTCCAAGGAAGAATTTATTCTCTCAGACAATAGGCAAGAGAATGTTTACACCTTGAACTTAGAAGACTTTAGAAGCCAAGATTTACCTTTTCTAAGTGCATTGGAAGATCATTCCTGGTTATGGCATAGAAGACTAGGTCACTGTAATCTTAGGAACCTATGTAAACTCTCTAAGAAGAAACTAGTTAAGGATCTATCGGAGCTTAGATTTGCTTCTTCTAAAGTTTGTAATCCTTGTCAATATGGAAAGAAACATAAATCTCGTTTTAATTCAATAGGTGAAGTCTCGACAACCAATTCATTACAGTTAGTGCACATGGATCTTTTTGGTCCAACACAAACTGGATGTATTGGAGCCAAACACTATGTGTTCGTTCTAGTTGATGATTAGACTAGATTTACTTGGGTCTATTTTCTAGCAAAGAAGTCTGAAGATTTTTCTTATTTCAAAAATTTTAGAGCTCAAGTTAAAAATGAGAGAAAACATCCATTGAAAACTATTCATAGTGATCATGGAGGTGAATTTCAAAATTCTGATTTTGAAAATTTTTGTAGTAGAAAATGTATTACTCACAATTTCTCAGCACCTAGAACTCCTCAACAAAATGGTGTAGTTGAGAGAAGAAATAGAATTATTCAAGAGATAATGAGAACCATGTTGAGTGAATACTCTATAGCTTGACATTTCTGGGCTGAAGCTGTAAATACAGCTTGCTATACTATAAATCGAGTTTTAATTAGACTGTTTCTTAATAAACCACCTTATGAGTTATGGAATGGTAGAAAACCAAGACTATCCTACTTCAAGGTTTTTGGATGCAAAGTATTCATTCTTAATACTAAAGATAATCTACATAAATTCGCACCAAAATATGATGAAGGAATTTTCTTAGGTTATTCCACAACTTCTAAGGCTTACAGAGTTTTTAATAAAAATACTTGTACTGTTGAAGAAACAATACATGTAAAATTTGATGAGTCTGATCCTTTTGTTTTTAAACCATCCCAGCCTACATCCTCAGATGTGTTTTGAAAAACTATATTTCAACCTTTTATAGAAGAACCTTCTGATAAGGATAATTTTCAAGAAGATATTCCTGAAACATTTACCCTAGAAGACTTTCTACCCTATGTTGATGAATAGGCTTTTCAAAACCCAAATCAGACATTTCTTAAGAATCATCCCAGTGATAGTATCATTGGTGATTTAATAAACTTGTAAGGACTAGAAGTTCTTTAAGAAATGAAGTAGAACATCTAGCATTTCTTTCCCAATTAGAACCTAAAATCACGGATGATGCTTTAGGTGATGATGATTGGATCAAAGCCATGCAAGATGAACTAAATGAATTCGAAAGGAATAATGTCTAGAATTTGGATGAAAGACCTAAGGAAACATCTGTTATTGTATTAAAATGGGTTTTCAGAAATAAATTTGATGAAAATGGATTCATAGTAAGAAATAAAGCTAGACTTGTTGCAAAAGGCTATAATCAGCAAGAGGGAATAGACTATGAAGAAACCTATGCTCCAGTAGCCAGACTTGAATCTATCCGTATTCTACATGACTTTGCAGCATTATTTAATTTAAAACTTTATCAAATGGATGTTAAATGTGCTTTTCATAACGGTTATGTTCAAGAGGATGTTTTTCTTGAAGATCCTCCTGGCTTTGAAGATAAAAAACATCCTGATTATGTTTTTAGACTTACCAAAGCTCTGTAAGGCCTTAAACAAGCCCCACGAGCACGGTATGATAGACTCACTGGATTTTTGCTTCAAAATAACTATGTTAAGGGAAATTCAGATCCAACCCTTTTCATAATGAATGATAAGAAAAATGTTTTTATTTTTCAAATTTATGTTTATGACATCATATTTGGTTCAACTCAGCAATATTTGACTGAATCTTTTGCAAGTCTAATGAAATCTGAGTTTGAAATGAGTATGATGTGTGAGTTAACATTTTTCCTTGGTTTTCAAATTTCTCAAAATCCAGAAGGAACCTACATATATCAACATAAGTTTATTAATTATCTTCTTAAAAAGTATGGTTATGACAACACTAAGAGTATAAGTACTCCCATTGGTACTTCAAACTCTTTAGATCTTGATGAAGCTGGGAAACCAGTAGATAAAACATATTTTAGAGTTATGATAGGAAGTTTACTTTACCTAACAGCTAGTCGACCAGACTTATTGTTCGTAGTATGATTATGTGAAATATATCAACCCATTCCTAAGGTATCTCACTTAAAGGCAGTAAAAATAATTTTTCGCTGCCTTAAGGGAACCATGGATCATGGATTATTTTATACTTCTGGAAATGATTTTGTTCAAAAAATCTTTTCTGATGCTGACTTTGGTGGATGTAGAATGGATAGAAAAAGTACATCTGGAACTTGTCATTTCATGGCGATTCATTATTTTCTTGGTCCTGTAAGAAGCAACACTCTGTAGCACTCTCCACTGATGAAGCTGAATATGTAGCAGCTGTAAGTTGTTGTGCTCAAGTGTTGTGGATGCAACACACACTCACAGACTATGGCTTGAGTTTTACTAAAACTCAAATTTTGTGTGATAAAAAAAGTGTCATTGCCCTTATTAAGAACCCTGTACATCACTCCCATGAAAAACACATAGATATTAGGAAACACTTTCTTAGGGATCACACACTTAAAGAAGATATTATTCTTGAGTTTATCAGAACGCAAGATCAACTTGCTGATATTTTCACAAAATCATTTCCTTCTGATAGATTTGAATACATTAAACATAATGTAGGAATGAAAACTGTAAGGTAATCCTTCTTAGTTAACTTTCTCTGGAAAAAGTTTCCTTACAACAATAAACTCTTTTTCATAGTGGGAGTACATTTGATTGTTAGAATAAAAAAGTTTTTCAAAATTTGTTTTCAATCTTTTCAGAAAAAAAATTCCAGAATGGTAATTTCCGGAACTAAAATTTTCCAGAATAGATATTTTCATATAGAAAACTTCCGAAATAGAATTTTTTTTATTTAAAACTTCCGAAGTAGAAAATTTTGTACTGGTATTTTCATAACAGGATTTTCGTACCGAATCATTCATAAAGAGTTTTTCATTTTCAAATTTTGTAATGAAATTTTTCATACTGAGTTTGTTTTTCATAGTGTCTTTTGTGAACTATGTCTTTTCAAAATAAAGATTTTTCATAGTCATTTTTTATATATTATTAATTACGAATAATCCTCCTAAGCCAATCCGAATGGTATGATTTCTTTACTCATGTTTTCGTATTCATACTTTACTTGCTAGAATTTTCTTATAATTTTTTCGGATTACAATTTTCGTAATTATTTGTTTTAATAAAAACCTCAAAAGATCGGATTCAAGTTTTTTTAGAATTGGTTTTCGACCGTCAGATCTGATCACACCTTGTCACAACCATTCGATCAACCGTGGAAGTTGAACCGTTTTCTCGTTGCCTATATAAAGGGGACCCCAAATGGTTGTCCCACATTGGTTTTCAAGATCCAGCATCCCGAAGCTCTGCCTATCCATTTTAAAGCCATTCCGAACTTCAGATTTCTCAGTTCCAAACATCTCAGAGGTATTCAGATCCGAATGTCTGTGGAAGTATCTTCTCAATACATGTCTTCCTTTAAGCCGATTTTGAAGTGGTTGGTATATAGAGAAAGGCTGGTTCATCAGGATTTCTTCAACAAGTATGATTCTCTTATTTCCAAGAATATTAAGCTTAATGGATAGGAAGATGTTGCGGTTTCAAAACCTGGGAATCAAGATGAAGAGTATTCAGATTTGCTTATAGAGTTCAATGAAACAGTCTCCTTTCTTAAGGAAGATGGAAGGGAGAAATTGTCTTTTAAGTCTTATAGTAAGACTTATAAGCTTTTATATGCCAAGGCAGCCATATTGGTAGGGCTGAATAATGAAGGTGAAGCCGAATTCATATCTCATGTGTTGCCGGATTCAAAGGGTAGCTTCGATAAGGAAAAATCTTTAGAAACTCTCGCACTGTCAGATGACAAGGCTCTGAAGATTGCTAGTTTATCTACAAATTTCCGGATTCTAGATGTATGGGTACAAGGTATTATCATACCGATATACGGTGACAAAGATAGTTTAATAAAGAGTGAGATTTATATCCTATATTTTTTAATAAGTCTGATGATGTTTAACCTGATAGAGCACATTCTCATTACTCTTGAGATTGTTAAGAAAGGAAATCTGAGAGCATAGATTATAATGTATCCAGCAATCCTTTCAAAGATGATAGTTCGGTGCCTTGAGTCTTTCAAGGAGGCTTTTAATTCTAAGCCAAGAGTTTGCAAGATTATTTTGGTGAGTGATGGTACACTCAAAAGGATGGATGTAGCCTTTGACAAGAATACTAGTCAGTTTATTTATTTACCTACTCAAGAAGAAACAGTTTCGAAAGTTGTTGATCCGGAATCCTCTAAGACAGTAAGGAAGAGAAATTTGAAAGAAGTAGAAGTAGATGTATAGAATCCCAAGTCTAAGGAAGTTCATTCCTCACCTCCAAAACCTAAGAATAAGAAAGATTACCCAGATGAGGTTGTTGCTAAATGGAGGGAGATCAAAGAGAAGAGAGTGCAAGGGGAGCCTCCGTTTGGCTTGGATCCTATGGAGGCTAAGGCCTTGAAGGAAAGAACTGTGGATAAGCTCGAAAAACAAGAAAAATAAAATAATCTCAAGAAGAAGATGTCTAAGGCTGAGGTAGCTCAGGATTTGTTGAAGTTTAATGAGATGGTTTCAGCAAACATTCATGTTCCGAGATCTTTTTCATTGGAATATATACCTGAGACTCTAGGAAGGAACTTTGTTGCTCCGGAAGAGCCAGCTGCTATGCCTGTTGAAGAAATAGAGTAGTTTGAGCAAGTAGAAGAAGAAGAACATGTTGCTGAAGGAAGTGGTGAAACCGGAGATGTTTTAAAACAAGTAGATGATTATAAGGGGACTCCTTTAGAACATTTGTCTCTCCAAACATTAGAAGATGAGTCTTCTAAGCTATTCACTCCAGCAATGGAAGAAGAGAAAGAATAGGAAGAAGTATCTTATCATGTAGAGGAAGAACAACTTCTACACGATATTTCTCAAATGGAGAATGTAGAGGATGGTGCTCAGAAAGTTTCTGATGAGGAAGACCATATTGTTCAAGTTTCTGATAGTGAAAAGAAAACTCCGGAACATGATTCCATTCCAAAAAGAGACAAGGGGAAGCAAATTGTTGTTGATACTCCGAGCTCAGTAGTGGTGAAGAGAATAGATGTTTGTATTTATTCATAGAGAAAGCTTGACCAAGTTGAAGAAGAAACTTCTCCAAGCATATATTTGTATATGGAGTCATCTTCGTTGGGGACTGATTTTGTTGTTCAGTCTTTAAAGAAGCTGGTAGGTTACATTCTGACTTTATCAAGCATTGATTCAAGATGCCAAATGCTCCAACATTATTTGAATCAGAAATCAGACTCTGTATATATTGTTATGGACAAGTGTGTTGAAATATATGCTCAGTTCAAAACATTCTTTGTCAGCTATGAAGCCCACAAAAGATATTGCAAGAGGATGACTAGCAGGCCGAGCAAGACTGTTGAAGAAATGAGGCTCTTTGATGAATTTCAAGATACTGTTAAGGATGATTTTGAGATCAAGGACAGAAAGATAAATAAGCTGACTTCTTCATTTGAAGAGAAGCTGAAAGATGAAAAGAACTTCCGGATTCAATAATTCAAAGATCTGAATAGGAAGATGAATTCTGTCTCTCAAAACTGGAAGTTTGAAAGGGATCATCGCATTGAGTTTGAAGTGAAATTGAAGGCTCATGAAGAAAATATTAAAGCTCAGGAAGAAAAACTTCAAGCCCAGGAAGAAAATATTGAAACCCAAAATGCAGGAATTGTTGTGTTAGAGAAGCGAGCTGAAGAAGATCATAAAGACTTAAATAAGATAAAGACTATTCTTAAGGGTCTAATGACGAAGGAAAAAGATTCAAAATAGACAAATCTGATCTTTTGTTGTATCTAAATTTCTTTGTTGTTGAGATTTTCAAACTTAATGAAAATTTGTGCTTGCTTGTTTCTTTTGTTGTTACTAATAATTTTTCATGTACTTTGTTATATTTTCCATTCCCTTAAATTCTTTTTGAAAATCACAAAGGGGGATGAGGAAATCATCCTTAAGGAAAAAAGAACTCTAATAAGAGCTTATCTAAGGGGGAGGTTTTTCATTAAAGAAGACATTCTTATTCGTAATGAAATATCATTCTGGAAATCTAGAATACGATCCTTAGAGTTTCAAAGCCTATGGGGGAGTTAGTCGTATTCATCTATATCCTTAAAGAAAAGGGAGATAAGCCTTATCGTTTTTCTTCTTAGAATTTCTTTTTCGTAAGGATATTTGCGCTTTCCAAAAAGGGGGAGATTGTTGAGTCAATAAGGTTTTCCTTATAAATTTTCCATTCCTTCTTGATTTGAAAATCACAAACACCTTATCATTAGGAAAATCGCTTTTATAAGAAAAATTTCTTTTATAAGAAAAATTACTTTTATAAGGAAAATTTCTTTTTTAAGGAAAAATTGCTTTTATAAGGTAGATTATTTTTGTAAGAAAAATCACACTTATCACATTTTCATTCATATATTTCTCATGTATATGATTCAGATTCATTTTTGTTTTCTTGGAATTGTTTGAAACTTTGATATGAAGTATTCTATTTTAGAATCCGAATTCTGGATAAGAACTGTAATAAAGTTTCACTCCGAAATCCAGATGAGAAATGTGATAATGTTTCATTCCGAACTCTGGATACGAACACTGATTAAGTTCTACTCCAGATTCAGGATACGAATCCTTATGAAGTTCGACAATGAATTCTCATTATGAATTCTAATAATTAATTCTCATTATGAATTCTAATGATGAATTCTCATTAATAATTCTGATAATGAATTCTCATTACGAATTCTAATAATGAATTCTCATTACGAATTATGATGATGAATTCTCATTATGAATTCTGATAATGAATTCTCATTATGAATTCTGATAATAAATTCTCATTACAAATTCTGATGACAAATAATCATTCCGAATTCTTATTTCGAATTCACCGATTAAACAGAATCTGATCATCTTTGTTTTATACACTCCGAATTTGTTTAGACTCCGAAAAAATATTTTTGCTTACCCTCCGAACATTCATTTCGAACTTTTGAGATAGATTTTGAACGGTGTCGTACATTCTGTTACACTTGTTTTGTTATAAAATGATGTCGTCTATTCTGTTATAAACTAATCATTGGATAAGTTACACATGTACAGGTCCATTCGAATTTCATGGAAAATATGAACGTTGGAAGAGGGAGTTGACCGTTGGAAATTTTCCTATAAATAGGAGATCATTTAAAAGATCTCAAATAGACAATGAAGTTGATCAATCTAGAGACCACACGCTGCTAAGGTGATTTCTAGAGAGAGAAATCTTTTCATGCCTTGTGCGTACTGAACCGCTTGTTCAGTTTTTGCTTTGTGTGACTACGAATGTTGGTGATTACATTTGAGGACTTCCGGGGATATGAATACAGAGGTTTCGACTACCTTGAAGTTCGAGGGCTTCCTTGCTGAGGAAGACAGAGGTTTCCAACTACCTTGATGTTGAGGGAATGCGGGGATAGAAAGACAGAGACACTCTGATCTTCGTATCGATGGTATAACACCCCAAGCTTCTATGGTACGTTTCCCTTCGAATAATGCGATAGCGTGTGTTGTACGCAACCTCGAGTTCTAACACACACCACAACTAATTAAACTAGCCGTTGTGAATAGTAATACCTACTTTTTGAAATCATATATATTCAATATTTCAAAATGGACTTCATTTTTAGATTCGGAATATCAAAATTAGCCTAGGGTGAAATTTTGGTACATTTCGGATAACTTTCATATTTTGATGAATAGTGAAAATTTCTAAATTTTAATTAAAAACAACTTTTTTAATCAAAATAATTAATAGTGATAAATTGTGATTTTGAGTGGTTTTAAAGTATATTTAGAATATATTTTTACCATTTAATATAATGTTGGTCATTGGACATAATTTTACAATTAAACCGAACATAAACAAGTGTCAATCTTTTGATAGTTATTACCTCTTAAAAACACGCTTTTTGTTTTGACAGCGGGAATTAATTTTAAATTAATTTCTGCCACTTCTGTGTTTTGAATTTAGGAAAATGGATTCCATATTTGGAATCAGGATGTCCAAATTATTAAAATAGTTAACTTTTATTTTTACACATTTTGAATAATTACTGCGGTAAATATTATATTTACCATGGTTAAAGGGTAAATCCGGTAAATAAGGGTTAAAAAATAATATTATAATAATACAAAGTTACCCTAAAACGTGTCCTAACCTTATTGGTGGACACATACCCGACCATGAGCATCCTTGGGTCAATTTGGGGACCCCTTGGAGCCACTTGTATGTGGTAGGGACACATTATATTAATAAAGTTAAAATAAAAATAAAAATGGCATAAGCTTACATCTTTTAGAAGAACAATTTTTACATAGGGTTATACATGTTCGGTTTTCGATTATAAATATTCATTAGAAAGCTAAAAAGATTTCCTACATGATGATATTTTATTTATAATTTTTAGACATCAGATAAGTTAAATTATTAATGACACGATAATGATGCAATGTTTACCTCATTAATAAATCATTTAAATAAATAAGATTATAATGATTAAAATATTATGTAAAACCTGTCCAATTCTTATTGGTTGATGTTATTTAGAATATGATTCATCTTATCTTCGACCTCAATGATTTTTGGACCATTATAAACCGAATATAATTATATTATAAAGTAATACTTTCACTCTTTCCTAAAGAGCCCCTCCTCTCCCTTATAAAAGGAGACTACTTCTACTCATTCTTCACACCTCTCAAGCCACTTGGCTTGTCCAAACTCTGCCCAACTAAGCTCCCCACATCCCTCTCCTCCTCCTTGAAGCTTCCCCTTAGGAAGAAAGCATTTCAACAAGTCCTTTGGTTCCAACCAAAGAGAGTTACCTAAATTAAAGGTAACGATTTCTCTTAAATTATTTTCATTTATTTTGCTTCTTCAACTCCCAAACTCTTTTTATTTCCTTTCTTTTGTAACAACACCAGTATCCTCAATATACTAGGATGTTGTTATAAGATGGATTCAAACTACACATACACACAACTCCATCTAATGGATGATGAACATAATGTTTCTGTGGATGGCAAACTAACGCCTCACGAAACGATGATTGTTCAAATACATCTTACCACCTCTCATGGTGGCCATTATGATGGCACTGTAATTAAATATGATATTAATGATATATATTTTATATATAACCTTCTGTAATTACATTTTATTTCATACCATTATTCGTTTCATGTTGTATATACATACGATAATTTCATTTGAGGAAGTGCGGACTACCGCCCCCTTAAAATGATATGACTCGTTAATACCACACATGGAACGTATAAAGGATGGTGTTAATGAACTTAAGTAACATATATAAAATATTATATTATACTATAATAGTAATATACCTATGTATCATTTGGATTCGATTCTTTTAAAATAAAAATTAAATGGAAGTAGCGTTCGTGCGTACGTACGGACTACCGTCTCCACGAACGCGATGAGATTCATTCTCCATCGTATCCATTCAAGTATAATTATCATTTAATGATTTAAAAATGATGTTTAAGGACTTGATATCATTCTGGATATGAATAAGATACAACAAACATGACTTATGTAACAAAACATATAAAAGAAAATGAGTAAGTTAACACCCGAAACGGCGATAATACTAAGATATTATTATCAAATCAATATTAAAAGATCATATATGATATCATATTAATGTATATGATTCTTGTATAATTTAATAACAATTATTTCACCATTATACAGGAGGTTAACCTACCCCAACCAAGGAAAAGTACAAGGTAAGGGTTATTTCACAATCTCTTCATTATCTGAGGTTGTTTATACATAATTATCTACTGGGACCTCGTTATCATCCATGTCCATGTTCCTTCAAAATGTATTTCAAAACATTGTTAACATTTAAAAGAATATGGGTTAAAGTCATTTATGCCCTTGTTTGACTTTTTATAAGAGGTTTATAAGGGAATCTTTCCGTCGTTTTCCAAACAAGGTGCTTTTTTTAACCTTTTCGACAGAATTAAGATAAGAATGTTTTTTTAACTTATACGGCGGGTGCGGTTATTTTCCGCCGTTATAAAATCGTCAAAGCTTCCCTTACAAGCTTATAAGAATATTTTCAAGAAAATGTTTTATTTTATATGGCTCTTAAATGATTTCAAAAATAGAAAGAGATATTTCTCTAAAAAGTGTTTTGATTTCATCTATGTCAACATCCTTCGACGGATTTTACGCTTAATTGAAGTTGATTTATTATGATACAAAACTTCTATATTGTATTGAAGGTTTTGTGATATGTTTGACTATGGATGTGCTATTTTATACCATTCATAGATTATGGTGAAATTATTGACATTTCGTATGCTAGTTTTAATACGAATGTTTATGTTATGTTTAAACCTTTTCATATGGGAATGCATTGGACTTAATATGTGACGGGTGGAGCCCGCTATAGCTCCTCGATGCATCGGTAGGTCTCATGAGACAAACTAGTTTCTTGGCACAAGGCCTTGACAAAATCTTATTTGTAGTCTTGGCACGAGGCCTTGGCTATGTGGTTATGATAGTCTGGCATTATGCATTCCAACATTATGAAAGTGGTTATTGATTTTTACATGTGATTATTCGATTAGTAGAATATCAATGTGAATAAGTAAATGGCATTATTTCATTTTATTTATGCCATACCATGTTGAAAGTTCATGTTTGAAACGCTTTTGTCTTAGTTATACATTGCCTTAAATGTTTATTCTTATTTATGAAAGTTTCCGCTATATTGTTATCCTTACTGGGCGTTTGAGCTCACCCCTTTTCTATGTTTTATTTTTCCCAGGAAGTGAAGAAGTAAATTATGAATGACCTGCAGGGATATTATGTGGGGATATGAGTGTGAATTATGGAGGCATTATGTTGTTGTAGTAGTTTTTCATTTTATGATGTAATGTAAAACTTATGAATATATCTAGTGTTTCCAAGGCTACTAAACCAATCGGTCTTTCGAGATTTGATCTTCTTGTGATCATGCCAATGTTATGTAATAATGCACCGACTCTGGGTAGCTGGGGTCGGGGCGTTACAGTTGGTATCAGAGGAAGTTTAGTACAAACCTTGGAAGCTAGATTTAGATAAACTCTGATTAGAGCACGTATACCTAAGATGAACTTTGAGGATTAGTATAGAAGAACTTCCTAGAATTTTGGTATTGTAGAGATTTTGTGAGTTTTCCGAGCAATACATCCTTGTCTGGATACGAGCAGGTAGAGGCGGCTCTGGCACAGATGTACCGAGGGGTAAAACCCGAAAACACCGCTTTGAGCTAGACTCGAACGGGAACTGGTGCACGACAACGGGCCTTGCTGCACTCTTGGTTACGACACTCCCGGGGGATATGCTTAGGATAACTCTCATTTTCTTTACAATTCATTATGAAGGGTTTATGAGTATATACTTCCTCAAAGAAAACATTTTTATGATTATGGATTATATCCATAAATAGTTCAATTTATGTTAAGTGTTTTATAAGTATGGGATTATGTATTTTGATTCATAAACTGATCTAGTTTATGCCATTGTTTAGAAATGGCGCCTAGTGGAAGAAATGGAAACCGTATCAATGCACGCACTCCATGTAGGGATTGCCCTCCTGCTCAAGATAATTATAGTGGGGTTGGTGATGCAACTGGTGCTGATCAGCTAATCACCATACTGGGACAACTTACTCAGGTTATGAATAATAACCTTACCCGTATGGAGCACCCTGATCCGCAGCGTGGAGGATCAATGTTAGATCGATTCATGAGACAACAACCACCAACGTTCAATGGGAATACAAATCCCTTAGTAGCTGAGCAATGGATATTTTCCCTAGAGAAAATATTTCAGGCTTTGGGGAGCAGTGAAAGGGAAAAGGTTATCATGGCAGTTTACCGCCTCACTGGAGATGCTGATCAATGGTGGTCATTGATTCAAAATACGAAGGAATATGATGAAGTATCAAATATTGAATGGAGGGAGTTCAAAGATCTGTTTTTAGAAAAATACTTTCCTCGCGACCATCGAGCAGATATGGAAAGACAATTTCTGAGTCTGAGACAAAAGGAGGATGAGAATGTCAAAAGTATGAGGCTAACTTTACAAGGTTAGCGAGGTACGCTGGTGATTATATTCGCAACCCAAGAAGTAAGATTGATCGTTTCTTTTATGGGTTAAAACCATTTCTCCATCGAGCATTAGTCTCACAATCCTTTTCATCGTACGAAGAAATTGTCTCATGTGCTATCAAGACCGAAAAGGAATTCTCTAAGTCTTATGACTTTAAAGCAAAGCCAGAGAAGAAGAGACCTGCTGATCAATCTGGGAATGGAAATAAGGGGAAGAAGGGAAAGGTTGAATATCCATCTTGTGGTAAGTGCGGGAAGAAACACCCCGGTGCTTGCCTGAAGGGAATGGGAGTCTGTTACAAGTGTGGTGAAAAAGGCCACCAAGCTCATGATTGCAAGGGGAAGAAGGAAGCTACCAACGTTCAGTGCTACAATTGCAGAGAGATGGGGCATTATGCAAATGCATGTCCTAAGCTTCAGGAGAACTTACCTCAGAAAAGGCCAAGGGATCAAGGCCAGGCTTATGCTATCACTACTGCTGAGGTAGAAGCTCCGAAAGATGTGGTGGCAGGTAATTTAATGGTTTCCTCAAGTTTAGAAAATGCATTATTTGATTCTGGATCATCGCATTGTTTCATATCTTCCCAGTTTGCTAAGAAAATTAGATATTTACAATTTGATTTAATAAGGGAGTTGTCAGTTAAAACTCCTAAGGGAAGTATCGTTGCAACAAAGTTTTGTGAATCAGTCCCCATTAGAGCACATAAATTTTCTTTATCTACTGATCTCATCGTCATACCTATGATTGAGTTTGATATATTCCTCGGTATGGACTGGCTTTCGGACTATGATGCGAAGATTTATTGTAAGAAGAAAGAGGTTACGATTCTTGATGATAATGATAAGGAACACCTTATTTTTAGAGCAGAATCGTCACCACCTAATTCTTATTTAGATCCACCCTCAATAGCTCAACTAAATTCAATTATTGGGGAGGAAGAGAATGAAATAACTCTGGGTGAGGAAGGGAATGTTCAAATAGAGGATGTACCTATTGTGAAAGAATTTGTAGATGTATTTCCAGAATATTTACCTGGACATCCTCCAGAACGAGAAGTTGAGTTTTCCATTGATTTGATTCCTGGATCAAGGCCTATATCGAAGACCCCTTATAGAAAGGCCACTGTAGAGTTAGTCGAACTAAAGAAACAACTAGAGGAATTGAGTAATAAGGGATTTATTCGCCCTAGTGTTTCTCCATGGGGAGCCCCTGTTCTTTTTGTTAAAAAGAAAGATGGATCTATGAGGTTATGTATCGACTACAGGGAGATCAATGCTATAATGATAAAGAACAAGTATCCCCTACCTCGTATTGATGATTTATTTGACCAACTGCATGGAGCTCAATACTTTTCAAAGATTGACCTTCGATCTGGATACCATCAGTTGTGTGTGAAGAAGGAAGACATTCTGAAAACAGCATTTCGAACCAGGTACGGGCATTACGAGTTTACTGTAATTCCGTTTGGATTGACTAATGCACCCTCTGTATTCATGGATCTAATGAATAGAGTTTTCAAGGAGTATCTTGATGAATTTGTGGTGGTATTTATTGATGATATCTTGGTATACTCCAAAACCTACGAAGATCATGAAAATCACTTGCGCATTATCTTGAAGACTCTGAGGAGGCATGAATTATATGGGAAGTTTAGCAAGTGTGAATTCTGGCTTCAGGAGATTTCTTTTCTTGGCCATATTGTCTCTAAAGATGGAATCTCTGTTGATCCTTCTAAGACCAAGGCAATCCAAGAATGGCCAGCACCTACGAGTATAACTGAGGTACGTAGTTTTATTGGCTTGGCAGGTTATTATCGACGTTTCGTCCAGAATTTTGCCCGATTGGCTAACCCATTAACGAAGCTCACACGTAAAGGGTCTAAATTTGTTTGGACAAAAGAGTGTGAAGAATGTTTCGAAGAATTGAAGAAAAGATTAGTCAATGCTCCTATATTGACTCTACCATCGGGGAATGATGGGTTCGTTATTTATAGTGATGCGTCAAAGAAAGGACTTGGTTGTGTCCTTATGCAGAATGATAGAGTTATTGCCTATGCATCACGACAGTTGAAAATTCATGAACAAAACTATCCTACTCATGATCTTGAGTTAGCAGCTGTGATCTTTGCTTTGAAGATATGGAGGAACTACCTCTATGGTGAAAAATGTGAGATTTATACTGATCACAAGAGTTTGAAGTATATTTTCTCACAAAAAGAACTCAACATGAGGCAAAGGAGATGGCTTGAATTACTCAAGGATTATGATTGCACGATACACTACCACCCGGGGAAAGCAAACAAAGTAGCAGATGCTTTGAGCAGAAAAGACCATGGAGTTCTGAACATGATGAGAATTGAAAGGGATCCAATTTTCATGGATCTAGAGAAGATGGACATGGGAATAACCAGGGAAGGTGAATCATCAATGCTTTTTCAAATGGTTGCCAAGCCATCTTTACTAGAAAGGATTAAGAGTTCCCAGACCGATGATGAAGAATTTCAGAAGAAGATTAAAGCTTTGAATGATGGGAGATTGAGAGACTTTGTGTGTGAAGATGGAATTTTGAAATTCGGGAAGAGACTTTGTGTTCCCAATATACCTGATCTAAAAAGGGAATTGCTGGATGACGCTCATAGTTCCAATTTCTCTATACACCCTGGGAGCACCAAAATGTATAGAGATTTGAAGGAACATTTTTGGTGGGACAACATGAAGAGGGAGATTGCTGATTTTGTGTCAAGATGTATGGTTTGTCAACAAGTGAAAGCTGGAAGGCAACAGCCTGGAGGAGTCATGCAACCTCTTCCTATACCGGAGTGGAAATGGGACAATATTACGATGGACTTTGTCATGGGGCTACCAAAGACTCCTAGAAGGAACGATGCAATATGGGTTATTGTTGATCGTCTTACCAAGTCAGCACATTTTCTTGCTATAAGAGAAGATATACCCCTGGAACGTCTAGAAAGACTATACATTAATGAAGTTGTGAGACTTCATGGAGTACCCCTATCGATTGTTTCTGATCGTGATCCCCATTTTACTTCAAGATTCTGGAAAAGTCTTCAGAAATCCCTGGATACTGAACTTCATTTGAGCACTGCTTACGACCCTCAGACAGACGGACAATCGGAACGGACTATTCAAACCTTAGAAGACATGTTGAGATCTTGCTCACTTGATTTTCAGGGTATGTGGGATCAATATTTACCACTGGTAGAATTTTCCTATTACAATAGCTTCCATTCAAGTATTCAGATGGCACCATATGAAGCGTTATATGGAAAGAGATTTCATACACCAACCTGTTGGGATGACGTTGGTGAAAGAAAACTTGTAGGCCCAGAACTGGTGGAGGAAACGGTGGAAAAGGTGAAAGTAATCCAAAATCACATCAAAGCAGCTCAAAGTAGGCAGAAGAGCTATGCCGATAATCGAAGGAAGGATTTGGAATTTCAAGTCGGTGATCATGTTTTCCTGAAGGTATCTCCGTGGAAGGGAGTCATACGTTTTGGTAAGAAAGGTAAATTGAGTCCCAGGTACATAGGACCTTTCGAAATTCTAGAACGAATTGGGGTTGTAGCTTACCGATTGGCAATGCCGCCAAGTCTCTCCAAAGTTCACGATGTGTTCCACGTATCTCTGTTGAGAAAATACATGCCTGACCCAACGCATGTACTCACCTATGAGGAATTAGAACTGGAACCCGATCTGTCTTATTGCGAAGAGCCCGTCAGGATTCTTGATACAAGAGAACAAGTACTGAGAAACCGGACGACGCGTCTGGTAAAAGTTTTGTGGAGAAACCATAAGATGGAAGAGGCAACGTGGGAACCCGAGGAACTTATGATGAAGAACCACCCGAGTCTTTTTATGCAGTAATACCCTAGAAATTGGGAGGATGCAATTATTTGAAGGAGGGGAAAATATAACACCCCAAGCTTCTATGGTACGTTTCCCTACGAATAATGTGATAGCGTGTGTTGTACGCAACCTCGAGTTCTAACACACACCACAACTAATTAAACTAGCCGTTGTGAATAGTAATACCTACTTTTTGAAATCATATATATTCAATATTTCAAAATGGACTTCATTTTTAGATTTGGAATATCAAAATTAGCCTAGGGTGAAATTTTGGTACATTTCGGATAACTTTCATATTTTGATGAATAGTGAAAATTTCTAAATTTTAATTAAAAACAACTTTTTTAATCAAAATAATTAATAGTGATAAATTGTGATTTTGAGTGGTTTTAAAGTTTATTTAGAATATATTTTTACCATTTAATATAATTTTGGTCATTGGACATAATTTTACAATTAAACCGAACATAAACAAGTGTCAATCTTTTGATAGTTATTACCTCTTAAAAACACGCTTTTTGTTTTGACAGCGGGAATTAATTTTAAATTAATTTCTGCCACTTCTGTGTTTTGAATTTAGGAAAATGGATTCCATATTTGGAATCAGGATGTCCAAATTATGTAAATAGGTAACTTTTATTTTTACACATTTTGAATAATTACTGCGGTAAATATTATATTTACCATGGTTAAGGGGTAAATCCGGTAAATAAGGGTTAAAAAAATAATATTATAATAATACAAAGTTACCCTAAAACGTGTCCTAACCTTATTGGTGGACACATACCCGACCATGAGCATCCTTGGGTCAATTTGGGGACCCCTTGGAGCCACTTGTATGTGGTAGGGACACATTATATTAATAAAGTTAAAATAAAAATAAAAATGGCATAAGCTTACATCTTTTAGAAGAACAATTTTTACATAGGGTTATACATGTTCGGCTTTCGATTATAAATATTCATTAGAAATCTAAAAAGATTTCCTACATGATGATATTTTATTTATAATTTTTAGACATCAAATAAGTTAAATTATTAATGACACAATAATGATGCAATGTTTACCTCATTAATAAATCATTTAAATAAATAAGATTATAATGATTAAAATATTATCTAAAACCTGTCCAATTCTTATTGGTTGATGTTATTTAGAATATGATTCATCTTATCTTCGACCTCAATGATTTTTTGACCATTATAAACCGAATATAATTATATTATAAAGTAATACTTTCACTTTTTCCTAAAGAGCCCCTCCTCTCCCTTATAAAAGGAGACCACTTCTACTCATTCTTCACACCTCTCAAGCCACTTGGCTCGTCCAAACTCTGCCCAACTAAGATCCCCACATCCCTCTCCTCCTCCTTGAAGCTTCCCCTTAGGCAGAAAGCATTTCAACAAGTCCTTTGGTTCCAACCAAAGAGAGTTACCTAAATTAAAGGTAACGATTTCTCTTAAATTATTTTCATTTATTTTTCTTCTTCAACTCCCAAACTCTTTTTATTTACTTTCTTTTGTAACAACACCACTATCCTCAATATACTAGGATGTTGTTATATGAAGGATTAAAACTACACATACACACAACTCCATCTAATGGATGATGAACATAATGTTTCTGTGGATGGCAAACTAACGCCTCACGAAACGATGATTGTTCAAATACATCTTACCACCTCTCATGGTGGCCATTATGATGGCACTGTAATTAAATATGATATTAATGATATATATTTTATATATAAGCTTCTGTAATTCCATTTTATTTCATACCATTATTTGTTTCATGTTGTATATACATACGATAATTTCATTTGAGGAAGTGCGGACTACCGCCCCCTTAAAATGATATGACTCGTTCATACCACACATGGAACGTATAAAGGATGGTGTTAATGAACTTAAGTAACATATATAAAATATTATATTATACTGGAATAGTAATATATCTATGTATCATTTGGATTTGATTCTTTTAAAATAAAAATTAAATGGAAGTAGCGTTCGTGCGTACGTACGGACTACCGTCTCCACGAACGCGATGAGATTCATTCTCCATCGTATCCATTCAAGTATAATTATCATTTAATGATTTAAAAATGATGTTTAAGGACTTGATATCATTCTGGATATGAATAAGATACAACAAACATGACTTATGTAACAAAACATATAAAAAAAAAGAGTAAGTTAACACCCGAAACGGCGATAATACTAAGATATTATTATCAAATCAATATTAAAAGATCATATATGATATCATATTAATGTATATGATTCGTGTATAATTTAATAACAATTATTTCACCATTATACAGGAGGTTAACCTACCCCAACCAAGGAAAAGTACAAGGTAAGGGTTATTTCACAATCTCTTCATTATCTGAGGTTGTTTATACATAATTATCTACTGGGACCTCGTTATCATCCACATCCATGTTCCTTCAAAATGTATTTCAAAACATTTTTAACATTTAAAACAATATGGGTTAAAGTCATTTATGCCCTTGTTTGACTTTTTATAAGAGGTTTATAAGGGAATATTTCCGTCGTTTTCCAAACAAGGTGCTTTTTTTAACCTTTTCGACAGAATTAAGATAAGAATGTTTTTTTTAACTTATACGGCGGGTGCGGTTATTTTCCGCCGTTATAAAATCGTCAAAGCTTCCCTTACAAGCTTATAAGAATATTTTCAAGAAAATTTTTTATTTTATATGGCTCTTAAATGATTTCAAAAATAGAAAGAGATATTTCTCTAAAAAGTGTTTTGATTTCATCTATGTCAACATCCTTCGACGGATTTTACGCTTAATTGAAGTTGATTTATTTTGATACAAAACTTATATATTGTATTGAAGGTTTTGTGATATGTTTGACTGTGGATGTGCTATTTTATACCATTCATAGTTTATGGTGAAATTATTGACATTTCGTATGCTAGTTTTAATACGAATGTTTATGTTATGTTTAAACCTTTTCATATGGGAATGCATTGGACTTAATATGTGATGGGTGGAGCCCGCTATAGCTCCTCGATGCATCGGTAGGTCTCATGAGACAAACTAGTGTCTTGGCACAAGGCCTTGACAAAATCTTATTTGTAGTCTTGGCACGAGGCCTTGGCTATGTGGTTATGATAGTCTGGCATTATGCATTCCAACATTATGAAAGTGGTTATTGATTTTTACATGTGATTATTCGATTAGTAGAATATCAATGTGAATAAGTAAATGGCATTATTTAATTTTATTTATGCCATACCATGTTGAAAGTTCATGTTTGAAAGGCTTTTGTCTTAGTTATACATTGCCTTAAATGTTTATTCTTATTTATGAACGTTTCCGCTATATTGTTATCCTTACTGGGCATTTGAGCTCACCCCTTTTCTATGTTTTATTTTTCCCAGGATGTGAAGAAGTAAATTATGAATGATCTGCAGGGATATTATGTGGGGATATGAGTGTGAATTATGGAGGCATTATGTTTTTGTAGTAGTTTTTCATTTTATGATGTAATGTAAAACTTATGAATATATCTAGTGTTTCCAAGGCTACTAAACCAATCGGTCTTTCGAGATTTGATCTTCTTGTGATCATGCCAATGTTATGTAATAATGCACCGACTCTGGGTAGCTGGGGTCGGGGCGTTACAGAGGGCTTACCCTGGTGTGGGTAAGACGGACTTGCTTGAATGTATAAATCAAGGGACCTTTATCCAAGGTTGTTAGATACCCTTCTCTTTGGGTTAAAAGACTTATATCTTGTTACTTGTAGTTTTACTACTAGTTTATTTCCACTGTATATTGTATTGTAAGGAAAGTATAACTTTCTTATACTTCCCTACTTATACTCTGTTTCATTTAGATTCTATAAGCTTTAAGGTAGAATTTCATATTGTAATCTTTTCTTATGTTTCAATTTCCGGAACCATATTTCCGGAACCAACTTTTGGAATCTCTTTCCAATTTTTCATTTGGTGTTGGAGGAGTTGTGAATTTGATTAGTTTAACTTTGATAAACTTATCCCTTTCCATTGATTAAGAAAAACACAGTTATTCATAACTAACTGTAAAGGTTTTAAAGGAATTTTTTAAGTATACAATTCACCGCCCCCTCTTGTATATTGAGCATCTACATCATTATTTTGATCCTACATTTTTGTATGAAGATTGAATTATGAAATTTGGGAAGAGCCTTTTTGTTCCCAATATACTTGTTCTAAAAAGGGAATTATTGGATGATGATCATAGTTCCAATTTCTCTTTACACCATCCGAGCGCTAACATGTATAGAGATTTGAAGGATCATTTTTAGTGGGACAAAATGAAAAGAGAGATTTCTGATTTTGTGTCAAGATTTACGGTTTGTCGATAAGTGAAAGCCGAAAGGCAACATCCTGGTGGACTCATGAAACCTCTTCCCATAACTCAAAATGGGAAAATATTAAGATGGACATTGTCTTGTGACTACTAAAGACTCATAGAAGGAATGATTCAGTATGGGTCATTGTAGATCTTCTAACCAAGTCAACACATTTTCATATTATAAGGGAAGATTTACCACTTGAAATTTTAGAAATACTATATATTAATGAGGTTGTAAGTCTTCATGGAGTACCACTATCGATTGTTTCTGATCATGATCCCTTTTCTACATCAAGATTCTATAAAAGTCATCAAAAATCCTGGGATACTGAACTTCGTTTGACCACTGCCTACCAGCCCCAAAATAAAGGAAAATCAGATCGGACTATTCAATCCTTATAAAGAATTTTGAGATCCTTCTCACTTGAAATTCAAGGAATATGAGATCAATATTTACCTCTACTAGAATTTTCATATAACAATAGCTTCCATTAAAGTATTTAGATTGCACCATATGAAGCGTTATACTGAAATAGATGTCACACACCAACCTGTTGGGATGATGTTGTTGATGAAAAACTCGTAGGCCCAGAACATGTGGAGGAAACGATGGAAAAGGTGAATGTAATCCAAACCCACATCCAAGAAGCTCAAAGTAGGCAGAAGAGCTATTCCGATAACTAAAGGTAAGAGTTTGAATTACAGTTAGGTGATAATTTTTTCTTGAAGGTATCTCCCTAGAAGGGTGTTATATGTTTCGGTAAGATGGGAAAATTGATTCCCAGGTACATCGGACCTTTTGAAATTATAGAAAGAATTGGGGTTGTAGCTTACCATTTGGAAATGCTGCCAAGTCTCTCGAATGTTCACGATGTATTACACAAATCAATGTTGAAAAAATAAATGCCTGACCCAACGCATGTACACACCTATGAGGAATTAGAACTAAACCCCGATCTATCTTATTGCAAAGAGCCTACCAAGGTTCTTGATACAAGAGAACAAATGTTGAGAAACCGAATGACTTGTCTGGTAAAAGCATTATGGAGAAACCATAAGATGGAAGAGGCAATGTGGAACCCTAGGAACATCTGATGAAAACCCACCTGAGTCTTTTTATGTAGTAATACTTTATAAATTTCAAGGATAAAATAATTTGAATGAGGAGGAATTTAACACCCCAATCTTTTACTGTACACTTCTCATTGAATAAAACAATAATGTGTGTTGTACACAACTTCAAGTTCTAACACACCACAACCAATCAAACTAGACGTTATGAATAGTAATACCCAAATTTTGAAATTTTATAAATTTTTTCATTCAAAATGGACTTCATTTTTGCATTAATAATATTGAAATTAGCTTAGTGTGATTTTTTTGTATTTTTCTGAAAACATTCAATTTTTGATGAATAGTGAAAAACACTGACTTGTTTAAATCAAGATTTTTTTAAATAATTATTTATTTTATTTAAATTTGTTTTAGGTAAAAGTAGATATATAATACCTATACATGTTCAATGTAATTTAGTGGAGTCAGTTTATAACAATTTTAGATATATAAAAATTTTATTGACATTTTTACGGTCTTTTACCCACCTCCTTGGAGCATTTGCAAATTTACATAAAACTTTATTTTACCTCTTGTGTGAGTTGAATTTAAAAAATGAAGGAGACATGGTTGATATCAGTAAGTAAAATGTGGTTCATTAAGATGAAAATATTTTTTGGTGAATGGCATTTTTTTTACTTTTATTTACCACGGTTAAAGGTTAATGTGGTAATTAAAGTTAAAAATGATATTATTATTACCCTAACACATGTCCTACATCTATTGGATAAGTACAATTCAACCAAAAAAATCCTTAGGAATAAAATATGATCATTTAGGTCCACTTGGATTACATTAGGAAATTTATTATTATTTAATTCAAAGAAGAGTTAAAAGTGTTATATAAAATGTTTAATAACTAAGTCATTTTTAATATAGGATTACACATAAGATAAATTCGACAATAAATATTCATTAGAAAAATTTAAATATTTCCTACATAATGGTATTTTATTTATAATTTTTATACATTAAATAAAATAATTATTTATGACACAATGATGATGCAGTAATTACCTAGTTAATGATATATTAAAATAATTGTTATTATAAATATTCAAATAAATGTAATTTGAGACTATTTTTGAATTAAACTAATTTTATAGTAAAATATTACATGTTAGGGTTAGTTAGATGAATTTTTTTCAAAGAAATAATACTGTTATGAATTTATCAAAAAAATTACCAAATATTGTCAAAATTGACATAAAAGAGTTTTTAAAATAAATATCATATTATTAATTGATATTATACTTCTAAAAATCTATTGTTCGGCCAAAAAACATATATAATGATATTTGTATCATTAATTAACCAATTGGGGTTCTCTTGGATGTTTAAAATAAGGTTATTAACCATATTATATAAAAATACAATGAGACATGGTAAATGTCAAACTATTTAACTAAGAGTTAAATCTAAAAGATAAAGTTAATATAATGACCTGAACCGATATAAAACATATTGGTTGAGTGGTTTTCAATACATCCACACATTAGCCTTTAAATAATTTATAATTTATCCATTATAAACCAAAAATTATAATATTATAAAATAATATTTCTAGATTTTACTACGGAGCCCCTCACCCCTCTTATAATAGGGCACACACCCTTCTCTCTAATTCCAACCATCAAATCCATTTGGATCGTCCAACCCCTTCCCAAATACCCTCTCAATTATCCTCCCTTTTACATAGAGGCCTTCCTGTAGTCAGATATCTATCCTAAGGATCCCTTTTGATCAAACCAATAGGAAGAACCCGAATAAGAGGAAGTTAACCTACCCTCGATCAAGGAAAAGTACAAGGTAAGGGGTTTTCATCTCACTACTTATTGTCATGAGATTCATTCTATATTTCCACTATTACCTTTTGTGTGGTGTATGTACTTACCATAATTTTATTATTTTGGTAATACGCTTTAATTTATGTGTATTTACATATTAATTGTATGATACTTCTTTTATGGGGTTTATTTTTTGTATGTTTTCAAATTGGTAAGGGTTAATTTCACAATCTCTTCATTATATGAGGATTTGTATACGTAATTATCTACTAGGACTTATTTATCATCCACATCCATTTTTCTTAAAAATTTATTTCAATACGTTTTTATGATTTTATAGACTATGGGTTAAACTCATTTATACCCTTGTTTGACGTTTATAATATTTTTATAAAGTAATCTTTCTGTCATTTTATAAATAGTGTACTTTATGACCTTTTCGAAAAAATTAAGGTATGAATGTTTTTTTAAATTATATAGTGTGTGCATCTATTTTCCACCATTATAACATCTTTGAAGCTTCTCTTACAAGATTATAAGAATATTTTCAAATATAAATGTTTTATTTTATAATTATGTGACCTTTAAATTATTTCAAAATAGAAAGAGATATTTCTCTAAAAAGGTATGATATAATCTATTTCATCATTCTTTGATGGATTTTACATTTGTTTGAAGTTGACTTATAATGAATCAAACTTCTATATTTTATTGAAGTTTTTGTGATATGATTGAATATGGTTGGGTTATTTCATACCATTAATGGTTTATGGATAAAGTATTGACATTTCATATGACAGTTTTAATACAAATGTTTATGTTATGTTTAAACATTTTCATATGGGGAATTCATTGGACTTAGTAAGGGATGGTTGGAGCCCGCTATAGCTCTTCAATGAATCGGTAGGTCTCATGAGACAAACTAGTGTATTGGCATAAGGACTTGACAAAAATCTTATTTGTAGTATTGGCACAAGGCCTTGACTATGTGGTTCTAAAAGTCTGGGATTATGTATTCCACCATTTTGAAAGTGGCTATTTTTATAGCATGTGATTATTTGACTAGTAGAATATCGATGCGAGTAAGTAAATGGAATTGTTTTGATTTATATTTTCCATGTTATGATGAATTTTATGCTGAAATGGCTTTTGCTTTAGTTCTATATATTGCCTTAAATTTTTATGCTTATTTAGGAAAGTTTCTGCAATATTATTATCCTTACTGAGCATCTGATCTCACCCATTTCTGTGTTATATTATTTCAAGGATGCGAAGAAGTATTATATGACTGACCTGTAGGGATAGTCTATGAGATCTCAGTGTTGCCTATGGAAACAATGTTATTGTAGTTTTAAATTTTATGATATAATATAAACCTTATAAATGTATGGTGTACTTCCAAATCTACTAAACTAATCGGTCATTTGAGACTTGATCTTTTTTGGTCATGCCAATGTTATGTAATAATGCACTGAATCTAGCTAAATAGGGTCAGTGAGTAACATTTAGCCTTTTCAAAAAAATTATAGAGTGATAGATCCATTTTCTTTCCATCTCATGGATCCTAAATGAGTTTTTGTGAAATGTCATAATGTAGTACATTATGGAGACCGACGATCTGATGGGAAATTGACTACCTAGGAAATGTTGAATATATTTTCAACTTTCTATTAACTCATCAATACTATAGGTTGAGGTTCACTATCTTCTTGTTTTACGGATTCTGTTTGGGTTATTGGAAGAATTATATTAATTAAAAACCATATTAGATTGTATATTTGGTATATTAAAATATTGGTATCATTTAGTTGTTTTATATATAATATTTGAGGGTTGAGATGGTGGTGATGTTTCTGTGTATCCACTTGGGTGATCAGTCTTTCAAAAACGATGTTGACCATTTCAATATCCACGATTATATCTCTCAAGGATTAACTATTATTCATTCAATTAATTAATGGTTCATTAATATAGTAATTAATCTAGAGCAACATTTATTAGTTTTTCATTGTTTCTAGATAACCTATATTGAAGTGTTCTATAAATCCTATATCTAAGGAAATTTTAGTTTAGAATCTTGTTCAAGTTGATGCATCGACTCTAGAAGGATATAGAAAGAGAGATATGGATAACTTGAAGGGGAATAAAAAAATTAATGTTGAGTTTAAACATATACATAACTTAGTAATCCTATTTTAGAAAATCGGATGTGGTTAGTATATTTTCAATATATAAATTCAATAAATGTTAATCTATCTTGTCCCTTATCACAAAAAACATTTAATGTTTTGGTTTTGATGGTATCACATTCAAGGTTTTTATACAATGATTGGCCATGAGATGAAAAATAATCATACTATGATGGAATTTAGATATTTTTATATAACATTTCATTAATTAATCAGTTAGAATATGGGGATTATTTGGAAGTATCCTAATTTTTTATTTTTTTATTTGGTCTTGTAACTTATCTTTTATTCTCATAAACAGAATAATTATAAATAATGAAATGAATTTTGATCTTATTTCTATATCTCTTTTGATGTAAATTCCTTGTTAATTCTTGAATCATGTTTTCATTTTTTTCATAGTCTAGTCCATGTGTTGAGAATTTTTTGATGAATTACATGGGGATACATTGGGTACAATGTCTGGAAGTAGGGATAAATTATTGGTTCCAGTTAGACTATAAGCGCATCAAGGTAATGATTTTCAACTAGATCACTATTTTTGTGTATTCCATGAGTTTTTTCCAAGATTTAACTCGGTTTAATTTTTATGACCCCAGTATAGAACCATTCCATTTATTGTTAAGGAATGTGCATGTTTGGGTGTTCATATTATTTCATATAGTTTGTTATCATTGTGATCAGTTATAGTAAAATTTTTATATTCTCATAGATGTGGTCTCTTATAGAATTTTTAATTAGTTTATATAGAATGTTTAATTATGTCTCACTAGTGATGGAAATAATTTTGGATGAACGAATCTATTTCTTAGAAATTATTATGAAATTATAAATGGTAGGGAGTCATGTTACATGTCTTTGAGAATTTTTCTTATTCATATAGAGTGACCATTAAGGAAACCATTATTTTAGTTTTGTTGTCATTTTACTCTGCTGGCATCGAATGTTCTTGAGGGGGTTTTTATTTCTTCTCATGTCATCTGGATTGGGATTCAATAATCTCTTAGGAGTAATGTTAGATATTTTTATATTTCCAATTTGAAATTAAATTAAATATGTTTTTATACCAAAATAATTATTTACGACTTCTCTAGTTCCACTCAGTGAATATTCTACTTATTTGGACTCGTATTGGAATGATGGTAACAGAATTATTATCTTTTTAGAATATTTAATCTCAATTAATGTGTTATTCATGTTTCATTCCCTTCTTTTATGTTTGGGATGTTGGTTTGAAATCGACTCTTCATTAGAGGGAAGGTATAATTTTATTTCCCTCTTGTTATAATTTAATTATGAAATTCCAAGGGAAGAAAGTGGAAAGGTGGGAGAATTGTGACACTCTAATTTTACATTATGCATTAGAAGAAAATTTCCTTCATATTATGGGTGTTTCCAAAAGAAAAAAATTTATTTTATAACATTATATAGGCCACGTGGTTATATTAAATTATCAAAAACCCATAATTATAATTATGGGTATACTTAAAATATTTATTCATAAAAATATACATGGTTACTGAAGAGTTTTTTATACCATTCAACCTTCTCAAAAAGGATTATTTTTTTCCCAAATCATTTTTAAATAATATTTCTTCCCTTTATTTCCTTAATATGAAATAAAAACTAAGACACATCTCCCAACCTTCTCCCTTCTTTTGAAATCCATAAATAGTGTATTCTTTATGGTTTCATGGGCATTATTTACACATATTGAAAAATTATAATTATGTTCCACTTATTCTTGGGTTTTTATGCTTTTCTCATATCCTATAACACAGTTCCATCAAATTAATATTTCCATTACATTGGTAGTTCTAAAATTGGGGTTTTGATATATATGGGATGTAATCTTTCTTTTCCAACCTAGTTTGATGTCTATAATCATATGCTCTATTATTTAAAAAATTTAGGTAGTTGTTTAATTTTTATTGTTATTTTTTAAGAGTTGGATGGATTCATGATTTTCAAAATTTGATAATCATTTCAGATATTTGTGATTTTTATAATATTTATTTGATTTCAAAATGTTTTCATCAAAATTATTGATTTTTCAAGTGCTTTAATGTGTTAAATTTTATTATTAATATAACATTTAAGAAAAATATTTATTTCATATAGCACTCTTTTATGATAAGATTCCATGTATGGATTTCTATAATAAAATAATTTTTTCATTTAGTATTAAAAAATTATATTTTCAAAGTGTGTTTCCATTTCGGATTTATGGGGTTATCATATTTTCAAAGGGGTGGTATTGACTGATTAAATTATATGGTGATTCATTTGTGTTTTTGTTGTTGTGTTATGCCATTGAATTTGTTTCCCCTTGTATTTATTTTTTTACCTTTGTTCCATAAATTTATTTCCAAATTTATATACTCTAAGTGGTATGTGAAACACCCATTTGGAATATTTTGAAGTGATATTTTATGATTTTTTTGTGGTTCCCTTATTTATCCATTTTTTATTTATTGGTGATTCTTATTTGTATCTATACGATGGAAGTTTTAATTATTTTTTTATGTTGTTAAGGGTTGGAGATCATTATATGAGAAATCTGGGAGGTGGGATGGAATTTGTTATAGTGATGGCATTTTGTAATTATTATTGTAATGGGTTTTAATTAGTTTTGAATGTGGCCCAACACCTTTTAATATTTCATGAAGTACGTTAGGATTCTATTTTGGAATTTAGAGGATATTTCTGAGCATGTTGAGATTATGCACCTCAAGGTGGGCCATATTATTATGTAATAACTACATTATGGGTGTCACTGATAATACTATTTTATAGTGAATAGGTTGGTGGTATGTGTGAATTTTAAACCATTATTAATTTTCCTACAATTCTTTATATTGTACTATTAAATGTACTCTATATTTTTTTATAATGATACGTATACTATGACATTCAATTGATTATTTACAGATATTTGTGTTTCTTATTTCTTGGATGTAATTTATTTTATGTCAATATCTTATTGTGATTATGTCTTCATATTGACTTGTATTGTTTCATCTATTAATTAGAAATATTTATGAAAAATTATATATCTTTATTCAGTAGAGTTTATCATAATTATTCTCCTATATTGGATTTGGCTGTGTTAATGATTTTAATAGAAAATGGGAATGTTTTCTTAAAAATGTTATTATGTTCTATAAATTTCTTATAAATGATTCATGTTTTGTAGGTGTTTATTTTTAAAAGTGTTTTTTAAAATATAAAGTAATAGTTTCAACAACTTATTTAAATTACTGAATTATAATGATAAATGATTAGTTTCTGAATTGAAAAAATAATTTTGTAAACAATTTATTACATTTTTTTTAATTGCTTCCCCTTGTGAAATTTAGGTATATATTTTTCCTTATATAATTAAAATGTAAGGAAAAAAGTTATTTTATACATTATTTTGTTTCTATAATATTATTTTTATTAAAAAATTACAATAAAATATACTCATTGTGGTATCTTTTTGAACAATAGATCACCCCATAAATACTCATGTAGGAGCGTATGTAGTCTTTAATTCTTGTACCATATTGATTATTAATTTTCCATTGTGTTTCACTTAGTTCTATTTTCTATGGGAATTATATAATTATATAATTTTTTTGGGTTACATGAGGGTCCCATTGATATGGTGGTTGGTGAATTTCAATGAATGAACTGGGTAGCTTATGTAATGTTTTGAACTATTAAACCTCTTACTCTACTTCACTCAAGTATCATATTGTACTTATATAATCATATATTATGTTGTTATTGGTTGGATTTTTTTAAAACATTATATTTATACTATATTATTATATTATGTTTCTATGTATATGTTAATGTTTGGATATTATTATTTTTTATGATGGATAAAACCTGGATATAGCATGTTGGGTTGTCAGTTAGAACCAACTGATGACGTTTGTGTTCTTGATGGTATGCTCAATACCATTGATTCTTGTTTTCATAATGAGATGATTAAGGAATGCACTATGGATAGTGGAGGATTGGTTTGGGTACTGGTCTGGATGGAGACATGATTTGTTTCATTAAATTATTTCTCTCCAAAGTCTTTCAAGATAGTTCTACACCTTAGCTCTCTATTATCCTCTCATGAAAAAAAACACACCACATTCATTACATTCCCTACATCATACTCTATCAAATACCGTGATTGTAAATCATTGAAAACATGTTAATCGACATGGGATCCTCATCCCATAAATAATATTATCCACTATTCTCTTTTAAAAAACCTAGACACTTGTCATCTAAACAAACACACACCCCTCACCCAAAGGAGACCTCACTACCTAAAATCCCTATATGATCAGTCCATAAAAAGGAATGTAAAAAAAACATTAATACCTAACATAATAAAATGATCCCACTAACCGAAGATCATCCCAATATAACACACACTAATACCATTAGAATCCCATATATGTGTTAACCATTGAATTATTACAAGCATATCTTGGATCGTATATCACAACATCATAAAGAGTCATATCAAACACACTAAATATAGTATGACCTCCATAAATATATTTATCTGTCCCCAAATGACATATACTATTCATGGTACAGAGAGATTCTCTAATATGACATAAATGAATGAGGTGAAAAACTATCCCACACACCTTCACTATACCTAATATTCTCATTACATCCAAAAAATCCCTAGGAAACTTGCCAAGGCTATTCTTGTGTTAGCAATAATCAAGGAACTACCTCATGTATCTCATAACATCTACTAGTATATTCCAACCCATTGGTACATAATATCATGGAAATCCTAAAATTTTAAATTCTCAATAGATTTCTCACTCAATATTTACGAGTCTCTATGAGGTTATACTTCAATACATGGGGATTTATTTGTATCAATTATACTTTTTATAAACACTTTCTATTGGAAATGCACAATCATAGATAAAAAATAAATATTTTAGTACTATTCTAATCAATTGTTGAAACCAAATAAATAACCCCCACCATGATTCAATCATCCCTAGACATTATCATCCATGCTATGTTAAATCTATGAAAAATAGAAAAAAACCCAAAACACAAAGCATAACACCCAAAATATTAAATTAAAATATATAATAAATAATTATTCAATTTTATAAAATGTTGTACCACCACCCTAAAATCATAAGGAAATTTACCACAAAAAAACCACGTAAAATTTAATGCGTTCATCCACCTAGAATCCCCTACCACTAATATGAGTTTAATCCCCATAAAACTGGACCAATAACACCGTGATCTAGAGCACATGTCATCATCCCTCTCCTATAACATTATAAATTATATTGATAAAAAAGGTCTAAATAATGAATGAACCAAATATAATTACCTAATAATGATTACCATAGAATCATCAAGGAACCACCCATAGTAAATTGGGGATTAAAGGGTGGAAGGAATATGAGAACAGGTAGTCAAAATTCCCCTATTATGACTCCCCCTATCCCTAAATCACAATATAGCCAAACCTAGAATACAATATTACACACCTCAAGCTTTGATACAATGCATCATTGAATGAATCACAAACATGGGGTCATGTCATTGTGTGATGAATGTTGTCAAAATAAAACATTTCAAGATGAAAAAACCTCCCAGAATGCCCTCTCGATTCTTGCTGTCACACTCCTCCCTTGTTAGGAAACATAAACATGAATCCTCAAGCATTAATTGCATAGAAACATTGGTTTATGGTAGCCTTTCCTCTCACAGAATAAATATATTACATTTCCATTAACCATAAAACACCACGCATTAAATGACTATATAGGTTACAGAACAAATATCCATTCTAATATAATTTAAAAAAATGTTATAGTTCGTAACCTAATATATATGACTTATTCCTACAGTAATATATGAGCTCTGAAAAGAATTCAAATTTACACGTAAAATAATGTTTTGTAAATTCATGGTGCCCTATATTTATAATACACAAATATTGGTCCAAATAACCAATAACTATATATTATTTTGATTAAAATCACTGGGATGAAAAAAATGGGATCATTACTCTATGTTTTATCCTTGGAATGAAGTGAATCACTTTATATTTCGGTGTAATTATTCTTAACAGCATAATATACTAGTATCTCTAGATGAAAATTGTAAATTAGAAAGTGTGATTTAGAATTAGAGAATCAACAATGATAAAAAATATTCAGGGACTGTATATATTTATATAGGCCTCCAGTATTCTCCAATATACACCATCTTTTTACTCATATATACATAACTTCTGAATAAATTTCATACAAGTCACGGTGCCTTGTAAATGTATGTCTAAATGCATTATGCTTTTTTTTACCATATAAAACATGAACAATCAATTACATCTATATTTATATGATATATAAAAATGAACGCTTAATTTTAAAATTAAAAAATCAATCACATAGTTTAATAATAATCACAAAACATGATTCATTACATATAAATACCATATGAATAACCCATTCTATATACCACAATTTTCTAGAGAAATTGTTCTTCAATATATCTCCACAATTAAAAAAATCGTATTCTACTGAAAAAACATTCCCTTTTTATGGTTTTCACACTATATTAAATCCTTATATAATATACTATGATATGGGATAATATATTTCACATTTACATTATATTTATAGACATATATCTATAAATATCCAACTTCCACGAAATCTTAATTGACATTAAAAATTATCACTTTATATAAGATCATATACAATAACTTCTGAACCCATTTCCAGAACAATATTCTAATATATTTCATAAAATTAATAAAATTATCATCAAATTTTTCCTATATCACAATATAGAAAGGCCATGTCATTATCAATGCAAACCACCTTTTAGACAATATTTATAAACATGTAGAGGAGAAATATGAGATTTATAAAGCTTAATCATCGTTCATTCAACCCCAATGTATGACACATGGTTCATGGTCATGTTGAAACCAAATATGACTTTTAATTTTCATATAAATAGAATATGGGAAACCTCTAACTATGAATCATTTCAATAAAAAATACAATGGGATCTGTCGTGATCTCTATCAAACACATGATTCTTGATACAATTTCCACCAATTATATCATATATAAACATTCAAAATAAAAAAAATCATTTTCTGAGATATTTTGTGATCATACTATATAAATAATTTAAATACCATATATCTACTAATTTAATCTCAATTCATAGATTATTGAATGACTATTCTGATGAACACATTACATGTCACTCACTTAATAATATAAACACCATATATAACCCTCGTCTAGTAGAAAAGCATACCATATACACCTATGAAACGATATATAAATATGCAAAATATATCCCAATAAAGTCCCATATGTCATATATATTATTAAATATGATAAATATCATATTTTTAACACCTCAATTTAAATCATTATAAATAATATAAACAAACACCCAAAAATAAATCCAACACATGTATATCATAATAATGGCACCAAATTATTAATGTTATCAATCTAGGAATATTTATTACATATGTAATGTGGATTCAGTATGAAAAGAGCACACCCTGTATTTTAAAAACATTGTTAATGACACACTTGTTTCTTCAAAAGTATTATGTATACTTCTCTATTCCTTTTGTGTTGGAAATCTGAAAATATCATTTAAAATGAATTTATATTTTGTATTATTATGTTTACTTTATGTATTTTGTTATTTATAGTTTATCATTATGATTTTAATTATTCATATGATTATTATCATAGCCTTTATTATCATACAAATGATTATCATTCATATTATTACCATTATGTCTACAAATGGTATTTTAATCATACTCACTGAATATAGTTTTCATCATACTCTCCAATTATTATTTTTGTTGTACACACCATTTCGTATCCTACTAACAAGATAAATCATACTCAAAGTGTTAAAAAAAATCATCACACTCGTTTTCTTTTTACATTTTATTTTATCATAAGAGAAAATTACTTTTTGTTCCAATATTATTGTATTGTGAACATAATATTTTATCCAACGAAAAACATTTTAATCAAAATGGTGATTTATAATCTATATTGATATACATAACAAAATGATGTTCTTTTTTGCAGTTACAATATGATTGTTAGAGTGACAGGTGTCCAACTCCCATAGAACCATCGTTCCATACTTAAATGATGACTTTTGGAAGAACTGATACTCCTGAAAATATGCTCAAAATTGGTTTCGGTGAAAGCTATAAACTGATTAGGTGTGAAAAACTTGTTCGACGTTATTCTAATCATAAATTTTATTTTTTTTCATCATGTGGCACTGATCTTTGGTTACTATAATAAATCTATTAAATGTATAAAAATACATATGTGTTGAAAATTTGATGATCGAGGGATTTTAAGGCTAAGCATATAGAGGTTTTGATTAATTACTTAATCATGAGATTTTAAGAATACCATGGAAGAAGCCTATCATTTTATCGAGAGCTTACCCTTGTGTGGGTAAGCCAAAATATATTGAGATTATAAATCAAGGGACCTTTATCAAATAATATTGGATACCCATCTCATTGTGTTAAAATAATTTTATTCTTTTATAATTCAACAGATTTTGAAAAGAATGTGAATCTTTTTTTATTTTAAATTTTCTATTTCTTATTTTGATTTTCATAACCAAATTAATTATGATACTTTGAAATATACTCTGGTTATGATCTTTTATATTTAGAACATTAGTGATTGTGTTCTTTTTAATTGCTCAATATGATTAATATTTATTACTGTATCCTTATATTGTTTTTTCTAATCATTATAACCACCGTGATTATGATATTATACATCCTTACTCTGAATAAATATTTTGGTATTTAAAAATGATTGATTTCAATTATGACATTTGGTTTAATTTTTCAAAATCATCCCAATTACGATACTTTTCTTAACCATGGCCATTGCCCTACCAATTTTTTATTTTCATACATTAAGAATAATATTTATTTTAATAAGTTTAAATTCATTAGAACTAAATTATTTTGGGATAAAATTATTTTTTCCTATAATTCACCCCATGAATTATTCCATCAACATATACATTACCATCTAACATATATATATAATATTCTTGGATGGTTAGACAATAAACAATGTTCTTTTTTGTCCCATGCATATATATTATCTATATCTATATAAAATCCTACCCATAATAAAGTTATCCATTTTTTGTATCATATAATACTAAATATTATAACCGAATAAGTATAAAAAAATTACACTTCCATAGAAAATTTATTATTTGAATTTGTGAAATATGTATAAAAAATAATAAATACTAATAATGTAGATAATATATTTTTAAAAAATACATTGAATTTTAATACATAATAAATCTTAACAATAATAAAAAAACATAAATAAGCACAAATCTAAAAATATATTATTTTATATACTACTAAGTAAGAATATATTTTTTAATACATTTGATAATATAATTATACATATATTTATTTCTGCCCTCATCTATAACTAACTATCTAAAAATATATTCCACTAAACTTCATTAAATATTAACATATATGTAGAAAAAAATATTGAATAGTGATGAGACAGAATCATAAAATTCCTATTGTTGAACTATTTGAAAATGTTATTTAAACACTTTTATTTAATATAATAAAATTTTAAGATGTTAAAATCATTAAAATTATGAATTAAACTCTTTAAAAATATTTTATGAGATCATGAAATCATCTCTTTCATTATGTTCATGGATATCATTTTCATTATAAAATAAAACTATTTATATTATTTTTACACGAATGTAACCTAGAATCTATTATAACATAAATTCACATTGACATTGAAATTTTACTATTAAAATATTTTATGTATTATATTAAAATATCTTTACATTATAACATACTCATAAAAATCTCATAAAAATTGTATTCTCACTAAAAATTCGTTATAACAAACATAAACTTATTTTTTCCCAATAATAAAACTTATTTCCTTTAAGAAATATTTCATGAATAAAATATTAGCAAACATATTATATATTTAACTCTATGTGTTTGGTGTAATATTCTAAAAGGAAAATATAATTATTCAAAATAAACCACCATTGGGTGGTTGAATCATGATTCCTTATATTTTAGAAAATGTCATTCATATAGCCTTTTATCAAGGCTGAATTTTTTTTATCCATATCTCTTTTGAAAATGTGATACCTAAATCCTAATCCATACATTTAATATTTTTTTAATCATAATGACTTTTTTTAATAAATAACATCAATTACTGAATGAGGGAAATAATATAACAATATAAATCAATTATTCGAAATCAAATGTGTTTGAAATATTACCATTCACTCCAAATATTTATAATAAAAACATTTACAATATATTTTAAATCAACCTACAGACACAATCAATTGATAACAATTTTTTAAACTACAATATTTTTATAACATTTCGAGGTTATACATTTGGTATCGTATACACTTCAATATAATATAATTTATTTCTCCAGCATTGATACCTGATATGAGATTAAAGTTTTTTTTTCTATATTAATCAGGTAATCTTGATAATTTTAATTAATGAAACAATTTCCAATTTTTATTAAAAACTACTTTACATGTCAACAACATCTTCATTCTAGTAGTTTTCAGACATTCGAACCATCTGATAGAATTATTTTATTCCAGTTTAATCATTTAACGATTTTATATCTTAACATAATGAAAAAAATTAAAATCTTATCCTAAACTCAGAAATCATAAACATTGTTACTAAATATGATAAAATTTTAATTAACTCATTCAAATTCTTTGAGTGTATATAATAGTTACTGTAGTATGAATACTATTTCAATATTATCACATAAAGGAAACAAAGTCCCCATATATCACGGATGTTCCCAATTGTATTAAGAAATGGAGTGGATACTAATGTTTATTATATCATATAAAATTTAAATAATAATTTTGAAATTTCAATGATTATATATATACGTCAAAAAATATTTTATATCCAATTATTTAACTTCCTTAGAATTTTGTTACAAAATAATCTTTTTCTCAAACATATATAATTTTCCTCATATCATTGGAATCTTTCTAATGTTTTTATGAAAGTAATATAATTTATTTCAAAATATATTTTCCTTATAAATGATTTATCAGAATTTCAAGTTTGATATTGGAGATTCAATTTTTCTATGATAAATTCTTTTATCATATCAGTGTGTTGAAAAATTTTCATTTAATAATGTATTGTATTTTATTTTATTCCAATAAAATTATGATAATATTTAATTACATCATATTCATTAGTGGGGAAATATATATAATTCACCATGACTTCTCCCATGTGATCTCATAACACATTTGAGGACTATATATGGTAGATGAATACATTAATATTATTTGATATTACTATTAGGTAGTTAAAAACTCTTTATCTAAAACCATCATATTTATTTTTGTCACCTATATTATTCTTATCTTCTAATGGTTACGGTTTCCATCACTAGGATACACAAAACAAAAAATAAATTTTGAACCAAACAGTTATATTCACTTATAAAATACTTTCCTTAGAAAATATAATTCCTGGTCAAAAAAATTATTGGGCAACCCATACTAAATAATTAATTTATAGAAAATTATTTTATCTTAAAGGAATTAAATATTTGTTACATTTAAAGAGATATTAATATCCTTGTATGATATCTCATGTAATCCATGTTCTTGTATTCATTCTTCCTGATACTTTAATTAAAATCCCTATTCATATGAAAAAATATATAAATAAATCCATATTGATAGGAATCTCTTTTCTTAATTCATATCTTTTGTAACTAACAAAAATTAAAATAAATTATTATTCTGTACATGTCCAAATGGATCTCATTAATGTGTTACAACAAACCCCTTCATGTTGAGGATCATAGTCATGATAAATAAATAATTTCAACATGAGTAAGCATCATGTTACTAGTATCCAACACCAAATTTTACATATAAGGAAAAACATCCAAATACAATGAACATTATAACAAAATTTTACTCTATCCATGATTATTTACACAATATATACTTCAAATCCACTAAATTTATATCCCCTAATATGTATAAATTATATATATGATCTTAATTCATTATAATAAATTTTTACAGTTTAACGTAATTATAGAATAATTATAAATCATTTATCATACAAAAAATGTAACTATTTAGATTCATGTATGGAAATATATAAAAGTATTTAAATTTATAAACTATGAGAAACATCAACTCATTATTATAGATCCATTAAAATTTAAAAATGTGTTCATACTTATATTTAATTCAATTTTTCCATTATGAGTAAAATTAGTTTGGGGTGATTGTAATGGAACAATATCAAGACCCAATAGAATCAAGGTGGTTTTATGTAGGAATTAAACTAAAATATAAAATCTATTAAATTAATATTGTAATTTACAACAAGAAAATAGATTAATGTAAGGATATTCCTTGAAAAAGATCCACCAAGGAATGAATTCTTTTATACCATAATCTTTTCTTATAAAAATAAAAAAGTATTGTAGATAGTTATTTGTCATTATGTATGGTCATGCCATAAATAATATTTGATAACAAAATAGATTTTATGAAATACGGTATAGTGGAAGGGTTCCAGGGATAATGAGGAAAGATTCATGACATGGTTTACCAATGGGATTAACCTTTAAGTTGTGATGTCCTTGGAAATAATCTCACAGTGTCTATCCAATGGCTCATCTATCTTTCTTGGGATGATCATGTTATTCCCCATTTGGCCCACTGTGTGATGTGGTATTTGTGTATACACATCATGAAATGGCCCCCATGTTCATATCATTATCACACCACTAGTGTATTTGTATGATGATATTTTCAAAATTTTCTAGGTTAACCACTTTTCAACTCATCACTCAAGATCCACTCATTTTTTCCATAGATCAATCTCCTCTACTATATTCTCAAGCCAATTTTATGTAATTAATTTTTATGTAGTTTTATTTACTTATTTAATCACACTAATCCCATGAATGTCAATTTCCATCTCTATTATAATAGTTAACATTTTTTAACCCAAAATATGCGGGTCTATAGGTGATATTACAATAATCTAATATTGGGAATCAATTAGGGAGTGAGGTTTGGAATTTACGCACCAAAAAAATTTATGTATGATGTCGATACTGTTTAATAACATTTCTATGATTTTTAATGGGTTGAACTAAATTTCAGTGAAAGTGTAATCCTTATATTATTTTATAATTATTATCAATGTGACTGTGTAGGATGGTATTGATGTATATAACTCCTTAAAAGTAAATTTATATGTTAATAGACTAAGAGGGGTATAATCTTAACTCATTAAATTAGTAGATGTGGGACTATCTATTGGGGTGAACTTGGTGTAGAGTATGTTGATCGTGATTAGTTAAGGCCAAAATTACATAGTAAAGAGGTTATTGGGTACCAACAATGAGTCTATTCATAGGATACGGTCTTGGTAATATTATCATTGATATTTAAAAAACCATGAGACATTTTAAATTGATAATCTATGGGAGTATTTTTTTAGTTTCATTGTTGTTTATTTTTTTGTGTGGAATTTTATTTTTTGACACTATAAATAATTAGTATTTATAGAGTAATAATTTTTGGGATTTTTATATGATAATATATGATCAATGATATTGTGACCAACATTCAGTGAGAATGTGAGGAAATATATATTGGGTGTGGGCAACATTGATTGAGAAGGTTTGTTCTGAGATGTTATTTGAGTCCAAATATCGGTGAGAATGTGTGTTCAGATACATAATGAGCGACCAAAATTGAGTGAGATAATGTGATCATAATTATGATGTATTAATAACCATGAGTAAAAAGTGTGTGTTTTAGTGTTTAAATCCAGGTATTATATAAGACATAATGTGGATTTTGGTAAGGAATATAACGTGGGTGGGAAGTTACTAGCCATGTTTCTAATGTTCTTATGGTTCAACATGTCCATTTGATCCTATATAGGGATAAATTAGGTATATTGGGGGATTATGGACACCTAGAGATCCAATAAAGTTCGCAAAAATTGTTCAATATTATGTTTTTAATTTTTTAAGTAGATACACATTTTCTTTTATTCTTCACTTATTAGAAGGGCTAATTTGTGTTTATTTACTAGGTTTTATTACTCATGTCTTGAACCTGCACCCCATTCCCCGTGAATAAATGATTTTAGGTATCCCACTAATGAAAAGGTTCCTAAAACAACATATATAAATATTAATGATTTGTAAGGGGATCGAGGTGATGGTGTAACATTTTTCTGTATCTATTTTTATTATTCCATTTAAATTTTATTATTCCTATTTTTTATTTTATATTATTTATATGGGGATCTATTTTACTTGGATATACTATCAAATATATTCATTTTGATGTTATATGTGATGTTATGATCAGTTGGATTTTCCAATCTTTATTTTTGTTAGCTATTTTACTATTATATTGTACACAATGTTTATTCGGTTATTCACATAATATTTATGTAATATACTCCATACTATATCAATCTGGCCTTAGATGCTTATTGAAATCATCTTTCCTTGATGAGGCATGCATGAGGCCATGTGCTATACTTGGTTATACATGGTGATATGGTTTATGGAATGAAAAAATCATTTCAAAACATGTTTATTTGATTATTACTTAGTGCATGGGAATCATGGATTATATAGAAGATACCTGAGAATAATGTTATTATTGTGAATGTGAAACACATATATAGGGTAAAATCATGTTAGTATGAATGTCATATTTCATCTTTTGGTTATTCTGATATAGTGTATTGTTTTTTAATGTGATAATGTGTTATTGGGGTTGATGGGATATTTCTATATCCATCGGTGGTGGGAGTGACTACCTTTAAGAATCATGTATCAGAACATTGGATCACATATCATGTTTTTGATTGTAGGGGTTGATATTAATTTTAGTTAAATAAATCCAAATGATAATATATTAAATATATTCCCCAATACACTATATGGGACATATAATTATATTGAAATAATAATATTATAATTTTTCTTAATATCCCTATGAATAATGTGAATGTAAAAGTTTTATTATCTTAGGCCTTGTGTTGTTATTTATAGACCCCTATAGTTCATACCTTGTTTTTTGTGTGTCATATCTTGACCCAAATCCATTACCTATGATATAAATAGAATTGCACTAACATTAGGTGCATACTAGGGACACCAACAGTTGGTCATAATTTTATATGGAATCCCCAAATTTCTATGTGTGATTTTCCATTTAAAATATACAACATAACATATAATAATTTAAGAAAATATGAAATATTTATGCAAAAAAACTATGCCAAACTCTAAAGAATAACTGTTTTCTATATAAAAATGTCATTCAATGTAATAAAGTCAGTCATTCAATTTCTTTTTTTGGGAAAGGGAATAGAAATTATAGGTCAATTTTTCAATTCCCATCATTCTATGAAGCTTTTTTATTTGAAATAATAAATGACTAGTTACTAATTGGATGGTGATTAATAGGACTTTACTAATGAATCCTGAAGTAGAAAACTATTAAAAGGGTGGAAGGATTTTCTCATCTAACCCTATTTGGGGGAACTATTACATACTCCATTATTCTATTATAGATTTATGTTATGTTCGTAAATATTTATAAATTCATAATGTTATTTGAGTTACCACCATTATATTTATCTAATTTCAACCATTTATTTACGTCCAAATTTATATATATCATACGTTCAATATTATTCATTTACATGTTAGCCAATGGTGATGATTTTAATGTTACATGTTTGGGATATTTGGGTTATATCATTCTTAAAAGAGGGGGCTGGTGTTTCTAGTTTTTGGATTGGGATTTTTATGGGGGCCTCATATATTTCTCCATAATGTTATTTAGAACCCACATAATTTTAATCAACTTAATGTTGAATATTGTATTTTAATGTGTTTATAAAAAAGAAAATTGAGCTTCCTTTTAAAGTATTTTATCCATGATCAATGGTATATTTTCATTTTATCTTAAATAATATTCATATATATTGTGGTTTATGTAACAATAAATCTCTACTTGTTTGATATGAACATTTTAGGGTCATGTGACAGAATGAAAAAAATGCTATTTACTATGTGATGATTTTCTTCTTTAGATTAAATGAATGAGAATAATGAATTTTGAGGCTCTAAAAATCGAAATTCATATAGATTTCAATATATAGGCAATATAATAGCTAAGGAAATGGGTCTCATATGGAATATAGACCATTTAGAGAGATTTATCACTCAGAATGTAGACCCTTTAAAAAGATGTTTTGTTACAAATTTATGTATCAAATGTACCTGCATCATAGTGGATATTTATCTTTGAAAAGAATGAATCAAAGGGGATACAACCATTTGAAAAACTATCTTTTTTCATATATATTAGTTTAACATCCTCATACTTGTAACAACAATGATATTTATATTAAAAAAATATGATTCTCTTAGGTATTTCTAACTTTAGTAGGATGAGGGTCGGATAGAAGGATGAATAAAATCTTGTGGACTATGTATCCACGAGAAATATGATATGGATTACAAATGGGTGGAAACTATATGAATTTAGTTGCCTCATGTATGATTTATAGAGATGAAATCATAAATTGAAACATGGTAGGGGATTATACCATGAAATGAATAACTTTACAACATTACCCATTGAGTAGACTAGATTAGCTAACCCAACAATATAGAAAAATAAATTATCCTCATGATTAAAGAGAGGTTTTGTCAGAATCCTTATGAGAAGGACCCTAATTATCTTATGGATACATGATTTTAAATCCACTAATGGTCATATTAATTAATTAATTCTAATGGTAAACTCTGTTAATAAATTAAATAAATGATTGATGGTGTGAATTCTTGTGTAAACATCTAGGTTATATAATTTATGAGTTTTTAGAAGGTACCAAAAAGAGTACCACCTCATAGTGGTCCATCCTAGGCTAATGAGTGTCCACAATGTAATTTCAGAAATATTACTATTTATCTTTATAATCCTATGTAAATGAGGCTTATAAGTGGATTTAATAATTTTTCAGTACAATAGAATATGAAATTCATTCCCTGGTAATGATTTATGGGTTTATTGGAAAAAAATATCATGTTGGGGGAAGGGGTAGCCCATTACAGAGGGTAGTTATAATTGTGCAACTTATTGAATATCTAGGGTAAGGTATCACCCTAGTGAAAAGGAATGATGAAATTTCACACATGTGATATACTAGGAAGAAATTTATCTCCACTGGAGAGGATGGGAAAAGTGATTTTCATAGTTATGTACTGGGGAAAACTCATCTATCTCTTTAATATCTAGGTAGAATTGTATAATTGTAAAATGATATGGATAACTGTCATCTATGTGGGGATTTTTGGAAATGTTTCACCCTATGAGAGGGGATAGATAAGTTTTCCCAATAATATATAGGTTTGGAAATGTGGTCTCCCTAGTAATGCTCATGTTTAATGTATATCCCAGGAAGATGATTAGGGTGAAATGTATCCCATGTGGGAATGTATAGAGAAGTGTAACATGAGTGATATCCTATGATTAAATGTCATATTAATAGACGTTTGGGGTAATGTTAAACCTAGGTTTGGTTCTACCAATGTGATTTGTGTGTAAAAATGCATGGAATAGCTCTCCTAGAAGGGGAATCACAACATATCTTTTCACGAAACAACCTGAGTCAACCCAAAACAAGTCACCCACGCCGATCCATGATAAGGCCCAATGGGAGTTCCTATTCCCCACTGGTTGATTACTAGTGACTGAGTATTGAAAATATACATTGGGAATGATTTATCCTAATGCCATACATATAAAAAACTAAAAATAATGGTCAAATCTTAACTGAATAACCAAAACCCAACACGGTATATAAATTTTTAGAATGATGTGTTTACAATTCATACCAAAAACCAAAAACACAACAAGAAGAAAGTGAAATTACAAACTAAACCAGGTCCTCCATCTGAAAAGAGAAGTATCACCCTCAAACTACCACTAATAACATCTAAATGAAATGGATCTCTATAACCTATAGGCACCATGAACCATATTTCCTTAACCTTAGAAATATAATGTAAAAAATACATATACCCAAATGTGTATGCAGGGTGTGAGCCAAATCCAAGTATGATGCTTCACAAAATACTAGATTATATTCTATGAAATTAAATGATAAATGAACGTTATCATTCACTAAAAACCATTTGAAACATATTTAGGGAAATATTATTAAGTATAACCTATTTTTAGAACAACAAATTTAAGGAAATCACTTTTTAAGATAACATATCAATCGATAAATATATTATAATAAACATGTTTTAAAATAAAATTCAATCACAGGCCATTGTATGTGGACAGATGTCACCAAATTACATAAGTATCAAGATAGAACAATGGGTAAAACCCTAGGCTTGTTCTAGATCATGTTAGTCAATATAACCTCATACCTCAGTGAATGGTGGTATAATAACCACAACCATCAACATCAACATGCATAAACCACTATATAAGAGATGGATCCAAATTTAAAGAGGTGATTTATTATCATCCAAACATAATTAGTGTTGAAATCATCAATCATTTTATGATAAATGAGGACAATCCACTTCTTTATCAATATCATACTAGTTATAGTATTCCCTCATAAATACATGGGATTCCCTAGTAATCAATTCATTTTCACATGTCACACTTCTCTTTACATTCAAACAAAAATTTCAATCAATAAAATTATACTAAAAAATTAAAATTTTACCATAAAATATACATCATTCCATTTACATATGAAAAAATAATCATTCAAATATAACTAACATCACATAAGCAATTCATAATTCCTTATTTGAAAATTCATAATAAAAAAGAAAAATTGATAAATAATATATATGGGCCTAGACCCTTTTTAAATCCACATAAAAAGAGTAATCATTTAAAAAAAATCTATTCAGCATTTAAACATTTTAAAATTCATATTTAAGGGTGATGAAAAAATTAAATCATGCCATGGAAATTAATTTTTCAATTGAAAACCCACATTTAAAAATGTTCATAGCATAAGTTCCTCTAAACCCCCCTTCTAAACCTTCCACATAAGCATAAAACCTTTTTGGGGAAACATTACAATATAACATTCACAAACATGAACATTTCCTTTTGAAAATCCATATTCATCATGAATTTATTCCTAAAATCTTCTAAACTACACCCGAAATAATCTCCATTAATCCATATGACATGATTAAATTCAAAAACAATCATACTAAAAACATCTATAAATGATAAGCAAGGGAACCACCTACCTAGAATAATGAAACTTCTGGAAAATGGAGTTATTCTACAAGCGCTCTACCCCAAGACCCTAATAATGAATGATGAGACCCAATATAAAAAAAATAAATGTTAATAAACATTATTGATCTATAAGAACATCACCCTACACACTGTTCAATTGAACCCCAGAAAGGAAGAGGTAAAACCTTAAAAATACAATTAACCAAGTAAAAAAACAGATAATAGAAGATTTATTGATGTTTCCAAGAAAAATAAATAGAAAAAGTGAAGATCCTAATAATCCATTGGATGGGTAGGAGGTACATAGGGATAGATATCCTAAATAGTTGATAGAGGGGTGGAGGTATGGGTAATAATGAGGGAGAGAAAATAATATAAACATGGTTTTTAATCTCCTAGACAAAATTTACAGTGTTCCCGCATAATTTACCTAATTGTTCTGGAATTTTCTACCACTCACTTCCCAAGATGCACATGGTGCATGGTTAGCACAGAAATTTCACAAACCTTGCAAAAACTATTCAATACACACTACCTCAAAACAACATTTTCCTGCACAGTTAGCTGGGCAGGGTGCACGGTTTCCACTAAACATGCTCAATCCATCCACCACTGAGCCTAAGAAAAAATAATCAATTATTTTTTCTAAAAACACAAGGGGAAACACATCAAATAATGAAGAAAAAAATGGGTTTGAAAATACTCCCCTGCCACATTGCATTCCACCCCCAAAAATAAATAACTATCCAATATCTAAATATAATAATTCTACTCCAAATGTCATGGAGATCCCCAAAAAACAAAAAATGAGAAGGAAACAATAACACCTTGAATATAAAATTTTGTTCACAAGATTTGACATTGGATAAATCAAATGTGAAACCCACTATACGTATTCTACCGCCAAAAAGACCGAAAAAATCTAGTTGAATATTCCAAATAAAATGAATTATCACAATGAACAATCAATCCTATCAAGATAATAACTCTTTTGAAATTTCATAATGAATCATACGCCTATTGCCTGAAATGAATAAGCTAACCAAAAATATTTCCCAAAGAATGATGAAGAAATTGAACTAAAAAATTTAAATTTTTTAACTCATAAAAATCATGTGTTCATGATCCTAAAGAACCATTTTTACATGGATGGTAAACATATATCTTACCTCTTTAAATGAGACATTTAAATGACATGATACACCAATAGTTGAATCGTATTTTAAACACAAAGAGCCTGAATGTGTTCCTCCCCATTTTAAATGAGTTAAATTGATTTACTCTAGAAGAAATTTCAATGAGACCCACAGTGGGAATCCCCACCCTAAGAACCAACCAACAAAACAAAGTAACAATAACCAATCAGCGAAACCACAATGAACCAACTTAATAACCACCCACATAGACCAACAAATAGAAGATAATAAAACCATATGAAAGGTAAAAATAATAATAATGGAAACACCCCCAACAGATGTGCTACAACTGAATCCAATCCATGAAGGACAACTGCCCAAGGACAACAAAACAAGGATCCAGATTAAGAAATATAAACAACTACAATTCCATGAAAGTGAGGCAATCATGCCTCCTTATAACTAAAAAAATTTCCAAACCACATAATACACAATGAAAAACAATCCCCACACATCTCTTTTAGAAAAATGGTATATTTCAAAATGAAATATCTACACAATGATCTTAAACTGTCTCCATTTCTCAAACTAATGACATAGGATATAACAAGGTCCATCACGACCAAGGGATTCTTTACTATATGTGAGATTCAATCTGGGGAGAATTATTGGCGACCTAATGTTTGAAGTATCTCTTACCTCGTAGCTAGAAGCAAGTAATCCCCAATCAGAACACTTCCTTTGGTTTCAAGAGAAACCACATATTATTCTTGGAGGATCTTGTAAAAAAACACAACATGGGACTCAAATCACTGTTACATTTAATTTTCCCCAAGATAGGGAATTAAAATATTCACATGCATCATCCAACTTTCAACGTGATAGAGAAACAACAAAAACAAGAACACCTGAAATACACCTCAATCTAAAACATAAAAATTCAAAATTACTATGAATAAACATACTTTCACTAAAATAGAGTTTCTCAAAAGAGTCAAAATATTACTCTCAATTTCATGACAAGAAGGAAACACCATAGAATACCACTATATGTGATCACTAAAACATCGACAAATTACAATTGAAGGGGAATTAAAATGATACACAATAATATCAAGACTCTTTCTACAATCCTAGTTTGAATTTCTCATCACTAATTTCATGTAGGAAATTTGTTTATAAAGTTTGAAAACGTCAATATTAAAAATATAGAAAAATCAGGGAGTCTAATGTTTTTTTCATCTATCTATAGTCACTCTTCCTCTTTTATAGGATCCTCATAACCACAAAAAATTGAAGTAATTATCTTCAAAAACTCAAGAATAAGGTCAATGGTTTGATCAACAAGAGGGTTTCCAAAGGTGAACCACAACTATCCACCCTTATAAAATCCATCAAATCATGTCAGGGTATTCACTAGACAATCGTGAAAACCAATAACCAGCCAAAAAATAATACATCATCCATAACATACAAAAATAACCTCTAACACACAATGTAAAACTACTCATTAAATTACCAAATAACATTTCAAAATAATACACAAACCAAAATCAACTTTATCAACAAGAATAGAAACATAAAACATCATTACATGATCTAGAGATATGAATATCCAAACAACTCACTTAAATAATTCATAATTTAAGGGATGAAACACCATACTTTCATTAGATATAAAAACATCACATTTTTTAATTTAAAAGACTTTTGAAAAAAATAAAATGAAAGGTGGGTTGTCCATTTACTTAAGGTATTCCATGGAGCCTCACACGTTCATCATCTCATGCTAAAGTAAGTGCTCATCTACATTCCAAATATATCCTATTCATGTGGTCAATCATTGGAATTCCAATGGTCAAAAAATAATATTTCTACTCTCCAAAATAAACATTCATCCAACCCTTATATCTTATAATTTTAATGTTTTTTTAAAAAACATAATACATATCTAAGATTCAATAACCACTAAATTGAAAACAATTTTAAAACATCACACATCAATCCCATCATTTTTTATAAAACAAAATATCATTGATATCATCCAAAATTCCAAATCACTGCATTCAAAATATTTTCAACAATTCAACTATCTAATTTAAATCATTTTTCCAATACTCCATTAGATTATTTCATATTTTCCAAAAAATAAATTTTGATAAACCACAAGTTTTGATTGGAAAAATCTATTTCTAAATAAAAACATTCTAAAATTATTTAAAATTAAAAATAAAATTATTTAAATTTCAAAATATTCTATATATATGATTCTAAGAATCCGTTTTACACCATCCCAAAAACAAATCCATCACCATTTTAAAAATACTGTAATCCAAAATTTACAATACAAGGGTTCAAAAAATACTATTTTAAAATTATGGGTGTCCCAAAACAACTCACTATTTGAAAACATTGTTTTTTGGTTATTATTTCATATAGTTGGTGGACATATGTAAATTTTAGCTTCATCATGGAGAGTAATCTAGGGGCATGTTCCCAGCTCCACATAGCTTTCCAGGCCCTGTGAGATCGCAGAGATTATTAACCCAACTCCCTTTTCATTTCCCTAACACAAAACAACCCAAAAGAACTAGATGGACCAAATGAAACACGACATCCTATGAAAAATTGATCCATGTCAAGAGGTGTGATGGCTAGAAAATCCCCTCAAACTATAATTTCATGTCTTGAATGTCCTAGATCTGGTCTATCCAGAATTATACCAAATATATCATGACCTAAAATTGGGTGATACCTCATCTAATACAATTCTATCACAACCAAAACTGAGTCGATCCTGAACTAGTCACCCAATCAGATTTGTGACATGGTCCAAGGGGAATTACCAATCCCAATTGGTTCAAAATTATTCAATGGGTATAGAAAAAACAATAGGAATTGTTTCTTATGACCCCATAAATATAAACGATCAACAATAAGAACAAAAACATAACTAAATAACCAAAACAAAAAAACGATAGATAAATTTTCAGAATCAATGTTTTAAAACTCTAACCAAAAACGAAAAATACAACAACTAGAATGTGAACTTTAAATATAACCCAAGGCTTCCATAAAATGAGAGGGGCATCACATTCAAGACATAACCTCCTACATCTGCATGATATTAAACATAATAATGTGAATCCACCATGACACATCTTATATCAACCTAGGACATATTGTGGAATGACTACAAACTAGAAATGGTGTTTATATGTTATGATCCAAATACTAGTAAGTTTCCACCCAAAAGTGAATAGACCATGAAATAGCATTAAAAGGAAAATTACCGTGCTCATTCATGTAAAATCCTATAGATAATTATTATTGAAAATTTTTTAAAAGAAATACATTTTTACAATAACACATATTGGGAGATCAAATATTAAAATGACTTTTAAATGGTAACATTTATTAATATTAGCTATCTTAAAGATAATATTCAATCAATTTACATTGTATTACCATAGATGGAACCACATTTTATATGTCTCAAGAAAGCACCATTGGTAAATCCATTTGGGCTATCTTCCTCATGTGATTCACTATAACCTCGTACATTGGTGAATGGTGGTATAGTAACCACAACCATATGTTTTCTCTTACACGAGCCACTAGAGATGAGAAACATAAAAATTTATTGTGGAAATTACTCTCCATCATTGTTTATTTATTGTGATATCATTAATACAGCAATGTGATATGGGGTTAAGAAACATTCATATAAAAAGAATTATGTGAATACAAAAAAATAACCATTTTCTATAATCTAAACCACTTTCCATTTACATATTCCAAAAAATACTTTAAAACATCCTTACCACCATTTATTCAACACATAGATCCCTAATTGACATATCATGAGAAAAGAACAAAAATTGATCATCCAAATCTATGGGCCAACCCCTATTTTTAATCCTCATATAAATTAATATCTTTTTTAAAACATTTTATTCAATATTTAAAATTTATAATAATCATTTAAGTGTGAAAAATAATTCCATCATTCTAAGGAAAACCTTTTTCCATTGAAAACCATGTTTGAAACATGATTACACTATAAGTTCTTTTAAAACCCCATTCCAAACCTTCCAGACTTGAAAAAAAACCTTTTTTTTTCAGAAATATCATAATAAAACCTACTCAAACATGACCTTACCCTTTTTAAAATCCACTGCCATTATGAACACATGCCAAAAATAACAAAAAATGTACTGTTCACAACACCTTTAAACCATATAACATGATTAAACACACAATATGTCATATTAGAAACATCTCAAAATAATATTTCATTGAACCACTTACATTGAATAGAGAAATAGTTGTACATTAGTACAAAAACCCACAACTGCACCCTCCTAAAACCCAAGCATGTCACGATCGAACCAAAATAATAAAATTCAACCCTAATATAAATATTCAACCATAAAATAATATACCTACCTACTGATGAAACAAATACCTATGAAGGATGAATGAAACCCCTAGAAAAGTGGAGGAATCAAGGAAAAAATTCTTTTACTTTGTGATTAATTAGAGTTTACAACACAAATCCACCAAAAAAAGTGGAGATTAGAGAGAGCCAAGCGAATGAGAGATGGTTCTCTAGGATAGAGATGCATAATTGGGGATAGAGTGGTGGATGTTTGGGTAAAAATTAGAGAGATAGAAAAATAAAAATCAAATTTTTTAATACATAGAGATCACACATGGGTTTTTGGAGTTTTTTCCCAAAACAATAAAAAATCTCACACCCCTCACTACCCAAGATGGAGAGGCTGCATAGTTATCCCACATAGAATACATAATGTTCTATAACTGTGAAATATCCAATCCTACAAAACAAGACATGGACACACTATTACCAAGGTAGGGTGCATGACTTCCATTAACCATGCACAAAATACGTGCCACCTTATTTTGGGAAAAATTATCCATTTTCTTCAAAAATTACTGGGAAAAATATTGGATAGTCACTACAATAGAAAAGAAAAAATAAAATAACTCAAAATTAATTCTCATAATACTCTGTTTATGACTGAAAAACAAACACTAATTAGTTAATGGAATACACGAATAAAAAAACTTGAGTGTGACCTAGTTTATAAGTAGATGTAAAAAGTTTTCATCCGTTAATGTTTCAGTATGACATACAATCAATAAACTCAATAAACATCATTTTTTAGTATTTTATAGTGGTTATAAAATTAATAACTAATCTATAGGAATATAAAGATACATGGGAATATAGATCCTCAATCACTTATTCTTTATCAAAAAAATTCTTAACACATCAAAAATGAGGATATCTTACAAATTATTTATAGTAATCAGATGACCTGGGAACATGACTCACAAGTTATTCATGAGTGCATCACTATGTCATATATATTTAGAATAAAAAAGTAGGATGGAAACATAACATGTATTCATGGAAAACTTAAATGATATGCATAATAATGTTTGGAATATAACTTTTGGGTATGGACTAGGGTGCATATACTTGGGTTCAATTTATGATTCATGTTTGTGAGTTTCCCATGACTGATGCATGTTTCCCAAAATGAAGTACCATCAATCATCATGGTTATGAATAGAATATTATTATAATAGGGATCATTTAATTTTTTATTTTATGTGAATATAGTATGAACAAGGTAATATTATTAGGTTATGGATCTATGGTTATTTGTTAGTTTATGGTTCCTGTTAGTGGATATCACATAGTAAATTCGTAGAAACCAGGTTCATAATATCATCTATAAACACATTTATTTTCCGATAGATTAATTTACTAGATTACCCCACTATAATTATTATAAATCCACTCATATTTTCATGCAACAACTAACCTGATTAAAGAATATTGATTTTCCATCTTTATTTTCACTTAATGTTATCCCTAGAAAAATGTGTATGGTTCTCTACAAAATGATGAAATTTGAATAAAAAATAATATAAAATTACAAATACATATGATTGAAAAGTGTGTAATGTAATCTATGGAATGTGGTATAGGTGAAGAACCTAGGTTAATCACTTGAGTGGTATACCTAGGAAATATTTATTCATCAATGAATTATAGGATGTTTGTGTTCATGTTAATCTTATTTTTTCATTCCATTTTCTTTATATATATTTTACTTTTCATTAATTATTATTTTATTATTTCTACTTGAAATGAATGATGGTCATTATTTTCAATACAGTAGAAAACAACAAGTTTTCTACACATATTAACATTATGTTGGATTATGTTAAATTCAATTGGGATAAAATCTTCAAATATAACCATTAGTCCTAATAAAAATCCTTGAAAATGATTTACACAACTTTCCTAAAGAAAATAGGCTTTATATATGTAGGTTTTCACTATCGATCAATATAGTAATTACAGAATCAAACCCTCATCTCCATATTATTAAAATAATTTCCCTAGATAAATTCTTCCAATAATATATTTCCATTGAAAAGAACATTCATTATGAGGGTAAATGTGGGTGAAGTTATTATATAACCAATTATAAGGTGATCGTGGATAATTAAGAACTAGTATACAACACTGTTATATATTATTCCCTATCAATATAATAGATGGGTGGAGTCTTAATTGGGACTTATTAGCTGGAGGTAACATTTCTACAGATTTTTCATAGACCATCTGGTAAAATAAGAGCTTATCATTGTCAGAAAACAGCCTATGGGTTATTGGACAATACATGTCCATATTGGATTTTGAGTTTTCAATCTAACAACCCCGTGAAATCATCCCAATGTTTATCAATTATTGGTTATTTGAAATTATCACCATTCATTTTTCACAAGGGAATATCAATGTAAGTATCTATGACACATATAAGATCACATGAATTGACATTCTACATGACATGTATGTTGAGTTTCTTGAATACAATATTTTTTTAATCAATGAAAACATATACTCATGTTATGAACCTAATAGTATTGGGATAGGAGAAGCTGAATAATGAAATATTTCCATCCCTAAATACCACTACAATTTTAGGATCAAAATTATTCTAATCCATCATTAATTAAGCCTCAAATCATTTGTACCAAGTACATTCCTATTCTATCATATCAGTATGATCTAAATAATTTACTGGTATATTTTAAGTAATTCTCAATACAAGACATGTATATTTGAAAATAATCCCAAAGTAAGTTAAAAAAATTAATTTAATATAATTATTAGAAATATTCCATAAAGGATGGATGTTTTGGCCTAATATTCATACACAGAGTTGAGGGATGAAATTTTCTTGATGGATCCACACTAAGAAAAATTATTATACATGAAACAAATTCTAAAAACCTTTGGAATAATCTACCAGATGTTAACTAAAAATAATCTTTGAAAAATATCAGTATAGAACCCATTAAAATATTTAGTTCTTGTAATGTTTTATCATAAAACATATGGGTGGTTATGAATCAATGAATATGAATGTGTCCCTATTGTTCTCCAATTTTCCCCTTTTTTAGGCATTTATCATGTAAAACTAATGAATATAGATTCCAAATCATTAGATCAAACTATATTATATTTTTCATATCTTGTGACTACTCCTATGTGGTTCCACGTGGAATTCTTGTGATTGATACCCATAGTTTTCTCAATAGACATTCATACCAATAATTCAATATTGGACACAAAAAAAATATTGGTTATTTTGGACCAATGTTTTCTTACATATATAAAAAAAATTACAAAAATTCATTATATTACACATAAACATGGTTGAGGATCATATAGGTATAGTACATTTATAACATGGAATCATAAACATCTTGTTTTAATATGACCTATATTTTCTCCAAATCTGTTCTTTATAATTATCACCCAGCATAGAAATATCATATATCATACATTTATTCATAACCAAGGAAATTTAAACAAAATAAACGGAGATATAATATTCTCGGTAAGGGTGAACAATTGGGAAACTTAGGAATAACATGGGAATATGTGTATGAGTCATGATAATAACATTTCAAAATAATACAATTCATATCAAATATATTAATTATAAGCAATAGAGTAAATAATTTTAATTAGTTATATGTGGATCATAATGATGTAAATGAACATTATTCATAATATGATTATATTGGCATAAGACAAAAAATTGTGGTGTTTAAAAATTCTGAAAAAACATTTCCATAGTGGTAAAGGAAAACAACTAATGCTATTATAATAGAATGGGATACATAAAAAACTATTTGAGTATTCAATTTTCAATCCCTTGACCATCATAGAGGATAAATTCTCTTAAATTACTTGGTTTAATAAAAATTCCTGTCATTTATATCTCATAATTTCTAAATCATTACCTAATTCATTGGATGGAAATATTGCTCCATCGATCCAAAAAATTGAAATCCAAATGAATGTGTGCCACTAGATCATAAAATTGTTATCATATAATAACCGATGAAATATAATGTATATCATAATCATTTAATCACATCGAAACATGTTGAAAATAAGTAGTTTTTTCAATAATTTCATTATTTAATCATTATATATATTGAAAAGGATGTATGTTTCATAAAAATTTCTTAATCCTATAACCAATAGAAGAGAAGGATGTTTCATAAACCTCATCCCATCAATAACAAAAAACATTTATATAATATATTATATTGTTATCTATGTATCATATTCATATTAAGGGATATGTAACACTAATTGATGTTATCGTTTTTGGAATATTATTTTGTGAAATCATAAAAAAAATTCTTAAGGAAATTATGCTCTCTAATTTGAAAAACACTTTTAAAAATAGCAGTCATTTTATATGTGAATTGACTTGAAAATAACCTTTTAATCATATAAATTAATATTCAATACAATAATTTTTCATGAGAGTGGATAATTTCATTCACACTACAAACATTACAGAGTAGAATCCTTTTACATTAACTATAAAATAAAAACAATAATTGTATTGAAAAATAAATAAAGATTCCATTAAAAAAGTTTAATAAAAAATTAATCCCATTGGAAAAACATTTTTGATAAAAAAAATGGGATGTTATATACATTTTTAAAACACTTATAAAATTAATGTTTTGGGATGATAAATGATTTTTCAATCACAGAGATAAATAAATATGATTTTTCAGAAGAAACACCTATTGAACTATTGAGTACCCAATGAGTGGAAAAGCAAGGGGAAAAATATATTCTTATAAAGTGAATAGTTGATAAAATAATTCATTAGTTTCATGAGAGTGGTATCATAATATTTTATAATCATATTCATATTGAAAAAAAATTATGATTAATGATGATATTATAACATAAAATATTTACCACTATGGTTATAAGAAATTGTTAGACCTATGATTGAATAAGAATAATTAAAACATATAATATCATGAAAATAAATAAATTCATGATATTATATATAAATTTTTTTTATTCACACATCATAGAAAATGATAGGTTCATAACAGAACTTATATCTCAGGGAAGAAAAATTGATTAAAAGTATCATTCCATATGTCTCGAATTCTATCAGACATGATAACAATACCATATAATATTTATAGCTTTATAATATTTATATTATATAAAAATAATTATATTTTTTTATACCCAATATTTTTTTATGAACATTTATTACTTTATTTAAGAAATCATTGTAAATTTAATCTTTTAGACATTAAATTCTCGGTTTTCCGTGTATATTTGGATTTGCGGTTCTTTTACCCATACATTGATCATGATTCAGTCATATCTAAAATTTATAACATGATTTAAATATCATATATATATATATATAATTAATTTATATTTTTCTGTAGTAATCAATATGATTCAGAGATAGAAAATGTACCACATTATTCATGGAGATGGTATATTGCACATATACATCAGCGTTGTTTCCTTTTATTCAAAGAATTTAATGAAATAAAGGAAGATAATAAATTAAAATTTTAGAATATATTATCTTTCCTATAATTAACATATTTTAATTTAGACAATCTTTTTTATGATACATTTAATGTGTGAATGAATCATATATCCTCGTGAGGTAGTAGTTTTACGTACTAACGAGCGATGTTATCGTATTCCCATATAATGAAATGTAAAAATGTAAATGTGATATAATAATTAAATTTCTATGAAAATAAAATTAATATAATAAATAAAAATTTAATCCATCATTATATTCTTATGTGATGAGCGGTGATTGAATACGAATAACAATAGTTTGTGTGGAGGTAGTCCGTTTTACACATGAATGACGATTTCATTCACATTTTGTGGAATTACAGATGGATTAATTCATTTTTATAACCAAAAAAATACATATATGTATGGTACTGAGCTTAATATATACAAATTTTTTATGTATAATATAAGGGGATTTTTGGATACTATAAAATTGAATGCATAGATAGGGTTGTTTCCTCTTCTTAAGAAAAAATCCTTTCATTTCCACAGATAATATTCTTAAGTTGGGATTATGATAATTTAAGGAATATATGATTATAGTAGGTAATTTAGTATGTAATTTTGGAATGTATTGGCTGATCCAAATGGTTATGAAAGTGATAATGGAAGAGGAGAAGCAGCGGCCTTTTATAAGTGTGGTGGGTAACACACATGTACTGTTTTAAAAAAAATTGGTGTACCCACATTTTTTAAACTAAAAATGATCTAAAATTGATAATTCCAAATAAAATAATATATTATGTTGATGTAGTGAAATCCAATTTGTATTTGACCTATTTTTGTCCATTTGTATCACTTATCATTCTAGTTTAACCGTTGGTGTACTCTTTTTATCTTAACAGGTGTAAATAATATATACAGTTTTAAATATTCATTATAGTGAAAAGGATATGCTGGACTTATTAGATAAAATAAATTATTATAAATCCACATATGGAATCCATGTTTCCAAATAAAATTCATATAAGTGAAAAAATATTTATTTTATATAAATAATTTGGATGTGAATCGAATGCCCTTTTCCAATGAAAAAATTATGACATATGTACAATGTATTTATATAAATATTAAATATGAAAATGAATAAACTGACCTAAATTATAATAAAGGATATATTATTGATGTTATATTACATTTAAACCATTATAAAATGAAATATAAAATTATAAATACTCTTAATGAGAAGGTTGTTTTTAATATCAACCATTATTTTGTATTATTCATTAGAAATATATTATTTTTAGAAAAATAAAAAAAATCAACCTAAATTAATTTTTACATAATTATTTCAAAAATAAATTTTAATTTATCAAAATAGTATTCTAAAATATTAAAACGTTAATTTTTAAATCTTTTGAAAAAATTAAATAAATAAAATTGTTTAGAAACATGTATTTTCAAAATCTATATAATCTTTTCAAAACATTAATCTCTATTTTAAATATTTTTCCCATTTTATTAAAACATTATATATGATATTTAAAATTTGGTTTTTAATATTCATATATCTATGTTAAATTTCATGGATATAATGTTTGATTTTAATTATTAATATTAACAATTTATTATGGTTTGTTGAAACTCAATATTGTATAGAAAAAAGATATAAAAAATTAATTTATTTTATAAAATAAAAAAATTCAGGTTGTTACATTATACACCCCTTAAAATTAATTTATCCGTCAAAATTTATTATACTTATAATCAATGTTGATTCTTTTTCCTCTTCATTTCTTCAATTTCTCACATAAGTTCTTCAAACTGGTGGATTCACAAAAAACCTTGAATAGGGAAATGGTATATTTTCATAGAACATTGTTCATAAAATCATTTTTCTGTACATTTTATTCCACATAAGAATGATCCTTCCCTATCTAAACATAATTTTTTATTAGTGTATATGATGGATTATGTATGCACATATTAATGATTTATACACATATTACATCATGAACTAGAGTCAAGTGTAGAGAAACAACAAACTCAGTGGCTATCATCCTGCTGCAATCATAAAATTCAATGTGACCAAAATATATTTTTCATTGGTTTATGCTTTTTAAAATATCCTTATCTTTTTCTACATTGTAACTTTTTGAAACACATTTCCTCTAGGTTTATATTCTAGACCATGTAAGAGATTGTTATTGTAAAATTAGTTCTGACTCTTCACTTCCATGGAGTTTTGTAGAATAGATATGACCTTCTCTATCATAAATTTGTCAATATTTGGTCTCAATGGGGTTTTTATAATTGTTTATTCTATCCTAACAGATCTTAACACTTATTTCCTTTGAAGTATTCAAAAGGATCCATATAAATACTTTATAGAATTATATTTTTGTTTTAAAACTAAACTAAATGATGGATTACATCTCAAATGGCTTTGAAATCCATAGATCAAGTAATCGTCATAACCTACTTGGGTTGAACAATTATATAATATTAACCTATCTATGTAATATGTATATATCGAGAAAAATATCTACTTGTCTAGATAATGTTTAATAAAACTCCAAAAAATGAGGCAAATCTCAGATACTAATCAAATTTAGCAGAATATTAAACTACATACAGCCCTACCAATTCCAAAATTAATATACTAGTAATATTATTAAGATATAATTATTTTATAATAGATATTAATTGTTTTGAATTTATATGGTGATTGGATAAACAGACATAGAATAATTCTATTTAGATATATTGGGGAGTTCAATGAATAAATCTGTGGTGGTATTTTCACATTTTATTTATGTTATACGTAATGGATGTAAAATCCACTTCATATTTTTCCTCAAAGAATTATCATTTGGACAAAACAATAACCAAGATACAAAAATTGATATATCTATATTTATTCCATTCCAACATAAACAACAATTAAAATGTATATATATCTTCCCATGGATAGGAAGAATATAGAGTGAAGAACTATGAACATCCTTGAATAATTCATTGAAAAAGTGAATGTATAGATGACAAACAAATTTTCTATACCATATAATTCAATTATGATCAAGGATAATGGTTTTAAAAATTTTAAACATATTTTATTTTTCTACATAATCCATTTTTCCCCTATTAATATTTACATGTAAATATATTTGAAAATTCAATTGTGAAATATATGGTTTCTCGCCATCAATTCAGATATCAAGATCCATCCATTCCGAATCTAGAAATATTTGATATTTTGTGATTCCAATCGTAGTTAGGATATCTGGATCCTTACGAGTCAAGGAATTAACCACCATGTTCACCTTTATAGAGTGCTAATATATTGAGCCATCATAATCTTTAATCAGCTCTAACCATTTTCTTATTTTACATATTTAAATAATTTTGTGTTAATATGCACATTAAATAGTAATGATCATCAAATTTATATGACAGTATTCACCATAGTAACAATATATTTATATGTTCAATTTGAAAATTACTAGTTCTAACTCTCTATCATTATTTGGGTTATTTTACTCAAGAACCAACTATTTTCATAATGAATAAGATATAACAATGTCATTATACATAATAATATATCCCAATCACATTATTGATCCAACACTCTAGATTAAAAATACATCTTGAAGCATGTGTCATGTATGCACATGTGTGTTGACTAATATCCCATTTAATCCCATTAAAATTATTCCTACACTCATCTATATAGAGGAATAGAGCTCCATTCCAAGATAATAGGCTAATTGGATTGGTTATTCGTGATAAATTCTCCAAAAACAAATTATAATATCAAGATAATCCAATAAATCAATAGATCACAGTCATCAATTTTGGTCTTGGAAAAAATTTTCTAGAATTTTTCATTGATGTTTCTACAAATATTCCATATGATGAGATTACATGACCCAAAAATGAAACCTTTTACAGACCACATTCCCACATTATAAATATTTTATAGTGTTTCTCCATCCACGCAACATTAGTAAAATTATAAAGCAATATTCATACTATTTTAATATATAATTATATCATATATAAATTCTCCCACAAATTGATCACGGTAATCTCTAAATACAGTATAATCTAAATCCCTAAAGATAGTCATGTAATGAGTAAAAAATTATAGAATCACTATGTATATATAGTTTCTATACCTTTTATAGATGATATATCCATATCATTAACCCACAATACGTGATATCTAGAATGAATCTAATGTATGGAAATGTATTCAAATCTATAAATATTATCAAATAGTTCATATATATAGAGTAATAGATACATTTTATTCAACATAATAATGTTCATTACTTGATTATCAATGTAGATTGAAATCAATAGATCTTTATTTTCAATAAAAATTCTTTTTTACCCCTGGATAAAATACTGGGAATAATTAATACCTTATCACGATTCTCTGAGAGTTTCTTTCAAAAATTTTAAATCCCTGTTTGGCCCATTATATTGGGAGACATTAACATTTTTGTAGAATAATGTATGAGTTATAGTGATAAATCATATTCATGTTTTAGTAGGTAGCTAGAACACCCTTCTTTAAATACATCCAAAAATTCCACACAATAGGTGTATCATCAATGATCAGTTTCTACCAAACCACTTCAGATAATATCTATCATAAAATATGTATAAAAACCCATATAATGGTATCCATTTAAAATGAAATATTATTTATATCATCATAATAAAAAAATCATAGGTTGATATGGAATATCAATTTGAACTCTAATACATTGAAATTGATATGGTATTTATGTTGATAAAGCCAATATATGCCTAAAATAACATCAAATTCACCATAGGAATAAATAAATGATTTTAAGGAAACACATTATAAAAACAGAAGAATTGTAAATTAAATGAGATATGATCATCATTCCATTATGAGTTTTCATATTTAATGATATTTTCAATATTTTTAGTGGAAGGTTGATTATATTATAAAAATTATTTTATATGAATTATTTGGTAGATGACGAATCAAATAAGACATTTCCAATTTTGTGTGGATTGTATGTTTACATTCCTGTTCATTATTATCACAACCGTCTTTATAAATATTTACTATATAATATTTTTCCTTGTCTATCTTATTAAATGTTTTCTGACAATGATCATCTATAATAACATTCATATCCATGAACAGGTAAACATGATTCCCATACTGAATGCATTTGAAACACATGATTTAGGATGGTTCATTATATTAAGAATTTTATCTATTTTAATTAATAGGTAACTTCTTCCCATCACATACTAATTTGATTACTTGATGACCTTCCCATCCATATATAATGTTACTAGTCCCACTTAAGACAATTTACTCTATGTTTCTTCCCTCACACAGGTTATCAAGGAAATGTCATTTTCTACTATCCAGAGCTTTTAAATACTTCATTGAATTACGTTTTTTCCAACTAATAAATACCATTAGACTGATATATAAATCAATCCTCCATTTAAACATTGATAAAATATATAAAAATATCCTCATTTCTACTAGAGTCTCCTATATCTTCTCCAAATCCATTTCTTCTTTTAATTTGCAAAAGGAAATTTAAGGGTAATTGGGATCCTAACATTAAATTATATTCAAACCATACAATAACCACATTTAAAAACATTAAAAAAACCACATCCCAATATTGAAATTAAAAACGGAAAGAACCGGCCCATTCCATCATGTCAAGACCCATAATATTGAGAAGCATTGAAAAGAAACTTTCTTATTCCATGCCCTGGATGTCACCACATCGTCAGTGAGACACAGTAGGGATCCTACCACCACTATTTATATCCAATAAACCACCTAAAATGTTTTTATTTCACCCTCATCATCAATAATATATATAAAAAATTCAAAACCAGTAAAATAATAAAACTATTATGCAGTAGATATCAATCCATAGGTACAAAAACACCATAGACATCAACATGCTACGAAAATCATGAAATCCAAGAGAAACTGTAATATACTGTTAGAAAAAGATCTATGCCACACCTTTGGGAACCCCATCGACTACTCAACTAGCAAGACCCAAAGCCTCATGGGAACCACTAAAATATACTAACTAAGGGAGGGTACATGGAACCACAATCCACAGAAGAGGTTGAGAAGGCTGATGTCAAAACATTAGGATGGAGTAATGGAAAAATCATCAACCCATCCATCAATCCTAATCGATGGATTTTCACTGGAGTAACGCACCCCAAACCCATCTCCATGAATGAAAAACTACATGATTGAACTACCATGACCACAAACCAGAACCAATTATGGAAACACCACTAAATAACCATCGAATGAATGGACAACACATCTCAGAGTATTGTCAAAACCAACAGTCTAGAGTGACTGGGAGAGCCACGAAGGTATATGTGGAAAGAGAAATGTTTTAATCAGACATGGGTGACACCATAGTGACTTGAACTTATAAAAACCACTAAATATATCCATATAAGCCATATGCATGTGAGAAGAACACCATGAAAAATATGGGAGGGGTGAGGAAGATGTGAGGGAAGGGTGAGATGATATGGATCGAAGACCTCCCCCTCCAAATGTACTAATGTATATTATAGATAAAACAATTCAAATACATAGATTTAATACCTAGAATAATCGATCAGGCATTCCATTAGTTTGGATGAGAATACCAAAAGAGTACAATAAGAGCCTTGTAAAATTTTCCTCAATGGTAGATCTAAATGCATCATCATTATTCATTGGATCAAGGAACACCTTCTCCATATTCATAAAAAGAATAAAAGAAAAGTATATTTTGAAAAATAATTTCTTATAAATGTCCTAATAATTGGGGTCAATATATCATTTTCCCTTATATTCATGATGTGGGTCTACCATTGAGAATCCTCTCCTTCCAAATGATGGAAAAACAAAATTATTATTTCATGTTTCAAACACATTAGAGCGGAAAATATATATCAAGGGGTAATGATTCATTGATCAGCAAATATGAGATCAGTAGAACCACTTAAATAGTGTGTATTTCTCTCCATGAAAGACATAATATAATGTTGTTCCCTTTGCTGATAATTTTTAATTTTATCATGGTTCATGTATTTAGTAATTATTGTGAGCATAGTAATGAGATTTTTAATTCCAAATACAATTACATTTGGATTATCAAGAGGAGAATAATTCAATTATCTATCACAATTAAAATTAAGATAGGTCGTTCATGTTCTATCCATTTACTAAACACAAAAAAACATAGTTTAAGTAAGAATAATCATTATGAGGAACCACATAATAATGAAAAATATCTTATAGTACGTCAAAAGAAGAGTTATTACCACTACGAACCTCTTTCATAGAGCCAAATCCTCTTATAAAATCTATAAATGGGTGAATTGTTTTTTGAAACCACTCACTCTATTCATCACCAAAATTTTAGATACTTTCCCTATACATTGAATCATCTTTAGATTTTTTCTCGAACATGTCTTTAGTGATCCGTAATTTGTTTTCATAACATATTTTCCAATGGATGACAAATTTAATTATACAATACCAACTATAGTGACCAAATATTTTTATATATAGATATTACATCATTTTTTATAAATATTTATTACATTACACTAACACGGACCTATGGATTGTAAAGTCATAGTTCCTTTGGAATCATGGAATTATACTCATCACATAAATAAATTAAATTCATCATCTCCAACTATATGATTCAAAACTAGAAAACTTTTAATAAATTTTATACATAATTAATTTCATAAAATCCTAGGTACTGGAGACATAATAAATTATCACCTCAGATTCCCAGTGACTATATATATGGGATATATATAATAATTTCCTGAAAATAATTGTATAATAACATGATAATATAATTTTAATAACATACCCTACATATCAATGATTTCCATCTTGGTTTAAGGAATAAATATTTGTCATTAATAAGAATGGACCAAGAGGAAATTAATGAAATTTATCCACAAAATCATAACATTTCCATATTAAATGATATTATGGTATACACATAAGACATGAAAATAATTCACATTTTATTAATGCCTTACTACCTAACCTATCATAGTATAATGGGTTCACTCCCCAAACAACTATAGTATCAATGTTTACTCCCAAGACTTTCATTGTGGATAATGCTTTTTACTGAATCCAGTCCACTCCCAATTCAATTAGTATATATTTCATGATATATATCTATATAATATATATATATATATCATTATTGACTGGATTAGAATGAGATATAGGTCCCAACACAGAAATAATAAAAAACATAGGTATTTGTGACCGAAGAGAATAAAATATTCAACATATCATAACCCCTAAAATGAAATGAATTTCATAAACATTTCACCTTATTAAAACATGTACAAAATAGACATGTTCATAATCATTTCCATAATTCATCACTGTATATGTTTGAAAAGAAGTAGTTTTAATAGGAAATTCTTCATGTTGTAACCCGTAGAAGAGAAATAGTTTTTAAAAATTCAATAAAAACCTCATTTATATAAATAATAACATAGGAATTCTTGTATTATATTAGTAGAAAATCAAAATTATCATTTACATAAGTCATATTAGAAGTAAATTTTTTTAAATTTAAGTTTAATAATTTTTTAGGGAAATATATTTTCCACAATGAAAAGAAGAAATCTAAAATATAACAAAATTTTGAATTACATTTATTTTAAAATAACCTTGGAATATTATAATTATTTATTCTAATAAATCGTTATCTCTTGTGGTGGATAATTTTCTTCATGTTTTAAATTTTAAAACTGAGATTCCTTGCGAATTTTATATAAAACTAAAAAATGAATTGTTCGATAATCAATTTGACGATTCTTCTAAAAATTCAAAAAATTGAAAAGTTTTTAAAAATGTATATAAAAAATAATTTGGTAATTGTTAAACTCATTATTGAAAAATAAATCTTTTATAAAACTTTCTTTTAGGTGAAAAATGAGTTTCTGGCTAATGATAGAAATAATGAATATTTTTCATAAAAAATTATTTTGAACTCTTGAATGAAAGAAGAGATAAAAATGAAGGGAATAATGTATTATCCTGAAAAAAATAGATATTAAGAACTGTCATGAGATTAATGATATATAGATCATAATATTTTATCATCAAAAATATAATTATAAAAATATCGATATATGATGAGGTTTTAAACTAAATCATCATCGCATTTTTAACATAGAATTGGAATTTGTATAAAAAATAACATTAAATAAAAACAATAATATAATGAAAACAATTAAATTCATGAATTTATATGTTAATCATACTATATATACCTCATAGAAGAAGATAGGGGCATAATATAACTTCTGTCTCATAGGAAAAAATTAAGAAAAAATCTATTACCACAAGTATCTACTTATTTTTACATGTTCAAACTTCAGGTATAGTAAATATAAGTTTGTTATATATATATATATATTAAAAATCCATAATTATATATATAATACAATATATAAATTTTTAATGAAATTTTAGTATTTTTTTAACGAAACATCCTTGTTAATGTAACGTTTCATGAAAAAATACATTTTATTGTCTATGATTTGATTATTTATCTTTGAACCACTTACATTGATCATAGTTTAATCAAAACCACAATTTTAAAAAATTTATTAACATTATATATATTAAGTAAATATATTTTTTTTGTAATCAAACTTATTTGCAGAAAGAAAATTAAATACACCATTCTTGTTGATAGTAGGTCATATGTATTCATTGAAATTAATTTTTACTAGAAGGATTCATTGAAATAAAGTGAAAGATTATATTATCATTCAATAATTAAACATCAGCTGATGATTGTTACCTATTCCTCAAAAATAAACTTTTGGTTTTCTAAAAAAGGGCATCATATATTGAATTTATTACCAAAATAAGGAATCTAGGATTATAGTACGGATGTAATTTCATAATTTGTTATGTGTTTTTTCTAATGTAATGATTTTTTAAGAGTGAATAGTTTAGGAGAAGGGGTGTCATTATATAAGTTAGGTGAGTGGCTTATATGTAATTTTTTAAAATGAAAAATGTATACCCATGTCTTCACATTCTACAATGTTATATAATGGGCCATTATAAATAATATAAGATATGTAGTGAAAATATTACCCTAAAATGTTTGTCCAGAAATATTGGGTTCATTTATAACTCTTATATTTCATGGTTAATTCCAATATGAACACATTTTTAACTAAAACATGGTAATTTTTTTACTATTTTACTATTCATTATGGTAAAAAATTATGATGCCATTATAATAAAAAATAAAATATTATTAATTAAAAAATGGAATCTATTTTACCAAATCCCATTAATTGAAGTTGAATTTTTTCAAAAAAACTAAACCACCACAAGAGGTGGGAAATCTGTTTTCTAAAGAGAAACAGTGAATAAGATTAAAAATAGTTAGGTTAAAATTCAACATTAGAATCACTACCCTGACTACAATTATATTAATATATATATATAATTCAACTAATTTAAAAGTTATGAATCTATAAAATTAAACTTAACCTTATAAAATCATTGATATAAATCATAATTTTCAATAAAAACCATTGATTTCACTATTTACTAAAAAAGTAATCTTATAAAAAATTTCAAAAAAAATTCCATTAACTTATTTTGACATTGAGAACTAAAAATTGAAATTTATATTTTCATATTAATTTTATAAACTTACACAAATATATTTAAATATTATTCATAAAATGAAATAATTTTTTGAGAAAATAATTATTTTAAAACATATGATGCCTTCTTTATAAATAATATACTTTTTTATCAATATGTTTTAATCACATATAACCATTAATAATGATATTTTGTATATAGTTATTACTATTACTATATCTAATATTAAATAAATATTTATAACAGTTGTGTTTAATTAATAATATTAATAATATATCATGGTTCGATAAAACTCAATGTTTTTTGAAATGCAATATATCAACGAAAATTAATTCTTTCTAAAAATAATAATTAGTAGTTAATAAGCAATTGGGGTGTAAAAGTGAGTGTTTTTTGGAATCTATATATAAATCATACATAATATATATGTCTGGTCACTAATTTCTATGTTTCCATGATCTGAGCTTTTCCCCTTATAATGAATTGTTTGAGGCGTTTCATCAAATGATCCTATGAAAATCATTATTTAGGATGAAATATGTGGATAATATAGTAGTCATCAATTCATATTTTGTTTATTAAATTATTTTTACTATGTGATATTCCTTATCATAGGATACACATTACCATGATACATCCTTGAGGGGAACTACATTGTGGATTCCCAAAACTCTGTTTCTGATAATAAAAGAAATTCAAGAAGAATCTGAGTTAGAATAAGATATTGATAATATAAATCCTTGAATACAACAGATGATACCATAAACACTGACTATATAATTTTATTATATATGGATCGAAATAATGATAAAAACATTACATCAATATAGGTATAAGATTCCTTTGATGCTTATCATACCTCTACTGACCACACGTCCCTAAGGTGGGACTCTCTAAATAATGATGTATTAGAACAAGTAATAGATTCATCTTAATCATATGTCCAATATTTTATCTTGATTAATATTATCCAAATATATTCATGTTCTAGAGGACAATGTGGTCTCCAATGCTAATGTTTCTACTAATAAAAGAAGGAAACATGAAAGGGATTTGAATAATAATTAATCAATGATTATGTATAATACAATTAATGATACAGTGAGAATTTAACAATATATTAGATATTTTTTATTTAGACTATGAATATGTGGATTAAAATATGAGTTTTTTATATTCCCTTATTCAATTGATATTATTTTCTTAATAATAAATGGAAATCCAGGATTATAATCATCAATCATTTGGAATAATAAACCATCGACTAGAATATATGTAGAAGTCCACATATTATTTTAGGTATCATAATTATAAATTTTTTTTTCAAATTTTTACCACATAGAAATTTAATGTGGTTGAAATAGTGACTCAAAAGGCAAGAGTAAGATAAAAATTTAAAAAATTTTAAATTATTCCTTAGTTTTCCTTATATAAAGATTTAGATTTGGCATTATTGGTCCAAACAGTATTTCCATTATCAAAGTTCATGTTGTTATGTGGGAGGAACTCTAGTGATGAATCGACACCTCTTATTAGGAATTGGATTACGTAAAATACTCATCTTAAAATATCATATTGTATCTTCATCTACCCTTTTCATTTCTCCATCTTCTTCATTCAATTTCCGGATATTTTTTCATAATATATATGATTAATCTTTTTCCAAATGAAAAATATATACTCAAATGTGTGCATTTTCCACATTCCATTGTGTTAATGAAAATATAGATTCCCCACTTATTTATTTCATTCAGAAATTTTCCTTTAATTCATTATAAATTAACTTCAGATGACTTTTCAAACTCATGAAGAGTAATTAATTATAACATGTATCAACATTAACATCATAAAAAATAAATAAATTACATCGTGGTCACTAAAATTTGAAAAAGAATAATATTCCCCACAAAGTTTTTTATCATAAAAATGAATATGATACAATGATATGTCATTGCATGTACACTCTCTATACACTATAGTAAATCCAATAAAATATAAATAATGATTTAATCAAATAAATATTCTCAAGTATGGTGATAAAAATTGTAGGTATGTACTTAAATTATTTCATCACACACTATAGATTGTTAATTATAATATGGATGATGATTTACTCATGGAAAAGTTCTCATGTGTCGGTATATGGAGGACATATATAGCATCTACCATCACCATATAATTGATTAGGTTCATTAAGATTTAAATGATGATATATTTTTTGATGTGTTTTCACAGAAAAGTATAGGAAGTCTAGAAATATTGTCTTATGTACTATCACTATAAACTAGATTGGGTACATTCAAAAAATGTATGTCAACGACTATGTATAATGATAATCCTGAAGGGGAGTATTAGAAAGATAATTCTTATAATTGGGGGGACTCTGTACCAAATGATCATATATTTTTATAATTTTCATGATTTATGTAAACAATTTTATGAGACGAATACAAGGGTGTTCTTTTTGTTATCATTGAAATTTTAACTTGCAAGATTAAAATTTTTATGAACATTTGGTAGACCCTATAGGATATATTTCTATTTCAATTGAATTTAAAATTTAATTATGTTTCATATGAGGGACCGCAGATTGGTTAAAAATATTATTTTCTCAAGTTATACCTTTATGATTTTTAGAAAAATATGATTTATGTATTTTTTTGTAGGAACATATTTTTTTGAATTTTATGCGTGATGCATACCCAATGAGTGAAAAATAACTTTTTCCATGGATTCATTTTGAGGGTTATCATCCTCATAACTATTTCAACCCTTTCAATAGGATTTCAAATTTGTGTAATAAATACTATTATATCATTTTAGGATATTATTCTAACAATTAAAAAAAATAATGAGCTAACTAGTATGTCCAAACATGAAAACAAAACCATACGTGAATGGAGATATAAAATATTTTGAATATACGAAATATAAATGAATAGTACATAAATTTTAGGTTCATAGTTAGCAGAACAATTGGTGATTCATTCTAACAATAGACGGAATTGATGAAAACATGGTGTATTCTATATAGTTGGGGAATGGTGAATCCTCAGCGTGAATAAAGTCCCAATACTAGTTTAGACCTTGAAAATGTGGGGAAAAATTTTATATTCAAGGTTCTTGTAAAATAACATCATATTATTTATGTTAATGATATCTAGACTAAAAAAATAAGAATACTATATCATATCCTCACACCAAAAATGAGTATGATGTATAAACTCTTGATTTTTATTGTATTCAAATCCACATGAATAATTGTATTTTAAAATTTACATATCATAAATAAAATTATCTGAATAATGAAATTATGGTATCAAATATGTTTGTTAGGGAGATAGGTAACCATATTTAAATGATTGGTTAATCTATGATGTTTTTAGGGTGTATATATATTACAAAACCTTCCCCTTATTAACCAGATACATCTATTTGGTAGTTCTAAATATAGTTACATGAAAATTACCAATCAGAGGTGTTACGTGGAGTTTCATCCACATAGTTTTGGTATACATTGATGGTTTTTGAGTATTAAAGAATCTTTAGTAACTAATTAGTCTTCTGAGTAGAATGGTATTCTAGAGAAACCATGACCCCACTATCAAAGATTCAGTGGATAATTTATTACATTTGGATAATATCTAAGGAATCACTTCCCAAATATCCAATGATATTACTAGTATTTCTATATACGATTCATAGATTATCCTATCATTATAGTTGAATACAAAAATTACATCATTATTTTTTTATTATAATGTCATTCCATCTAGTATATCTCTCCATATTAAACACACTACAAATCATGAAATCCTATGTAAGGAAAAAATATTAGTGATCTAAAATAGTTAGTAAGGTTCAAATAAAATTGAAGAAATATTGAATCAATAATTAACAATCAATATGTCAAGCAAAATAACTAATCACACCATCCATTTAGTCAATAACTTGTCTGCTACCATCTAATAACGGATAAACAATATGAAAAGATGATTAATTAAAAACAAATTCTATTTAATTATTAAATGAGAATTGAATACAATAAAGGGTATGATCATTGTGAACATATAATGGATAAAAAAACTCATATTGATTGAAATGGGTAATTATTGGACTTTTTATCTTAGTAACATGACAGCTCTACCATTATGATATATCACAAGATAGTTTAAAGAACAGGTAAAAACATTTTTAATTCTACATTAACATGTTTTCCTGTGAGAGCTATTGATTCCTTGAGGGAATATATAATTTCAGGTCCCACCCTCTAAAGAAGGTCCAAATCATCCATCATATATCAAATGACCAATTTAATAAGTGACCCATATGGAAATATCATCAAATATCATAACTGAGTAAACAAATCGATTTATCAATATTTCCCCATGTAAAAAAATAAATTTCAACATTGAAAATAATATATAAAAATGATTTACTTAATGAAAGTATAAAATATCCATTATCAATTTTATGGTATTTTAGATGAAATTTAAATTCCAATGATCATAGAGAAGTGAATTTTTTTTTGAAAATATAATGACTACAAAAACGAGTCAAGAAATTGAATGGAAATACCATACATGGGAAAAATATTCATATTTAATCCATGTAAAGAATATGTATTGTATAAATAAAGTATCCCATGTGTATTATATCTAAAATATGAATTTTTTTTAGGGATGAAAACAAATACATTAAAAATATCTATAATACATTCTTGAAGAATATCTCTTTATTATTTTTGAAAATAATTTTTAAAATATAAATTTTTTTAAAAAAATATGTGGGAAATTATTATTTTTGAAATAGATATTGAATAATTTCATATAATCATTAAAACATTATATTGGACATGATGACTAGAAATTATATTCGCATCGTAAAAGTTAAAAAAATACTCCTTTCACATTTTTTTTGTAAAATCCAAACCTCAATTGATATTAAAAATTAATGAATGTTCCCTGAAAAAAACTCTAAAAATTAAAAATGAATAAAATATAATTTATTTAATTACTTTTCAAATCATAAAAACAATCTTTGATGTCACTTTTTTAAAACAAGGCTTGGATGATAACCGATTTTTGACTAATGATTGAAATAATGATGGATTTTATTTAAATAATTTACTAAATAAAATTATGTTCCAAAGAGTGTAAAAAAGTGTAATATTACATGAAAATATAATTAACAACCTATTTATTATGAAATGGTATTTTTTTCATGATATTATAAAAACAATTCTTTCAATGGAAATACATTTAAATGGAATATCGATTAGAATGAGATTTTAATATAAACCCTTATAATATAAACATTCTGAAGAGAGAATTAATAATTGAAATGATTATGTGTATAAAAAATAAATACAAATAAGTAAAATAGAAATATAAAATTTGATAATTAAAATACATTAAACATATAATCATAAAATTTCAATGATGATTAATTATTAGTAAAACCTTACTAAATGAAACTCGGTTATGATATTCAGGACCACATGGAAATATTTAAGTCAAATTCCCTTAGATGAAATAATTAAAATTGAAAATAAAAATACTCTTAATTATTAAAGTATCTTGATTTTTCAGGTCAAATAATAATTTTTTACACCACATAGTGCTAAGAGTGGACACTCAAGAGGGGGTGAATTGAGTTCCAATTAAAACATTTCTGTCAAAATCCCCCAAATTGAATAACAAGAAAACCTGTAGTGAATTTTTATTAAAGTAAAGGGTCATTAAGGTTTTCTAATATTGATTTTTTCTTAGTTAAAATAGTCTGAATATTAATTAACATTTGAAGCCAACATAATACTTTACTAAATATATAAACACTTTCTAGATTAACTATCAAAGTAACATTACAATAGGTTGTATTTCCATGTAATAGCAGAAGAATATAAAAGATATATATAGTATACATTAAACATAAACTAAAAAGCACTGCAGATATAACCCAGAGGTTCAATATCAAGCCAAAACTTAGTCCTCTTAAACAATTTATATAAAATTTATCCACACCCTGGATCGAGGTTAAGAATAGTACAAGACTGTCCTAGCCAAGTAGGGACCTCTACCACAGTTTTTCATGGGAAACAAAAATAAAGACCAGGCCACACAAGGACCTCTTCCACAGTTTTCGTTGGTAAACAAGAGCAAGGAGTTAATGTGTGAGGATTGTGATATCCTTTAGTTCAGCACAGGAGTCAGTGTATGTGTAAGATATACAGAGTCCACACACTACTCAAAAATGTAAATAATTAATCACTTAGAGAGAGTATATGAATGTTTATAAATATCTTGTGATTGGAAGTGTAGCTCTGGACTCATTGGATTTAGCAGAAATGCTTCTAAGTCCTTCTCTGGTTTTGTGTGAAAAAACAGAGTGTCATGGTTCAGCTTGTGTTTTTCATGAGTGAATATGTTCTATTAATTCTTCGTGTGTTCTTCAGTTGAGTTGGTTTCACTCATGAATGTTCTTTTAAGTTCTTGAAATGTGTTCTTCCGTCATTCTCAGGATATCAATTCTGTTCAGTACAGTGCAATCACGTGTTTCTCCCAATGCGTACAGATTTTCGTCTGGCACATATCCTTCTCTACTGGAGCTCAATATTTCTAATATTCCATGAGCTCTAGCAATAAGAATTATTATTTTTTCATAGGAACGAGGTATGGTTTCATGAAATACCAACAACTATCATTAAATATCATTAATTGCATTAAAAACTTCAAATATGACAGTTAGCAATATTTAAATAATATTGACAAAAAGGTTAAGAAACGATGTCATAGTAGTTATGAAAATAGTGTCGCCTTCATGGTGTGTCTTTAACGGTATGAACTTCACGGTATGAACTTCACGGTGTGACCTTCACGGTATGACCTTCACGGTATGACATTCATGGTATGACTGTCACGGTGTCTCCGTGTCATGGTGTGTCCTTCACTGTGTCTAAGTCTCGGTGTCTGAATCACGGTTTCTGGGTTCCGGTGCCCTGCTCATAGTATCTGGAATCATGGTGCCTTGATGATTGTGTCTTTATAACTGTGTCTTAGCACTTATGAAATCAGATTTCTTGACATACGGTGTCACTGTGTCTCATTGTTCACTATGTCTGAGAGTTAGACATCACGGTGTCTACTTCACTATGACTGTGTGTTGCACACATTCTGTCTTACTGTGTCAAGCTTCACGATGTCTTTATACTTATACAAATAACTGTTTTTAGACTTAGATAGTAATATACATAATAATATTGGAACTTAACCAATATAAATTATAAGAGATAACATGAAACATAAATACATAGGATTGATAAGATAAGTGAGATTTGTGATTAATAACAAGATTTGTAACTAGTAAAGGGATTGGTAAAAAATAAGAAGATTTGTTAACAGTAACAAGATTTTTGATCATCAAAACATGATTAATACATTATGAGTCCACCAATATCCCCCTTTTTGATGATCACAAATCATGTACAGATAAAGAAAAAAATTGGAATTGAACTTTAGAGAAAATAGCATATAGAACAACACATATATAGAATAACATAAAACTTTTTCTTCCCCATTTAAAATCTCCTGTTTATTCTCCCCCTTTTGAGATTATCAAAAGGTGAAAATAAGAGATTGAAACAATGTGTATTTCATTAAAAACGTTCAGAATACATCATATAGTAGAAATAAAAAATCAAATACATCCCCATAAAAAATAATGTAGTCAATGGAATTCATCAAGGATCGGCCTTTTCCTTGACTTTATCACCAGTAAGAGATGGTGTTGATGTAGAGGAAGGAATAGAGGTGGTAGAAAAAGATGGTAATGGGAGACCTTCAAAAATATATGGAGCTACAGAATGAGCAGTCGAAGATCAAGCCTATGGTTGGCCAAGAATGATTGGTCTAATCTGAAAAGGGCATGGCTGACTGACATAACAGTTGAGGCTAGGGCAGGTAGACCTGGTCGAAGAGGGGCAACAACTGGTGAATATATAACTGTACTCTACACATGAATATATGGATTCAGAAGATTTATTAAATCAGTAAATATTTCTCCACCGTATTGTATAGCCTTTTCAAAATCGTCATTATTCTCAATGAATTTGTCCAAAAATCTGGTGAACTCGGTAAGATTATGAACTTGAGATTTGAAAGCCTGATTCACTAGAGGGATTTTTAGATTCTCCACAAGATACTTAAAGTGATTTTTCATATCAAATTTGGAGTAAATCCGATTGAGATACAAATATATTTTCATGGTGATCTCTTGTTGAGCATCATTGGAAATCTTAGAATGAATCTGAACAAGATCAAGTGCTCTATCACTGTTCTTAAAAACTTCTTACAAAGGAGACAAATCCAAGCCACTGAAAGCATTCTGAATTTCTTCCTTGATTATAGATCTGAGCAGAGAATCATCCAAAGAAGGTGTGGAGGTCTGACCAGAGGGAGGAGAATCCTTGACAGCTCCGGTGAGAGCTTTGATCTATTTCAATACCTTTTGAATACATCCAGTATATTAATCTATAAGCTTATTCATATTCTATATAATCTCTATCATGTGTTGAAGCATCTTTTTGTGTCTTTATCTAATCTTCTCATCAAACGACAAAAGATAGGGATGCATTTGAGATACAATCTCTATAGAGATGTTGGAAACAAATGGTTCAGGAGAAGTAGCAACAGGTGTAGAAGCAGAAACTGGAGCAAGATATGTTCTTAATGAAAATTCTTGCTTAAGGTTTTCAACCATACATTTCAAATTTGCAACATCAGCACAAAGAAATTTATTTTCAACTCTGACTTCTTATATTTCAAGGTTCATCATGGGTTGAATGTGCAAAATAAAAATTTCCAAAAGACTCGAGGCATCTACCTGACTTAGTTGAGTCACATGAAGAGGTTGAGATGTCATATTCTTCACCACTCTTGCTAAGATAGTCTCTCCAAAAACATTAAAATCATCCTTTGTTATAAATGATTGAATTTCAGGAAAAGGAACATGAAGTGGTACAGGTTCTGGTGCAGGTTCAGAGTCTGGTTGCGGTTCATAGTCAGTTTCAGTTTCAAATTCTGATTCAGGTCCAGGTTGAGGTTTATGGTGTGAGACTGACATCAAATGAAACTAATACGACATGTCAATTCCAGTTTCAGTCACTTTCTGAGATTCACTCACATCATAGAAGCTTGGGAACTCATACTGAGTGTACACAGAATATGTGACAGTGGGTTGAGAGATTTCAGCAGGTCTAGTTTCATCAATCTCAAGGTTTTTAGGTTCCTCCTCCTCACCATGTGCTTCCAATTTAGAAACTATAGGGTAATAATCATGATCAATATCCATAGGATCAACTATATTCTCCTCATCCATTTCTTTCCTTTCCAAATGAAAGGCAATTTGCATCCTCTCCTTAATAGAGGGTATGTACTCAGGAATCGACTGTTCCACAGGTTGTGCTTCTAGACTTGCTTCATTTTCAACAGGGAGGTTTTCTATCACAAGCTCAGGGATAATCAAATATCATACATCCTCAAACAGAATTACTAGGTTAGCTTCAACTATTGGGGTAGGAGGTTCTTCCTCTCTATGAAAAATACAAGGGTAAACAACTCCTTCCTTTTCAATAACAACTTGTTCTCTAAGAAGTATTTCAGCCTCTTCTCTAATAGGTACTTCAGGAACATCAGCATGGAAATCAATAACTTCTCTCTCAAAAGGAGTTGCTTCTATTTGAGGTTCATCAGCTACCTCTTCCTCTTCTTCTTCAGCATCTGAGTATTCAACCACTTCTTATGGTTCCAAACAAACATCAGTAATATTATTTGGCCTTGTTGGATAATCAACAAACTTATACTTCTTATTCAGTAGATTAATATCTTAAAACCATTGCTTCTTCTAAGGGTTCCAATTGATTTTCATCCTTTTTATGGTAGGTTTTGACAAAAAAATAAAAATCCATAATTACATCCTCATTCGGTCCAACCACTCCTTTGGAAACTAGCTTGGTTGAGATAATCCTTGAGTAAAACAAATATGTTGATTTGGAAGTGACCTAAATTAGTTCACACATATGGTGAATGAAATATTTTCAAAGATTTATCTTATGGTCATTCTACATTAAATGAATCAGGAACACATCCTGATACATCGTCACAACAAAATCACCCTTCCTTGTGCTAATCAAATTCTGAACAAATGTGAACAAAAGTATTGACTATCCATCCACCTCAACTACTATGGCCCTTTTCTTGGTGCCATTTCTAGTTAGGATTTATAGTTCATTTTCCAAGTCAATGATATCTGTTGTAGGAGGAGGGTATCTCTGGTAGTCATCACAATTCCCTTCATGAGGAATCATTAGGCCTAAAGCTCACACCCTCGAAGAGAATGAGCAATTTTGTTCCATTGATCAATCGTGTCACAATAATTCTTTCTCTAGCATCAAATGAAAACATTACATATTGGTAAAATTGAGACACCAACCTTGGGTAAATAGTTATTTCCCTTCGAGAGAACCATTCAATCCATCCTTGTTCTCTTAAGGATTTCAAGACTAATTACTTTCTAGTCAACAACCACTCATGGAAGATCTCTTTTTCAGGAATTATAGTACGGCTTACAGGGTTTTGATTTGGAGTTCCTTCAGGTGCTATCCTCGGTGTTATCTTCTTTTTCATAGAGCTACGCTTCTCTGGAGTAAATGAACATAGATGCTTCATCCTTGGAATCAACTGAAGGTTCGGGCGAGAGAGAAGGAGATAAGGTTTTCAAGGTAAAGAGGGTTCGAGAGAGTGAGCATGAGAGATCTCGGGTGAGGAATCGAGTGAAAACCCTCTTGTTTTGTCATTTGGGAATGTCAAACGTCATGAAAGCAAAATCTCAGGAATGTAAATTGTGGTGAAATAAAAATTACCATGATACAGATTAAAACAAATTCTTAAATAATCTTCACGGTGAGACCGTGAGTATGCGTTACGGTGGGAATAAAAGCATTCGTCACGGTGAGACAGTTGGTGGTCGTCACGGTGAGATAGTGACTATTCTGTGCAGTCACGGTGACACAGTGAGTGAACTATTCCGTCAAGGTGAGACTGTTAAGTGATAGACCATGAACACAAGGTGTTAACTATGAGACCATAAGCATGAAATAGTAACTGAGAAACAGTGACCATGAAACCATAATGGAAAATATATCAAAATATTAAATAGTAGGACCAGTAAGATATCTATTTATGATTAATAATACCCAGATCATGTATGATGTAGTCTAATACCTCAGAATTTAATGGTTTAGTGAATATATTAGCAAGTTGATATTCAGTACCAATGAATTCTAAAGTGATATCACCTTTATGATAATGATCCCTCAAAAAGTGATGTATTACATCAATATTCTTTGTCCTAGAATGTGAAATAGGAATCTTTGAAATGTTAATAGCACTTGTGTTGTCATAATTTATTGGTACATGTTTGAATTGATATCCATAGTCCAGTAAAGTCTGTTTCATCCCCATAATTTGTGCACAACAACGGCCCGTAACTATGTATTCATTTTCTTCAGTAGATAATGCAACTGAATTTTGTTCTTTCTACACCATGATACTAGTTACTTGCCTAAAAAGTGACATGTTCCAGAGGTTATTTTTCTATCTAACTTAAAGCCAGTAGAATCAGCATCAGAATAACCAACTAATTCAAATGATTGTCAATTAGGGTATAAGAACCCTAAATTGGGTATATGATTGAGATATTTGAAAATTCTTTTTACATCATTGAAATTTGATTCTTTAGGATTTGCTTAAAAATGAACACACATAAAAACACTAAACATAATATCAAGAAAACATGCATTCAAGTAGAGTTGACATCCAATCATTTATCTATAAGTGGTTTGGGAAATATATTTTCCATCTTCATCAAGATTCAACTTACAGGTGGTACTCATGGGAGTGTCACTTCTTTTTTTTTTCTATCTAATCCAAAACTTTTTAAAAGATCTATAACATATTTACTTTTTGTTAAAATAATTCCATCATTATTTTGAAACATTTGAAATCCAACAAAGAATTTTAGTTCACCCATTAAACTCATTTCAAATTTGTTTTGCATCATTTTAGAAAAATACGTAAATAGTGAATTTTATGAAGATCCAAAAAATAATATCATATACATTAATTTGAACAACTAAAAAATAATTTGAAATATATTTTATAAAAAGGGTAGGATCAGCTATACATTTTCTAAAACCTTTGGAAATTAGAAAAGTACATAGTCTATCATACCAAGCTCTTGGACATTGTTTGAAACCATATAATGCTTTTGATAATTTGAAAATATGATTTGGAAAATGAGGGTTTGAAAATACAGGTGGTTGTTCAAAAAAATATCCTCAGTTATAAACCCATTTAAGAATTCACTCTTAACATCCATTTGATATAGTTTAAAATTCAGATTTGCAACATAAGAAAGTATAATTTTAATGGCTTCATGTCTGGATACTGTAGCAAAAGTCTCCTCATTTTCAATTCCATATTCTTGACTATAGCCTCTTGCAACTAATCTAGACTTGTTTCTAACTATGTTTCCAGATTAATCTACTTTATTTCTAAACACCAATTTTTTCCTATGGTGTGAGTGTCCTTAGGTCTTTCAACATGTTTCCAAACATTATTTATTTCAAAGTGATTGAGTTCTTCTTGCACAGAAATTACCCAAAATTGATCATTAGTAGCATCATCAATGTTTTTAGGTTCAAGATGTGAAAAGAAGGATTGATGTTCAACCTGATTTCTGAGAGAATCTCTAGTAAGTGTCCCTCTATCCAGATTTCCTACAAGAGCATCTAAAGGATGATTCTTTAGAATACTAGTTGATCTAGTAAAGGTTGGACTAGAAATTTAAGGTTATTCACTAGGTTTGGGTTTATTAGGAGAAGATTTAGAAATATTTCCAGAACTGGTTGTCTTTACCCCATGTTCATTGATTTTATCGTTATGGTTCAGAAAGGATAAATATTTTTAAAAATTTTCAAGAGATGATTTAGGTTCATGTGGATCAGTTTCATCAAATTTTATGTGAACAGATTCATCCACTTATTTGGTTCTCATATTAAACACTCTATAGGATTTTCTAGAAATTTAATATCCTAAAAAAAATTCATTCATCACTCTTAGTAGAAAATTTGTCTAGATTATCCTTGGTATTAAGATTAAGACATTGCAACCAAAGACTCTAAAGTAACTAACTTTAGGATTCCTATTGTTCCACAGTTTATAAGTGGTCTTTTTGAGAATAGGTCTGACTAAGACTCTATTATTGATATAACAAGTTGTATTTATAGCATCAGCCCAAATGTAAATAGGTAGGTCATGCTCATTAAGCATAGTTCTAGCAATTTCTTGAAGGGTTCTATTTCTTCTTTCTACTAAAACATTCTACTGATGTGTCATAGGTGCAGAAAATTTATGACTATAGCCATTGTTAGAGAAATAATATTTAAACTCATGATTTTCTTACTCACGAGCTTGATCACTTCTAAGGATGTTAATCTTATGTCCACTAAGGTTCTCTACAGACTTTGAGTATTTAACAAAGTGAGAACAAGATTCACTTTTGTGAGCTATGAAATATACCCGAGTATATCAAGAAAATTCATCTACTAAGACATAGACCTACTGCTTCCCATTTAATCTAGAAACTCTAGAAGGTAAAAAAAAATCCATGTGAGCCAAGTCGAGAGGTTGAGAAGTTGAAACTTAATTATTTGATTTAAAAGAAACTTTTTGTTGCATTCCCTTTTGACGGGGATTACAAATATTTTCATTTTTAAACTATAGTTTGGGTAAGTCTCTAAGTTCTTCCTAGTCAAGTTCTTCATAGTCAATTTTCTAAGGGAATGTAAATTAAAATGTCTGGATCTTCTATGAAAAATCCATGATTTTTTATGAAAACAATTTAAACAGGTAACATTTTATTTGGATAATGAATTTAAATCAACCGCATAAAAATTTTCATTTCTCAATGGAGAAAATACTAAAACATTTTTAAAATTAATAACATTACAAGAATAATTTTCAAACATAACATTAAAGCCATCATCACATAATTGAGATATACTTAACAGGTTATATTTAAGTCCATCAACAAACAAAACTTTAGAAATTAAAACTGAATTTATGTTACCAATTTGGCCTAGGCCAATGATCTTTCTTTTCGAATTATCACCAAAGGTGACATGGCCTCCATCTACCATTATTAAGCCCTTGAAGCATGATTAATCCTTATACATATACATTAAACATCCAATGTCCAATTACCATGTCTTCTTATGGGAGATCATTGAGCCGGTTTCCTACAATACAAGTTTATATGGGAAATGACTTTGGTACCCATATCATATTGGGTCCAGACAGGTTAGAAATCAATGAATTTGGTACCCAAATTTGTCTTATGGGTCTCATATATTTTACAGAATCAATATATTTTGAAAGATAAACTCTATTTGATCTATAACTATGTGAATAACCAGTTTAAGCATATGAGTTTCTTAAACATGAACTAGCAGTATTCTGTCCATATTTAGGAATAAATCTAGTTTTTGTGAACTGTATTTTTCTACGATGGTAACCTATTCTGGTAGTATACATTGGTGCCACATTATTTCCTAGAATTTGAGTAAGAGTTTATTTTAAATTTGTGAATTTTTTTTAAGTTTCTTACAAGTTGTTCATTTGACATTTTCAGTTCAGTATTTTCCTTTAACAGTTGAGAATTATTTTCTTTTTCTACTTCTAGAGCAGATTCGACATTTGAGGTGAGGGCATGCTGATTTTTTAATGACTTATATTTGTCCTTAAGTTAATTACATGTTTCCTCAATCATATTTCAGTATTCAAATAGTTCCTCACTAGTCATATTTTCAGATTCAGAATCAGAATCATTTCCAGAATAATTATCAATTTTCATGGGGAAATAGGTAACATAGAAGTATTGGTCATGAAACACATGTTGGCATGATTCCTTTCAGAGTCAGAATCTTCAGACTCACTTGTGCTGTCTTTTGATGCACTCAAAGTAGATTTATTTTACTTACTATCCTTGTAGTCATGTTTCTTCTTGAACTTCAGTTTCGAACAGTCAGCTTTTATGTGTCCTTTCCTTTTCCATTTATAACAAATGATATCATCACCCTTATAATCTTTCTTCCAGTCCTTTTTTCAACGACCTTTGTTGTCATATTTTCCTTTGTAATTTGATTTTATGAATAATTGTTTCTTCATATATAATTTCTAAAGCATTCTGGCTATTTTATTTATTTTAGCATCATTGTTAGATTCTGAACATTCACTTGTTGAGCTATCAGTAGGTATTTGAACTTTCTCCTTGTCCTTGCTCTTTGAAGCAGTAGACTTAAATCTCACCGACTTCCTTTTTGGTTCATCATCTTCCTCCTTATTCACTATTAGTTCTTCCTCATACATCATAAGCTTACCAATTAGCTCTTAAACAGGAAGATCACCAATTGCATATGGTTCTCTGATTGAAACAGATGTGACTCTCCATTGGTTTGGAAAACATCTCAGTATCCTCATGATTTGTTCCTTTTCTAGAACATCTTTAACAAAGGAGATCATAGTGTTGAAAATATCATTGAACCTAAGATACATATCAGAAATAGGTTAATCATTCTTAATTTTAAAATTATCATATTTAATAGTATAAGTGTTTAATCGCATTTCCGTAACATTAGTTGTTCCTTCATGAGAAACACCCAAAGTATCCCATATTTCGTAGGCTGTTTTGCAAGCAGATATTTTTTTAAATTCATCATCTCCTAATGCACAATACAAATCATTAATATCTTTACAATTATTATTATAATAAGTCGTAGTATGTTCATCCCAAGTTGTTCTTTCAGTTTTTGGAATTTTATATTGAGACTCTATAGTAGTCCAGATATCAAAACCCATAATTTCTAAATTTATTTTCATCTTGATATTCTATTGTTAATAATTTTTCCCATTGATGAATGTTGGGATGTTGGTAGTAGCCACCTCTAGTCTATTTTCCATAACTAGATTTTAGAAAATTAATTTAAAGAGATAAAATTTAGAACTAATAGAAATTTAAGATATTTAAAGATACAACTACAATCACATTTGATAAAACAGAGTATTTCAAAAATCCTTTAACAAACAAAAACCTCTGATACCAAATTTTGGTCGGAGTGGATGCCCAAGTGGGGGGGGGATTGAGTTCCAGTTAACAAATTTCTGTTAAAATCCTTTAAATTGAATAACAGGATAATCTGTAGTGAATTTTTATTAATTTAAAGGGTCATTTATGTTCTCAAAGATTGATTATTTCTCCATTAAAATAATCTGATGATTAATTAACTTTTGAAGCTAAACTAATACTTTACTAAAGATACAAAAAATTTCTAGATTAACTATCAAAGTAAATTTAAAATAGTTTTTATTTCAAAGTAATTGCAGCGGAATATAAAAGATATATATATTATACCTTAAAAATAAACTAAAAAACACAGCAGATATAACCAAGGGGTTCAGTCTCATGCCGAGACTTATTCCTCCTAAATAATTTTTTTAAAAGTTATCCACACCCTAGATCGGGGATAACAAAAGTACATGACTATCTAGGCCATGCAGGGACCTCTACCACAGTTCTTCGTGGAAACAAAAATAAAGACCAGGCCACACAAGGACCTCTTCCAAGTTTTCATGGGTAAACAAGTGTAAGGAGTTTTGGTGTGAAGATTGTGATATACTCCAGTTCCGCAAATGAGTCAATGTGTGTGTAAGATATACACAGTACACAAACTGCTCGAAGAATTAAATAATAAATCACATAGAGAGAGTGTATGAATGTTTAGAATGCTCTAGTGATTGGCAGTGTAGCTCTAGACACCTTGGATTCAGCAGAAATGCTTCTGAGTCCTTCTCTGGTTTTGTATGGAATAAATAGATTGTCGTGGTTCTGTTTGTGTTTTTCACGAGTGAAGATGTTCTCTTGATTCGTCATGTGTTCTTCAGTTGATTTGGATTGAACTCATGAGAGTTCTTTGATGATCTTGCAAGGTGTTCTTCAGTTGTGCTCAGGATTTCTCTTCTGTTCAGTACAGTGCACTTGCGTGTTTCTCTCATTGCGTACGTATGTTCTTCAGGCACATATACTTCTCTACTATAGCTCAATCTTCATTATATTCCACGAGATCCGGCAATAGGAATGATTACATTATCATAGGTGCGAGGTACAGTTTCCTAAAATACCAACAAATATCATTACATATCATTAATTTCATTAAAAACATCAAATATGACCGTTAGCAATATTTAAATAATATTGACAAAAAGGTTTTGAAATGGTGTCACAGTAGTTATGAAAATATTTTCACCTTCACAGTGTGTCCTTCACAGTATGACCTTCCTGGTATGACCTTCACAGTATGTCCTTCTTGGTGTGACCTTCACGGTATGACCTTCACAGTATGACCTTCACCGTGTCTCTGTGTCATGGTGTGTCCTTCACTGTGTCTGAGTCACGGTGTCTGACTCATGGTTTCTGGCTTCCGGTGCCTTGCTCATATGTCTAGATTCACGATGCCATGATGGATGTGTCTTGCTAACTATATCTTAGCACTTAGACAATCAGAGTGTCTGACATACAGTGTCACGGTGTCTCATTCTTCACGATGATTGAGACTTAGACTTCACGGTGTCTACATCAATGTGATTGTGTCTTGCACACAGTGTGTCTTACTGTGTCAAGCTTCAGAGTGTCTTTATAATTAAAGAAATATCTGTATTCATACTTAGATTGTAATATACATAAGATTATTGGAACATAACCAGTATAATGTATAAGAGATAACTTGAAAAATAAATACAGAGGATTGATAAGATAAGTGAGATTTGTGATTAGTAACAAGATTTGTAACTAGAAAAGGGATTTATAAATAATAATAATATTTGTTAATAGTAATGATATTTGTGATCATTAATACATGAATAATACATGAGGGGTCCAACACCATATAAAATAAATTATATCATAACATACACATTTGCATCAATGAACGCAAATTGATGTAGAATCTTTTATCACATGCTTCCTTTTTGTTAAAACTGATTTAAATACAATATAGGGGTTTTAAACTAGTCATTAACCTATATTATAACTACGTTATTATTTATAATATCATATATAATCCTTATGTAACATCGTCCTAAACATTTTTTAATAATCATTTATTATTTTCATTGTCTGGTGTGTTAATTAAACAGTTTTATCATGTATCATTCATCATGAATGATGCAGTTCTTACAAATTTTATATAGTTCCATAATATTAAAAATACTAAACATAACATAATTCTGATATTTATAAATATATAATAATGTTAATACCAGTCATAAAAAATTGTTTTGAAAAATTAATTACTTTACATTCATAGAGACAGTAAGATGAACATACGCATGAGTGACATTTTCATATTTCAATGATCATTATGGAAATGAGGAATGAAATATTGTATTCTTCTATAATGATGAAAATATAATAAAAAAATTAATTCTTTATGTATACAAATATATATATATATATATATATATATATCATACATGTGGTGTATTGGTGAAGGGAGAGTTTCATTGTTTTTTGAAGGAAGTAGTCTACAAGTGCACGAATAATGTTATCATATTTCACAAATTTAGAAGGTAATAAAGATAATTATATATATATTATCAATTCATAATGATGAAAGTTTCATTAATATAATAAATATTTCATTTATATCATATATAAACATTTATTTTACCCTTATTGCATTCAATGAAATGGGTTTGTGAAAAACGGATCACATCGCTTCGGGTTGTGGTAGTCGGTTTTACACCCAAGTGACATTATTATATACAATAGTAAAACGATATTAGAAGGAAATATGTAATATAATTACTCGAGATTTATAATTATCTTATAAATATCATATATATATATATATATATATTGTAGCTATCATCATACTCAAACATGAAAGGTGGTAATGTAAAAACAAATGACATCGTTCCGCGAGGCGGTAGTCTGTAGTAGGCAAGATTGATGAGTTCGTAAAGCATTTGATGGATGTTTATATTTTTATAGGTAATTAAATTTTCATAAAAACATATAATTATATTTAATATATTTAAATTATTATATAATCATGTTTTAATATTAATTGAATGTGGTGGAGGAAGAAATAAAATAAATCGCTCATGGAAGAACATTACAACTTCTTTAGGTATCCTCAATATGTTTCTACCAAAGCTTTAGAATTTTTTTACCCACAATTAGGATTCTAGGGTCAGTGTTGGGACATACTAAAGATATATGGGTTGGTATTGGATGATTAAAATAGGTTTGAATATTTGAATAATTGAAGATTGTGGCTGTCTTTTTGTGAGTGAGGTGAGTGACACATTAATAATTTATAGAATGATTCAATCATCCAAATGTTTTTACCATTAAAAAATATACAAAATATGGACATAAAAACCCTATAAAATAAAATCTATAAATATATCCACAAAATTTGTTATTTATAATGTTTTTGGTTGTTTCTAACGCCTATTATTTTAGTTTAACCCATCACTAAATTAGTTTTTACCCTAACCATGATATATAATTTTTAATGTTTTCACTATTAATTTTTGTAGAATATTATATTGACTTTATTATAAATTATAAATATTTATTAAAAGAAATTTGAATCAAAATTTCCCAAAAAATTATAGAATTGTCAAAATTTAAATTTAAATTATTCCTATTGAGGTTAATATAATGCATGTTTTTAAATAAAATTTATAAAGGCTATACATTATTTGTTTATCTAAATTCAATATGGAAAAGAACAAAATTACATAAATTTTATTTAAGGGTATAAAAATTATATTATTTTACATTAAAATAATTTCAATTTGTTGTTTAAAATTTTAATTTATTTAAAAAAGAAGTTTTCTAATAAAATTTAGTATTTTTTCTATTCATCTTAAAAATGAATATTTAAAAAAAAACCCCCCAAAATTTACCCCTAATATAATTTTTATCCCATTATCAAAATATATATTTATTATTCTATATAATGTTTCTATATTTTTTAATAATTAAATTTAAATTATTTTCCAAAAGCACTACATATCCATATTATAGAAAATACCATTTTTTAGAAAAGATTTTTTTTTAATTTTAAAAAGATTTTTATTTGATTTATAAAAAATAAATAATCATATTTTTTATATTTATTCGTTATTATTAATTACCACCATTTAATTATATATTTTATAACTACACTGCTAACTAATAATATTTTAATAATATTTTACATTTTTTTAAACTCGGCATTTCGTGTAATACAACCTAATCTAAGTATTCTGTTTAACAGAAGATGGATATAGTATTGAACATAAAAAATTATAAACTGAATATTCAATTAAAATATTATATACAATAAAAGGTCATATTTTATAATTTTATGGTGTCACATTCTACCCAACATAAATAAATTGGGTTTTCACAATTTAAACATGATCTTCATAATAAAGGGTTAGATATTTAAATTTTTTGAAAACCCACATGGAAAGAGATTTAATAAATAATTCTCTTAATAATAGTGAATATGTAGCACCATGGTCATGTGTAATAACATATAAATAAGATTAAAACTAGTATAAAATTTGAGGAAATTTATGATATTGAATAGGATGAAAATGTAAATAATTATTAAGAATGATTGCGGTCATTGATAAAAAAACAAGTGATTGGTCAATAGGAACTTAAGTAACCCAACCCCCTAAATAATTAAGGATTTATAAGACTATAAAATGTATAGTATATAATTGAAATTGGATAATTATTTTGTTCCAAAATAATAGTCCTAATGTTTCAGAATTCTTTTAATGTCAAGATTATAAGGAAATATAGTTACTTGATATGTTTCTATTTAATAAGATCAATTTCAACCTTTGGTTATACTCTGAAAAATTTTCAATTAAAACATTTCACAATAAGATGAAAGTAAAAAAATTAATTTTTTATTATTGAATAAAATATTCACTTAAAATAGATCATATGACCGATAAAAAATTGACACATATTTCTATCTATCTCAAACTATTTTTCAAACCCAATATGGTTAAAACTATTTTTCAAATATAATAAATTAATATATAAACCTATAAAATTAACACCAATAGTTAATCATTAATATTAATTTTTTTAATTTTTTAATAATTACATTTTAAAAATGTCATATCATAGGCATGTATTAGAAGCTAAAACCATATCTCCCTTCTATTATCAGTACTTTACCCATGTCCCTTATGAATGTGATAGGTCATTACCAAGTAAAAATATTGTCCTTTTTCTATATCTATATTAATATAATTCTTATAATTTACCCAAAAATATATCACAGGAAACCTAAAAGTAAAATTCAGAAATTAATAATCTTTTTACTAAGGATATCAATACATTCTTTTCTCTAATGTCTAATAATATTATTTGAATATTATTATAATTTTTTTAATAATAATTTCATCCCTGAAGATTATCAATACCTTTAAACATTTTTCTAATAAAAATATAAGAGTTTTGATGCATTAATAACATTTTAATTAGATAATATTCCTTCAATAAATATCTACCAAAACACCCTAATATTTGTTGAATCCCATCCCATATACCATAATAATGATGGTTTAATAAATTGACCATATGATAAACATTAATATCATAACCCAAGATGGTATCCACAACTCTTATTTTAATGTTGTCAATTGTGCATCTAAAATTTTAAAAAATCCATAAATATTTCGTTATTATTATAACAATATACCAATGGTGAAATTTCTTCTATAACATAATTTTTGTATCCTAAGAAATACATTATCCATTTAATTCTAAAATAGGTCATTCCATGGACATGGAGTTGACCTTTCAATGAGGACATTATCTCGAATACTTCCTTGGTTCTCCATACTAAATAAAAGAATTATAAATGGATCCTAAGGATGATATTTATTTTATTCCATCGTAATCTTCATTTTTTATCAATAATTCATTACTCCAATGCCTTCTTTCCCATATATTAATCATTTTATCATTCTATTGGGGTTCGTTGTTTTAAACCATAGACACATTAAAGTTAAACTATGTCATTCATTGTAATCATTTATTCAAATCCTTCATAATGGTTGGTAAATAAAATATGAATTATCCTGACAATACCCTGATGTGTGCCAATACAAGTGCACAGTAAGCACCATTTTCATGCACCAAGTGATTATTTTGTCATATAAAATGCAAAATTTTCGTAGTTATTACCCATATGAATATATGTTCAGGAATGAGATATTTTGTTGTATCTATAAATGGATGAATTTGAAGGAAATTACATCTAATATTTACCTTAAAAACATTATGATATTATTTTGTTATTATTTAAAATATATTCCATAGGTTTATGTCCCCATATACATATTTCTATTAAGCTAGTTCCCATATTTTTATGTACTCATAAATCTGATAACAACTGTAGTAACCCCAACCGCACTATCCCAGAGTCATTATAGGATTGGAATAAGATACAAGGATTCATTTTCTTGATAGATAGAGCATTTTAGTATTATTTTTCAATAGTTAATAATTTAATTGTACATTGCATTTGAATACTCAAATTACAGCATGATTTCATTATACTTCCATTTTTTGTGATGAATATCCTTTCATTTTAAGAATAGTACACATCATGGATCACTATGAATGGAAAAAATAGTGATAATCTCAAATTCTCAGTAAGGGTTAACTATAATGGAATTAGTCTGTAATTAATAATGAATAATCAACATGTAATGGTAAATAACTAAACACAAATTCCCTCGAATCAATAACATAGACAACATAATTTAATAATGCATAAACATTATATAAATGTAAATAACTAAAAAATCCATTTCGTTAAATTTTTTGAATGGAATAAAATTGGAGATAACATAACTATAATATTATCAGGGATAATAATAACTCTTAATGAATTCAATTCTTAATTATTTGATGTCATATCTCATTCAGATGATACTTATACCATCAATACCAATAATAGGATGGTTTAAACTACATGTAAATATATGTTTAAAACTATATTAACATATTTAATTCATTATACACATAAGTTCCTGGAGGTTCTCAATAATGAACAACCCCACTAGTCACTATAGTATAAAAGCATTCCTCCTATATCAAATTATTAACTTAATTCATGGATCAATATGGCTTTTCATTAAATTTTTGTATTGACTAATGAATATAGATTTATTAGATTTTCCCCATTTAAGAAAATAAATTTCAAAACAGAATACTATATATAAATGTGATATAGGGTTTAAATAATTGACATACCCATGATAAATAATGTAGATTTTTAGGTTATATTTAATTTCAAATTATTACATCATGAATATTTCAATACATTACATGGTAAATATGATCATTAACCATCCTTATAGAGAATAAGTTTTCTGTAAATATATTATATCATAATTGGAGTATAATTAGAATATTTATTATTCTCATTATTGAATACAAATAACATAACATGATCCTAAAAAATATTCTTCTAGGAAATGTAATTATTATATTTAATATAATATTTTCAAAATAAATTTTTAAAAACCATCAAGAAAATTGTTTTATATGAAAATATCCTTTTAGGTTTATAAATTAGATGTTAAAACATTTTAGTGTTTATGATTTCTATAAATTCTATTAATGTAATACATGATAAGACAATGATTCTACAAAAATACCAAAGAAAATTCTTTGGAAAACTACATTAAGATTCATTTAAAAAATTATTTAATAAGTAAAAAATTGATAAGAACGTATATAATAAATAACATAATAAATTTTATAATCATTTTTCATGGAATTTTTTCAGAACATGGTTTTGGAAAAATCATATTTTCAACTAAATTGACCAATATTTTAAAGATTACTAAAACAATTCTCAACGATGTTATATAAAAAAGAGTGTAAATGGTTTTATTACCTGAAATGTAATGAATAACATTTGTAGGTGAAATTGATAATATTTTTTATGAAATTATCAAATAATTTACTTTAATGAAAATACATTTTTAATCAATCTTGATTAAAATAATGTTATAAACTAAACCCTCACAAAAAATCATAACCTTTATGGAAGAATTATTCAATAAAATCATTATATGATTCAACATTAAATACACATAAATAAATTTTAAATAATATATAAGATAACTAAATTTTATTGAACTCATTAAATTATAATATAAATTATTATTATTAATTAATATACCCCAATGAAAATAAATTTACTAATAAATTTATTTTCCAGTTTGTATCATTTAAGTAAGATATGAACATTTAATATAATTAAAATTTAAACAAAATATAACATGAGTTATTAATTAATAATTATATTAAATTTAAAATTTTATTTATATAAACTATATGATATAAATTTTCTCATAACAAATACGTGTTCCTTGATAAAATGAAATTAAAGCAGAATCACGGTACCTCATGCTAGCTTTTGGAGAAATATTCTTTAACCTTGTGCATTGTTGTTTTGAAAAATTTATTAACATGTACCACATAAATATAAATATTCAAAAGATATTATATGAACATTATATAACATCTTATCACATTTTTTAATAATCATTCATTATTTTTATTCATTCATGTGTTAATTGCCTTGTTTTATCATGTATGTTCATCGTGAAAGGTTTTATTATTCCACATGCTATATATAATCATCATATATATAATAATAATAACCAGATAATTAAAAAAATTAGATCAATTATATTTTCAAGACTAATCATGAAACATTTTATTTGAGAAATGATGTATGTTAAGGTTAATGACATGGTAGTTTTTACGTATGCCAATGAAATGTTTTTATTTTAATATGATCATTATGGAAATGATGTGTCTAATATTTTTTCATAATAAAAAAAAATAATATCATATATATACCATATTATTTCTTATAATATACACAATAAATCAAATATATATATATATATATATATATCATCCACGTCTTGTGGAGATGGAAAGACAACCACACCATTTCGTGAAGGCTGTAGTCCACACACACACAAACAACATTATCAAAATTCATTGACTGAGATGGTAAGAGAGAATATGTATATTATATTATCTATTATGATATATAAATATTAAATTAATATCCTAATTATTTTCTTTATATCTCATATAATCATTATCATTGAGGTCATTACATTTCATGTAAAGTGTAAATGAAAATGAATAACATCAATTCATGAGGCAGTACTTCATAGTACACATGAGTGACACCATTGTATCCCATATGGAATATATATTAAATGGGAATAAAAAAATAATTATTCCAGAAGTATAATAATGAAATATATATCATATATATATATTATCCATCATCAAAACCAACCCTAAAATGAATAAATGGGAAATATAAATGACTTGAGTTCGTGTTGTGATTACCAACCATACTCACAAATGATGATTTTTAACTCAATTGGATAAATTGGATATGGTTTAAGGTAAATAAATTGTTTTAAAACATATATTAATATGTATATTAATTATTTAAATATATAATTATTTTTTAATAATAATTTAAATAGTTGGAAGAAGCTAATAAAAACTCTTATTGAAGAACATTACATCTTCCTCAGGAATCCTCATAATGTTTTCACGAAATCCATTCCAGGTTAGCCTTAATCCAAAAATACATCTTCATTGATGATATTAGAGATTATGGGATTTGAATCTGTTAAATATTTATTGAATACAAGTCATTTTAATGTGTAAAGAAGAAAGGAGAGTGGGGGGTTTATAACTGAGGTGAGTTGCAAGCTTGTTATTTTTTGAAGTGAATAAATCATATCGAAATTTATTTTTGAAACAAAAGAATAAAAAAATTTCTATTATCTAAATTATAATATATATGGTATAAATATTTTCATAAAATCAATTTTTAACATGTCCATAGGTCATTTTAACCGTTAATATCTATGATTAAAAGCTCAGTAAATCAGTTTCTTCCATAATAATAGTAATTAATTTATGCTACTATAACTATAAATTTTGATAAATTTATTTGATAAATTAATATTAAACAGAAATTATTATTATCAAATTTTTGTATTTTTTTTCCAATTTCAATTTATATATTGGAAAAATTTTAATTTATAATAAATATTGAAGACAATATGAGTACTTTTTCTTTATGATAAATGTTTCAAAAGACTACACAGTTTTTATCACTAAATTATATATTAAAATGAATCAAATAACCATAATTAGATTTATTGATATATAATTGAACTTAATTTAATTTAAAATATATTAAAATATAAATTTAACAACATAATATATTTAAAATGTTAAAATTTTCTAATTAAAATTTATTATTTTTCACGACTAATCAAAAAATGTATATTTTCCAAAAAAATCAATATAATATTATTTTGATATCTCAATATAAGAAATGATATTTAATTTTTTAAAATAAATAGTCTATATGTGTTAAAATTATTTTTTATATTATTTACACGAAGCTTCATTACTCTGTCTTTTAAAACACATTGTTTCTCAGAAAACATTTCCTTTTATGGTAAATTATTTTAATTTTATTTAAAATCAAAAAGGCAATAATAATTTCATAATATTGATATAAATATTCATACCAACCATTCTAAGAATTATATTTTAGTACTATTATATTATCAAATACTATTTTAATAAAATTTAGAATATCATGTGACCTCGGTATTGCATATAACCTGAGAAAAACAATGTGTTGTGAGTAATCCAACCTAACAAAAGTGTTGTGTGTAAATAAAGATAAAATCTCAACTTAATGTAGAAAAATAAATCGAATTCAACTTTTTTATTTTATAATTTCATGTTGGTTTATATTTAATGTGGTTATTAATACACTAGAGGCTCCACATTCATGTATTAAACTCATAGTCATGGTAAATTGATAAAACATGAAATTATTATGAAATTTTCAAAGAATAGTTTATTTTTAGAGATCAGGTTTCTTAGTATTAATTCCACCAGTGGTCCCCTCATTAATTATTCATACTACATATTGTTCTTTAAAATTTCCTATATCATGAATGGGGATTACCTTACAATCTATGGCTTTACATTATCTCAGGCTTCTCCAAATGGTTTTTGACTCTATATGGCTTATTTATTTTTTCCATAAAATTTAATTGTTCTTTTATTACGAGCATTGATGAATTTATTTTGACATCATGTACATTTTTCCAAAAACAATTTTAATTAAAAATGATTCAAATTTGATAGTAATGTGGGATAATAAAACTAATGATGGCGTAGTGAGTCCTAACATGGAAGAGGAACCCAATGATAATATAAAAAATCTTTGAAGGGGTAGAATATAGTTTGAGATTATACTACTTAAAAAATAAGCAATATAGATTACCTGAAAGGGTTATAAAAACATTTACAAGAATTAAGATACATATGATTCTATGGACTATCTCATGTGGGTGTTCAACATGTATGGTCTTAATTATTGGACCAAAAATAAGGGGCATCATATTACAACTGATATAGTGATAAAAATATAAAAGTACCATAAAATCTTTATTAATGAATTAAAATAATATAAAATACAACCTGAGATATTTGAAAAAATATTAATAGATGAAATATTTATATCTAATATGAATATATGAAAATTTTCAACTTATGGATACCATAATAATATTACTATATTAATATATAATGATTAGTGAACTATCCTTTGAGGGTGAAGATTCAACTTTTTGGAAATGAATAAAATATGGTTTGGAATACTGCTATGAAGAAATTTCCCTTAGAGCTTGAACACGTGATACCAGTTAGCATGACATTTCATAGAGATTCAAGAAATCCTTGTCATGATATGTGATTTTTGGGAATAGTGTATTCAAAAGGAGATTGGAACTATGTTTCACCAAGATAATAATGAATAGGTTGTCTTAGGATAATTGAGGTAATATATCTAATTAATTTTTATTATTCTTCCTTAACATATATAGTTTATTATTTAAAACATAATAAAAAAAATTTAATCAAGCCATATATAGTTTTAGTAATGAACTTCTCCTATGTTGATCTACTTAAATGTAGGTGTGGGGAACTCTGATATATTGGTATTGGGTTAGAATCAGGTGAATCCACATATTCATATCTATGATAACATATTTAATTAATACTCATTAAATAATTATTTTTTATCTAAATATACACATTACAAAATCCAAAAATATCATTTACCCTAGTATATTTAGGAAATTAGATGCATAGCACATCAAATAGAGACATTGAAAAAATAAATCTATTGAAAATTTGCATAACATGCTCATAAAATTACATTTCTCTTTTAAAACAACATGGGGTTACCAGGGGGCATACAAAATAAATAGGTGTTCAATAAAGACTAGTAAAGGAATAAAAATGAAGATAATAAAATATAGTTTTATTTGTGATCAAATAGGAGTATAATGGTAAAATAATTATTGTATGAATTAAAAAATTGACCAATATTGAATGATATAACAAAATATTATAAAGGAAACAAGAGAATTTGGTAATAAAATTATATATAACATCGAAAACAAAAGTACATTCTAACCACCAAGACATTAATACATGGTATAATTAGTCCCATAATATATTAGGGCTAATCTCAAACAACATATTTGAATTCTCATGAGTCTAATCCATTACCTAATTACTTGGAATTCTATCAGTTAACATTTACCATTTTTAGATCAACTACATTAATCAGTGATCCATAATAATCATGAAACATAAAAATTATTATTAACAATTTTAATCCCATGATTAAGGATGGTGGGTTATGCATGTAGACATCAACATAATATGATGTATAGTTACATCTAGGTGAGTAATCTTGATTGGAAATTATGATGGATATTTCTAAAAATAAAATTCATGAAAAAATCTAGGGGTAATTATGGAATCAAAACAGCGGTACCAAATGTTTCAAAATAAGGATTAATGAGAGTTAATGTAATCTCTCATTACATAGACATAATAAGGTATGTAAGTGGGAAGCATGAAATCATATATAAAAATGAAAAATTGGAATAAACATCATAATATAATGTAGGATATTTAATAGTGATGAGGATATGATCCTTATCCATGAAAGGATGCTTCCAAAACATGGGGAATTTCTCACGTAAATGGAATAGATTGGGAGTGATATAAATTCAAAGGTTAATTTTAATTTTTTATATGAGGGTTCTGAGTGTATATAAATGGTTGTTTTTGGGAATATAGAAATAAATGGAGGAGTGTTCGTTATTAATATCCAAACCTCATTTTTGGAAACTATATGAAATGGTAATCAAAACCAAAACCCAAAAAAATTATTTTCTCTCATGGATTGTAAAAAAATTGATAATTTTTAAATATTTTTTCATTTTTATGAAATGATCTCATTATAATAGTACCATTGATGATGTGTAATTCTATTGGGTTTACAAATAATTTATTTTAAAACTATAAAAATATAAAATTTGTTTTGTTGATTCATTATGTGTTTATAAATTTAATCTGATAAGATAAAAAATAGAATTAAATAATGGTTAAAAACATAAATGTTTATGGATACCTTTTATTTAATATATTACATCATTTTAGGATAATATTATTTGATAATACACACCTTATAGTTATAGATTATTTTGTTTTTGACCCACAAATTTTAATGTTTCCAAAATTTCTGAAAATTATTATTAATATAATATTGATGTTATGAATAAATAAATAATATTTATTTCATAAAAATAATTATCTTTTTATTGTAATTTACACATATCAATTAAACACCCACATATATTTTTAAATACTTTTATTTTTAGGAATTACAACTCATTAACCCATAAAAAATATTTTTTGACTATATAAAATTATATTCTCACTTATATATAATAAAATTAATTTCATAATAATATTAAAATATAATTCTTTAAATAATTATTGTTTTCATTATATTACAATGTCTAGATTCAATGAATAGATTTCCCAAAAAAACATTTGTGTTTCAACATATTGAAATCTAATTTTTTCAGAAACATTCTCTATTAATTTAAAAATTAATATTAAATATGGATAAATATAATAATTTTTTTACCAAAATAATAATAATTAATAAATATGGTTATATACTCATATAAATTAATTACATCAAAAAATTTCATATGGGTATGGAGTGTGGTGAAAATATTTTCTTTGTGTGGTACTGTGAACATAGTTTAGACATTGATATCAATAAGTTTGATCTTTTCCCAGAAATAGTTTCACTCATGTTTCAGTTTTTGAATATTTTCATTTAATTGGTAATGGTAAAATAATAGTTATTATTTATCTTTTTAAATCATTGATAAAATTGGTTCATAGTGTATGATCATACAGGTCCAGGGCATCTCTTCTTCTTTATATGTAAAGTATACTTATCATAATCATTTATATATACTACTAATGTAACACTAATTCAATACAAATATCATAAATATTTATGATGGTGAATATTCATTCAAATAAAATATAATATATTATTTAATAGTACAAATCAACTGATGTATTTTAGTTGTATTCTTTATCTTTATTACCAATTAATGCATTAAAATATTCAAAGAGATGGAATTTCATTTCTAAATGTCCATGTTGTTAAATTTCCTCTAACAATCATAAGTTTTTAACATGAAATATTCATTTAATATTGTTAAAATAATGATGTTAAATCTATTTTTTTACCACTTCTATAATCCATGTCCCATCTTCACACTTGTTTTTTCGCCCTAAAAAATTTACTATTTGAGCCATCAGGTTTTTATAAGATTTTATTTATTATATTAGAGTCTCATGGTATGTTCCATATATTGAAATGTCATTCTTTAATGGTACTATATTTTTGTTTATCATATGTTATGTTTCTATTGTTTACTTCGATGAGAGGAATACGTGGACAAAGTCTTTTACATGGTATTGTTTAGTTGGATTTGTTACCTGATTGGTTACCACTTTGATGTTATAAAATATCTAAATGCGGAAGAGGTATCCACAAAAAAAATTTCCCTTATTCAAAAACCTAATTAATCTAATCCATAGTGAAATATTAATGAATAAATTATCATCTTCTTCAATCTTATTGTCTTGTAATTAATTTTGTTAATATATTTTCAATGGACATTTTTTGGATTTTGTATGAGGCTGAATGGCCTGATCCATCAATAGAATCTCCTTAATATGATCATATCCCATCCTCTTCCACTCCATATCATCATCCTAGTGTGTTGGAGATTCTAAAATATTCCCATATATGTCATCATAAGGAAACATTTGAATACTATAATATAAAACTGATATTATTTAAGATCTCTAATAGAGAAATTTTTTGGTCCCAATATTTCATGAAATCCATTGAACATGATCTCATAATGTCCGCAAAGATTTGAATGGTTATTTTCTACTGAACATACATTAATGGGTGATAAGTAGTGTCGATTCTTAGTTCCATATCCAATATTTTTTTATAGATTCTCCAAATCCATGAGGTAAAAAATAGATCATGATCAGATATAATAGGGAGTGGAACTCCAGGAATTCCTACAACTTATCTTATGTATATAATGAATGGTTGAAAAAAATGAAATATTACATCACTGAAATGAAATGAGATTTAATGGCAAGGTGATCAACAACCAACCAGATAATATTATTACCTTTATGTCCCATGGGGTATCCTACGATGAATTTTAGGTTTATATTTTTCAATTTTTTGTATCGGTATGGGAAATGGCTTTATAATACACATATTATTCCAAAATTCTTCCATGAAATGGTGGAATACTATGAATTAGGATAAATACTGCACAATCTACCAATTCATATTATTACACAATGTTTTTTTCTACCAATCTATATTCATAATAAATCTTCCTTGGTTAATTTAGAAGGATGAACTATATAAAAAACCCAAATGTTCCCTCTTCATATCTGGTATTTATAGGACACATTTCTCGGTTCCAAACTATATAAATCCATTTTAAAAAATTATGATGTTTGGAATATATTTTACATTCTTTTATTGAAACAAATAGTCATTCTGAGCCTCACAAATCCTCCAAATAATGTATGTATTTTTTGGATATTTGAAACAGTATGATGAAGATTCTATTGAAAAACCCATGTCCATCGATTATATTTTCAAGAATATTAAATCACATATAATCCACATCATGTAAAGATATAGGGATCATTTCTACATAAATCATCGTCTATAGTTTTATCCCATGTTGGCAATGAATTGAACAATAATAAACCATGATTATTTTTTACAAACATTGTTATTTTCTATTAATTTCATTTTTATGAATATATAATTGATACTTTTACGATATGTATATATCCCACAACATTATACATATAGATATTTTCACAATATAATTAATGTGAAGAACAATATATCCCAATATATATCATAATTTTCATATTTCTTCTCTTTAATCTTTAGTTTGTAGCATGAAAATACCATCACTTTTTCATCTTATATTAGTACAAAACCCCATAAAATTTGGGATACATAATTATAGATCACAAATCCTTCCCTAGTAATGGGTAATGTTAGAACAAGTGTACTTATTATTGTCCTATTCAAATTTTTAAGAATATATTTTCATTATTTATCCTAGAAAAACATGAATATTTTATGAGTAGTATCCATTAGTGTTATTGACAGTCATTAGATTTTTCTCAAAAATAGATAATTATGCCAATATTATCTGAGGAAAATTAATAGTTTGTGAGAGATTATTACATTTTAAATCATTTAAAATCCTCTATATTTATAGGAACCACATATATTCCATTACTAGTAACGAAAATTTCTTCGAAAGCTACATTCTACACCCACTAAACACATAAAATATACAATGAAAGTAACTTTAACATTCACGATCTCTTCAATATAGAATAAATTTTCCCACACGTGACTCATTGATTTCAGATTAGATGAAAATATCATCTATATTTAGTTCTAAAAAATATTTTGGTATTGTATAATGACTCTACTCATCTTGTCTATGATGGTTTTTGGAGTACAAGTGATCCCTAATGGCGTCACTATGAAATCAAAGTGACCATACTGTTGGTCGGAGTGGACACTCAAGAGGTGGGGTGAATTGAGTTCCAATTAAAATTTCTGTTTAAAATCCTTTACTAAAATCCCCCAATTTATCATAATAATTTAATTTTAGTGAATTATAACTAAAGAAAACATTCAGTTTGGTTCTCAAGGGATTGATTAATTCCCAGTTTTTCTAATCAGAAGATCAGATTAGCTTTTGAAGCTAACATAATGATTTACGAATAATGCAAACACTTGATAATTCAATTATCAAAGTAATTTTGAAAAATAGTTTAAATTTTAAAGCACTCAGTGGAATAAAAGGTATGTGGATAAAACTAAACAAATCCCAGAACATATAACAAAGATGTTCAGTCTCAAAAAGAGACTTAGTCCTCTCAATAATTTATATAATTTTGATCAACACCCTGGATCGGGGATTACAACAGTTTACAACTGTCCAGGTCAAATACCTCTACCGCAGTTCTACATGGGAAACAAAAACAACAGCAAATATAGCTGTCCAGGTCACACACAACCTCTACAACTGTCCACAGTGGGAAACAAAAAGATTTAAGGAGTTTGAATGAGGATTTATAGATCCTCCAGTTAAGGTTCAGGAGACAATGTGTGTGTAAATTAAAACTAATGACACACACTGCTCGTAATGTAAATAATAAATCACTGAGAATGATATAGAGTTTAGAATGGCTCTAGTGATTGCAGTGTATCTCTGGACTCCTTCGGATTGATCAGAAATGGTTCTGAGTCATGTTCTGGTTTTTTCTGGAAAACAGAGTGTCGTCTTCTTGACATCCAGTTTCAGAGACAGTGAAAATGTAGTCGAGGAAGTTCTTCAAAATGCTCATAAATTTAAAAAGATCTTCTTGTGTAAGCGTGAATGTGTATGAGCTTCTATGTCTTCTTGGTCATGAATATATATCTGTATGAGCTCTTATTCTGTATGTCACTTGTAGATCACTTCTGTATTTCGCTTGTGTCTATTGCAGCATTAGGAATTTATTATATTTATGGAACGAGTTCCAGAAAATTAAATGATTTCTTTTTGTAGGTACCAGGTACAGTTCCCTGACATCCAACCACCTTCATTAAATAAATAACAGAGCATTAAAATATACGTAATATTACTGTTGGTTAGATTAAACAAAGATAATGAAATTAAGGCAGCGTCAGATTCTCTGGAACGGTATCTTTGGATATCGGTAGCCTTGTGTCATGGTAGGTCTTTGTAACGGAATCCTCTTGTATCGTTAACCTCTTGTGTAACGGTAGCCTTTCTATCGGTAGACTTCATGTTTGTCGGTAGACTTGATCGGTAGTGGTAGACTTAGTGTTCCTGTGACCTTTCGTGTAACGGTAGCCTTCATGTATAGGTAGCTTCATTCGTGTATCTGTAGACTTTCTTCGGTAACTTGTCTGTAATGGTAGGCTTGAATAACAGTGACTTGTCTATATCAGGGATCTTCATGTAATGTTAGACTTGTTGTACCGGTGAACTTGTTGTATCGGTGAACTTATACACAATGGTGGACTTTAAAAATCGGTAGCTTTGTTCTGTAATGGTGACCACTTGTTTGTTTAAGCACTCTATTGGCAGAATGGGTTAATTTAGAATATATATCCATCCAGTAACGGAATTCTCTAAAGATAATGTAAATATTATAATATATGAATATGTGCATGGTGTACAAAAATACTTAAATAAGTAATTAATCATTAATCAATAAAGGGATTATCAAACTATAATTGAGCATAATTGGAATTATCAAAATATGAGTTTAACTAATTCTCCAAAGGTTTCAACAATCTCCCCCTTTTTGATATTCACAATTTATGCCAAAGTATTAAGAAAAATAAAATGGTGCCAGAGGATGAATTTCCAAAAAAAACTTGAAAACAATGTTGTCAGTTTTCTCGCACTTTGGGATTAACAAAAAGAAGGGTAGAATCAGAGAAATGTAGAAACTAAAAGAGAACAAATTACAGAGAAACATAAAAATAGTAAATTAGAGAATATAAGAATAAATTTCAATTAAATCACAAAAGGTACAAATAGATAAAGTAAGTATTACAAAAATACAAGTTAATCCTATCAAAAACAACCATAATCACTCAATATTCCAAATGAACATGAGCCTTTACCATAGGAACAGAAGATGGTGCAGGTTCACATTGAGTAGATGGATTGGGAATAGGTGAAAGAACAACTTGGGGGTCAGCCACTGAAACTGTACCAGATCTGAAATTTGTTCTCTTCTGTGGGATCATAGGTGTCAAGCTTCGAATTGCCTGAACAGGAGTCAACTGAGGTGTACTCCCAGAGGCAGAGGCATGAAGAGAAAGAGGTACAATCATAGGTCTGGCATCCACATGCGAGAATGGTAGCAACAGGTTCCTGAACTCCATAATAATACTACCTCCTCTCTCCATTGCTGACACAAAATCATCTCGATTTTCAATGAATTTATCTATGGCAGTAGTAAGCTCCCTGAGCTTACTATCTTGTTATTTATAAGCTTGAGTCACTGGAGGAAACTTCATATTCTCAATCAAGAGCTTGAAATGGTTGGTCATTGGATGCTTGGTATAGACCTTCTCAAAGTAAGCATCCACCTTATTATTAATGGCCTCTTGAGAAGCAGTAGTTGCCCGTAGGTGATCACGAAAAAAACTGCTAACTTCCTTAGTGGTAGGAAGGATTTGATTATCTGAGGTGCCATTGGTACTGCCCTTATCCTACTCATCCTGGATCATAGTTCTGATCTGGTCAATGTTCACAGTGGAGCTAGATGAGGGAAGGGGTTTTATTGAGAAAGCTATTGTCTCTTTGAAAGATTGTGTCAAATTACTAACCACCTTCTGAATAAGGGCATCTTGACTATTAAAATGTTCTTTGACTGATGTCTTAAAATCCTCAAATACTTCCACAAACTGCTTGACTACTTCTTTGATATATCTGATATTAGTATTCACTTGGGTTTGAGAACTATTCATGGAATTCAATGAAGCAATCAATTGTCTTAGACCAACCACAACTCGTGTCCAACTCTCAATTTGAGTATGGCATACTTTAACTTCATCCATCATTAAATTCAATGGACTAGACACATCACATCCCCGAGATAGCTCCAGGGATTGCTCCACACTACTCATTTCATCAACCAGGATTTTATTCAAATCTTCACTGATTCTCTCAGTACTTCTATAATTTCAGACTTTAAGGACTCAAGGTCCTCCTTGGTTGCAAAATTTTCAACCACAACATGTAGGATAACTAAATCCCTTTGGGTATAGTCTTCCTCATCAGAATCTCCATAATTGAGTCCAAGTACCATATATCCTTGATCTGATGACCAACCATCGATGTCATACAACACAGAAACTAAACCAAGATGCTCCCCCTCACATAGATAATTCTCCTGAGGAATCTCCTCTAACTGTTCTACTCGAGGTAACTCTACAACCTCCTCTGAAACATCAGTAGATGAAACAACCATTTGCTCTGATAGTTCAAAAGTAGGGTTAGTCCTATCCTTTTCTAAGTCATCAATGACTCTCTCATCAATGGAAGTAGATGCCACTTTTTCTGCCCGAACAGGCACAATCTTGTCTGTATTATCAATCAGAGGGCTCAAACTGAGCTCTTCATCTTCATTTTCCTCATCATCTACTTCAGCAGCTGCCTCCTTTTCTCCATGAACAAACTGATCATATTTGGGTGCCTCATTCTCTTTAGAGGTGTCCTTGACAACATTCTGATATGCTTCATATTTTGCTTCTTCAGTGGACTCAGTATCACTATCCTTCAGAACAGTTTCTCTCCTTGGTAGTTCATTTAGAGGGAAAGCTGCTCCAAAGGAAATATTATGATGGACAGGACTAGGAGGTAAATCTGGGTCTCCCCCTTCCTCAACTAATGTCTCTTCCTCCTCAGTTTCATCCTCCTTATCACTGTAGACCGGTTCTGGCTCATCTGGTCCAAGACCAGGATCCCTCACATCCTTTGTTCTGGAAGGATAGTCCACATGAGTGTACTTCTCATAGACACTACCTTCATCATTAACCCATGATTTCATTCAAGGGTTCAAACTAAATTTCATATACTTACAAACAGTCCTGGTGATGCAAAAATTATCCTTAACCACAACAGTTTCATCCTGAGTTCCAGCTACCTCCTTTGCCTTCAACAGAATAGAAATCAACTTAGAAAATAATAGTTCATTGGACTTAGTCTTTGGTCTAGTCTTATACTCAATTTGAATCATTAGCAATCTGCAAAAATTCACCTTTACTCCATGCATTAATAGATACAACAGATAAATATCATGAAATCTGAGTGTATCAAAATCTCCTCTCCTTGGACTAATCACATGCTGAATAAACTTAAAATGTAGTTTATCCTCCCCTGCCATTTTTGTATCAATGATCTTTCTTGGTGTTCCATTTCTTGTTAATTCTAACAAGGAATCATCATATTTAAAAAAGTCACTAGCAGTAGGTATGTATTTTGAATAAAATCCATAATCACCTCTATGAGGAACTCTAAGGTTCTCAGCCCATTCAATAGATCAAAAAGAAAACTTTTGACCATTCAAAAAGAAAATCATCCTATTCTCCACTTCTATAGTCTAAAAACAGACAAACTCATAGAACTCCTTTACCAGTACTGGATAATACAGTCCATTATTGTTCATGAAACATTTGATCCATCCTTGCTCCTGTAAAATCTTCAGAATCAAGGACATACTTTCCAATGGCCATTCCACACATAACACCTTTTCCACTACAATTTCTCTCTTCGATAAATGCGGATTCATATGATGCCTTTGAACAACACCTCTACTACTTCCACTAGAACCAGCATTGGTTACTTTCTACTTCTTATCTTGCAGTGCATCACTCCCTTCATCCACTGAGGGTCACTTCACACAGGACATTTTAGATTCTGAGGCTTTGGGTTTTGCGAGCTTGAGAGGATTAGTAGGAGGGATTCGAACTGATGGGTTCACGGTGATTGAGTGATGTCTAGAGTTGGGTTTAATATCATTTAGGATTCACATATAAAATAAATCTCATATTAAAAATGGTTCGAAGTCTCGGCCTTTATAGGAAAATTTTAAAACAGTGCGAGAGATGTACCAGTGAGGTGTCCTTAAATGGTGAGGTATATCCTAATGGTGAGTTTTATCTACCGGTGAGTTTTATCTAAGGGTGAGGTTTATCTAATGGTGAGATTTATCTTAATGGTGAGGTTTATCCTAACGGTTTTAAGAGTAAGATATCATTCCTAATTCGTGTCTAATGAAACTCAATCATTCTGAACTTAATGGCTTAGTGAAAATATCATCTAATTGGAGTTCAGTGCATATAAATTCAAGAATAATATATCCTCTTTGATAATGATCTCTTAGAAAGTGGTGTCTAATGTCAATGTGTTTGGTTATAGAGTGAGACACAGGGTTCTATGAGATGTTGATCGCACTAGTGTTATCACAGTTATTTGAAACATGTTTAAAATCAAATCCATAGTCCAATTAAGTGTGTTTTATCCACAAAATCTATGCACAGCAACTACCAGTAGCTATATACTCTACTTCAGCAGTAGATAATGCAACCGAGTTCTGTTTCATACTACACCATGATACTTGGGACTTTCCAAGTAAATGACATGTTCCAGATGTTCTCTTTTTATCTAACATGCATCTAGAAAATTCAGCATCTGAATAACTTATTAAATCAAATGATTGTCCTTTTGGGTAAAATGGTCCCAAATTAGCAGTATATTTAATATATTTGAAAATCATTTTAACAGAAAATAAGTGTCACTCTTTAGGGTTAGCTTGAAATCTAGCACACATACATACACTAAACATAATATAAGATCGACTTGTAGTAAGATAATGTAAACTCCCAATCATACATCTATAATTAGTTTGATCTACTGGTTTCCCAGTTTCATCAATATCTAATTTACAGGTGGTACTCATAGGTGTATAACTCCACTTAATAATATCCAAACCAAAATTTTTTAATAAAACCTTAGTATATTTACTTTCATTTAAAATAATACCATCTTTAGTTTGAAATATTTGAAATCCAAGAAAGTACATAAGCTCTCTCATTAATCTTATTTCAAACTCATTTTGCATAACCTTTGAAAATTCAGTGCATAGAGAATTTTTAGAAGATCTAAAAATAATATCATCAACATATATCTGTACTATTAAATCATCTTTTGAAATTCTTTTTATAAAAATAGTGGGATCAGCAATGCCTTTTGTAAATCCTTTTGAAATAAGATAATTTATAAGTCTTTCATACCAAGCTCTTGGAGCTTGTTTTAAACCATACAAAGCTTTAGAATGTTTAAAAACGTGATTTTGTAAGTGAGGATTTGAGAAACTAGGTGGTTGATCTAAAAAACATATTCAACAATAAAACCCTTTAGAAAAGCACTTTTCAATCCATTTGATATAACATGAAATTAAGATGTGATGCAAAGGCAATTAAGATACTAATTGCCTCTAATCTAGCAACAGGTGCAAAGGTTTACTCATAGTCAATTTCTTCTTCTTGATTGTATCCTTGTGAAACTAGTCTAGCATTTTTTCTAATGATGTTTCCAGATTCATCAACTTTGTACTGAAACACCCACTTTGTGCCTATGGTTAATGTGTCTTTAGGTCTTTATACTAATTCCCAAACATTATTCCTTTCAAATTGATTTATTTCTTATTTCATAGACATTACCCAATATTCATCATTGATAGCATCATTGATATTTTTCGGTTCTAACTGTAATATAAAGGCTTGATGTTTGACCTGATTTCTTATAGAAGTTCTAGTCTATGTTCCTCGATCTAGATTACCTACAACAGCATCTAAAGGATGGTTCTTTAGATTCCTAGTTGATTTCGAAAAGGTAGGGCTAGAGATTTCAGGTTCATCAACAGGTTGGGAATCAACTGAAGTATGTTCTGGAAAATTCCCATAACTGGATGTTTTAACTACTGTTACACTATCTTTATCATTAAGGTTCAAAACATAGAGATCATCTTCATGATTTTCAAGAGAGGTCTTAGGTTCATGTGGATCAGTTTCATCAAATTTTATGTGAACATATTCCTCCACACATTTGGTTCTCTTATTGAAAACTCTATAGGATTTACTAGAAATAGAGTAACCTAGGAAAATTCCATCATCACTCTTGGAATAAAACTTGTCAAAATTATCTTTGGTATTAAGAATAAAGACTTTGCAACCAAAAACTATTAAGTAGTTAACCTTAGGTTTCCTATGATTCCACAACTCATAAGGGGTCTTCTTAATAACAGGTCTGATGAAGACTCTATTGATAATATAACAAGTTATGTTAACAGCTTCAGCCTAGAAATAAATAGGTAGGTCATACTCATTGACCATGGTTCTAGAAATTTCCTGGAGGGTTTTATTCCTCCTTTCTACTACACCATTTTTTTGAGCTGTCATAGGGGTAGAGAAATTGTAACTATAGCCATTGTGTGAGCAGTAGGATTCAAAATCATGATTTTCAAATGCATGACCATCATCACTTCTAAAGGTTTTAATCTTAAGACCACTAAGGTTCTCTACAGACGTGGAATATTTAACAAAGTAAGAACAAGCTTCACTTTTGTGTGCTAGAAAATATACCCAAGTATACCTAGAATAGTCATCTACTAGAACATAGTCATAGTGCTTCCCATTTAAACTACAAACTATAGACGGTCCAAACAAATCCATGTGAACCAACTTGAGAGGTTAAGAAGTTGACACTTATTTCTTTGATTTAAATGAAACATTATGTTTCTTTCCCATTTGACAAAGATTACAATCTTTATATACTGGGAATTCATGTTTTGGAAGGTCTCTAACTAATTTATTCCTAGTAAGTTTTCTAAGTGAATGTACATTGTAGTGTCCAAATATTCTATGCCAATGCTAAGACTCTTTATGAAAAGCATTTAAGCAAGTAATATTTTACCTGGCTAAAGAATATAAATCAATAGCATATAAATTTTCATTTCTCAAGGAAGAAAATACTAATGCATTTTTAGAATTAAAAACATTGGAAGAATCATTTTCAAATTTAACATTAAAACCATCATCACATAACTGAGAAATAATTAGTAAATTATACTTTAGTCCATCAAAAAATTGAACTTTGGAAATTAATACTGAGTCAGTGTTACCAATATGGCCTAAGATGATGATTTTCCCTTTAGAATTATCACCAAAGTTGAGAAAACCTCCATCAACTCTGACTAAGCTTTTAAAGCAGGAGAAGTCTCCTGACATATGTCTTGAACATCCACATTCCATTACCAAGTCTTTCTACATCATCTCTTTAAGAAGGTTCTCTAAAAAACATATTTAGATAGGAAATGATTTTGGTACCTCGATTTTCTTAGGTCCAGACAGGTTAGTTAATAAAATTTTAGGTACCCAAATTTGTCTTATGGCTCTCATAAGATTTCACAGAATCAACAAATTTCGACAGATAAACATTATTCGATCTGTAACTATGAATATAACTAGTTGAAGCATATGGACTTCCAGAACTAGAACTATCAACATTCTGTCCAGATTTAAGAATAAATCTAGTTTTGGTAATTTTTCTTTGTCCAAGTTGTTATCCTATACTAGTAGTATATATAGGTGCAATCTGCTTACCTAGCATTTGAGTAAGTGTAGCTTTTCCATTTGTGAACTTTTCTAAATCCTTCTAATGTTTCTCATTTGACAATTTTAGTTCAGTGTTTTCTTTATGAAATTGAGAATTACTTTCCATTTCTATGTCAAGATCATATTTATGTTTAACATATAAAGCATAATATTTCTTTAAACCTTTGTATATGTCTTTCATCTCATTACAGGATTCTTCCAACATATCACAGTATTCAAAAAGTTAAAATTTTGACATATTTTTAGAATCCGAATCATCACTAGAATAATATGAATTTAAAGTAGTATTTTTAGATGTTACCTCAGAAGTTTTTTTCATAAAACACATGTTTGCCCTATTTCTGTTTTTTGTCTCAGAAGCTTTAGATTCACTGGAGCTATCCTTAGAAGCACTCCATGTATCCTTCATGTATTTCTTATACTTATTATCCTTATAATCATATTTCTTCCTGTATTTCATCTTTGGACAGTCTGCTTTTATATGTCCTTTTCATTTGCATTCATAGAAGACAACTTCATCAGATTAGTCAGATTTCTTCCAGTCCTTTTTCCAGTGTCCCTTGTTGACATACGTACCTTTGTAATTTGATTTTCTGGAAAACATCTTCTTCCTATAATACTTCTTAAATCTTCTAGCTATGTGAGCCATTTATGCATCACTGTCAGATGCACTTTCACTTTCATCACAGTGTGGGCTATCACTTACAGATTGAAGTTTCTCTTTATCCGTATTCTTTGAAGTAGAAGTCTTGAAGGCAAATGACTTCATTTTTGGTTCATCTTATTCTTCTTTGTTTACCTTATGTTCTTATTCATACATCATAAACTTTCCCTTAATTTCCTTGACTGGTAGTTCACCAATATCACGAGATTCTATGATTGAAACAAAAGTGCCCCTCCATCTTTCAGGTAGGCATCTCAAATTTCTCATGATCTACTCCCTTGATGGAACATCAATTCCCAGTGAGATCATTGTATTGACAATTTCATTGAACTAGAGATTCATATCAGAAATGGGTTTATCATGCTTCTTCTTAAAATTATCATATTTAATAGTACAGGTGTTCAATCACATTTCCTTAACATTAGTTGTTCCGTCATGAGAAACACCTAAAGTATCCCAAATTTTATATGCACTCTTACAAGCAGATATTCTATTAAATTCATCATCTCTTAAAGAACAATACAGAGAATTCATAGCTTTGAAATTATTATTTTAAACTATATTAGTAGCTTCACTCCAAGTAGATCAAACAGTAGTGGGAATTTTATATTCTGATTCTATGGTAGTACAAATATCAAAACCCATGCATTCTAAATGCATTTTCATCTTAATATTCCACTGAGCATAGTTTCTTCCATTGAAAAATGGTGGTATATTAGAAGAATCTCCTTCAAGTATATATCCATGAAAACTAGGTTAAAACAAAAAAAATTAAAGATATAAAAATTTATAAATAACAAAAATTTTAAGAACTTTAAAATACAACTAAAATCACAGTTGAAAAATAGAGTAATTTAGAAAATATTTTAAAACCGCTGATACCAAATTTTGGTCGGAGTGGACACTCAAGAGGGGGGGGTGAATTGAGTTCCAATTAAAAATTTTCTTTAAAATCCTTTACTAAAATCCCCCATTTAACATACTAATTGAATTTTAGTGAATTTAACCTAAAGCCAACATTCAGTTAGGTTCTCAACGAATTGATTAATTCCCAGTTAATCTAATCAGAATATCAGATTAGCTTCTGAAGCTAACCTAATGATTTAAAAATAATGAAAACACTTGCTAATTCAATTATCAGAGTAACTTTGAAAAATAGTTTAAATTTTAATCCACTTAGTAGTGGAATAAAAGTGTTTTGGATAAAACTAAACGAAGCACAGCAGATATAACCAATAGGTTCAGTCTCAAGGTGAGACTTAGTCCTCTCAAAAATTTATATAAATTTGATCCACACCGTGGATCGGGGTTCACAATAGTTTACAACTATCCATGTAAAAGACCTCTAACACAGTTCTACATGGGAAACAAAAAAAACAGCAAATATAGTTGTCCAGGTCACACACGACCTCTACCACTATCCACAGTGGGAAACAAAAAGATGTAAGATGTTTGAATGAGGATTTATAGATCCTCTTGTTAAGGTTTAGGAGACAGCGTGTGTGTAAATTAAAACTGATGACACACACTGCTCGTAATGTAAAGAAAAAATCACTATGCAAGATATAGAGTTTAAAATGGATCCAGTGACTGCAGTGTAGCTCTGGACTCCTTCGGATTGATCAGAAATGGTTCTGATTCCTCTTCTTATTTTTGTCTGGAAAACAGAGTGTCATCTGCTTGACATCGAAGTTCATATATAGTGAAAATGTAGTCGATGATGTTCTTCAAAATCCCCGTGAATGTACAGAGCTCTTCTTGAGTAAGCATGAGTGTGTATGAGCTTATGTGTCTTCTTGGTCATGCATGTATATATGTATGAGATTTTCTTGTGTATGTCACTTGTAGATCAGTCCTGTATTTCAATTTTTTCTCTTGCAGCAATAGGGACTTCTTTTATTTATGGCACAAACTCTGGCAAAAGAAATGATTTCTTTTTGCAGATACGAGGTACGGTTCCCTGACATCCAACATCATTCATTAAATAAATGATAGAACAATAAAATATACCTAATATGATCGTTGGTTAGATTAAACAAAGATAATGAAATTAAGGCAGCGTTGGATTCTCTAGAATGGTAGATTTGGATATCGGTAGCCTTGTGTCATGGTAGGTCTTGGTATCAGAATCCTCTTGTATCGGTAACCTCTTGTGTAATGGTAGACTTTCTATCAGTAGACTTCATATATGTCGGTAGACTTGATCGGTAGAAGTAGACTTAATGTACCGGTGACCTTTCGTGTAACGGTATCCTTCATGTACATGTAGCTTCCTTGGTGTATCAGTAGACTTCCATTGCTAACTTGTCTATAATGGTAGGCTTTCATAACAGTGACTTGTCTGTATAAGTGATCTACATGTAACGGTAGACTTGTTGTACTGGTGAACTTGATGTATCGGTGACCTTATACAAAATGGTGGACATTACAAATTGGTAGCTTTGTTCTGTAAAGGTGACCACTTGTCTTTTTAAGCATTCTATTCGCAGAATGGGTTAAGTTAGAATATATATCCATCTAGAAACCGAATTCTGTGATGATAATGTAAACATTATAATATATGAATATGTGGATGGTGTACAGAAATACTAAAATAAGTAATTAATCATTAATCAATATATGGATTATCAAACAATAATTGATCATAATTGGGATTATCAAAATATGTGTTCAACTAATTCTCCAATGGGCTCAACACATACATTATATAACATCCCGGACATCATAGAGGTGTGTACATGTTTATAATTTGTTTCAAATCACTTTTTTGGTTATTTATGTTTTTCTCAATAGTTTGAAGGGATTTAGGGATGTTCTTAAGTTTTGAGACATAAAAGAATGGAGGAATAGTAGGTTGGCACCTGGTTGTCGAAAATTTAGGTAAATCATTCGTTGTGGGAGGCCATGATGTGTAATTCTAGATATTGGATTATCACACAGTTGGTTCATGGATTCAAACCATTTTGGGATCCCTACATTCCCATTTAGATAATGTTTTCTTATTCATTCTCTTAGTCATGGGTCACATTGAGTTTTAAAAACTGTGTCAGTAAACTGTGTTCCCCATCCAAAGTTGAAAAAAATTACAATTTTTCCATTTTGGGACTTTAATGCCTCACCTGGTTTTTTCCCCTTCTAACTAAATATTACCCAATAGATGAAATAAAAAACTCAATCATTTCCAAGGGTGCATCTCTCATGATTATATGTCGTTCTACGTGTCCCTGGTTGCGAATCAATGACTCTAGTGAGTCTAATCCTCTCTAATCCTCTATTTTTCATATTAGGGCTTTTATCATGGTAGATTTTCTTCTGAAGCCCCAAATAATTATTTTTCTAGTGGATCCATGGATAAGGATTCAAGGGGTTCTGGAATCCTGATTGTATAATATGATTCAGACTGTGTTATTCAAAAATGCCTCGAGGGATGTTCTACATATTATATTCCTTAGTTTTTAGGATGATATGTGGATATAATATTGTTTTCGTTCTTTCCAAAATTGTGTTCTTGGTTCCATTTTTATGATTTGGTAAAATTGGTGATGAAATTAACACATTTTAAACATTATAGTCTCCATCAGATTCGTGGACAATGACTTGGATGATTTATGGCCACTAATTGGGTGTGTCGACCTTCTCAAAAATGGTTAATAGAGAAAAAGTGCCTATTTTTTGTAATTAACTAAATCATATGATGATCATGTTAAATGGTTTAATTTTTGGTTAAAAATTAATAAAGGACAGTTTTTTCTAGAGGTGGATAATGTTGATGGGATTTTTTGGATTGAAAGGAAATTGGGTTTAATAGAATTTAATGTATATATTACAAATAATTTTACACTTATATTTGGAATCCATAAAGTAGTTAACACAAGGGATATTTTGAAGAAGTTAAATGATTTAATGTGTGGTAATTGTTGAAATATTATAATTATTGATGCATGGAATCGAGTTACAATGGTGAATGAGTTTAGGAATAATAAATGGGAATTTGGTTAAATAGAAATCTAATCTAATTTGTAATGTGATAATTGGTTGATGGATAGATATTGTCACCCATGTTGAGTTTGGATTCATTGTGGTAGTTATATATATTGGTGAATGTGTTATTGAGATGTGGAATGTGTGGTGAATTGGTTATATATATATATATATAAGCATGTGTACATGGTTTGATGTTGGGATAATTAATGGAGGTACCTTCCATGGGTCATGTTGGACTGATGCTCTAACCCCATCAATGAATTCATAGGGTAGGGAGTTGGATTGATGCCTTATGCCCCTAATAGTTTCATTCATTGAGATTACTTGGACAGATTCTCCATGTTAAGTTGTAATTTCTTTTTCCCTATTGATATAGGTACTTGACCGATTCCCTTATGTTAAATTTTGAATATCATAATCCCTTATGTAATGGAAGAAAATTCATAACCCATAGAACAATTGATGATAATAAAAGAAATATAGAAGATGATATAGACATATAAATTGGGTAATGATAGAGATGGTTGATGTAAATATTTTCTAATAATAGCACCCAAACATTATTTCATTTACATTCAATTTGTTTAGTATATGAAAGAACTGTCAGATTATACTAAATATTTTTTAAACACTATTATTAGTGGTCTAATGAGTTTGTACTCATACCCTATTCAGGTAGTTTAGGGGTACCCGAGCAGATTTCATCATTACAGGTTGTGACAAGGGAAAGGTCCCAATGTATAGGAGTTGAGTCATGCATTGTATGTTCATGGGTGAGGTTCCAGACTTGGATTCAATACAATTTTTTGGATTCTATAGTTTGAGTTCATTTCAAGTATTTTTCACTTTGCATTATTAGCATTTCATGAAATTATTTCTCTTAGATATGTTTTGTACCATGTTTTGGGAGATGGTTTTTTATGCATGTGTACTAGTTATTATTGTATTTTTGTGTTATTAAATTTTTCTTTATTATATGGATTACACAGGTATAAAGGGTATAATCTCTCTTTATTTCTTATTTATACCATCACTACTATTCAAAAACATCTTCCATATGGGGAGGCACACATGGGGTTATTTGGAGTCCCGGCCAAAGGCACCATTTATTTCCTTCCATGATGGAGATGTCACATGTGGAATCAGTGGAGGTCTTTTTTATGATATACTATATAGGGATGATAGACATGATTATAAAAAGTTTCATTCCTTGGTAATAAGATTATTATTGGGAGTATATAACCAATGTAAGAGATAAATCCGAAACCACCCCTGATTGGGAATTTTTATTCTTATTGTGTGTTGTTACATTTTAAGATATTTTACCATTAGGTGATGCACCTGTTCTATTATGTGACATTTTTATATTAATTTTCTCATGTATAAAATAGGATAAGGTCATCCATTCATGCATAATATAGTAACCTATGTTTATAGGTGACATAAATCATCGTATGAACAAACATGGGATGGGTTTGGTGGAAAAAGGTTTAAAATGCTTTTGTTCATCTTGAAAAACATGACAAAAAGGACATCTACTTGAATATTTAAATTTGGAAAGGTGGAACTAAAATATTTAAATTTGGTTAAATTATAATGTCTAATGAAGGGGTGTAGATGTGTTAAGATGTTGACGTAAATGGATTGTAACATGAATAATGTGACAAGGAATAAAAGAGCATGTTCTATGAAAATAAATGGATCTAAAATACTTCCCAACATATGAATGTAACTATTTATGTTTGTTTGCTAATGTTATCCTTATCCCCCAGATGGCATGGTCAACGGTAGTGTTGGTAATGGGATGACATACTTTTTTATATTGTAGAAAATGAGTTACTTATATCTAGTATAGAGAATTGTTTCATATGATTGTGAAATCCATATGTCATGTGTTCTGATATTTCTTCATGGATTTGTATGAAAATGAAACCAAATAGATATGTTCCATTTGTGCGATTGGAGGATGTCACTGATAATGCTCCTCCGGATTTGTAGAAAGAGAAACTAGACATTTATGGAAACATGGGAGAAGTGATGTTCTATGATAACATTACTCATTTAATACAAATGAAGGATAGGGACCTAGGTTGAGTTGTGTTTAGAAATATTTTACTTACATGGGAGTTTTAGCTGCAACACCCTCCTACATTTGATTGAGAAGGAATATGCATGGTTACAAAATTATATATATACTGTAAATTGAGGATTTAGTGTCACAAGGAGACAGCTATAGAGAAGATGGTCAAGAATTCAAGTTATATACTCTTAGCCTAGGCTTGTTTTTGGTGGGATGTTCTTGTTCAGACTCTATAATGTTATAGTATAGATTGGAGTCATTTTTAAGATAAGATTCTAAATCAAATTTATCCTAAATCCAGAATGAATAAGAATGTTGTGGAGTTCATGAGGTTTTCGAAAGTGTTTATGACGGTAATGTAATATAAAATTAATTTCACTATCTTGAAACATTTTCATTCTATATCTGGTGGGGGATAAGGTAGTCACGATGCGAACATTCCAATATTAACTTTGGTATGAGATCAATTTTCTGGTGAATATATTTCACATGGAAAGGGTCACTGATGTGGTGCATCAATCCCTTATATAAAAATAAAATAAAAAAGAGGCTTCCAGTACTAGACATGATGTTCTAGTTGGGGGGAACTAGTGGTATGACTTCTAATAGTAAGAATAACCACTTTTTGGGTTTTCACCATGGAGGTGGTGGAGGGAAAACCCATAAAATCAATGTTGTATATCAGGTTAGAGATTGAGTTTGATGCTATCTGTGAGGAAGGATAGGACATGTGAATAGACATTGTTCCCAATGACTAGTTGAGTGACGAGAATACAAAATACTAGGCCATGTTCAGAGGATCTGTATGATCCCACATTAGTTTGGAAATGATAGAGGGCTGATTCCATAGTAGAGTGTAGGTAGGGGTAAGTTACCCCTTACCTGGGTGGTATTTGGAGCTCAATTAGTCATAATAACAATTATTATGGATGTGGTACTCCTATGTGTGAACGTCTATATCATCTAGAAAATATTGCAACAATAACTCTTGTCATGGCCCAGAGTAGAGGTAAATGTCAGCTTCATGTAGTCTAGTCTACACCAATTGGTGCATAGGGTATCCCATGAACTTATCAAGGTATGATACTTGTTTAACCCATGATTTCATGTTTTTTATTCAATATATGTGCCTCGTGATATTTTATTTCTACATAGTGGTAGTCAGCTTGTGTATAATGATGAAGTGTTCGAGTGGGATTTTGTAAATTGATACACCATTATATGTGTGAACAGTGGATATCAGACTGTGTACAGGTTTCACTCTTGAGGTTAGGGTGTACCATTTCATATGGTATTTTGTTGTTCTTGAAATGTCCAGTTTTTTTTATTCTAAGAATGGATTGTTTGGTTTATTCCAAGACCACATCGATTGTTAGTAACATAGGTCAATTTTTATTCATCTAGTGGTATACACTTAAGTCCTTCATAGAGAATCAGATGTTCTAGTTGGTAAGTGGGGCCATTTTTTCAACAGTTTCGGGAACTCACATCCCAGGTGTCTTGTATCATGGTTGATGATGGGGGAGTGGAGTATACTATCTTTTCATTTATGGTTGATTAGTTTCTATATTTGACTCATAATGATTTTATTAGGATTCGTCTCGATAGGGTTTAGGATTTTGTGAATGTGTTCCTACTAGTGGAAGATCCACTTTTCACTCAACCATATTGATTGTCTATGACAGAACATCCAGATCTTATTACCCATTTTGAGGAACTAGATAATAAATGCATCATATATCCTAACACATCTCCATGGTGATATCCAGTGTTGTTCCCTCAATATGGTTGATGGATTTTGAGGATGTGAGTCGATTACAAAAGTATAAATCGTATGAATTTTAGTAATGAATACCCTATTCCTCTAATACTTAATTTTTTTGTCCAGAAGAGTTGTGCTTCTGGTTTTTCAAAAAATTATTTGAGATCTGGGTACATTTAGTTGTGGGTGAGACCTTCATATGTACCACAGACTACTATTAAGAGTATGTATGGGTTGTATGAGTTCTATGTGATGCCTTTCATGTTTAAAAAATATACCTTCTATGATAATGGATCTAATGAATAATACTTTACAACTATACATAGACCAGTTCATAGTTGTCTTATAAAAGACATATTGGTGTATTCTTAAACTCTTGTTGATAATTCCAACTATCACGAAATCATCTAGAGTACACTATGAGGACATGGTAGTTATTCCATGACATCATTATTTCAATTCTGGTTTGATAAAGTATAATTATTTGGTCACATCATCACTGAGTTAGGATTTTCGGTGGATTAATAGAATGGGAAGGCTATGGTGGCTTGGGATCATCCCAAAAAATAATTTAGGTTGAGAGGATTAAGGGTTTGGTCAGTTATTATAGGATTTTAATTAAAGAATTATTCCATTTCGATGTGCCCCTATCTGAATTCACCATGGTGGGAGTTAGGCCTGAGTAGTCTTAGGTGTGAGAGAATGTTTTTCAAGAGTTGAAAAAGTATCTTAGACTAAAAAAATCACAATCCTACCTGATCAAGGTAAGGGAAACCCCTTTTTCTATGATGGGTACTGTGTTGGACCTATAGTTAAGTTAATTCCTAATGATATGGTGGTAGTTTATGGGAAAATATATTTGAGGCCTTATGAAATAAATTACCATATTCCCAATATTGATGTTTACACTATGGTATATTCATAAATATTTTGGTAGGTATTACATGATAAGAGAGAAGTTGGTGACATTTACAGACCATGAAGGACTTGAATAAATGTTCTCTTAGCATGATTTGAATCTTCAACTATGATGATGGGTCATATATACGTAAAGATTTGATTTAGAGTTGGATTACACATTAAGAAAGGGAATAACATTGAAATGCCTTATGTTTGAAGAATAAGAATCATTTTGATCTGTAATCCCGATCCGAATAGATAATGATGTATTATTTTCTAAGATGCACCTAGAGGTGAATAATGGGAACAAGAAGTTATCAGGGGAGACAATAATAGTGGAGTAATTGAATTTGATATGGGAAAAAAGAGTAAAATTGAGAATTTTAAATGATTGTTTATTAAGGAAATACCTAAAGGTGGGGAGTCACCATCGATATTGAAAATTGGTCATTATGGGTTTTTTAGTGTATGTGTTTATGTTCTGAATCTAAAGGGTATGCATAGAAATTTTTTCATGAGTCACATACATCAAAGTGGGAAGTGAATCCTAGTTTGACTATGATGTATTATGAACACTATATGATGTTTTTGTGGCTGAAAAAGAAAAGAATCATATAGGTTTTCTGATGTGATGCCTTACATGTATGCATGTATAGTCTAAGCATCAGTTCCTGTGTGGTTAGACACAATGGTTTTTTATTATAGAATGTCTGAGGAATATTATAAGGATATTTTTTGTAGTGGGACTTCCATGGAAGCCTTATAAGTGTATTTTAGTCTAGATAGTTGTGGAATGGTAGACTAAAATGGCCATTTTCTTGTCGATCTAGGTGACAATTACTATAGATTAGTTGGGTGAGTTATATGTTTTAGAAATAGTGTGGTTTTATGGATTACAATGGACAATGATTTCTGACCAGGATTTGTGTTTCATGTCTCACTTCTAGAAAGGATTAAAAAATTATCTTGGTAGACATGAGTTTTTTAGTATGTAATTTCACCCACAGATAGAAAGGCAGTCTGATCATAACATTTCGGTGATAGAGAACACGTTGAGGGAATGGGTCCTAGATTTTTGTGGTTCATTTAAATAGAACTTCTATCTTATTAATTATTCCAAAAACAGTAGTTTTCTCGATATAATTCATATATAACTATATTAAGTTCTCTATGGGAGGCTGTTTAGATCTTTATTATGGTGGATTGAAGTGGGAGAGTCAGAGCAGTTGTGATTGAGTCTCGTGTAGATGACGTTTTTAAGGGTATTGATAGTTTTGACTATCATGGAAATGGATCATAGTAGGATGTAGTAATAGGCATATTAGATTCATAGACCTCTTGATTTTATGGGGGAGATACTATATTTTAGCATGTGTAACTAAGGATGGGTCACTGTATAATCTTGAGGCAAGGAATAATGGAACCCATGTTTGTGGGGCCATTTCAATTTGTGGAGGGGATCAGGCTGAAGGCATACTGATTATATCTACAATAAATATATAGCAGTATGAACGATTTATTTCAATATTCAAATCTTAAAAAATATTAATATGATCCACCTCATATGATTAATGATTTAGATTTAGTTTTCCTGGAAAATGATCCCTTTTAGGAGTGTTAGGTTCATATTATGGATGACTTCGAGAAAGTCTTGCGGTGAAGTATTACCTTTAGTTTTTGTTATGTGGTGTTATTGTAATATTCAAGACGAATCCTGAGAGAAATAATCCTCTATCTCGACCCAATGTCTAGATCACATTTCTTTAGAAGCTCAGTAATTCTGACAATGGGGAACAATGATGTTCCATTATACAGTTTGGAGGTTGTAATATCTCCACAATTATAGTGGTATAAACTACATTAAAATATGTATTAAATATAATATTTTTGAAAATGAAGAGTCTTCATATTTTTTGAAGGAATTAGGGGATTTTCTAGGGTTTTGGGGATAAAATAATGGAAAATTGTGTCAACATGTTCCAAGAGCGCAGTTGGTGTATGGATGGCACATGACTAAGTAAACTCGGTTATGATGGAGTCCCTGCTATATAGTTCTAGATAGTGGTATAATGCACAGTCATTATATGGTTTCCAAACTACGAAAATATCCCCCAGTTACCATGCATCTCATTTTTTTAGATAGTGTCTGGTGCACAGTTGGCATATGTTTTAGAAAAACATTCATGTCAATTGTGCACCCCATTAATACTAGGAAAAAATTACAATTATTTATATTTTGTATTTTAAAGCCACATCCAATTTTCTTTCCCTTTGTTCTACCTCTAACACTATTGATGAACTCAAATCCCCTAACCTTTTTATGTGTGGTTCTCCCTCAATTTTAGGTCATTTGGAGTGTTGCTGCTACAAATTATAGATCTAGGTGAGTATAATACTATCCTATTTTCTCTTCTCATGATTATGGATTTTTAGGAGATATTCATCCAAATCCATATAACATTCTTTATTTGATGGATCTATGATGAATCCGGAAGGGATGAAAAAATAATTATTTAATGAAATGATTAGGATTGTTTTCATCAATTGATTTGAGTAATGTGGTCTACATGTTATATCCAAATGTTAATATGATAATTTTTTCATATAATTTTGTTATATTTCATTCCCACAAAGTTTTATTCATTATGGTGGTGATATTTGGGAAAATTTATGTCCAAATGAAAAATTTTACCCCTAATGATCCCCATGGGATGCATGGAGGATTATATGACTGATTCATGGACATCCATGGGGTGTGTAGAACATCCCAAACTGGGTTAATGGAAAGGATATGTTAAAAATTGATTTATCATTAAAAATATCACACGATGAACACGTTACATTGTTAGTTTTTCCATTAAGAATTGATAGTGGATATTTATTTTTAGATTTAGATAATCGTTATGTTATTTTTTGGAATAACATGAAAATGGGTTCAATGTAATATAATGTAAACTTGCCAAATGGGTTTTGAATTATAGTAGGAAGGAATAAAGTAGGTTAATACATGGGAAATGATGAATGAGTTATGTGAGTTAACATATAGTATTTTCTTAAAATGATGAATGATTTTATATGTGGAAACTAGTGGAAATGATTAATTATTTTAGGAATAGGAAATAGAATTGGGATACATGGAAATTTAATTTAAATGGTGATGCTATTATTGGGTTATGGGTTAATTTTGACTCCTATGTTGAGTTTGGATGCATTTTGGTGGATTTTTAAATTGATGAATGTGTGAATATGACCTGTTATGTGTGGTGAAATCATTATATATATATATATATAAGAATGTAAACATTTCTTTGGATGTGGGAAAAGGGCATAGGTTCATCCCAAAGTTCTGGATGGACTGATCCCTATTCCAACATAGGAATGCATGATTTAGGGATCTGACTGATTCTATATACACCTAATGGATTCATTCCACAAAATTACATGGATGGACGATCCAGGGTATTCTTCGATGTGTTTATCCATAGTGAGAATATAAATTCATGAATTACCTTTTACTTAATATCGAATGTCATATACCCTTGTGTAAAGGAAGTAAATGACTAACAGATAGAACACAAGATGATAATCAAAACATATGAGAAGATGAATTAAATAGTTATGTATGACTAATGTTATAACTGTTTGAATTAAATATTGTTAACTACTTCCACCTAAACCATCTTTTATTTTCTTGTCCTTGGGTCAGTATTTTCATGCACATTTAGTTTACACAAGTTATTTTTAGACACTATTTTAGGTGTCCTATTATGTTGTACGAAAACCATACGCAGGCCACAATTGGATACCTGAGTAGATTTCATGGATTCAGGTGAGGAAAATTTTAAGGGACCGGGACATGGGAGTTAAGTTAGGATCAGGATGTGCATGGGGGAGGTTGCAGACCTGGAGTAAATACTTTTTATCTAATTCTGTAGTATGCCATTATTGAGGGTTTTGTTCACTTATAATTATTATCAAGACATTACTTGTATACATATAGATATGGTTTGTACATTGTTTTGGGAGATGGTTGTTTATTCATGTTTATTGGTTATTGATGGTTGTTTCTTCTATTCTATTTATTTATATATTGTGGAATACTCTTATATTGATGGTATTTTATCCCCAAAAAGAATATTTAGACCCTCACTGATAGTCAGAAACCTATGGAATATGGGGATGTGTGCTTGAGGTCATGTGTCAATCCAACCCATGGCATTGTTTAGTGGCTTATATGATTGGGAAGTTACACATTTCATGAAAGATAGTCTTTGGAATGTCCTCCCTCTTCACCTCTATATAATAGTATACATATATAATATCCTCCTTAGATAATAATTGGTATCCACATAGCTGGTAATCATTATATAAGATACATGTTATTTATCATGATCTTTTTGGGGTTGTGATTATTAATGACAATGAACACTAACCAATCATTCATAATGATGATGTGGAATTTTTTACCCCATGATTAATAACATTGGTGTATGAAAACTTTATACAGAGTCTCATATACTTACTTCTCCAGAACCACATGTTTGAAAAAAAATAATTATGTAAGAATTCCTATATTTTGGGAAATTGCCTGATATTAGGTTAAAGGAAAATTCAACTCCACATCTTGGAGGAAGATTTGGATATTCATAAAGAAATAATAAATTTATTCCCTTAAAATTAGAATGTATCAACGGTGGTATATTCTTTGGACTCGATAACTTTATCTAGACACATTTTTAAAAAAAGGTATTGATATCTATTATTCTAATGATGTCACTAAACAAGATACATCCTTTTCTGTTAACTTGTATATAATCGAACGTCAATTGATGATATGAATGATGATTTTACTTTCACTTAAATATATGTCAGATATAAATAAATAAAGTCTATTTATGCATATATTTTCCTAAAATTCTACAATAGAATGTATCCTCATGTTTTTGGGATCTTAAACCCTAATATTATGATATGGAGGATTTATATACATTGGATTCAATCATTTTCCATCTTGTTGTTTCTATAAATAACACTATGTCCATTTTTTTATTTTTTTGGAATTATTATATTAAGAATCCATGATTAGAAAGAATTAATAAAACACGAATCCAAAAATAGGTTATATATCTTTTATTTAATAACATTAGTTTATTCTAGTCCTTAATTTATAGGATCTACCTCATCAGTTGTGATGGAAGACGGTTTTCCAAGCTAAATCAAAAATTATTAGCATTGATTATCCCAAAAAAACATATAATGTTGAATTTCAAAAAAATATTATCTTGTTTTTCTGTAATTCAAACATAGTACTTATATATATATATATATATTTACTAGGGAATTTATTTCATCTAATGCATTAGTGGAATTTCCCACTAGTATTCCATAGATATGTTACCTTTCTTTCCACATCTAAATAATTTCCTCACCTCTATTAGAAAATTTCATTGATGATTCTTCATAATCAACTAAAAAATGTGATGTTTAAATTTATTCACACTATTATATATCCCTGTCATTCCACCAGAATGAAACTCAATTTTCCACTTCTTATCCCCATGAAAATTGTGAAATTCACTGATCTTAATTTCAACATTGAGGGCACATCAGGAAATGTCTCTATTGTTGTCAAAGTTATGAATGTCTTATAATTTTCATAAAATCCTTGTCATCTCAATAAAAAATCATTCATCATTACATTGTGGGATAATTACCAAAAATAGGCATATAATCAAACCCTCTTGATATTTGTCTCATATTCCACAATGGATTCCACATATTTTTTCGTAAGGTATGTGAAGTCCCTAACCTATTTCAATTTAATCGCTCTTGGAAAATTTTTATTCAAAAGTATTTTTTGAATCATAGTCCACTCTGTCACATTGATCTCCTACTCATAATGATTATTTTTTGAAAACATAAATCATTGGTCAAATTATCCATTCATAAGATAAATAAACATCTCAATATTATATTTCTGAAAAAATATAATGATGGTGAAGTTCTTTTAAATGGATTTATTCCATCTCTACAGGCTTACCATATATGAAGATCCATTGAATATTACATTTTTTATTTCATAAAGGACTAAATTGAAACACTCTCATTATTAGGGGGATTGAGAAAGTCATTTTGATTCTAATTTCAATAATGAATAAGGATAAATGGACATATCATTATGATATTGATTCATTCTTACATCTGTTTGGGATTTCCATTTGTGCAATCATTACATTATTCTACACATTGGGTTTTGAGATGGTTCTTCTTATTTATAACCATTGACTAGAATTAACAGAAATTTATTGATTATAATTATTAAAATATTAAACATATAAAAGGGAAACTATGAACATTAAATGGATAAGCCATAAATTAACTACATTCTTAACGCTATTAATGACTAGTATTCAATCTATTAATTCCAAGATCTATTTCATAGAATAGATTTTTTTTGTGGAAATTTCCATTTATAATAGTTCATATGGATCTCGTATATTTAAAATAATATATCCCCGCTAAATTATTAATTTTCCTATATAGAAACACAAATTTTCTAGCACTCTATAATGAACAAGTCCATGTAAATGTTCCTGTTTCTATGTTATTACCCCATGTACATCAGTTTTAGAGAATCATCCAATTATAGTATAGAGATATGGATTTATTTACATGGAAATGGGCTACTATATACATTAGTGTAATTTAGGAATGTATTCATATGTATAATATTATACCTGTAGGTTATTCTAGTGTTTTATAATCTAAATATCACAAATTTATAGACATTTCATGGGTACAAATTTGACAACCAACATATTTAAAATACATTAAATGATAATATATTTGATAATAGTACACATTATAAAATACCAAGAAAACATGAAGCCTAATGTATACTAATAGTTATGTTCAAATTGAAATCAACATGATATACATGGATTTCCCAAAAACAATGATGGAGAGATACATCTTGGTAAATATCCATGAGATTAAATACATATGGGTATTCATAAAAAAATGTTTCATGAAAAACAATGGATAATTTTAATGTTTAACAGGGGTGCCTAAATGTCCAATGAAAGCATTAATGGAAGTGAAATATGAATAATTTAACTATGAAATAATAAGGTATGTAAGAGGAATGGGTTAAATTACATCCCAATATAAAAAATAGGAAATCAAGATGAATAATATTAAAAAATTATTGAATAAAGAAAATAATGGGAGGATCCCATACCTTGAAAGTGTGTTTCTAAAATCATTGGAGGAAATTATTAATATGATTTAGAAAAAATGGGATGGTATACATAGGATAAGAAATTGTTTTTTAATTCTAAAATTGTTTTTTGTGATGTTTAATGTGTTGTTCAGTGATTGTATATCAAAAAGTGTGGAGATTTAATTAATAATTTCCAAACATAAGTTTTCAACTCTATAAGATAATCTAATAAAAAACGCAAACCATATAATTTTTTTTCAATTGTTTGTGCCTAACTGGATTGGTTTTCATTATTTAACATTTTTAAGAACCATACTCACAACAATAATAACCTTGGTGATGTGCATGTGATTCATGATCACATTGAATAATAAAATGTAATATATGATTGAGAGGTTTTATTAAGTGTATATAAATTAATAAATTCACATCAAAACTAATTATTTTATATAGATAAATATATATTAGATCTTGGATATATTTAACGTTACATATTACATTACTTTTTAGACATTATGATGTCATAATACACACTATATATTCATATTTTTTTATTTAAACAATATATTCTTCCATGTCAACAATTTATGAAAATATCAATGTTAATTTATTTTGAAATTAATTTTTCAAAAAATATATTAATTTTATTCAAATAATTATTTTTGATTGGAAATGTACACATTTATGTAAAATATAGAAATTTACTGAAAAAAAATAGTCTTTATGAGACATATATAAAATTAGTTTTTTTCATTATAATATATTAAACATTGTATTTAATAAAAAAAATTGGGTAATAATTTAAAATGTAATTTATTATAAAAACACAAGATTTCATATAAATATAATGTCTTTATTGAATCTATAAATTTAAAAAATAAAAAAATATGTGTGTCATTATATCAAAATATATTTTTATCACACACGTCATGTAATAATTTAAAAATAAATATTATAATGTTTTGAATATAATCAATGTTTCATTGAATGTAATATAAAAATCAATACTATTTGGTTCGAGATATATAGCCATTTATTACCCTATTAAATGCATGGAGGGTGAGGTTTGTGATGGAGATATTTTCGTGGGGTGTTTTTGGGATCATGGTTTGGGAAATAAACATAATGAGATTGAACATATATCATATATGATTTCACATTAAATTCTTTTGTTGAATCATTACATGGTCTTGGTAATAAGAAATTCTCAGTAGTTCTATGCCTCATAGAATCTTTGATAAATACGATTTATATAGTATGTTACCACTATTTATGTACATATCTTGTTATATATGGGTCAATTGGAAATATCACAATCACTTATAAACACTACAAATATGATCCCTATTCAACATATATGTTAACACTGATTATGATTCTTACAGTTTTTTAAATACAACAGTATATAAATTTTAGCAGTCTAAAATAACCAAATTATAGCATTTTTTCACTTTTATTATATTAGAAAAAAATTCAGTGATTTATTCTGAAGGATGGGATTTCATTTTTTTAATGTTCATCCTGTTATAGTATCTACGGTAGTAACTTAAATGATATTTAAACATTAATATATGAATGTCATACATGATTATTCATCCAAGAATATGGCATTATCCTATCATTTCTGATAATATATGTATAGTGGAAAATAGGTTTTGAGGAACTCAAAATAGAACTTGTCTAAGTGTTTGGAGACTAAGTCACATCAAAAGTCTATTTTGATAATACTTTGATGACAGGAATGGACAACCACATACATGTAGCCTAATTTCATGAAAAAAAGTAAAATATTTTTCTATATTTTAGGGTCATCCAATGATGAATTTTGTAATGTCCAATAATATACGTAAAATTTATTTTAATTATATGGTATTATTTTGAGACTAAGAAATCTGTCGGAACGTGATTCAGAGCCCTGGAGTGCCCGGAATAATCAACCGAAGTTTTTTTAAACTTTAAATAGCACATGTAAGAATTTTTTCTGAAAATGTGTAATAAAACATAAACGGTTTCCTGGATCCAAAACCTAAGGGCACTGTTGCACTCAGCATGGCAGGTTTACCCTTAGTAAAAAATAAGTTTATTCGGTGCATGCCTCCTGTGGGAAAACCCAAAAATGGCATAACCATAAATATAATCATTAAATAAATTTATTTTATTTTTAAATTGATAATAACTCACGAATGGTTTCTCAGATTAATAATATGAGACAACTGCTAAGCATGTGAGGGTATGCTCTTTTTTGGTAGAGAATAACATTGGCTAGTGTGGGCCACCAGTTAAAGATAATTTTTGGCCATAAATAAAATAATTAAGTGAAAATTATTTTATTATTAAAATCCATAACTTAAAAATGGTAACTCAGAATAAAAATCTGAGAGTACTTTTGGGTTCGTTGGGGAATTTTCTCCTTAGGCGGTTCCTATCATAGATAGCCAAGGGTCGGGGATGAACGTTATTAATTTATTGAAATTTTTTTAACATACGTTTAGTAAACACGTGAGTAGATTTTTCTAACAATTGATCCAATGCTTGTATTAAAAATCTGAATGCACTATTGAACTTGTAGCATCACAGTTTTATTAAGATATTTTTAACATTGACTATAGTGGGTTGAGTGAAGAAGTATGTTTTTTCATTTTTTAGAGGATTGAATAAGATAAATATATTTTATTTTAAGTATCCTCCCACATTTCCTTTTATTTTTTGGAGGTGGGGACCACAAGATGGTTGTCGGGTATATAAATGTTGGGCATTAAATCCCACGTTACAAAAAATGTGTAACCACCCATCCCTTTAATTAATTCGATCCATTAGATCTAAATAAATGAATCGGCACTTAAACTAAGAGATATATTAACTCTTCCTTTGGGATGGGTGTTTGTTTCCATTGGTGAAAGGAGGTGCAGGATCATGAGGTTCTTGATGAAGAATAGATCTCATAATCATGAACCAAAGATTTTCATTCAAGTGGCGTCATTAGAAGCATGTTGCAGGAACGACGAACACCGACCCACCTTCAATCGCGAACATTCTTTAATAGATTTATGAGGTATGGGGTTTAATTTAAAGTATGATAAATATATATTTGACAATTCCTCTTGCTCTTGATTCTGAATGATGATGGACAAACAAACATGGCCATAGATCCGCCCCTAGACCATGATTCTTTCTATTTCATTCATCACACATTCTTCATCCCAAAATAATTAAGTTTTCTAAAAACATAATTTTTTCATTTATTGCGGTATATAGTCGCAGAGATCTCGACTCAAGGATTGTGAATCTGTAGCCGTCTTATTTTTTGGGCTTAAAATGAAGATGTGGCAGCCCACGAAAGGGGTTAAGTGGCGGTGTGATTTCCAGTGTGTACTCAGGGCACGACTCCAGGAAAGGAAGACATTGCGACATGCGCTAGTGAAGGACAGCTAGGAGGTAGTGTCCAAGCTGTGCAGCAGTCTAGAGGTGTCATGGATTGGGTAACTTGAGGTGGTGGTGGTGTTCTGGCCATGTAGAAGAAGAATAAATCATGGGAGAATAAAGATTAGATTGGAGAGACCAATAAATTGAAAGGCGGATAAAATTAAAAATAAAAAATTATAAAATAATAAGGATGGAGAACTAGGTGGAGTAGTTTGGCGCACAACCAGAGGGAAGAAGAATTTGTGCGTGGAATGTGTTTTGGAATTAAAGGTAAAAAAATGGTTAAATAAAAATAAAAATAATATAATAATGATATTATTATTTTTGGTTGAAAAAAAATATTTTGTCTGTAACTTATCTGTGCTAACGCGATTTTGTGAAATGTCTGCAGTAGTGTGACCCTGATTCCAAGAAAGATATTCCGAGTCCAATATTTGATGTATTTATGTGTTTTTGTATCAGGTACCCAAAATGATCATGTATTAAAAGATTTAATATTATTATTAAATCTTTGACACATGATAACTCCTACATGAAACGTCCGATTGACTTGCCGTTAGTGGTGATTTGATCCTGTCATTTATATGGTAGATCAAGTCTAATGTAGGATACACAATTTTGGTTCAAGTCTCTGGTCCATGAAACACCCAATAATATTATTATTATTTTTATTATGGGATCTTTATTATATATATCTCCCTCATACTATGTCATAATGATGTACCATCTCTGTTTTTGTGACCCTGAAATAAAGAGGGATGCTTCAAACCCAATTTTGGATATTTATGTTGAGTTCGAGGCGCGTTCTACATGAGGCATGGTTCATGCATGTTACAGTGAAATGCAAATTTTTCACTGAGTATACATTTTGGAGAAATGGCTAGTCCATATAGGGTGTTTTTTTATATGAATTGTAATGTTGTGATCCATTTTGTTATCTGGTTTCGTTTGAAGTATGGTCGGGTTGGATTGAACACGAATCCAACTGGGCCCTCTACACTAAGATGCATATAGCTTACCGACCGGGTAACCGTTTGACGAACTGTCTGCGGAGTTGGGACCCGTAGAACGAGACAATCATGTTGACATACTAAATTAGAGTTTTTGAAAAAAATAGAGTTTTTCCGAGTTGGATTACATCCAAATCCAATAGGGTCCTTGGTACTAAAATGCATATAACTTACAGATCGGGCATCCGGTTGTCGTGTCGTCTATTTCATTGGAGCCATTACAATATGATGGTCTTTTGTGGTACTCCTTTATAGATCCTAGTGGTGGTCATGGAATTATTGATATATCAAAGGTATGATTCTATAGAGATCGAGAACATTGAGTTGGAGGAATCATGTGGATAACTGTAACATAAAGAAAGAACATCGATCCTATGTGGGTCAGCACTCAGCGAACATGGGTGGGTCATCATATACCGATCCTCTGTGGGTCAGATCCTATGTGGGTCAGTGCTTAGTGATCCTGTGTGGGTCAGTGCATACCGATCCTCTGTGGGTCATAGTGGGTTTGTTACCCATCAATCCAGTGTGGCTCAGAAGCAATGCTACCTAACAAAATAAGATGATATTTCCTTATGACTAATCATATATACTTTTGTAATTATATTATACCTTATTGGGTGCAGATTCACTACAATCATCATGGTGTTACCTTTGTGGTACTTCTATCTTCGTGGTGATACATGTGTGGAACTTCTTCCATTGTTGTTTTGTCTTCGAGGTCTTACATGTGTGTTAATTCTATCTCAGTGGTGTTGCCTTTGTGGTACTTCTATCTCAGTGGTTTTTCCTATGTGGAATCTCTACCTTTGTGGTGTTACCTTTTTGGTATTCTTTCCTCATGAATGAGATTGATATATCTAGATAACGTAGGTATATGTTTGGACATATACCTAAGTAGCATTGAAGAGTTTTTTTTGGTATTTACTTTGTGGGGAACACTTGGAGACCTCTGGGGTCTCGAGGTCCCTAATGAGTACTGTTATACTCACAACTGCAAGGGTTATGCCCGCACCTTGTTGTGTCTTGTGCAGACGACGAACACCATAGATCGAGGATGAGGGAGCCAGGAATGGATGGTACTCATAGGTGGGCTATTTGGCGTGATGTGACACAAGGACTAATGTTCGTGAGTTGTACCTACCCTTCAAGATGGTTCCTTGGTGGATGATCTAGGATATGGTTTTCCCTTTTTTAGTTGAATTTTTATTTTACTTTTTGAACTTGTACTTCTAGTTGGGCTTGTATTCTGGACCCTTTACTTTAAGCAGTATTTTACTACAGGATATTACTTTTTGGTTGCATCTTATTGGATACTAGTATGTGTGTTTGTTTAGGTTTAATGGAAATGTATTCCTGTTATAGGGATATGCCTTTCCAGTGCTAGTCGCCAGCCCCTGGCCTATAGAATGCGTGGTTAGGGAAGTCATGACATAGGCCCCGAGGTATGGGTCGTGACATTGTGGTATCAAAGGAGTCGGTTCTACAAAATTACTAGGACACTAGTCTTTTCTGTGTGGAGCAGTAGTGTTATGTATTTTGAGTGTGGTTTTCAGTTTAGGGATTCTAGTGTTGGTGTTACAGCAGACACATCCATACACCAGGACCCTGAATTATGATTTTTGTCTTTATGCACGAAAACACTAATTTTTTGTGTTTTGGAAATTCTTTTACTAGGTTTCTTTGGATTCAGGTCACCAAGTTTATCTTAATGATTATGGCACTCTGATTCAATATCTGGATAACGCCACTTAGATAGCCATCTCGAATTTAGAGAGAGTACACAATGATGGTCCACCAAGTGATGACGCTCCGGTGTGGGGACCTCTTACTGTGATGGAACCTTCGGTCGGTGTGCCAGATGCACCACCACCCGTTGGGTAGTAGTTTGAAACATATGATACAAATGGATAATGCATGCCTATAGAGTGTGTTGTATGAGTTCTAGTGCCAGAGTCCTCCAAGATTTTGAGTCGAGACCGATCCACAGGTAGTTGAGGACTAGCTAGAGGCTGTGGATAGAGTTTTTCCACCAAGTTGGGACACCATCATATTAGCTGGTGATCCTATCTGTTATTCTTTTTTAATGAGTGACCATGAGGATGGTCTATATAGTGACGAGACTTCAGTACGTGGACCATTTCCTGAGATAGTTCTTTTAGGTAGTGTTTCATCCTTATCACTTCCCATTGGATAGTAGTTACAATACGTTATACTAGTAGAGGAAACATCATGGGTTAGTGACTTAAACATGTTTCATCATCAGATTCCCCTTAGTTTCTAAGTCAAGCCCAACCCACAAGCAGCTAAATATTGGCTTGAGGAGGTGTACAATAAACCATCTAGTCAGGGCACAATTCGTTCAAATGGTTTTCCTATTACAGAGCCTTCGATGTGGCTTAGCAAGACGATGACATGGTTTAGAATACCAAGATCTTACGAAGAGGTGACTTTTCTATGGACAAGCTAGAGAACCTTCTTCAAAGTAGGGGGTATCTTTCCATAAAGTGCTATGGGATGGGAGATCCCTAGAGCTTTTATTACTTCTACATGATGACATGTCGATAGCTGAGTATTCATCATGGCATACCGACCATCTGAGGTACTCTAATAATACAGTACGGTCAGTGCTTAATGGCTTGAACCTCCGAGTGGGGTTTGTTTAGGTACATCCAATCCATCACTATTATTTTATGCATTCATACTTATGTTAGGGTTCTTGAAGGAACCATTGTGTTTGAGATTTATTTGGCTGAGTGAATGAATCCGGTGAATGATAACAGAGGGAAATCAAGAAATAGACACCAGTCACAGAGAACTGGGCGTGTAAAATTTTTCAGGAAGAGGAAGTGTAAAGGATAGATGAATCTACAGGGTTACCGACTTTGAAGAAGATATATGATAGTTTCATGAGGTGGTGTACATTTATACATATAACAACCACCACCCCAATGTGCTCCCCACCATGCTTCGGGATCAGGAGGACAGGACATGGAAGTAGATGCAAGTGGTCAAGGAGTGCGACCCAAGGGCTCTAGGAATGATTCTAGGTACATTCTATGTCTACAACGTGCGACCATATCAATAGAAATAGGTATCAATCATTCCTATCTTCCACAAATCTTGTTAAAGACCAAGAGTTTATGGTTAAAATGTTGACTTGACCCTTACATCTAGAGATAACTTTGGGAGTAGACTCGATAATCACACTTATGACGACGATGTGATATGACCCTTGAGGATATAGATTCAGTTAGAACCTTATGGTGGTGGCGTCAAGTACTTATGACATTAGATTGGGTATGAACTGGACATCCACAGATCATACTCAGATTTATTGTATTTGGAAAAATATTGTGGATTATCAATAATGTTGGAATGGGGTATTCCTTGGTCGGAAAAATAGGAAACCCAGGCAGCACATTATAAACTCATGCACAAGAGGCTGTAGTCGATCACTCTTGATTCTCAAGCCTTACCCACATGGCATCAGGAATTTCATGTTTTCAGTTAACAATAGTAATGGCAGTATTTGGGTACATCTTTTCAATTTATGATTCCAGGATTACATCCTCATAGAGAGAGAGACATCTGCTTTGGATGGGTATTACCAGTATTTTGAACATGAATTCTCAAGGGTAGCGGCACCCATGTCATCTTTGACGAGGAAGGGGGAACCGTTCCAATGGAAAAAAGAAGTGTCAGTAGAGATTTCATAAGTTTATACAGTGATGATGTCCAGAGTTCCTTTCGGTCTATGAATTTGAGATAGTTTATACTCCTATGAAGGGGAATGTGGTAGCATATGCACTCTGTTGAAGCTATGTTCTACAAACACCAAGGGATAAATTAGATCAACTAGTAGTGGTTCAGATATCATTTTTGGATGATGATGGAGAATCTTATCTCCAGTCTATGACTTTCACTCCCCAAATTCCTCAGTGAATTCAGAAGTCAAAGATTAGGATGCTGACTGCGAGGCCTGATGTGCTCAAAAATCCTCAAGACGGTCTCTTGAAAGATTTGTTTAATGTGGGGAGCACGTCAACCTCTTCAATGGATGAACCATGGTACCAGTGATTCTTTGGGAGGAGATTTTTAGGCAGACCATGCCTTCTGACTGGTCTCACCCTGACGAGGATTGCAGAGGTTTGGCTGGGCGGAAAGCTATCATCGATGTTCATCGAACCTTTATAAATTCTCAAAAGAGAAGGTGAGGTGGCATACCATCTATCTCCTTCCCCAAAGATGCACCAGGCTCATAATTGTTTCCATGTGTTGCACTCGAGGAGATGTGTGCATGACCAATCACACGTTATCGACTATGGTTAGTTGAATGGCGACGATGAGGTGACTTTTACGGAGTTCTTTGTGGGGATAAGGGATTGATAGGATTGAGTCTTTAATTTGTGATCGATACCTCTAGTCCACATTCTATGAAAACATGAGAACCTCAGAGAGAGAATATGGGAGTGTGAGGATTAGATTTGTTTTCAGTACCCCAATTTGTTTCCTTAGACTATGTTTTATCATTTGGTGATGAAAATCCATATGGTGGGGAGAACATAATGTCACAGAATTTCCATGTAATTTCTTTAATTATATGAAATTATTATGAGACCATGAAATCTCATGGATCATGATTTCGAGCCCCGTAGTGCCCAGAATTCTCCATAAATATTTGTTAATATTTAAATAAAAAATGTAATCTGTTTCCTGAAAAAGCGGAATAACTCAAAAACGGATGCCTTGATCAGAAATATAAGGGCACTGTTGGGCTCATGATGGTGTGTTTACCCTAGGGGCAACATAATTTTAGTCGGCTAGGGCCTCCTATGGGAAAACCCCAAAATTGAATAAGCATAAATAAAATAATTTAAGAAAGTTTTTTTTATTTTCAAATGCTTATAACTCAAAAATGGTTATTATGATTTAAAATCTGAGACCCCCACTAAGATTTTGAAGCAATGGTCTTTTTAGAAATATAATAACTATGGTCAGCATGGGTCACCGGTGAAAATTAGTTTTCGGAAATAAATAAAATAATTAAGAGACAATTATTTTATTGTTAAAATCCATAACTTATAAATAGTAACTCACATTAAACATTCGAGAGTGTCATTGGGTTATTTTGGACATGTTCTTTTTATGTGGAGCCAAACCTCAACCGGCGTGGTTTGAGGGTGAATGTTATTACTTTATTAAACTTTTCATGAGTTACTTTTAGTAAACGTACGAGTGGCGTTTTCTAACTTGTGAACTAGTTCTCCGATTATAAATCCGAAGGTACGGTTGAACTCACATATTTAGGATTTTCATTAGTGAGGTTTAACCTCGACTGCAGTGGGTCGAGAGAAGATGTTGGTTATTGCATTATTCCTTGTATGATTGAATAAAATAAATATATTGTATTTTATGCATCCTCCCACCATTTCTTTTAATTTTAGGTAGTGGGGACCACAAGAGGGTGTTTGGGCATTCAAATACTGGGAATTAAATCCCCAGTGACACAAAATGTGAAACAACCTATCCCTTTAATTAAAATGATTCATTAGTTCTAAATAAATAATCACCACTTAAACTAAGAGTTACATTAACTCTAACTTGGGATTGGTTGTTTTTTTATGTTGGAAAAAAAGGAGGAGGATCTTAAGGCTTTTTATGAAGAACATATCTCACAATCAAGAATCGAAGATTTTCATTCGAGTGGCTTCATTGGAATATTGTTGTGGGAATGATGGAAACCAACCCACCTTCAATATCAGACCTTATACAAATAATTTACGAGGTTGGGGGTTTAATTTTATGTATGATAAATATCTATATGTTAATTCCTCATGTTCATGATTCTGAATGACAATGGCCAAACAAACATGCACATCGATCCTCACATAGACCATGATCCATTCAATTTCGTTCATCGCGCATTTTCCGTCGCCAAATAATTAATCCCACTAAAACATAATGTTTCATTTAGCACGTCATACGGATGCAGAGATCAAGACCTGAGGATTGTGAATCTGTGGTCGTCACATTTTTCAGGCATAAAACGAAGTTGAGGCGGCCCAAAAAAGGAGTGACATGACAGTGTTATTTCAGGCGTGTGTTCAGGGTGGGACTCCAGGAGAGGTAGATAGTGTGACGTGCAGTATTGAAGGACAGTTGGGAGGTAGAATTAGGCGGTGCAAAAGTCTGGAGGTGTTATGGATCTTGTACCCGGAAGTGGTGGTGGCGGTCTGGTCGTGGGGAAGAAGAAGGAATCATGGGAGAAGAAAGATTAAGTTGAAGAGAAAAATAAATTAAAAGGGGATAAAATTAAAATAAAATTAATATAAAATAATAAATATGGAAAACATGGTGGGGGGAGTCCATCACCCAATAATTGGGAAGAATAATTTCTGTGCAGAATGATGGTTGGAATTGAAGGTAAATAAAAAGGTAAAATAGAAATAATAATAATATAACAATGATATTATAAATTTTGGTTGAAAACCCATATTTTTTCTGTAACATATCCGTGAAAACTCGTTTTCAAGAACCGTTTGTGGTAGTGCGACCTTGATTCCAAGAAAAATATTCCGATACTAATATTGGATGATTATTTCAGGTTTTTGAATCGGGTACCCAAAATGCTTGTGAATTAATAGATTTAATATAATTATTAAATCTTCAACCTTCCATAATTTCTGTGTGTGACGTCTGATTGAATTTCCATCAATAGTGATGTGATCCTGTAATTAATACAATCGATTCATATCTAACATTGGATACTAAATTCGGGTTCATGGATCAGGTCCACAAAACACCCAATAATAACAATAATAATAATAATACAAGATCTTCTATCCGATATATCTCCTTGATACGGTTTCATAATGATGAACTGTCTTTGACGTTGAGACCAAAAAATTAAAATAGATGTTTCCAAACCAATTTTGGATATTTATGTTGAGATTCTGGAGTAGGCCTCATGAGGCTTGGTTCACGCATGTTGCTATGAAATGAAACAATTTCACAGGGTATCCGTTTTGGACAAATGGTTAGACCCTCTTGTGTGTTTTTCTGTTTTAATTGTAACAGTGTGACCCATTTTTTTGTCTGGTGATGTTTAAAGTACTATTGGGTTTGATTGAACACGAATCCAACCAGGCCCTCAGAACTAAAATTCTTATAGCTTACAGACCAAGGGGCTATTTTATGAACCATCTATGGTGTTAGGACCCTTAGAGTGAGACGGACCTTTTTACTTACGACATAAGTGATTCGGAGAAACATGGAGTTCGTCTGGGTTGGATTGCACCTGAATCCAACCAGGCCCTCGGTACTAAAATTCCTATAACATACAGACCAGGTGTCCGATTGACTTACTGTCAGTGGTGATGTGATCCTGTCATTAATACTGTTGATTCAAGTCTATTGTTGGATACAAAATTATGGTTTGTGGATTTGGTCCATGAAACAACCAATATTTTTATTATTATTATTATTAAGGGATCTTGTATCCCACATATCTCCCTGACACAGATTCGAAATGATGATCCATATCTGACGTTGTGACCCTAAAATTAAGAGGGATGTTTCAAAACCTATTTTGAATATTTATGTTGAGGTCGACGTGCGATCCCTATGAGGAATGATTCATGCGTGTTGCGGTGAAATGCGTCCTTTTCTCCATGTATTGATTTGGGAAAAACCGATAGTCCATCTCGTGTGATATTTCATGTGAATCATAATAGTGTGACCCATTTGGTTATCTGGTTCCATTTGAAGTTTGTTCGAGTTGGATTAGAAATGAATCCAACAGGGCCCTTGGCAGAAAAATGCCTATAGCTTACCGACCAAGTACTCGTTTAACGAACCATATATAGTTTTGGGAACCATTGAGTGAGATGATACTTTTGACATAATCTAATAGAGTTTCAGAAAAAAAATTGAGTTTTTCCGGGTTGGATTTCACCCAAATACTACTGGGGAATCGGTTGTAAAATGCCAATAACTTACAGACTGGGCTTTTGGTTGAAGTGGCGTATATTGCATTGGAACCCATACGATATGGAGGTCTATTGGGGAACTTATTTGTTCAGATTAGTTGTAGTTTTGGTATGACCGGTATATTGAGGGGAAGATTCTATATATCTCGAGTGCACCGAGTGTGAGGGATCCTATAGTTTGATGTAACGTGAAGAAAGAATATCGATCCTGTGTGGGTCATCACTCAGTGTTCCTATGTGGTTCAACGCATACTAATCTGGTTGGGGCTAATCATGTGTGGGTTAGTGCTCAGCAATCCGATGTGGGTCATTACATAATGATATTGTGGGGGTCAGAGGAGTTTATTTACCAATCAATCCAGTGTGGGTCAGAAGCAGTGCTACATAATAGAATAAGATGATATTTCCTTATGACTAATCATCTGTAATTTTTTACTGATTTTATACCTGATTGGGAGTTGATTCACTTCTATCATCATGGTGTTACCTCTATGGTACTTCTAACTTCTTGGTGGTACCAATGTGGTATTTCTACCTTTGTGGTGTTGTCTTCGAGGTGTTAAATGTGTGGTAATTCTATCTCAGTGTTGTTACCTATGTGATGCTTCTATCTCAGTGGATTTACCTGTGTTGTATATATACCTTGGTTGTGTTACCTTTGTGTTATCTTCCACTAAAAATGGTATGGGTATATATTGACAACATAGGTATATGTCTGGGCATATACCCAGGTAGAGTAGATGTCTTGATTTGTGGTATTTCTATTATGAAACATTAGGAGACCTTTGGGGTCTCGAGGTTCCTATTGAGTATTGTTATACTCACCCCTGCACGGGCTAGGCCCACACCTTGTTGTGTCTTGTGCAGGCGACGAACACCATTGATCAAGGATGAGGGATCCATGAATTGACGGTACTCAGAGGTGGATTATTTGGCATGATGTGATGTAGGGACTACTAATCATGGGATGTACCTACACCTTAGGTATGATTATTGGTGGATGATCCATGAGCTATTTTCTTCCATTTTTCAGTTATATTTGTACTTTTCTATTGTACTTGTACTTCTTGTTGGGCTTGTATTTCAGCCCCATTACATTCAGCAATCTTTTACAACCTCTAATTTCGTTGTGGTTGCGACTTGTTTTTGTACTAGTGTGTGTGTGTGTGTGTGTTCATATTTATAGTAAATTCTTTCCAATTATGGGGATACGCCTTTCCAGTGCTAGTCTACAGCCCATGGACAATGAAAGGCGGGGTTAGGGAAGTCATGACACAGGCCCCGAGGTATGGGTCGTGACAATGTGGTATCAAAGGAATCGGTTCTACCAAAGTACTATGATACTAATATTTTCTATGTAGATGAGTAGTGTTATGTGTTTTGAGGGTGGTTTTCAGTTCAGGGAGTCTAGTGTTGTTTTGGTGGCCGAAGTATCCATACACCAGGACCCTGAATTCTGATTTCTGGATCTGTGCATGAAAACACTGATTGTTTGTGTTTGGGAAATTCTTTTCATAGGTTTCATTGGATTCAACTCACCAGGTTTATCTTAATGATTGTGGTGCTCTTATTTTTTATCTGGATACCACCACATAGACAGTCATATTGTATTTATAAATCGTACATGATGATGGCCCACCAACTGACGAAACTCTGGTGTGGGTCCCTCTTACTATGTTGGAACCTTCAGTTGGTGTACTAGCAACACCACCACCCATTGGGTAGTAGTTTGAAACATATGATAGAAATTGACGATGAACGTCTACTGAGTGCATTTCATGAGTTCCAGCGGAAGTGTCCTCTAAGATTTTGAGGCGACACAGATCCCCAGGAAGCAGATGACTAGCTAGAGGTTGTGGCTAGAGTTTTTCCACCTAGTTGGGACACCATCCGATTAGATGGTTATCCTATTTGTTATTCTATTTCAGTGAGTTTCCATGAGGATGGTCTGGATAGTGATGTGGCATTAGAACGTAGACCGTTTCCCGAGATAGTTATTTTGGGTAGTGTGTCTTCTTTATCGCTGCCCATTAGTCAGTATTTACAATTGGTGGTACTGGTAGAGGACACATCATGTCTTAGTATGTTACATATGTTTCATCATAAGATACCCCTCATGTTCCAAGCCATGATCAACCCATAGGAGGCTAAGGACTGGCTTGAAGAGGTGGCCAGGAATCCATCTAGTCAGGGCACCATTAGATCAAATGGTTATCCAATTAGAGAGCCTTCTATGTGGCTTAGCAGGACGATGAAAGGTTTAGATTACCCAGATCATATGAAGAGGTTACTTTTCTATGGACAAGCTTGAGAACCTTCCTCAAAGTAGGGGGTCTCTTGCCTTAAAGTGATAAGGGATGAGAGTTCCCTAGAGCTTCTACGACTTCGGCAGGATGACATGTCGGTAGTTGAGTTTTCATCGTGGCATATCGCCCATCCGAGGTACTCTATAAATATAATACGGTCAGTGCTTCATGACTTGAACCTATGATTGGGGTGTGTTTAGGGACATCCAAGCCAACACCATTCTTCTATGCATTCTCTCTTATGTTAGGGTACTAGAATGAACATTTGGGGTTGAGAGTTCTTTGGCTGAGTGAATGCATCTAGTGAATTATAATAGTGGGAAAACAAGAAATAGACACCAGTCTCAGAGACCTGGGAGTGTAAAATTTATCAGTAAGAGGAAGTGTAAAGGACAGATGAATCTATAGGTTTATAGAAAAGGAAGATGAGCTAGGAGAGTAGCATGAGGTGGTGTTCATTTCTACATCTTAAAATTACCACCCCAGTATGGTCCCCACCATGCTCAGGGAGTAGGAGGACAGGACATGGGAGTAGATGCATGCGGTCAAGGAGTGTGACCGAAGGGCTCTAGGAATTATTCAAGGTACGGTCCGTTTCTACAACTCGTGACTGTATCAATAAAAATAGGTACCAATCATTCCTATCTTCCACAAATCTTGTTCAAGACCTAGAGTTTTTGGTTAAACCATTGACTTTACTCTTACATTTGGAGATACCGTTGGGAGTATACTTGATAATCACACTTAAGTTGGTGGTGTGATATGACCCTTGAGGCTATAGATTCAGTTGGAACCTCATGGTGGTAGAGTCGAGGCCTTAAGACATTAGATTGGGTATGAACTGGACATCCACAGTTCGTACCCAGATTCACTGTATTCGAAAAAAGTTTTTGGTTTATCAATAATGATGGAATGGGGTTTTACTTGGTCGGAAAAATAGGAATCTGAGACAGCACGTGATAAACTCATGCATAGGAGGTTCTAGATGATCACTCTTGATTTGCAAAGCCTTAACCACATGGAATCAAGAGTTTTGAGTTCTCAGTTAACAACATTAGTTGAAATATTTGGGTACATCTTTTCAATTTATGATTCCAGGATTACATCCCCGAAGAGAGAGAGACTTCCGCTTTGGCTGGGTATTACTAGTGTTTTGAACATGACTTCTCTAGGGTAGAGGCACCCTTTTAATCTTTCAAGAAGAAAGGGGAACCTTTCTTATAGAAAAGAGAATTTTTAGAAGAGATTTTATAAATTTAGAAAGTGACGATGTCTACAGTTCCTTTCAGACTGTGACTTTGAGATAGTTTATACTCCTGGGAAGGGGAACGTGGTAGTAGATGCACTCCTTTGGAGCTATGGACTACAGCTACTGAGTGAGGAATTAGATCAACTATTCGTGGTTCTGATATCCTTTGTAGATTATGATGGAGCAGCTTACCTCTAGTCTATGACTTTCACTCCCCCAATGCCTCTGCGAATTCAGGAGTCGAATATTGGGACGATGACTGTGAGGCCCGACGTGCTCAAAAATCCTCAAGACGGTCTCTAAAAAGATTTTCTGAATGCGGGGAGCAAGTCAACCTCTTCATAGGTTGAACCATGCTACTAGTGATGCTTTTGGAGGATATTTATATGGAGACCGTGTCTTCTGACTCGTCTCACCCCGACAAGGATTGTAGAGGTTTAGTCGGGCATAAAGCTATATTCGATGGCCATCGGACCTTTCTAGATTCTCAACAGAGTGGGTGAGGTGGTATACCATCTATATCCTTCCCCATATATGCTCCAGGTTTATAATTACTTCCATGTGTCGCTGCTAAGGAGATGCGTGCATGACCCATCACACTTTATCGACTAGGGCTAATAGATTGCTGACGATGAGGTGACTTTTACAGAGTTCAGGGGGGGATAAGGGATTGACAGGAGGGAGTATTTAATGTGTGATCGATACCTCTGGTGCACATTTGCTGACAACACGAGAACCTACAAGAGATCACATGGGAGAGGGGGTCTCATATTCGTTCTTAGTGCCCATTTGTTTCCTTAGTCTATGTTTTATCTTTTAGGGATGAAAATCCCTATGGTGGGGAGAATATAATGTCACAAAATTTCCATGTAATTTTTTTAAATTAAATGGATTTTTTTGAGACTGTGAAATCTGACGACGCGTGATTCTGAGCCTCGAAGTGTCCAGAATTATCCATCAATGTTTTCTTAATCTTTAAATAGAACATTTAAGTCATTTTCCTGAAAAAGCATAATAACTCATAAACGGATGCCCATATTAGAAATATGAGGGCACCTTTGGGCACATTATGGCGGGTTTACCCTAGGAACAACTTTATTTTAGTCAGCTCAGACAAATTTTGGGAAAACCCCAAAATGTAATAATCATAAATAAAATAATTAATGAATGTTTTTTTAATTTTTAAATTCTTATAACTCACAAACGGTTATTTGGATTTAAAATCTCAGACCCCCACTAAGATTTTGAAGGAATTCTCTGTTTAGAAATATAATAACATTGGTCGACATGGGTCACCTATCAAAATTAGTTTTTGGATGTAAATAAAATAATTACGTGACAATTATTTTATTGTTAAAATCCGTAAATTATAAATGGTAACTCATATTAAAAATCTGAGAGTGTCGTTGGGTTCTTTGGGGTGCGTTCTCATTAAGTAGAGCCTATCCTCAACCGACACTGGTTGGGGGAGAACGTTATTAATTTATTGAAATTTTCTTAGGGAACCTTTAGTAAACATGCAAGCGGCGTTTTCAAAATTTTGAACCTGTGCTAGGATTAAAAACCCGAAGCCACCATTGAACTCGCAGCGTCATAATTTTCTTAAAGGATGTTTAAGCTCGACCGTAGTGCGTCGAGAGAAGAAGTTAGTTATTTCATTTTCCATGTAGGATTGAATAAAAAATATATATTTTATTTTATTTATCCTCCCACCATTCTTTATAATTTTTTAGTGGGGACCACAAGAGGGTGATCGAGCATTTAAATGCTGGGAATTAAATCCCCAGTTACCTAAAATGTGAAACCACCTATAACTTTAATTAAAAGGATTCATTAGTTCTAAATAAACAAATCACCACTTAAACTAAGAGTTATATTTACTCTTCCTTTGGGTTGGGTGTTTGTTTCTATTGGTGAAAGGAGGAGATTTATCATGAGTATCTTGATGAAGAACATATCTCACAATCGAGAACATAAGATTTTCATTCGAGTGGCGTCATTGGAATATTGTTGCGGTAACGATGGACACCGACCCACCTTCAATAGAAAACCTTTTCCAACGAAATTATGAGGTAGGGGATTTAATTTTTATGTATGAAAAATATCTATTTTTTAATTCCTCTTGTTCTGGATTATCTACGCCGATGGCCAAAAAACATGGCCATTGATCCGCACGTAAACCATGATCCTTTAAATTTCGTTCTTCACAAGTTTTTCATAGAAAAATAATTAAGATAACTAAAATATAATGTTTCATTTATCACGGAATACAGATGTGGAGATCTAGACCTGAGGAACATGAATCTATGGTCGTCACATTTTTCGGGCTTAAAACAAATATGCGGCGGCCCACAGAAGGGGCAATGTTTCGATGTGATATCAGGTGTGTGTTTAGGGTGGGACTCTAGGAATGGTAGACAGTGCGACATGTGGTGATGAAGGACATTAGAGAGGTAGCATCTAGGCGGTGCAACAGTCTATAGGTGTTTTGGATCTTGTACCCAAAAGTGGTGGGGCAGTCTTGTCATTCGGAAGAAGAAGAAATCATAGGGGAAGAAAGATTAAATTGGAGAGAGAAAGAAATTGAAATGAGATAAAATTAAAATGAAATTAATATAAAATAAAAAATATGGAAAACATGGTTGGGGGAGTCTGGCGCGCAACAAGAGGGAAGAATAATTTTTGTGCAGAATGATGTTTGGAATTAAAGGTAAATAATATTGTAAAACAATAATAATAATAATATAATAATGATATTATAAATTTTGGTTGAAAACCCATATTTTTCCTGTAACGTATCCATGAAAACTCGGTTTCATAAACTGTATGTGTTAGTGGGACCTTGATTCCAAGAAAAACATTTTGGGTCTAATATTGGATGACTTTTTCTAGTTTTTGGATCGTGTACCCAAAATGCCAGTGAATTAATATATTTAAAACAATTAATAAATCTTCGACTCGTCATAACTCTTGTGTGCAACATCTGATTAAATTTCCATCAATGGTGATGTGATCCTGTAATTAATATGGTCGATTCAAGTCTAATGTTGAATACTAAATTCTTGTTCATGGATCATGTCCATGAAAAAACCAATAATAATAATAATAATATTTCGAGATCTTTTATTCGACAAATCTCTCTCATATGGTGTCATAATGATGAACCGTCTTTGACGTTGCGACCCTAAAATTAAGATGGAATTTTACAAACCAATTTTCGATATTTAAGCTAAGATTGTGGCATGGGCCCCATGAGGCATGGTTTGAGCGTGTTTCTATGAAATGAAACTATTTCACAGGGTATTCATTTTGGACAAATGTGTAGTCCATCTTTTGTGTTTAGTTTTGTGAATTGTAACAGTGTGACGCATTTTTTTTATTTGGTGACGTTTAAAGTACTGCTGGGTTTGATTGAACAAAAATCCAACCGGGACCTCAGAACTAAAAATCTGATAGCTTATAGAACAGGTGCACTTTTTACGAACCATTTACGACATTGGGATGCTTAGAGTGAGACGGTCTTCTTGACTTACTTCATAAGTGAATCTGAGAAACTTGGAGTTCGGCTGGGTTGGATTGCACCGGAATCCAACCAGGCCCTTGGTACTAAAATTCCTATAACATATAGACTAGGTGTCTAATTGACATGATGTCAGTGGTGATGTGATCTTGGCATTAATAAAGTCGATTCAAGTCTAATGTTGGATACTAAATTCTGCTTCATGGCTTGCTTCCAAGAAACAGCTAATATTATTATTATAATATTATTACGGGATCTTGTATCCCACAAATCTCCCTCACATAGAGTAGAAATAATGATCCATATATGGCACTGTGACCTTGAAATTACAAGGGATGGTTCAAAACATATTTTGGATATTTATGTTGAGGTCGAAGGACATTCCCTAGGAGGCATGGTTTGTGCGTGTTCCAGTGAAATGAAAATTTTTTCCCGGGTATTCATTTTGGACAAACAGGTAGTCTATATCATGTGTTATTTCCTGTGAATCATAATAGTGTGAACCGTTTGGTTATCTGGTTTCTTTTGATGTATGGTCGGGTTGGATTGAATATGAATCCAACAGGGCCCTCGGCACAAAAATTCCTATAGCTTATCGACTGGGTACTCATTTAACGAACCGTCTACAGTATTTTGAAACATAGAGTGAGATAATCCTTTTGACATAATCCATTAGCGTTTCAGAAAATCTTTGAGTTTGGCCGATTTGGATTTCACACAAATCCAACTGGGGAATCAGTAGTAAAATGCCTATAACCTATAGATTGGGATTTTGGTTGATGTATCGTCTATTGCATTAGAATCCTTACGACATGATGGTCATTTGGGGTACTTATTTGTTGAGCTTAGTGGTAGTTATGGTATGATTGGTATATTTAGGGGAATATTAACATAGCTCGATCACACTGAGTGTGAGGAATCCTATGGTTGGATATAACGTGAAGAAAGAACATCGATCCTGTGTGGTTCAGCACTCAACGAACTTTTGTGGGTCAGTGCATACTAATCATGTGTGGGGCATATTCTGTGTGGGCTAGTGCTCAGCAATCCGATTTGGTTCTGTGCAAAACAATACTATGGGGGTCAGAGGGGGTTAGTTACCAATCGATCAATTATGGGTAAGAAGTAGTACTACATAACAAAATAGGATGATATTTCCTTACAACTAAACATCTATAATTTTGTACTTATGTTATACCTAATTGGGAGTTGATTCACATATATCATCATGATGTTACCTCTGTGGTACTTCTATCTTCGTGGTGGTACCTATGTGGTACTTCTACCTTTGTGGTGTTGTCATAGAGGTATTACATGTGTGGTAATTCTATCTCAGTGTTTTTACCTGTGTGGTACTTCTATCTCAATGGATTTACCTATGTGGTATCTATACCTTGGTTGTGTTACCTTTATGTTATCTTCCCTCAAGAATGATATGGGTATATCTTGGAAACATAGGTATATGTATGGGAATATACCTAAGTAGAGTATAATTCTTGCTTTTTGGTATTTTCTTTATTGAACTATAGGAGACCTATTGGGTCTCGGGGTCCCTACTGAGTATCGTCATACTCACCCCTGCATGGGGTATGCCCACACCTTGTTGTGTCTTGTGCAGGAGACGAACACCATTGATCAAGGATGAGGGAGCCAGGACTTGATGGTCCTCATAGGTGGATTATTGGGCATGATGTGATGTATGGACTATTAATCATCATATGTACCTACACCTCATGTAAGATCTTTTGTAGACTATCCATGAGCTATTTTTTCTCTTTTTCAGTTTTATTTGTACTTTTCTGTTGTACTAGTACTTCTTGTGGGGTTTGTATTTTGGCCCCATTACTTTCGAAATTCTTCAACTACATCTGATTTCTATTTGGTTCCATCTTTTTTTCATACTAGTATGTGTGTGTGTTCATGTTTATAGGAAATGCCATACCATTATAGGGATGAGCCTTTCCGGTGCTAGTCGCCAGCCCCGGGCCTACGGAAGGAGGGGTTAGGGAAGTCCCGAAACATGCTCTGAGGTACGGGTCATGACAAATGGTACCATTATATATTAGATGATGTAGTAAAGTCATTTATAAAGTCAATTTAAGTTGATAACAACCTAGAAACTGAGATTAAAATTAAAACGTTATTGGGTTAAGCTCTGAATTGTGTCATTTAATGCCAATGTGTATCCTAAAATGAAAATATTGAAGTAAATCATGGTAATATAAAATTTATATATAAGGATGTTACTTGTGGTTGATGAAATATTAGGTGGTGTCACAATTTGTATTGTTATCATATGAAAACCCACATGAATGAGTAAATACTGGGTCATTAGGATTGAAACCAGTGGGATTTACAGATGATCCTAGAATAGGGAATTTGGGTATCACTTTGTTTTTTGTGTTTGGAGGAATCCTGTTTAATTTTTTTATATATATTTAAGAAATTTGTTTTTGAATATAGGTTGGGTGAGTCACAAAACTATGATAGGACAACATAACGAAAAAAATAATATATTTTAGTGACATAACACCCCAATGGATAGAAATCATTCATATTGGTTACCTTATCTTATGTATATCAATACATTGTATGAATTGAGACATTTTTAAATAAAAACACTTGGGATGTACTACTTTGAGTAGTTTAAAATATTTTTGGGTGGAAACTTAAAAAAAAATTAGGTCTTATGGGTTGGAAAATATATCATGATGTTTAATGATATGTAGATAGGACCTGGGTGACATGTTTTTTAGGTTTATATGATATGTATCATAATTTGGAGAGATATTCTTCATTTATATGGCTCATTCATATATTAAAATTACATTTCGTTAAAAATAAATGAATGAGTATAACATCATTCACTATAATAATGTCTACATGTGAATAAAATTTGGGACTACTGATAGTAGCATGGAAGAACCATATATCATGTATTCAAAGGTATTGAAAAAATATTTATTAGAAAAATCCATGTTATTGGAAAATGAGAACAAGTGTAGCATAAAAAATAGAAGTCCCAATTACAAGGATATGAAAACATGATGTGGATGGAGATTTACAACTAGGACTTGGATGGAAAACCCAAATGTAACTACACATCTTGGGTCATTAAGCCTCAACCCACACATAGTTATTATATAGGACATGTATTCTTTCATAGTTGAGGTGGATCATGTTTTTATTATTGGATAAGATATCCATCGACAATTCTTCTCTGTGGAAATAACATGAATCCATATGTAAACTAATAACTTATATTGGGTTGAGTAATTTTAAATAAGGTATTTATGGAATAATGTTTTATAAAGAGTTTAATTTCATGTATTCTGGACCAGATGTTATAGTTCGTAACCTCATATGAATATAACTATAAATTTTTTAGTTCAAATTCTTATGGAAATTCCCTATCCGTGGGGATCAATAGTGATCCAGATCATACATAATATGGGATATATTAATATTAATGAAATTTCTATTTATAGAAATATTTGGGAGAATAATTGTTCAAAAATATTTATATGATGCTTGGATTTGAGTGTAATTTGTATATGGGCCCTTATTTTGTTATATACACATCAGTAATCATCAATTAACGATAAGAATCAATCCAAATGTATTTTTCCATGGAAACCCACCTACATATCAATATATTACATAGGGAGACATTGTTTCTCTATATAATATCATGGATAAATAGTACTTCATTTGAGATATCCTATATAGATATAGATGAAAAGTAAAATAGATTAAATTAATTGAGTATTAATATCAATCCATGAAGGAAAAAGGGCACATCATTTCCATGAATGATCCCAACATTATGAAACTATTTTAGTTAAAAGGGTTTTTTCTAAACCCAACATGGGATTATTGGTAATGATATATAAACTAATGGGAATCTTATATGGATATGGGTCTCATGTATAGAAATTATCACACATAGAGTATTCCACTTTATGTTGTTTAAGCTATTTCATTATGAATGAAATTTCTTATATTATAACACTATCTAATAAAGATATGGTTGTTTTAGTTTATATTCAAGTAATGGGGACTATTATATTGAAATGAAAGTATGTTTTAGCTCATATTAAAAAATAATATCACATAGTATTAATATAATTTTAAAAAAATACTAGTTTCAAATGAAAAAGGTATCTTGAATTGTGAAAAAGTTGAATGTATAGTTTAAATTCAATTTTGGGTTGGTTATTATAGTTTTTCATCCACTATATTTCATATAAAAACTATAATCAAGTCACATGTAGTCATCCTAAAAAACGTTATGTCACCCTTTCATATAGTTTCATACCATCAAATAATATGTTATTTAAAAATACCCAAGGTGAATGACGATACCATATACTGAGTGGTTATTTAGTATAGAAAAATTTATAGTTGGGGTTATGCTGAGAGTTAATATTATTATTATGAACCCCATGGTAATTTGAACTAATTAATACATGGTTCTTGGAAGAATGTATCTCAACATCGATATGTATTATGTATATAAGTGTATGTTAAAATGTAACAGTTACCTTGTAATAGAGGGAAAGATGAGACTCCAAGTAAATTGGTAATGGTTTCAACACTGACATATAGTAATTGTGTATGGGAGATATGTATAAATAATTAGGATGGGATGTCCTGGAATCACTATGTATATTGAGATAATAACATTAAATCCCCAAATAGTTCTTATATAGATTTATACATTAGCTCAGTTCATTTTAATAAGTATATGAAGGGAATGATAAATTAAAATTACAAAATTAATTAGATTATTTTGAAAAAATGATGTTTCCAAAAAATATATCGGTCCAATCAATTTTAAATTTCATGAAATATAGACCATATGTGGTGAAATTTAATTCCACATGTCATGAAACCAAATTCCATGTAGATAAAAATCATACTACTGAGATGAAATTATCAACCATTTAAAATTAATTTTACTTGTAATTAATTTATTTGTTGATTATAGTCATATGGCTTTAACTGATGTGATATCATCATGTATATAAACAAATTATTTCCTTATTAAATTTTAATTATGGGTGATAATGATACACTCACTATATATTCTGATCATGTGATAATATTCTCTAGATTTAGACCATTTATAATATAATGGTCAACCCATTTCAGCTCTATTTTGGGGTTTCCTTCTATGGTATCGATGGAGTTCACAAAGCCAATATTGGTTATCCTTTGAGGAATGTCTGACATAGTTTTAATATATTATATATTAAATCACTATTTTAAACACTTTCAGATTGAGTTTCTCAAACCCATCAAGATAATTCTAAGACAAATCGTCATTATAAAAATTATATGTGATGGAGATTAAATAATAGGGTAGAAACAAAATTATAGAAGAAAATTTATATCCTATTTAAAAAATATATATATATGGGGTCCCCGACATAGAATTATCGAATTTTATGAGATTGGAAAATGAATAATGAATCAGATTATCTACAAAATACTTATTTTCCTTTTATACCTTTTACTGAATGATATTATATAATTTTTTATTCACGTAATCTATCTACCGAGAATCTAACACAATGTAAGATGTTAATTTGTTTTATAAATTTGTTTTTGTTTTAGATATTGATTTTCCCAACATTAAGAGAAAAAATTATGGTAATCCATAAAATTTTTTTATGAAGATCAAAAAATCTTGTAATAATATTACTCATCATGAATATGATAATCTCATTTTTGGTAACCTCTATGTGGGTTGTAGGTTCAACCCACATTGAGAATTAACTTATTGTATTGAGAATATACTGGAAGTAACTGGTTGTAGCTAGGGAATATTTCTCTATTAATAAATTCCCCATAAGGAATTTTTTTTGGAGTTTGGAGAGATTGGAAAAATTTCTAGGGTTGATGAATTAAATTGGAATGTATTTGAAAATATTTTATTTTATTTAGTATCATCTTGTACTCTTTCATTATCAATTTCTAGTAATATTTGAGCCTCGTGATTTTATGGGAGTTCTTGGCACCTGACTAGTGAACTCCAAAAGACCCACTATTTACATATTGAATTATTGTAACTTTTTCTCTTAATTTAATACATATGATGATGATTCTTATAAGTCCACTCTTATAGAAAATTTTCTATGAATTCAGATCACCAAATATGGATAATTGACAACATGCAACCATATCTAATACTTCATGGATGCATTTGAGGGTAATTGCACTTTATTGTATGTTTACTATAGAGGGAATACATTTCAATATGGATTTAGATAGTGAGGTTATATATCAACATGATAACAAGGGTATTTTATTCATTAATCATTTCCATATCCTTACAAATGAATCAAAATATCTCCCTCAAGTGTATATTTCATATTATCATCTAATCTGTGTTTTGATCATCCAAGAATGTGTTTTTGTTATCCAATGCATCAACATAGTTGTTTATGAATAAAAAATATAATAAAGTGCTTACTATTAGATAAATTTATTCATCAACCATCATACATAATTAATTTTCATTATTAATTCACTGTTCATAGTGAACTATTCTCTATTAATCTACTTGATTACTAATAATGGATCTCTATTGTTATTTTATCAGTTTAATGGTATCTCCAAGTCTAATATCAATATAAAGATGAGCTCATGGTATTATTCGTCATTATTGGTACACAATTTATGTATAATAAATTAGTATATCAGAACATCAATTAATGGGATATGAATACAATGCATAGTTCAACCCAGTTATTATTTACAATTACTTTCCCTCTTTTGGTTGGGTTTATAGAAGATCAGCCTAACTATATCACCCATATCTAGACAGTTTCATGGATAAAAAACATTTAATTAGGGATATATGTATTCATTTTTTAATTATCTGATATAGGTTTTGTTGACCGTAAATCTTCAAATTCCTTTCCTTGGTCACCATTTCAGTCTTGAATTGGTTGTCAAATTAAAATTGAATCACTACCCATCATGCAAGATTCCTGGATAAAATTAATAGATTGATGTTATATTTTATTGGTTGATTTTGATAGATATTATTTACCATATTATTGTATAGTTAACACTATATATTCATCACTATGTTGAGATATTCTAGGATGTTGTTTTGGATGTTAGAGTATCTAGTTTTAACATCTAACCCAACTATCCAAACATTATATAAGTTGTTCTCCCTTCCAATTAAATTTCTATGGGAATGTAGTGTATTGATATATCAATTTAATATCAACTCATAAAATATTATAATATTACCTTATAATAGTTTCTTTAACACTTAAAATTGTGAGGGATATTTCGAGAGATCATTGAAATATTTTTAAAAATATCCATCCCAATAATAGGTGGCTCCCATCTCGTAGAATTTCATTATAGTAAAATATTTATCATAATGATTTTAGTTTATGAATATCATATAGTCTCTATATATTAAGATTATCCTATTTATTATGATATTCATTAGAGGTGGAATATCAAGGATTTACATTTTTTTGGGGGTTGAATTAGAAGTCATGATGGAATGAAATAAAGATGAGAAATTTTCTTCATTCTACCCAATGAAAATTTTCAATGAGAATATATCCAAAAATTATTATCATAGTTTGTGGAAAACTAACTCAAAATAAATATGATAATCGATATTCTTTTGAGAAATGACCACAAAATAATCAATATAGAATTATACTATGAACCAAATAATGGGATTAACAATACATTTCCATGTAAAAAAGATCTATTGTTCTTTAATCCTAGAGGTATCAATTGAATTTATAATACACCTATGTGTTCCATAAAGATATTATCATTATCATAATTAAAGGGCCATTTTAATATTGTTATAACCTGAATACCCATTTAGAAATTAGAGGGGCTGTAATCAAGTGTATTATCCAATTATTATTTCTATGATATCGATTAGGTAATCACCTATTAGATACTATTGTATATGATTCCTTAAGTGGTTGCATACTCATATTTTCCCTTTATTTTTCTCAATTTTTATAACTATGGAAATACAATTTTGGTATTTAAATTCAGTGATGATGTTTTATTACTATAGTTTCTTCACTTCATATTCTACATTAGTATAAAGGGTTAGACACATCCACCTAAAATCATGTTTAATCTCATGTTATTCTTGTAGAAAAACCAAATTAAGTGTGTCTAAAATTGTATCAAATATAGGGTTATATGTATAGTAATATGAAAAAATATCCCAAAAAATATTGAGGAATGGTGTATATGCGTCACTCCCCATATATAATATAGAAGTGCTGATCAGTGTAGGTCACATATCCCCTTAATATACATAAATTTAGTTTTATGAGTTTGTTGAGAGTGGTGGAGACCCCTTCTTCAAACACTAGATGGGGCTCTCTAAGAACATTTTATCCCTTATATTCTTCCTCACTATTACCATAAATTGAATGAAAAGGGGAAATTTAAGACCTAATAGATGACATGTTTGTCTATTTAATCCTTAAAAAAATGTGGGGGAATCCCTGATATTTTAAACTTCTATTAATTATAATATAACATATACTATATATAATGTCTCGATATTCAATAGATATCATGGGGATATTATCATCGTGAGAATTTATATATTTTTAATATCACATTAGTCTTCTACATGGGTTTTCCACGACGAGCCCACTAGTATCATGTTGATTATAGAAAATATTTCCAAACACCAATTTTTTCCTTATACTCTAAGGATATGTATCCCTTTTGTTTAAAATAATTTATTATAATTAATATGAATAAGGGTCAATCATATTGACACTATGGTAAAAACACTATAGAGACATATGGATACATAATGATTTTGAAATATCATTTTCTTTCATTGGTGATGGTCACTTCCAACATACACTTTCATAAACATGGTGTGAATGTAATTTGGATGAATTATTTTCCACATTATTATATTTAACTAACATGAATCAATTAATACACATATGGAGTGTTATTTATCAAATACAGTTAATTATAATGTTATATTCATTATTTAAGATTCTCAATAGTTTGAAAGGGAAAGTGTAAATCCCATTGTGTTCATTCATCCAAAATGAATTTATTTTTTCATTTTCTTCCCCATAAATTTATTAAATCATGTGTATATATATTGGGTGTCAAAATATTCCAATGGGATATTATCATTATAAAAAAATATCCAAGTACGTAAACACTGTATTTAATTTATTTATGGTATAATAATGGTATCAATACTTGCATATGAATCCATTAATATCCTGCAAAACTGATGAAGGATGTCTCTTAGATGAAAAATATAAATTTATATTTGTATATATTACCACTACAATACACAATGAGTTTGATCCTACATAGTGTATTTTTCTCACAATTATCATATCTATGAATTTTTAGGTTAGAGATATTGTAGTTTATCTCACTATTTCCTATGTAGTAAAAGATATATTTTGTCGTGAGGTTGTTCCCATGTCCATTATCAATTAGGGACTAATGAATATCAATAACACAATGAATGATATATATATGCAATGGAATAATTTTACCATCCATAGGTATTTACAAAACATTCTCATTATAGAGAATGATCATGTAATTTTCTTCCAAACTAGTTTCTTCATGATTTTCCTCAGTTGTAGTGACATTATAATTAATACCTTGGGGGATAAAATGGTCCCTAATGATTTATTCCATAAGATCTATGAATTATATTCTTGAATATAATAGAATGTACAGTGTCATAATTTATACTAGATATCTTGTACTATTTTATTTGTAGACTATGTATTTTGGAATCCCATATTGAGGTATTTTATATTCAAGGGGTTTTGTGGACATTATTGATAAAACTGAAGAATCTGTTCATAGATAAAAATTACAAGTAATTTATAAATTATTTATTTTGGGGTGATTTGACCTTCCCGAAACCTAATAGAGACTGTTTAACTTCATATCCTTGCATAGATCCTCTAATATAATGGGATCCAACTGAGAACTAAATGATTCCTGATCCTATCAATTCTCATGTTGTTCTTGGTGTTGTTATTTTTGTTGGTGTTATAGGGGTATATAACCTTTGTATAAATGGTTTTATGATTTTAGTGTATATTTATATTTTTTATTTAAGTCCCACATTTAACACTTTTACCTTTTGTATAATTATATATGGGTGTTCATTTATGTAGAAGTCCCCATCTCCACTAGTGAACGGGACTTCATCGAGGATGAATCTGTAAAGACCCAGAAAATTCGAGGAAATTTTTTTCTTAATTTATTTGGAATTTTTCGAGTCTGTGGCTTCTGACGACACTAGATTCTAAGGCCCAGTGTGCCCGAAATCAATTTCCGAAGTTTAGCTTAGGTACGTTCATTAAATGAACGAGCGGGTTTTTATATCTTTTGAGCCGGTGCTCGGAATTGAAATCCAAGAGCACCGATGAACTCATAGTTCTAGTAATTGCTTAGGGGGACCTTTACCTCAGTTGTGTTTTAAGCAAGTTGAGAATTATTATTTGGGGAATTAGTTGAATATACATAAAATTTTCAAAACAATTTTATTTTATAACTTTGGATGTTAAACCCTCCCATGGGAAGTTGTTAGTGGGGCCAACAACCACCCAACTTCCCATGTGTGGTTATATGAGAGGTGGGGCCCACACGATCCCCAACATTTCATCTCCCATAACCCTCATTAAACTCCCCAAATAACTCCTTTAACCCCCCCCATTAAACACCCTTGTTTAATATTGACAACTCTTCCAACATTTTTGAGATCTCCCACCTCCTCTTCCTCTATTTAATTAATTGCCAACACATTCATTTAATGAATTCGACCTCTTTAATTAATAAATGAAGTGGTTTTAATTTTGATTTTTAAAGTGCATGTGTTAATAAAATAATAGTATGAGCCTATTATTTTCTTTTTTTGTGGCAATCGTTGTGTTAAGGATAATTGGGAGAGATCTTGAGTTTTTGGAAGAGCACTGACCCTCTGACGAAGAAGGACATATTCTTCGATGAAGGATGTCGGTTCCACTAAGAATGATCAATGTGTCATCCTTTCTTTTCTCCATGACAAGTGAGGAGACGCCGCTTCCAACTCGGACGCACCCTGACATCGCTTACGAATCCATTCCCTGTGACGCCATTTTTCGCGACGTACGAAGTGCAACGTAAATTAATCAAGGTATGGGAATTTTTTATAATTCTCATTTTAGTGGTTTATACTCTAGACAATGAGTATTTATTTATAGGATGTTTGTATAATTTATTCATGAATAAATTATACCCACGTCTTAGTTGAAAGAATGTGTCTGATTATTTCCAATTGATAATGCCTAACGCAGATGGCGCTGGCCGAACAAACATGGCCCGAAGACCGTCCACTGGCTGTTCGTTTGTGCGTGGTATGACGGGTGACTTGAAATGGGGCTGCATCGGTGATTTGAAGTTATCGCAGTGAAGAACAGGTCCCGGGAGAGCCTCACGCATAGACGATGAGAAAAAAGGACCACCGGAGTGTGTCCGGTTGTCCATGGAAGGAGGCGGCGGCGGGCCACCAGAGCAAACCTCTGTGGCTGAACCGCGGCAACGGTGGAGCCGGAACAGCTTTTTTGTTCCAGAAAAGGAGGGGTGCGGCTTAATGACGCGCCTGGGGGAGGTCGCGCCCTCCCCCGTCGGCCAGCTAGCCGAGCCCGCGCCCCTCGGCCGGGCCAGGGTGGGCCACGCGGGCCGTGGGCGGTCCACACCCTACTGGGACATACCCGAACCCGGGTCTGGTCAACCCTGTTCGGAACGACCCAGGGGGTGTTGGGTCGGGTCGAACCGGGCCCAGACCCCCTATATTCAGACCTTCTTCGTCTAAACACCCATAACATGAGATACAGACCTTTCATTGACACACCGTCAGTTGCATATGATTCATTGGATCTAGGTTGTTGTTTCAGTATATTACACTCAAGTTTTTGGCAATGTTTTGGTATGGCCGGGTTGGTTTTGAACCTGAAACCAACCGGGCCCTCGAAGCAGAAACGCTTATAACTTAAGAACGGGTCATCTGAATGACGTGTCATCAACTATGTTGGATTACTCTTGATGAGACGGTTCTTTTGGAATACTTAACTTGAGTTTTGGACACAGTTGGAGTATGGCCAGGTTGGATTGTATCTGAAATCCAACCGGACCTCGGTAACGAAAATGCTAATAACTCACAGATCGGGCGTCCGATTGATGCTCCTTCTGTTGCAGTGTGACCCCTATGATGAGGAGGTCCATTTAGATACTTTAACCTAAGATATGTAACACTTTTAAGTATCGACCAGTAGCTCATGGAGCGGATCCTCAAGGAGACGAGCGTACTGAGTACGGAGACCTTATAGCTGGCTGAGACCTGATGACTGCTTGTCCGATTCTTTTCAGAGTGACTTGTATAGCCCACTGGGGAGAAGTACTATGTTGGGGTGGCAGACCCATGGCGGGGAGCACTACTGTGTTGGGGTGGCAGACATGCAATACACGAAAGGAGGAGTACCTCTGTAGGCTATTAGGGGGAGCGCTACTATGTTGGGGTGGCAGACCCATGGTGGGGAGCACTACAGGGATGGGGTGGCAGACCTGTGGTACTCGACAGGAGGAGTACCTCAGTAGTATAAGGTTTGTGAGTAGTGCCTAGGAGTCACGAAAGGATCACTATAATCTACAGAGGAGGAGCTCTTCAGCAGTTTTTGTTTCGATATCTTTAATAAAAATCTAGGTTGTGCTGAGTCAATGACCTTTGTGTTTTCCTCATGATTGAGATGGGTTACTTGATAACATAGGTATATGCATGGGAATATACCTATGTAATGGTTATCTATTGAGATGTTTCTTTATGGTTTATCCTTGTTGAATTTTGTGAGACCATGAGGGTCTCGAGGTCCCTACTGAGTATCATTATACTCACCCCTGCACAGTGTATGACCGCACCTCGTAGTGTTGGATGCAGACGATGTACATCGCTAACGGAGGCCAAGTTTACGAGGAGTAGACAGTACCCAGAGGTGGACCTCAAGACGAGTCGGTACCCAGAGGAGGTTGACAGATGAGGGTGCTGAGGAGCAATGATATTTGTACCAACCCTTCTTGTAGGATCTGTGGTGGACAATCTAGGGACTTTGCTATCTGTACCTACCCTTCAGGTAGGATCCGTGGTGGACGATCTAGGAGCTGCTTATCACCTTGAAGGTGTTTTGTCTTTTACCTTGTACTTTAATATTGGGCTTGTATTTCTGGCCCCTTTTACATTCCATCACATCTTTTGTTTTATATCATTTACTTAGAGTTCTCTTCCGCTTGTACTCTGGTTGTGTGTGTGTTTATGTTTATAAAGGAAATTCCTTCCCAGTTTTTATGGAGTTACACCTTTGGTGCTAGTCTCCAGCCCCTGGCCTATGGAAGGCGGGCTTGGGGTAGTCATGATACGGGCCCCGGGGGACGGGTCGTGACAAATTGGTATCAGAGGAGTCAGTTCTACTGCAGAACTTTGGAATCTGATATTTTCTTTCATATAAGAAATAGTGTTATGGGTACTGAGTGTGGTTTCAGTTCAGGGAGTCCAGTGTTGGTGTGGCGGCCCACATATCCATACACCAAGACCCTGACTTCTAGTTTCCAACTAAGTGCAAAAAAAACACTAATTATATGTGTGTTTTCAAATGTTTATTTAAGTCACCTCAACCAGGTTAGATCACCAGGATTAAATCTTTTGACCGTTTCGCAACTGTTCAAGATGCCTCCATGCAGACAGTCGGTTGGAATAGAGTACGCGATGATGGACCATCAAGCGATGAGGCTCCGGTGTAGGGCCCTATTGCCATGTTGTCACCTTCGGGTGGTGTACCAGCAGCACCATCACTCGTTGGGAAGCAGATGCCACCAGACGTACTAGTGGACGGTGCACGATGATAGAGCGTGTTGCATTAGTTCTAGTAGTAGAGGCCTCTAAGGTTACGAGGCAAGACAGATTTCCAGGCAGCGGTGGACTTGATGGAGGCAATTTCTAGAGTTCTACACCTAGTTTAGACACTAGTAGAGCATATATTGACTTGAGCTACAATTTTTTACCCATGAATGACAATGAGGATTGTCTGCATAGTTTTGAGGCTTCAGTACGTGGACCGATGCCTAAGATAGTACCTTCGGGTAGTGATCCAGCTATATCACTACCTGTTGGTCAGCAGTCTTAACCAACGGTACCAGTAGATGACACATGTTGGCTTAATGCCATAAATGTGTTTCAGCATCAGATACCCCTCAGGTTCTGAGGCGAGCCCGACTTGTAGGCTGCTGAGGACTGGCTTGAGGAGGTGGCTGAGAGTTTTCTAGAGCTTATACAACTTCGAAAGGATGACGTGTCGGTAGTTGAGTATTCATCGAGGCATACCAATCTTTCCTGGTACTTGATGAATATGATACAATCCCTGCTTTAGATCTCGGCCCTCTAAGAGAGGTGTGTTTAAGGATATCAGTGCCATCACTTTTTCCTCTATGCATTCTTTCTTATTCTAGGGTGCTAGAGAGACCATTTATTGTTGAATGTTCTTTGGATGAATGGGTATACAAGTGGAAAAGTAGGGAACTAACGCCAGTCTTAGAGACTTGGGTGTGTAAAATGTTTCAAGAAGAGGAAGTGTTAAGGACATATGAATCGGAAGAGTAGCAGACGTGGAAGTAGATCTTGGAGAGCATCACTTGGTGGTGTATATTTCGATATGTTAGAACCACCCGCCATTGTAGTCCACGCCAGGCTCAGTGACCAGGAGCGCATGGGAAGAGTGTAGCTGCATGCGGTCAAGGAGTGTGGCCCAAGGGATCTAGGAATGATTCGAGGTATGGTCTGTGTCTACTACTAGCTGTCGTAACAACATACATTGATACGAATCATTCCTTCCTACCACAAATCATGCCCTGGACCTAGAGTTTTTGGTTAAGCTGTTGACTTGACCATCACATCTGGAGATACCTTTGGGAGGAGACTCGATAATCACGCTTACACTGATGGTGTGATATGACCCTTGAGGAAAGAGTTTCTGTTGGAACCTCTTGGTGGTAGTGTCGAGGCCTTACGACGTTAGTTTGGGTGTGTATAGGGCAACTATTGTTCATACACAATTGAATGTATTAAGAAAAAAGGTTGTGGTTTACCTAAAACATTGGGATAGGTTTTTCCTTAGTCGGTGAAAAGGAACCCCCAGGCAACACAGGATGAAATCATACATAAGTGGGTGAACGCGATCACTCATGGGTCGGCCAAACAAAGATTTTTGCCAGACTTCATCAGAGTTCATGCATCACTTTTAACTTTGACCAGGAAGGGGAAACCCTTCGTCTGGTCAGAGATATTCCATTAGATCATTTCCGGAGCTGAGGAAGAGGTTGAAAAGTGCACTTATCATGAGGCTATCAGAGAAGGTGCAGATCATCTAGGAGCTAATGAGGACTGCACAAAGAAGACAGAAGTCCTATGCTGGTAGGAGAAAAAGACCACTGGAGTTCTAGGATGGCAACTACATTTTTTTATGGGTCTTACCTTAACGTGGTCTATAAAGATTTTTTCGGGTAAGCAAGTTATCTCCATAATTCATCAGACCTTACCAGGTCCTCAGAAGAGTAGGCGAGGTGGTTTACTATTTGGACCTTCCATATCAATTGCACCAGGTGCACGATGTCATCCATGTATCTCAGCGAAGAGATGGTTGCACGACCTATCCATCATCATTGATGACGGGGTTAATTTCATGGAGGTTTCAGTAGATATTGAGGATCGAAAGGAGCAGGTCCTGTGAGGACAATTGATTTCTCTAGTGCGCATTCGTTGGCAGCACAAGAAACTCCAAGGGAGATCGTGGTAACAAGTGGCTCAGATGTGTTCTCGCCTCTTTAGTTTTCCTTAGTGTGTTCTATAGATTTACAAGGACGTAAATCCCTAAGGTGGGGGTAATGAAATGACCCGGAAATTTCAAGGAAATTTTTTTCTTAATTTAATTCAAATTTTATGAGTCTGTGGATTTTGATGGAACATGGTTCCCAGGTCCGGTGTGGCTGCAATCAATTTTCCGAAGTTTAGCTCGGCTACGTTCAGTAACAAACGAGTGGGTTTTTCTATCTTCTGATCCGGTTCATGGAATTGATATCTGAGGGCACCGATGAACTCACAGCGCCTATAATTGTTTAAGGGGACCTTTACCATAGTTGTGTTTTAAGAAGGTTGAGAATTATTATTTGGGTAATTAGATTAAAATAAATAAAATTATCAGAACAATTTTATTTTATAATATTGGAAGTTAAACCCTCCGATGGGAAGTTGTTGGTGGTGCCCACAACCACCCAACATCTCATTTGTGGTTATATGAGAAGTGTGGCCCACACGAGCCCCAACCTATCATCTCCCATAACCCTCAATAAACTCCCCAAATAACTCCCTTAAAATCCCCCATTAAACACCCTTGTTTAATGTTGAAAACTCTTCTAACATTTATGAGATCATTCACCTCCTCTTCCTCTCTTTAATTAATTTCCAATGCATTCATTTAATTAATTCAACCTATTCAATTAAATAATGAAGTGGTTTGAATTTTGAATTTTAAATTGCATGTGTAAATAAAATAATAGGATTAGCCTATTATTTCATTTTTGGAAGGCAATCGTTGTGTTAAGGAGAATTGGGAGATCTCTTGCGTTTTTGGAAGAACACCGACTCTCCGAAGAAGAAAGATATCTTCTTCAATGAAGGATGCCAGTTCCATGAAGAAGAATTGATGTTCCATCCTTTAGTTTCTCCTCTATAAGTGAGGAGATGCCGCTTCCTCCTCTGATGCACTCCGACATCGCCTACGATTCCTTTCCCCGCAACGCCATTTTCCGTGACGCCCGACGTGAGACATCAATTAATAGAGGTATAGGAATTTTGTATAATTCTCATTTAAGTGGTATATACTATTGATCTTGATTGTTTATTTATAGTATGATTGTATAATTTATTCTTCAATAAATTATACCCATGTCGTAGTTGAAAGCAAGTGTTTGATTATTTCCAATTGATAACGCCTAACGTAGAGGGCACTGGCCAAACAAACATGGCCCAACAACCCTCCGCTGGATGTTCATTTGTGCGAGGGATGACGATCGATGTGATATGGGGATGCATCGATTATTTCAAGCCGTCGTAGAGATGAACAGGTCCCGGGAGATCGGTAGGCGCATACTATCGGCAAAACGGACCGGAGTGCGTCCGGTGGTCCGCAGAAGGTGGCGGCGGTGGAACCGAAACGGCTTTGATGTTCCGGAATTTGAGTGGTGCAGTTTAATGACGTTCCTGGGGGAGGCCGCGTGCTCCCCTCCCGGCCAGGTAGCCAAGACACCCCCCCCCCCCCGGTCGGGCCGGGGGGCACAGGGGCCGGAACGCGCCCAGCCGGTCAGGGCAGCGCCCTACTGGGCTGGGCCGCGCAAGCCACCGGCGGGGCCATGCCAGCCGAGCTGGGTTGTGCCCAGCTGGGCAAGGCCGTTCCATAACGGGCTGGACCTAGACCCTGGTCGGATCAACCCGGTTCGGGCCGACTTAGGGGGTGTTGGGCCAGGTTGAACCGGGCCCTGACCCCCTATTTTCAGACCTTCTTCTGTTGAACGTCCATAATTTGAGCTACGAACCTCCATGACACACCATCATTTTCGTAGGATTCCTTTGATAGATACGGTCGTTTCGGTATATTACAATCAAGGTTTTGGAAATTTTTGGTATGTCTAGGTTGGTTTGAACCCGAAACCAACCAGGCCCTCGGAGCAGAAACGCTTATAACATAAGAATCGGGCGTCTGATTGATGTGTCGTCGACTATGATGGATTCCTCTTGATGAGATGGTTTGTTTGGAATACTTAACCTAAGGTTTGGACGCAGTTGGAGTATCTCCCGGTTGGATTGTACCCAAAATCCAACCGGGCCCCTGGAACGGAAATGCTTATAACTCACAGACCAGGCGTCTGATTGACGTGCTGTCTATTGCGTAGTGACCCCTATAACAAGGCGGTACTTTGAGATACTTCCACATGAGATACGTAACATTTTGTAGTATCGACCAGTAGCTCATGGAGTGGATCCTACCGGAGATGAGCGTATGGAGTACAGAGACCTTGTAGGTGGCTAAGACCTGATGATTGATCGTCCGATTCATTTCGGAGTGACTTGAATAGAATAGTGGGGAGCACTAATGTCTTAGGGTGGCAGACCCATGCCATGGAGCACTCCTGTGTTGGGGTGGAAGACACGTCATACACGACAGGAGGAGTACCTCTGTAGGCTATTAGGGGGAGCGATACTGTGTTGGGGCGGCAGACCCATGGCGGGGAGAACTACAGTGTTGGGGTGCCAGACCTGCGGTACTCGACCGGAGGAGTACCTCAGTAGTCTAAGGTTAGTGAGTAGCGCCTCGAGGTCATGAAAGGATCACTGTACATGACAGAGGAGGTGCTCTTCAACAGTTTTTGTTTCAATATTTTTAATGAAAATCCTAGTTGAGCTGAGTCAATGACCTTTGTGTTTTCCTCATGATTGAGATGGGTTATTTGATAACTTAGGTATGTGTATGGGCATATAACTAAGTAAAGGTTATCTGTTGAGATCTTCTTTCTGGTTTATCCTTGTTTTTTTTTGTGATTCCATGTGGGTCTCAGGGTCCCAACTGTATATCTTTATACTCAACGTTGCACGGGCTATGCTCGTACCACTTTGTGTTGGATGCGGACTAAGGACATCGCTGAAGGAGGCTGAGTGTATGAGGACTGGACAGTAGCCAGAGGTGGACCTCATGATGAGTTGGTTCCTGTAGGAGGATGATAGATGAGGGAGTTGAGGAGCTGTGCTCTCTATGCCAACCCTTCAGGTAGAATCTGTGGTGGGTGATCTAGGAGCTATGCTATATGTACCTACCCTTCAGGTGTGATTTGTGGTGGATGATCCAGGAGCTTCTTGTCACCTTCCAGCTGTTTTGACTCTTACCTTGTACTTTACGGTTGGTCTTGTATTTTCGTCCCCTTTTACTTTCCAGCACATCTTTTGTTATATAGTGTATACTTAGAGTTTGCATCCACTTGTACTCTGGTTGTGTGTGTGTTTACATTTATAAAGGCTATGTATTCCCAGTTTTTAGGGAGTTACGCCTTTGGTGCATGTCTCCAACCCCTGTCCAATATAAGGCGGGCTTAGGGTAGCCACGATATAGGCCCCGGGGGATGGATCATGACTGATTCTGAAAAATAATCACGATTCATTGTCTCATAGAGATTATTTTTATGGAGTGTTCATTGCTATTCTATTTGGATGGATGTTTACGATCATCTGATTAATGGAGTTATGAATTTGAAAATAGTGTATACCACATAACATACATATAATGACACCTCATTTTCCTTGATTCACAAATTATTAACACTATGTCTTTTAAAAGGCTTAGATGAAGATTATGGTATATCTAATATTTCGGGTGGTGTTGGGTCATAGCTAGATAGTTCAGTTTTTCCCAGAGTAATACTTATTCCCACATGACAAATTTCTATATCATCCATTCACCAAATGTATTTATATTTGTAGTAATTATTAACAAGAATTCTTCTTATTCCTTGGGGGAAGAAATATAATTCACCAGTCTCATGGGTTTACAAAGAAGAACTAGACAATGTAATTTATGTTTTATACTATATACATTAAGATAAATAAGTCTTATATTGTGTGATCAAGCATACATTAAAAGGAATTATATTTAGGGTGCTTATTTTAAAAAACCACATCATGTTCCCTAACCTCTGATAATTTGATCTTGATGTGATCTATTGGCATGATATATTACATAAAAACTTCTCTCTTATGAAGGAATAATATTTATTCCTCTGATCCTTACACATTTGGTGATGTTTATATATCCTCTCGTTTAAAAAAGGAATCAAATTTTTTTTCTTTTGTTTAGAGTGAGGAACCATGATATATTTTGAGGTTTTGGAGGCTGAAGATGATGTAGATTAGAGATTGAGGATAATGTATTTCTTCATCATTATACCTAGATTATTTATCCATATGGAGGGAATTGTTTGAGAATTATACTGGTAACATTAGATAACATCCTCCGGGAACTGTGTGACTAAATAAATCATCTGAAAATTGTCACAGAACTTCAAGGAATTTAATGGTTTTTTAATTCTCCATGGATAATCATTATATAAATATCTAGTAGCTATTCCCAAAATATGTGTATATTTATGTTGAAATTCAGTCCCTTACACTGAGAGACAAAATCTATGACATTTTCATTTGCACACATTTTTAAAATAGGGAGGATGAGAATGGTTATTTGATTCTATATGGAACTGTAATATTAAAAGAATAACTTCCTCGAATAATACATCTTTTAACTATAGCCTTGTATAACTTTTTTTATAAATATGATGTCTTCCAATTATTTGGTTTTTAAAAATAATACGAGCCTTTTCACTTCTCAGTTACCAATTCTTCCGATAATGGGTCCAAATTGAGAAATGAAGTCTATCATGTATAAACCTATTTAATCCATCAAATTGATTGTGGGGAAGGTTGTATTTTATAAATAAGAGAATTTTTATGTGGTATCATCCCATTTGAGATAATAATAACTCTATATCATCCCCATTGTTCACCCCCACAACGTATATTGCATCAGAGAAGTAAGAGACTCAATTGTGTAATAGAGATTTGGTGGAAATGATTTCAAGTATGAATCCCCAATGGAAGTGATGGTCGGAACATGATATGGTTGGACCACATATATAAGTTATCATTATCTAGTTAGGAAAGGACATGGGTATCCAACATGAAATAACAACATCAACTATCATAGTGGAAAAAATTATAATACTTCTCATCCAATAGAATTAGAGAGACTAATTATTTTGAACTAGACCTAGTAATGTGACTGTTCAGTTCTATCATTGGAAGACTAATACCTACATGTTGAATTTCTATCAATGGAGACACAATAACATCTTCTTAAGAATCATATGCAATGGGAATATCACCACTATGTAATTTTACATTTAACCGTTATAGTTCATTGAACATATCTTCATATCAAGATACCCATTACATATAAAATATGAATCAACATATTTTGGTGAGTGGGTTTTGGAAATAAAAACACATATCCTTTTATCCCTAAATTAATCACACCAACAAGGTAGAAAGATATCATATTTAAGTGATTTCCAATTTTGGTAAATCCTTTATTTTCGTTGAAAAACATTTCTAATCAGTTTTTGCTGATTATAATGAACCCAAATCCTCATCATGTTTCACCATTTAAGTGTTATACTATGGGTTAATATTTAATCCAATGATAATTAATTTATCTTAAACATATGATGCATTTTTAAATTTTTTTTATTCTCTCTTTTAAGAGTACTATGCGGATCTTTCACCATCAAAATATATTTCTTTGGATAGATAATGATTTTACCTAATATTATCCTCATAGGTGGAATATTTCATCATATAACCCCTATGATGAATCACTAATCCAATATATTGGATAAAGAATTTGAATCATCCTCAAGAAACATTCATCAAGTACTCCCTTAGTTAGGTTGATAGATCACGTGGTGTTATAAAATATAAGGGTCCACATGGTGATGTTTATCCAAATATAAGGAACTCTAATTTCCATGAAAGTGGATGGGGATAATATAAATGTTGTTAACCCTATGATCAAGGGTTAAATGGGTCAACCCTAACCATATCATGGATCCAGACTATATATGATGATCCTGGGAAAGGTGGTGGTTGAACATACCCTATCACCATTATTAGGGTTTATCCTATACTACTATGGCTGAAGCTGTTATTATGGCCATTTAATTTTTTTGTCCATTTAAGATAGTGTCTAAAGGATCAAAAAACATTTTAGGGTGAGATATTATTTTCAATAAGAACAATTAATTAGTTATATACATGTTTCACCATTAATGAGATGCCAACTCGCCCATATTGGATGCTTAATGCTTAATTCTTTAACTATCTCACTCATGTAGAATATTTCATTTCTAAGTTTTAGGAGTACTGTTATTTCATTGATTAGACTCACTAGAATATGAATACCCTGGACCTAATACATGTCTCAATTCAATATTATTTTTTGAAGTTCCCTAGAAGGACATGGTTGATAAATAAAAAATGTTGAATTATAAATCATCATACTCTCCCCGTAAAAATATTTTGGTTGTCTAGTATAGAATTATTAAATATCTAGTTAAGTGAACCAGGATACCCAGAGTGAAGTCTGAAACTCTTTGTCGGAGCTTTCACTCTTAGGTACATCTGTTCCTGAGCTACCTCTAACTTCTTGTATCCAAACAAGTATGTAATTCCTCTGAATATACACAAAATTTGTACACTACAAAAACTCCATGAAGTTATTCTATATTAATCATCATTGTCTATCATAGTGTAACGTTCTCTAATCCATGTTTTTCTAAATCTAGTTTCCACAGTTTGTACTAAACTTCCTTTGATAACAATTGTAATTCCCTAACCCCAGTTACCAAGAGTCGGTGCATTATTACATAATATTTTCATGATACAAGAAATCATGTCCTGAAAGACACGATCGATATAGTATTATTGGAAACAAGATATATATAAATGTTTAACATTACAACCTGAAAAGAATTACAACACTAATTTAATCCATTCAAAACATCCAAGCCTCCTTGATTATGCCTATAAGTCACTCATAAAAAACTACTTCATATCATAGGAAAAATGAATCATAAGAATGTGGTGAGCACAAAATCTCAGTATGAGTAAGCAATATTGCAGAAGATAACATAAACATTAGGCATAGTGAATAATTAAAAACATATGTCTTTACAAATAATAAACATGAACACATTATGGTAGGAATATGAGCTGAGTAAAAAATGACATAATAAAACATAGTCATGGGTGTCATACTAGTTTAATAACCACAAGAACCATCAATATTATTTTCAAAATGAGAGAATGTATAATGTCAGTCATTTTTAAACATTTTTTCGAGGCCTCACCCATGAAGTCTAAATTGATTAATGCATCAGCCAAAACCACATATCAAAATAGGAAAGGCCTTGTCCAATTCCACGTTTAATTGTCTCTTGGGACCTACCTAATCACCGAGGATCTATAGAAGGATCCACCCATCACATACTAAGTCCAATACATTCCTCATATGAAAAGGTTGAAACATAAAATAAACATTAACATTAATACTAGAATACAAAATGTCAATACTTTAACTATAAAACATTTATGGTATAAAAATAACATATCCATAGTCAAACATATCACAAAACATTAAATATAATATATAATATATGTATCATAGTAAATCAACTTCAAACAAGTATAAATTTTATCAAATGATGTTGATATAGATGAAATCAAAATCTTTTTGAGAGAAATATCACTTTCTAATTTGAAATCATTTAAGACTAACATAATTATAAAACAAAAACATTTATTTTGGAAATATTCTTATAACATTTTAATTGTAGTTTTGACAATGTTGTAATGGAAGAAAATATTTGCACCCACCAAATGAGTTAAAAAACATTCTTACATTAACATTGTCAAAAAGGTCATAAAGTACCTTGTTTCGAAAACGGAGAAAAAATTCAATTTAAAAAAATATAAGGTAAAATAAGGGTATAAATGAAATAACACATAGACTAGTAAATAGTAAAAAAATATGAAATACATTTTTAAGAAAACATAGATGTTGATGATAAAGTGGTCCCAGTATATACTTACGTAAAAACAACAACAGATAATAAAGAGACTGGGGAATTAACCTTAACCTTATACTTTTCCTTTGTTGAGGGTACGTTGAACTCCTATATTATAGTTTAATAATTGATATTAACTCATACATGAACCATATACATAAAGATTATATCATATATGATCTTAAAATATTGTTTCGTTAATAATATTTTAGTATTATCTTCGTTTATGGTGTCAACTAATTTGTTTTCCTTTATAGGTTTTGATACATAACAAATGTTTGTTATGAATAAGATGTATTAAATTCATATCCAGAATGATATTATGTTCTCAAAAATTATTTTAAATCATAAAATTAAAATTATTCTAGAATGGTTATAATGGGGAAATGAATCTCATCATGTTCTTGGAGATGGCTATCCCTACGTACGCACGAGTGACAATATTATTTTTTCGATTTTAAACTCATATGTAAATATATGGTATATCATATATATATAACCATTAACATGTTATATTTATTATTTACATCAGTTATAGATCCTTATTGTACCTGTCCAAAAAAACAATGTATTAAATAACAACTACACCAAGAGGTAGATACGGTAAGTCGTACCTACACACATATGGTGACTTCTTAATTAATATGATGTATAGTATAATGAATATGGTTGTAAAATTATTTTACTAACATCTCAGTATATATATGATACTATATTATTTTATAATGGAAACAACAAAGAAAGGGGAAGTGGAAGAATCAAAAGGACTTGAAAGAGGTGACTAAATATTTACCTCTTCTTGAGGTTCTTCCTTTTTATTTGATAAAAAGGGATCCATAAGATGGCTTTCTGATCAAACTGAGGAATATAGGATGAATTGGGGAAAATTTGGAGGATATTTGTATTGGGGTTGGATGACCCATTTGGATTTGGAGGTGTTTTTTTAGAGAAGGGGAAGTGCCATTTTATAAGAGAGGTGAGGGTAAACTTAAGAAAAGATTGAAATATTTTTTTAAAATAAATTTATTTTCCATTTCTAATTGCTCAAAAATTATTAATTTCAAGTATATGGTCGTTATGGGTCTAAAAAACCCAACCAATAGGTTTCGGTCACCATATTAACATTATCCGTTCGATTTAACTCTTAGTTAAATAGTTTAACTTTTATCACTTGTTCTTGTGTTATTATAATAATTGGTCAATAAACACACTATAAAATGCCTTCAGAACCTAAAGTTTTTCATTAATGATATACCGATCATTATATAACTTCTTTTGAAGAACATATTATTTTTAGTACAATTATATAATTTAATAATATAATATATTTTTAAAAAAAATCATTTTTGTCAATATTGACACTATTTAGTATTTGGTTTTTTTAAAAGTCATCACAACCTCATTAATTAGAAAAAAAATACATTTAATTATCCCTAACATGTCATATTCACCTAAGAAATTATTTTATGTCATAAAAAACTTTGAAATCATATTTATTTTAATTTTTATAATACCATTTATTTGATTCATTCATTAATAAGGTAATTACTGCATCATCATTATGTCATAAATAAATTTAATAATGTCATGTCTAAAAATTATAAATAAAATAAAATTATTTATGAAATATTTTTAGATTTTTAATGAATATTTATATTGGAAATTATTACTTATATAAACACCTGTAAAAATTGTTTTACTAAAAGATATGTGTTTATGTCATTTTTGTATTCACATTAAATTAATTAATATAAAGTGTCATTATCACATTCAAGTGGCGCCATGGGGTCCCAAAATTGACCCAAGGATGCCCATGGTCGGACATGTATCAACCAATAGGAATATGACACAAGTTATGTTAATTTAATATTATTATAATATTCTTTTTTTACCCTTATTTAATGTATTTCTCCTTTAACCATGATAAATAGAATTTTTACAGAATTAATTATTCATAATGTCTAAAAATATAAGTTATCTATATAAAAATTTTCAACCTCCTGATTCTAAATATGGAATATATTTTTTAAATTTCAAAACATAGGAGTGGTAGAAATTAATTTACAATTAATTCTTGTTGTCACTACAAAAAACTTGTTTTTAAGAAATATTAACTATTAAAAGATTGACACTTGTTTATGTCTAGTTTAAATGTGAAATTACATACAATGCCCTAAATTAAATAAAATTATCATAATATAATCTAATGATACTTTAAAAACACTCAAATATATTATTTAATAGTAGATATTATTTCGATTAAAAATGTTATTTTTAATTAAAATTTAGTATTTCACTATTCATAAAAAATTGAATGTTTTTATAAAAGTACAACCCCCTCCCCATGCTAATTTCAATATTTTAAATTCAAAAATGATGTCCATTTTGAAATACAAAATTTTGTAAAATTTAAAACAGTTGGTAATAATCTTCATAATGGCTAGTTTGATTGGTCGCGGTGTTTTAGAATCTCAAAGTTGTGTACAATGTAAGTTATTTCATTATTCAAAGGAAAACGTATCGGGGAAGCTTGGGGTGTTACGAAGGTGATTACTGTTATATTATGTAATTTGTTTTAATTGTATATTAATAATTTTTAGACTTATTGTTGTGTGTTGTGTACATTATCAATCATAGTGTTCTTACATTAAAGTATGGACTTGTTACTTTCTAATCCATTGAATAAAAATTATGGTTACCATAAACAGTTCTGAAATTCCACATCCACTAACATATCTGATCCATGATCCATTTCCAATTAATATGTTTAGTTATAAGAATATATTTTAGGAATAAATATTATATTTATAATATAAATATTAATATATGATGGTTAATTATAATTTACCTATTTATCATTCCATCCATTAGAAAATGAAAACATAACATCTCTTTATTTTATGAACATTCATGTTGACAAAGTTTTGTAATTAATTTCCCACCACATATTTATATGAATGGTTACAAAATTATATATAAATATTAAATTTTACAAATATTTCATTATTAATATTTTGTACGTGATTAAACCAATACCGTGGTGAAAGGACTGGAACCATCGTACTGAAACATAAAGGGAAAATGGTCCCATCTTCACCCAAATATTCTATTTAATGATAAAATTGTTTATAAAATGATAATTTTATATTTTTAATTAATTTACAATTATTTTTTCAATTAATGTTGTTCAGGAATATATTTTTAACATAACTATATTTATTATACTGAATATATGAATGTTTATGAAGGGGGACAAGACTTGACGTAAGGTTTTATGATACAACCTCTTTTCATTCCATGATTTGCAATGACTAATTTTCATAGGGGATAATTATATGATTAATATAATTCCAAAGAATGTATTATCAGCTCTAATATTTATTAATTTATTTTTCTATTAATATTACCCATTTCCTCTCTTTTATACTAAAAGTGACATGGAAATTGTTTTTAATAAACAGTTACCTTATTTCATTAATTTTCATTGAATTGTTTTTCTGCCATTTATATTTTTTCATTATGTGTTCAGCAGTTATTTTTTTCATATTATACCATTATTTATTAAATACAATTTTTTCCCATATATTATATTCTCTAGATTTATAATATTAGTTCATAATATCCTTTTCTAAATGATGATCTTTTTTCCAATGTTTTGAATGAATTCATTATTTTAACATATAACACACAAAGGATATTTCCCACCATTATGAGCTCTATTTTTATTGTCCCTCTGATTCAATGTTTCCATGATTCAATTCAATGAATAAATATTCATCTTATTTTTATACATTTTTAAATTTTATATATGTTACTTTAAAATTAAAATGTTATTTTCCTCATGAAATACATGACTGGTAATTTAAATTAGTTTATTATCTATGATAACATTATTTGATGTTACTTATAATCAAGACATGTCCTAATAGTTCTTATTTCATGACTCACTATGACCACATCTAGTAGGCTAGTCGATAGTGACTAGAACCAAATAGTCATATCACTAACACGGGAGTCCTTTCCTATGTTCTTATACAGAAGTACTCTTCTCAAAGCCCACAAAAGCAAAAATGTAAAAAACCACCATGTTTCCAATTGCGTTAATTCAACTATATCTCAAAATAATAGTATGTTAGGAAGTAAATTAAAGTAAATAGACCAACAAAAATCCCACCAAAAATAGTCAATAAACAAATTCCATTATGTATGAAATATGTAATGGGACTGTTGTTTGAAAGATGTAGAAACAAAACGTGGTAGATCTAGTCTCATAATGAATAATCTAGTATTCATCGACCTAAAAATCTATAAAAATTTCAATATTTTTCATAGGTAATGAATTGTACAGTTAAATCCAGTGTTGGGTTAAGTATAAAAATATTCCATAGGACACACCAAAACCACAAGGTAATGTAACATAGAAATGTACCGTCAACACTACATAGGTATATTTATAGTTTAAATATAACAGGAATATTCTAATATACTCAATCCAAGGCACGCATTCTAGAATTAATCCACATCCCTAGATTTATATCCCTCGCATTTAAGTTCAAGGATTCAACAAATCACTCATATGGAAGAAAACATTCTTGAGTCTGATAGCAGTAATGATGTCCATCTAATAGGTACATCACCTCTAGTATATTCAAAAGAGATACATGATTATTGATCTAAATATAATTTGATTCAATAGATGAGAATCACTTCTAGGTCCATTTGGTGATACCAACATCTCAATTTTGATTAACCTGATTTGAAGGGGATCATCGCCCACATAGTGTTGGTACCATTGATTCCATACACTGCACCTAGGTCACAAAGATGAATAGATGATCCCACTCTTGGCCTCTTAGAGGAATTCCAATAACTCAATCTAGGAAGTCCTACTGAAGGGATCATAGTCCTCGGAGTAGGAAAATGATTTTTACCAGCCTTTAGGGAAATGATAAATGGTAAAAACACTAACAAAACATGACAAAGATACAAAGGATAATAGGGTAAAGCTATTTAGAAATGGTTTTATGGTGTATAGTAGGGGAGAAAGTTGTTTCCATTGACCCCATGTATTTCACTTATAGAAAAGCCCATGTCATTCATTTCATTTCATGTATAGTAGTACACCTAATGTTAATCCAGTTACATTTTTTGCCCATATATCTAGTGTCTTCCCCTATACTCCGATCGTGTGCCAGTACATGAAGATGTTCAATGTATCTGATTCCATGAACTAGTACATGGGGTATCCAACGTACATGGCCCAAGCTATGTCGTGTGGGGGATTACACGTCATGTTTTCAACCCATGTACTCCACGCTATGTCTTTGTGCATCCCAAAGTACACAAGAAGTTATTGGAATAGGGAAAATTCTTTCTACTCAAGGACTACATGCCATGTGTGTTAGGATTTATCCTGAACACTTATTATTCCTCCATATCACACCATTCGATCATTAATCTTCTATTTCAGTTTTTGGTTTTCCATGAAACTCGAGATCCCAACTCATTTTTTTATGGTCGTTAATTAATCAATGATATTCAAGCCTTTTATCTTACCAAAAAAAGATCATTTTAATTCTTAATTAAATATCAAAAAAACATGAAATCGACACCATACATTTTTCTATGTGATACCACCACAACCACTGCACCTCCACCGATTAATAACATTGTCTGATCTATGATTTTGGATCATTTTTCTATGAATATAATGGGTACTGGAAGATCATTCATGAAAATTAAAACTGTGGGTAATAATGGTGAATACCAAAATGAAAAATTAAGGATAGGAAAAAAAATCAAAAAATTAAATTGATGGGGATGAACCTACATTGATGTTCATGTAGATCTTCATTCCATAGCATTATAACTATAGACGAATTCAAAAATTTAAAATATCAAACTTCTGATAAATCCCATAATATAACCCTTCTTGCATAATGATTAGTGAGAGGGGAAATTAGATCATTGATTGGCTCATGATCATCATGAAATTCGAGAAAATGCTATATGGAATTCAAAATAACACACTATACCAAAATCTAGATCGATCGCTGAGGAAGAATTATTGATACCTCACCCTCATTGGAAAGATCTGTTGAATCTAAGGCTACACCAATTGATCGACCAATGATCTCCCATATCAACATCATTCATTCAAAAGAAATATCGTGGGATTCTCTCTAACAATCCTATAGAAATTTCAAGGTTATATAGCTATCCATTGAATATTGAAATAAGGATTTATTTAATGAAAAATTATGCTTCTACATCAATTAAAAAAATAAAATATTTTTATTCAAAATATTTTAATCATTTTTGTAATGGCGTTGAAATTTCCATAAATGGCCTACTTCAAAAATTATTAGGTTTCACCTAGGGTAAAACATCTACTTTGAAATCAATGGTGCCTTCATATATATGATATGGACATCTGTTTAGATGCTATTCCACTTTTTCAGAAAAACAATGCGCACGCTCTATTTATTATTTTAATATTTTTAAATCATTTCTTCCAAATACACCATGCCTCAAAATAGAATCTCATCTTAGCACCATGTCTAAAAATTAAACAATTTAATATTTAAAAATAATAAAGAAAAAATATGAGACATTACATTCTCCCCACATTGGGGATTTACATCCTTGAAAATCTAAAACTAGGGCTACTCAAAATGATGTCAGTAATGAGCATTAATCTCTGCCTCACACTCCCAAGTGCTCTCATAGAGATTCCTATTCTTCAACCAAACATATACTAAAGGCATTGGTCTACCATAAATTATCACGTCTTTTCAATAAATGATCTTTATTGGTAAATTCAACAATTTCTCTCCATTCTTGATGTCCAAATCACCCAATTAGATAATGTGTGATAGGTCAAGCTTGTACGTCCTCAACTGCAACATGTGGAAGATTTTTTGTACATAGTCTAGTGGGGGGTTGAGATAAGTGGTACCCCACCTCACCAACCCTACACAGTATCTAAAAAGTCTCGATAAACCATTGAGATAGATTTCTAGGTTGGATTAATCTCTATAATACCCATTGAGGAGAAACCTGAAGGAACACGAGGTCTCATTCCTCAAACTCCAAATTCCACCCTTGAATATTTTTGTAAGACATCTAAGGAATATATGGAGTCTTTATCCACTCTTGAATGATCTGAATATTCTCAGTTATATATTGCACCAGCTCTGGACCCATGATCTCTAGCTCTCTAATGTTATTCCAAAAAAGTGGTGTCTCATAGGGTCACCAATAGAAATCATAGAATGGTGTAATTTTAGCTACATTTGTAATAAAATCTCTACTAATGGTAGGTGATCCTCCTGTCAATGGCCAAAGTATTACATGTTGGATAGCATAATATCTTCCAGAAACTAAATGGTCTACCCTATAATGCCATCATTTTGTGCGTGAAATGTTGTGATCAAGAATATTTGGGTCCCAAAAACCTCTTATAACCTCTTCCACAACTGGGATTTAAACGTAGAATCATGATAAGAAATAATAATCAGTTGAACTCCATGGAGTCAAACTATATATTGAATGTATAGTCATCACATGCCCTCTATTGAACTCTGTTCTCGGATACCTAGGAATTGGGATGACTTGGTGATATGGTCTGCGATTCCATAGATGGAGTCATTTCCCCTATATGTAATTTTTAATCCCATAATAAATTACAAATATATCTTATCCCACCTCTTTTATGGAACCTCAATGGTTTGATCGAAAACTGTTGTAACATGGTTCACATCCTTCACTTTCTAAAAAGTAATGCACTGAGACATAAACTCTGCAACTATCTTCTTCACAGCTACTCAACAAAACTATATTTATAAGTTCTTATATATCTTTTACAAACCATGATGTACCACCAAATGGGACATCATGAACTCCATCGGATCCTTATCCAGTAAAGACACTAGTACAAACATCCATAATTTCAAAAAAATGGCATACTCTATGCATTTTGAAAATCCATCTGGAGCTCATCCAATAGATATCTAAGAATATAGGATCTCACAGTTAGTATTCTCAATCTATGACTACCAGAATAATTGTAAGAATTGAGGGGTGACAACCAATGATTGGAGATAAACTAATCCATATTCTTTCACAAAGGATAATGATAATGAGGCTAATTTATATAACGACATGTTCAACTACTGTGAACAAGATATCCTATTTATAGAATCTTCTAACTTGTTCCTATTCTTGATATTATAAAATAATTAACAGTAATCATCCTGGAGGATCTATATCCATTGTCTTTGTACAATTTTATGATCCTTTAGAGAGAAGATGTACAGGATACACTTGTTATTCAAATAGATGATAAACTAAATTCCCATTAGTTTGTGTCTACACATCATTAAATAATATATTACAACTACTAACTCAAGATCATGAGTTATGTAGTTCTACTAATGAGGTAACAAAAATCATGAACCACATGCAGTAACTTCTTGAATTTGCAACATAACAATATAAATCATGATTCCTAATGCATCACATAAAACCACGTACTTGACCCCTTCTGCTGGTAATCTGAACATTGTAGGGCTCATCAGACTCTTCCCTAACTACTAAAATACAAATTGGCATTGTTCTATCCACACAAAAGGGGTCAACTTTCGATTCATAGATATCATAGTTTCTGATATCCAGAAATAAATTATATATGTATATATATTGCAATATGTTTCTATCCTAAGGTATATCAACACCTATATCACTCTATTTGGTGGAACCCATGTTGGCCCCACCTCAATTTTTGATGGGTCCACTCCCACTACATCTACTGAGATAATGTATCCCATAATGTGGACCTCCTGAAACAAGAACTGGCACTTTGATTTCTTTCCATTATGGGAGATCTCGTGGAGTATATCCCGATATATACTTATGTTTCTCACATGACCCCCCTATGAAACTCAGTATACAAGAATATCTTCAATGATGAACACCATGAAAAATTCAATATAATGATGAGTAATCTAGTGCATGATTCCAATGAAGAGTTCTTGGTTGTTTTTCATGCCAATGAGCATCACCAAATACTCATCGTGTCATTAGAAAAATTGGAATTATATCTTTAGTATATCCTTATCCCTTACTCACAAATGGTGAAAGCTTGAATAGAGGTCAACATTAAAAAATCACAATTTGCCTCTGAACTATTCAAATAGGACATTGATTCTCTGTGGAGGATACATTTTCATTACATTCACCAAACTCAAGATTTGGTAGTCCACACCAAACCCCAAGATCCCATATTCATTTTGAAAAAAAACTAGGTTTTCCTCGGGAGAAACAATGGATCTCAAGAAACCCATCCTCTGTATGTCCTCCAAATTCATCCTCGTCTCGTGATGTTGTATGGGAGACATCTGATATGCTAGTGAAGATAATAGTGTCATCATTTTGTGTAGATAAATTCTGAAGTCTATCTCTCAGTTGGGTGGTAGACCTACATCATCCTTAAGAAATCCTCCCTCATACCCCACCACCACTATATGAAACTAGGAACTCACAACATATGCTACACTAAGGGTCAGTCTAGCCAACCGATGAGTAATCTTCTATACTCTCTTAAGCACGAGTCCACCGAACACTGCATGGGTTTCCATTTCACCATAAAGTAAAACCTCATTCTATCACTATAGACACAGCTCACCCTTTTCCTAAAATACTCAATCTAGGTTTGGATTGTGGATAAACCATCCATACAAAGAATGATGTCATAGGAAATCACTACTTATAATAAGATATTCCAATAGTAATTCTTGACTCCATGAGTCAGGTCACACTATCGGTATAAGTGTGTGGTCTTAGAGCCTTCTCTTGTTGGAGTCTCCATGTATAATAGTTGATTCTATAATTCTCACAGAATCTCTTAGTCTCATACAAGTAGTGTGGAATGAAAATAATGGCTTGAACATTTGTCTATAAATACTATACATAATGTATAAATGACATAGATCAAACCTAGAATCATTACTGGTGCCCCGAATTCCTAATCCTTGACTACCTATTATTTTACCTATTTATATCCCCAAGCTCCTTGATCCTGGTGTGAAATATTTGGGGTGGTGGTGGTAACAAGTTAAAGCATCGACCACCTTTTTATTCTCTCACAGCTCCTCTACCACATCTTCAACCATATGGAACTCACATCCCCTACCACTATCTCTACATCGATGTTCCATCCATAGTCTCCCTTTCAACATTATGACATGTCATAAAATATATAACAAGACATAACCTATCTTCACATTTTTAGAAACGTCTGTCTCTAGGATGACTTGATCCTCCCCATAAGCCATAAACTTTAGATCCTCTATCTTAGGACCTCCCCCTAAAACGTATCCCACTTCTGGGTCCCAAAGACTAACGTCTGATCAATAATGTCGAGGCATAATCTCATTATCTCATATTTATGATAGTCATAGGATGTTTCTTCTTGTCCAAGAATCTCTCAAAAACCAATTCTCATTCAAGAACCCCATCAAATGTAAAAATTCAAAGATCAAAAACACTATATCAGATGTCTTTACATAGACCTCACTCAAATGTCAAAGTGTTGAAGTACTAATCTCTAAATATATTCATCAAGTACCTAGAATTGTTGGTAAACCTAGATGAATAATATTTCATTGAAATTCTACCCAGCTGAAAATAACAGATCTCTTAGATATGCACAACTGTAAGTGTAACTGGTGAGACCTCCTATCTGAAGATTCAATTAATCTTAATCCACAAATAGTCTCCTCATCTTGATTTTGTGTAACAAAACATAACCACTATTTTGATGATCAATTAATAAGGCACTCCACTAACACCAACATCAAATTATTTGGTGTCTTTTAATGTTGTAAATCATAGGTCACCTCCTAAATATAGTGCTTAGCTACCTATGGATTGGGCTCGTATCAGTACCTAAGGGATCTCTACAACTAAAACTCTTAAAGCACACTCAACATGTTCACATAATCTATTGATACTACATGTAACATCCCAAGTAAGTTATGAATAATAGATATTTTTATATATGTCTATTAATGATTAAGATAGTGTTTTAGAGGCTTAAAATGAAAATAAATCCAATCTTAAGCATGTAATACAGTAATATTTTTAAAAGATTATTTTACTGCCTTATGATGAAAAACCCTTTTTAAAAATATCTTTTGACATTTCTATAAAATATTTTTGTCAAAATAAACTTATTCTTTATGATTGGGACATCAAAATTTACCTTGTGTGAATTTTTAGTATTTTTCTGACAATGTTCATTTTTTAATGAATAGTGAAAAATACTAAATTTTACTTCAAAACTGTTTTTTAATCTAATTTATTTATTTGATTAGTTTATCTTTTGAATTGGTCTTAATGTGTAATATGAATATATTTTTAACATTTAATCCAATAGTCGTCATTGGAATCAATTTCACTTTGAAATTGGACTTAAACTAGTGTCAATCTTTTGATACTTATTGTTTTGTAAAAACACGCTATTTGCTCTGGCAGCGGGAATTAATTATTAAATTAATTAATGTGACTTATATGATTTGAATTTTGTAAAATATACTTCATTTTTGAATTCGAAATATCAAATATAGCTTAGGGTGAATTTTTGGTAATTTTCTGAAAAACATCAATTTTTGATGAATAGTGAAACCACTAAGTGGTAATCAAGAAAACTGATTTTTCAGTTAAATGAAAGTTTACCACTAATGTGTATTGAATTTTGAAAATCCGACATACATGGTTGTCATTAAGAAGTAAAATGTGGTTCAATGAGATTAAAATAATTTTTTGATGAATAGTAACTTATTATGTTTTTAATCGCGATTAGTGGTAATTAGTGTAGTTTATGGTATAAATAATGCTTTAATAATATGAAATGACCTAGACACATGTCCTACCCTTATTGTTTGTGTCATGGCCGACCAAGACAAGCCATGGGTCAACTTGGGGACCGCATGGATCCACTTTTGTTGGGAAATGACATAAATTACTTTTTATTTAATGTTAAAGTGAATATGACACAAACATAATATGTTTTACGAAAACAATTTTTAAGTGGGGTTATAAAAGTCCAAAGTTTGATTATAAATAGTCATTGGAAAGCTAAAAAGATTTCCTATATCATAGTAGTTTTTTTATAATTTTTAGACATTAAATTAATTTAATTATATATGACATAATAATGATGCAGCGATGACATCATTATTTGATGATTTAAATAAAATAGAAAGATAATGTAACATCTATGAACTACACATGTCCAAAACCAATTGGATGAGTGGATTTAGAACCCTTATCACCTCAGCCACGAATTATATCAATATGGGACCTTTTAAAACCGAAACACATTTTCAAATAAAGTGATATTTCTTTACATTCCAAAAGTGCCCCTCCTCTCCTCTTATAAAAGGCCCCCACCTCTACCTCATTTAACACACTCCTCAAGCCTTTGGCTCGGCCAACCCCTGCCCATTTACTCTCTCCACATCCCTCTCCCCATCCTAGTGGATTACCTTTGGGCAGAATCCTTTCAAAGGAAGCCTTTAGGCTCAAAACAAAAGGAGTTACACTTTTAAAGGTAATTCTTTCTCTCATGTTCATTTGTTTTATTTTGCTTCTCCAACCCCCTAAACTCTTTTTATTTACTTATTTTGTAACAACACCAGTATATTAAATATACAAGGATGTTGTTATAATATTTACTTGAGCTACACTCTCACACAACTACATCAAATGGTTAAAGAACATACGGTTTCCGTGGATGGCGAAATTCTGCCTCTCGAAACGATGATTGTTCAACACTCATTTAACACTTTAAAAGGTGGACATTATGATGTCAATATTTTTATTTATGATATATAATATGTTTATGTTTTCCTTAAGCTTCTGTTTTTTTCATTTTGGGCATACCTTTATGGTTTCCATTATGGGTAAACACGATATCTTCATTTTAGGAAGTGCGGACTACCGCCCCCTCAAAGTGATTTGATTCGTTAAATACCATATGTGGGACATATAAAGTATGGAACTATGATATTATATATGATATTATACTGGAATTATAATATACCTTTATATCATTATGATTTAATTCTATAAAATACAAAATAGAAATGAAAGTAGCGTTCATGCGTACGTACGGCTTACCGTCTCCATGAACGGTGCATTTCATTTCTTACCTCAAAATGATTATGTAATATTATAAATGAATGTATGTACTGGATATATATGACATATATGATATCTACATCATGAATACTATTCTGGATATAATGAACCTTTGACCAAATTAACAACATGTAAGTGTAAGAAGTCTATTTTTGACTTAAGAACCAAATACCGACAAAATGAACATTAATAACTTAACTGATTACATGATGTTCATAAAATGGTATAAAAGGAATAATGAACTTGAAAAAGATTCATAAGAAAGTAGAGATTAACTCAAGTTTATTATTCAGGAGATTAAAGAACGGTCGGGTCAAGTCGGATACGAGGTATGGGACTTCGTCTCAATCTCCTTTCATTGAGGCATATTTTATTTTATACACAACATTCTTTTATACGGTGTATAAACCCCTTTGACATTTATGTTTATTCAAAAGGAATATTTTTTATACGAAGCATTTACTAAACAACAAAAGGGAATGTTTTTGTCGTACGTATGCGGCGACAACGACTTCTCTGCCGCCGTGACCGTTATTTGAGTTTCGGCTTCCTCTACAAGCCATACCTTTTTTTTAAAAACGAAAAATAAATACCATGTTTTACTTTGGTATTGAAAATGGTTTTCATAATGTTTTTATTATATCAATGTGTGGTATTGATATCTTTTGATTTAATGGTGGAAATGTTATGTTTCAGTTATGCATGTTTTATGTGATATGTTTATGTTGAGGTTCTTGGGCATTATTATGAAGATGGGTGGTTCCGTGATAGACTAAGGGCGGTTTAGCCCGTTATAGCTCTCCAATGAATTGGGTAACGCGAAGGAGTGAAACGTTAAGGTTTCTCCGAAGAGATTTTAGGGAATATACTGTGATGGGTATTCCAAACGTAACCAAAAGGGTTACTCCCTACGTAAGAATGTTATGAATGCCTCAAGTTACCTTTATGTCTTATGATTTCTATGATTTATTCATGATTTTATGAGGTGTGTTAAAGTGCCTATGTTTTATGGGTAAAGTATGATTTCATTCTTATGTATATATGAAATCATGTTTCCTTTCCATGTTTTTTTAACCCATACTGAGTTTTGTGCTCATCCTAAGTTTTTGAAATGTTTTTCACAGGTCAAGGGAAAGGTACATGATAAGATGATAGAGTCAAGGATGTGTCAAGAAATCATCCATGTTTTATTTTAAATATTTTTCCATTGATGGGAATGAAGAATACTATCTTTATGTAACCACTTTGTTTATATGTGGATTGTAATGCAAGTTTTATGATCTAATTCTCTAAAACTCTAAACCCGAAAAGATCCTCAATGAGTAATCTTGTAATAACTCAAGATTAAGTAAGGTTTAAGGCTTGGGCCCTATAGTTGGTATCATAGGTCGGTTTAGATAACTTTAAGAGTTAGAATTCTATTAAAATTTTATCCAAAAATATTTTTTTTTTTGAAATGATATAGAATTTAAAGATTACCATGTTGCTTCATCTAATACATGTTTGTTCAGAATGTTTTTCCGCAGAGGAAACAGGGAAGCAGTGCTAGGAAGGCATACAGAAGGAAATAACCTTCCGAATCAACATCCTGAGATGGTCGGAATTGGAACTTAACAGTTTGTTGCAGTGATGGCACAGTTGACTCAGGCTATAAATGGTGGTGGTATCCATGCACGAGATCAGCCAGATCAACCGCAGAGGAACATTTCAGTGATGGAACATTTCATGAGGCAACATCCACCATCATTCAGAGGATCATCTAACCCTGTGCTAGTTGAAGGTTGGATTAAAGCACTTGAGAAGATTTTTGATTTCATGGGGTGTTCAGACAATCAAAAGGTTAGTCTTACTATTTACCGTTTGGAGGGTGAAGCAGATCAGTGGTGGTCTATGGTTAAAAATATCAGGTACGCTGATGAGATTGATGCTCTTGACTGGGATGAATTCAAAGGTATGTTTCTTGAGAAGTATTTTCCTAAGTCTATTCGACTTAGGATTGAAAAGCAATTCTTGGAATTGAGGCAAGAGGAAGACTCAGTGGCTGCCTATGAAGAAAGGTTCACTCGATTGGCAAGGTATGCCCCAAATTTTATCCGGGACCTTGATAGTAAAATCAATCGTTTTTACTCAGGATTAAAGCCAAAATATTGAAGGGAATTGGCTTCTCGTGAGTTTAAAAGTTATGAAAAGCTTGTTCGATGTGCTGAGAAGGTGGAAATGGAGTTTGCCGATGACCAAGTTTTCTATAACAACCAGCAGAAGAAGAGACCGAGGTGGCAGGATAAAGGTAAGAATTCTTCAAAAAAGTCTGATGGTAAGAAAACTAAGTTTCCAGTTTGTGATAAATGTGGAAAAAGGCATGCTGGGGAATGTCTTCTGAATTCTAGAAAGTGCTACCGATGTGGTAAGATGGGACATAAGGCTCGTGATTGCACTGAAAAGGATCAAGATGAAGGTAAGAACAAATTTGATTTACAGTTAGTGAAGTGTTATAAGTGCAATGAGATGGGTCACTATGAAAACGAGTGTCTGGCAAAGAGCTTGAGTGATGGGAAGCAGTTAGACTACAAGCAGAAAGGGGTGGTGAAATCCTTTGCAACTACTTCAGCAGATGTCGGGCCATCAAATGAAGTTGTATCAGGTACTTTGTGTGTTTTTTCAGATTATTCCAGTGTGTTGTTTGATTCGGGGTCTACACATTATTTCATCTCTGAAACCTTTTCTAGTAAAATGGGAATACCATCTCAAGAAATGACTCCTGAACTTTTGGTAAAAACACCTGGGGGAAGTGTTGAGGCAAAAATAATTTATAAGAATCTTCATATCCTTATCTATGGAAAGAACCTACTTGCAAACCTTATTTTTCTACCTCTAGTAGAGTTTGATGTTATCCTGGGTATGGATTGGCTCTCTATTTACCATGCTAAGATTGACTGTAGAGCTAAATAAGTTTCTTTTCAGAAAGACTTTCAGTTTGTTTACAATAATGAACCCTTACTTCTGATAACATATCAAGAGGCCGAGAAACTTGTAAAAGATGGAAATGAATGTTACCTTGCACACGTCGTTGAAAATAAAGGAACTATTCAGATTCATGATGTGCCAGTGGTAAATGAGTATCCTGATGTTTTTCCTGATGAGTTGCCTGGAATAATACCAGATCGGGAAGTTGAGTTTACTGTTGACTTAGTTCCTGATGCTAAGCCAATTTCAAAACCCCCTTATCGAATGGCACAAATTGAACTTTTAGAGTTGAAGGAGCAATTTCAAGATTTATTAGAGAAAGGTTTCATTAGACCTAGCACATCACCATTGGGTGCTCCTGTTTTATTTGTTAAAAAGAAAGATGGTTCTATGAGACTTTGCATTGATTATAGAGCCTTGAATAATATCACTGTTATGAAAAAATATCCTTTGCCTCATATCGTTGATTTGTTTGATCAGCTCCAGGGAGCTCGGTTTTTTTCAAAGATTGACCTGAGATCGGGGTACCATCAGCTGAAGGTAAAGGAGGCAGATATTCCGAAGACCGTGTTTCGTACGAGATATGGCCATTATGAATTTGTAGTAATGCCTTTTGGGCTAACCAATGCACCTGCTATATTCATGGACATAATTAATAGAATTTTCCATGAGTTCTTGGATAAGTTTGTGGTGGTTTTCATTGATGATATTTTGGTGTTTTCTAAAAGTAAATAAGAGCATGAAAGGCATTTAAGGGTTATCTTGCAAACCTTAAAAGAAAAGAAATTGTATGGTAAATTCAGAAAGTGTGAGTTTTGGTTGCAACAAATTTCTTTCCTTGGTCACATTGTTTCTAAAGATGGAATAACTGTTGATACTGCAAAAACAAAAGTTGTGGAAGAATGGCCAAGACCCACAAATGTAACCGAGATTCGTAGCTTCCTTGGTTTGGCGGGCTATTACCGAAGGTTTGTTAGAAATTTTTCACGGTTATCTAGTCCAATGACTAAGCTAACTCGGAAGGGTGTTAAGTTTATCTGGACAAAAGAATGTGATGATTGTTTTCAGGAATTAAAAAGAAGATTGGTGAATGCTCCAGTTTTGGCACTACCTTCCAGGAATGGTGATTTTGTTATATACAGTGATGCTTCATTGAAAGGACTTGGTTGCGTCCTAATGCAGAATGATCAGGTAATTGCTTATGCTTCAAGACAGTTGAAAACTCATGAGGTAAATTACCCTACACATGATTTGGAATTAGCTGCTGTTGTTTTTTCTTTAAAAATTTGGAGGCATCATTTGTATGGAGTAAAGTGTGAAATATATACCGATCACAAAAGTTTAAAGTATATATTCACTCAGAAAGAATTGAACATGAGACAAAGGAGATGGCTATAATTAATCAAGGATTATGATTGTACAATTCATTACCATCCGGGAAAAGCAAATAAAGTGGCTGATGCTTTGAGTCGAAAAAGTAATGCTTCATTAACAATGTTGTGTTTGGAATGTGATCCTTTGGTTAAGGATTTGATGAACATTGGCATAGAAGTTGTTGGTGCGGGAATTTCTTCTATTTTGTTTCAGGTATCTGTGAGATCTTCTCTATCAGATAGAATCAAGCAAGCACAAAAGCAAGACAGTGAGTTGTAGAAAAAGGTAGAGCTGGTTCAGAAAGGTAATTTGCCTGAATTCAACATTGATAATGATTGTGTTTTGAGACTTGGGAAGAGATTGTGTGTGCCTTGTGATTCACAGTTGAAGAGAGAGTTGTTATGTGAAGCTCATAGTTCTCCGTTTTCAGTTCATCCGGGCAGTACTAAGATGTATAGAGATCTGCGGGAGTATTACTGGTGGGATGGAATGAAAGGAGACATTGCTGATTTTACTGTGAAGTGTTTGACATGTCAACAGGTTAAAGCAGAGCGGCAGTTACCGAAAGGGATGCTTCAGCCTTTACCCGTGCCAGAGTGGAAATGGGAGAATATATCCATGGACTTTGTTGTTGGATTACCGAAGACATCTCGAGGTAATAATGCAATCTGGGTTATTATTGATCGCTTGACCAAATCTGCTCATTTCCTTGCTATACGAGATACTTTCTCTCTTGATCAACTTTCCCGTTTGTATCTTAAAGAGATAGTCAGGTTACATGGAGATCCTCTCTCCATTGTATCGGATCATGATCCCATGTTTACTTCTAACTTTTGGAAAGTCCTTCAGAAGTCGTTGGGTACTGAATTAAATTTTAGTACAGCTTTTCATCCTCAATCAGATAGGCAGTCAGAACGAACAATTCAGACATTGGAGGATATGTTACGAGCTTGTTCTATGGATTATCAGGGAAGTTGGGACCAACATCTTTCTTTGGTTGAATTTTCATATAATAACAGTTTTCATTCCAGTATACAGATGGCACTATTTCAGGCATTATATGGGAAGCGGTGTCGAACTTCAGCTTTCTGGGATGAAGTTGGTGAAAGGAAGTTGATGGGACCAGAATTGGTAGAAGAGATGGCAGAAAAAGTTCAGCTAATTCAGAAAGACATGAGAACAGCTCAGAGAAGGCAGAAGAGTTATGCGGATAACCGGAGGAAGGATCTATCTTTCGAGGTATATGATCATGTTTTTCTCAATGTTTCTCCGTGGAAAAGTGTGTTGAGATTTGGTAAGAAAGGAAAGTTGAGTCCAAGGTTTATTGGACCATATGAAATTCTGGAGAGAGTTGGATCAGTTGCATACCGAGTGGCTTTACCTCCGAGTTTATCTTAGGTACACAATGTTTTTCACGTTTCGATGTTGATAAAGTATATGCCAGATCCATCTCATGTTTTGAGCCCAGAGGTAGTTCAGCTGGAAGAGAACCTATCTTATGAGGAACAACCGGTCCAGATTCTTGACCACAGGGAGCAAGTGTTACGGAATAATGTGATTCACCAGGTAAAGGTTTTTTTGGAAAAACCACATGATTGAAGAGGCAACATGGGAATCTGAAAATGCAATGAGGGATAAGTACCCTCATTTATTCGATAAATAAATAAATTGCGGGGACACAATTTTCTAAAGGGGGGAAGGATGTAACATCCCAGTAAGTAATGAATAATAGATATTTTTATCTATGTCTATTAATGATTAAGATAGTGTTTTAGAGGCTTAAAATGAAAATAAATCCAATCTTAAGCATGGACTACACTAATATTTTTAAAAGATTATTTTACTGCCTTATGATGAAAAACCCTTTTTAAAAATATTTTTTGAGAATTTTATAAACTATGTTTGTCAAAATAAACTTATTCTTTATTATTGGGACATCAAAATTTACCTTGTGTGAATTTTTGGTATTTTTCTGACAATGTTCATTTTTTAATGAATAGTGAAAAATACTGCATTTTACATCAAAACTGCATTTTAATCTAATTTATTTATATGATTAGATTATCTTTTGAATTGGTCATAATGTGTAATATAAATATATTTTTACCATTTAATCCAATGGTCATCATTGTAATCAATTTCACTTTGAAATTGGACTTAAACTAGTGTCAATCTTTTGATACTTATTGTTTTGTAAAAACACGCTATTTGCTCTGGCAGTGAGAATTAATTATTAAATTAATTAATGTGACTTATATGATTTGAATTTTGTAAAATAGACTGCATTTTTGAATTCGGAATATCAAATATAGCTTAGGGTGAATTTTTGGTAATTTTCTGAAAAACTTCAATTTTTGATGAATAGTGAAACCACTAAGTGGTAATCAAGAAAACTGATTTTTCAGTTAAATGAAAGTTTAACATTAATGTGTATTGAATTTTGAAAATCCGACATACATGGTTGTCATTAAGATGTAAAATGTGGTTCAATGAGATTAAAATAATTTTTTTGGTGAATAGTAACTTATTTAGTTTTTAATCGCGATTAGTGGTAATTAGTGTAGTTTATGGTATAAATAATGATTTAATAATATGAAATGACCTAGACACATGTCCTACCCATATTTTTTGTGTCATGGCCGACCAAGACAAGCCATGGGTCAACTTGGGGACCCCATGGATCCACTTTTGTTGGGAAATGACATAAGTTACTTTTTATTTAATGTTAAAGTGAATATGACACAAACATAATATGTTTTACGAAAACAATTTTTAAGTGGGGTTATACAAGTCCAAAGTTTGATTATAAATAGTCATTGGAAAGATAAAAAGATTTCCTATATCATAGTAGTTTTTTTTATAATTTTTAGACATTAAATAAATTTAATTATATATGACATAATAATGATGCAGCGATGACATCATTATTTGATGATTTAAATAAAATAGAAAGCTAATGTAAAATCTATGAACTACACATGTCCAAAACCAATTGGATGAGTGGATTTAGAACCCTTATCACCTTATCCACGAATTATATCAATATGGGACCTTTTAAAACCGAAACACATTTTCAAATAAAGTGATATTTCTTTACATTCCAAAAGTGCCCCTCCTCTCCTCTTATAAAAGGCCCCCACCTCTACCTCATTTCACACACTCCTCAAGCCTTTGGCTCAGCCAACCCATGCCCATTTACTCTCTCCACATCCCTCTCCTCATCCTAGAGGATTCCCTTTGGGAAGAATCCTTTCAAAGGAAGCCTTTAGGCTCAAAACAAAAGGAGTTACACTTTTAAAGGTAATTCTTTCTCTCATGTTTATTTGTTTTATTTTGCTTCTTCAACACCCTAAACTATTTTTATTTACTTATTTTGTAACAACACCAGTATATTCAATATACAAGGATGTTGTTATAATATTTACTTGAGCTACACTCTCACACAACTACATCAAATGGTTAAAGAACATACGGTTTCCGTGGATGGAGAAATTCTGCCTCCCGAAACGATGATTGTTCAACACTCATTTAACACCTTCAAAGGTGGTCATTATGATGTCAATATTTTTATATATGATATATAATATGTTTATGTTTTCCTTAAGCTTCTGTTTTTTTCATTTTGGGCATACCTTTATGGTTTCCATTATGGGTAAACACGATATCTTCATTTTAGGAAGTGCGGACTACCGCCCCCTCAAAGTGATTTGATTCGTTAAATACCATATGTGGGACATATAAAGGATGGAACTATGATATTATATATGATATTATACTGGAATTATAATATACCTTTATATCATTATGATTTAATTCTATAAAATACAAAATATAAATGAAAGTAGCGTTCATGCATACGTACGGCTTACCGTCTCCATGAACGGTGCATTTCATTTCTTACCTCAAAATGATTATGTAATATTATAAATGCATGTATGTACTGGATATATATGACATATATGATATCTACATCATGAATACTATTCTGGATATAATGAACCTTTGACCAAATCAACAACATGTAAGTGTAAGAAGTCTATTTTTGACTTAAGAACCAAATACCGACAAAATGAACATTAATAACTTAACTGATTACATGATGTTCATAAAATGGTATAAAAGGAATAATGAACTTGAAAAAGATTCATAAGAAAGTAGAGATTAACTCAAGTTTATTATTCAGGAGATTAAAGAACGGTCGGGTCAAGTCGGATACGAGGTATGGGACTTCGTCTCAATCTCCTTTCATTGAGGCATATTTTATTTTATACACAAATTTCTTTTATATGGTGTATAAACCCCTTTGACATTTACGTTTATTCAAAAGGAATCTTTTTTATACGAAGCATTTACTAAACGACAAAAGGGAATGTTTTTGTCGTACGTATGCGGCGACAACGACTTCTCTGTCGTTGTGACCGTTATTTGAGTTTCGGCTTCCTCTACAAGCCATACCTTTTTTTAAAAAATGAAAAATAAATACCATGTTTTAATTTGGTATTGAAAATGGTTTTCATAATTTTTTTATTAAATCAATGTGTGGTATTTATATCTTGTGATTGAATGGTGGAAATGTTATGTTTCTGTTATGCATGTTTTATGTGATACGTTTATGTTGAGGTTCTTGGGCATTATTATGAAGACGGGTGGTTCCGTGATAGACTAAGGGCGGGTGAGCCCGTTATAGCTCTCCAATGAATTGGGTAACGCAAAGGAGTGAAACGTTAAGGTTTCTCTGAAGAGATTTTAGGGAATATACTGTGATGGGTATTCCAAACGTAACCAAAAGGGTTACTCCCTACGTAAAAATGTTATGAATGCCTCAAGTTACCTTTATGTCTTATGATTTCTATGATTTATTCATGATTTTATGAGGTGTGTTAAAGTGCCTATGTTTTATGGGCAAAGTATGATTTCATTCTTATGTATATATGAACTCATGTTTCCTTTCCATGTTTTTTAACCCATACTGAGTTTAGTGCTCATCCCAAGTTTTTGAAATGTTTTTCATAGGTCAAGGGAAAGGTACATGATAAGATGATAGAGTCAAGGATGTGTCAAGAAATAATCCATGTTTTATTTTAAATATGTTTCCATTGATGGGAATGAAGAATACTATCTTTATGTAACCACTTTGTTTATATGTGGATTGTAATGCAAGTTTTATGATCTAATTCTCTAAAACTCTAAACCCGAAAAGATCCTCAATGTGTAATCTTGTAATAACTCAAGATTAAGTAAGGTTTATGGATTGGGCCTTATACTACAAGCATTTTGTGCTGTAATACAGGTGGAGGTATGGATGGTGTACCACCTGAAGGTAAAATCTCTAATTCATTTCCATGTATTGGACCATCATCACATCGGGGGTCATCCTCATTATCAATAAACTGCCCAGTATTTTGTAGGGGACGTAGAGGCATCTTAGAAGTAAAAAAGATTTAATATGGAAATGTGTATATATGTTGAGATGTAACTAGATAAGACATGGAAAACATGTCACTACCTATCCCCTGGGCCACATGTCGTGTCTACCCCAAGCCAACCTTCCATAGGCTAGGGGGTGGTGACTAGCACCGAAGGCGTAATTCCCTAAATCTAGGAAGGCATTGCCTTTATAACCTATAAACACACACAATAAGATATGGAGATGAGTAAACTGTATAACCAAAAGAGTGATGAAATTAAAAGGGACTGAAATACAGTCCAAACAGTAATGTTAAAAGTACAACTAAAAACAATACTACTAAAGAAAAATAAAGAAAAGTAGCTACTAGGTCGTCCTCCAGGATTCCTACCTAAAGTGTTGTTTCAGATAGCCTCCTCATCACTACTTGTTCTTCTATATCCTCCGCATGTTGACATGAAGTATTGTCCTCCTCTAGGAATCATCCAGTCCTAGTACTCTCAATCTCAGTCATCACTATCCATACTCTGCAACCAACACAACAAGGTACGAGCATAGTCCATGTAGGTGTGAGTTTAACAATACTCTGTATGGACCCCGAGACCCTCAAGGTCACAAAAAATCCAACAAGGATAAACCACAAAGTATGAAATAAAAAAATATCATTACATAATTATATGCCCATACATATACCTAAGATATCAAATGATATGTCTCAATCATGGGGAAAACACAAAAAAACTGACTGAGCTCAACCAAGATCTTATTGTAGGGGTAATATCAAGTCCCATCCCCTGTAACATTATCAAATCCTCAACTGCTGGAGAAATCATTCCTTATTGAGTACAATGGTCTTACCGAGGCACCAAGTGCACTTCCCACTAACCTTGGACAGTGGATGTAGTCCTCCTGTCGAGTACCATGGGTCTACTGTGTCACACAAGGGCGCTCCCCACCAAGGGTCTGCCACATCACCAAGCGTGCTCCCCCACGTATCCTGCTGAGTTACTCATTCTTTCGAGTACCGTGGGTCTTCCACGTCACATAGAGGCGCTCCCCACTATGGGTCCACCGCAATACCAAGAATATCCCCACTGTGCTAGTAGAGTAACTCCGAGTCAAAATGGTCAGTTATCGTTAGGTCTCAGCCTGCTACTAGGTCTCTGCACAATGCTCATTAGTCTCTGGGAGGATCCGCTCCATGAGCTATTGGTCGATAATCCAAGTATCATGATGTCCAAGGAAGAATTATATCAAAATGGCCGCCATGTTATAGGTGTTCCAACGCAATAGATGGTGCATCAATCAGATGTCCGGTCAGTGAGTTATTATCCTTTTAGTCCCGAGGTCCCGGTTGGATTCGTGCATGATCCAACCTGTCTGTATCTCAACTAACCCCCAAACTTCAGTAGGGTTTACTAAAAGGGACCGTCACACACCAAGATTTTTATCACCACTGATGGTTTGTTAAACGGACGTCTGGTGCCAAAGATATGTCCAAAGGAGCGTAAATGGGTCATATTGGGCCCCAGTCCGGTCTGACCCGATCGGACTGACCTGACATGTGGGGCGGGCCAGCCTATTGGGTTCGGACTGGCCCACTGGGTCCAGCCCAGCATGCCACGAGTGGCCACGAAGGGTTCTGAGGGTGTGGACCACCAGCGAGGGTGTGGACCAGCTGCTGGTCAATGCGAGGGTGGTTCGACCCAGAGGGTGCGGCATGGGCGGCTCGGTCCTGAGGGTGTCGCGAGGGCGGCATAGTTAGGGTTGTGGTGCTGGTTCAACACAATGATCCAGTAGAGACACATCGGGGGCAGATCGGGGGACCGGTGATGGTGTAGCCAATTCGGTTGGTGCGTGGAGTAGCCGGCGGGAGGTGTGGCTTACGGGAGGCGCGACCGGCAGGTGGCGCAGCTGGTGGGCCAGTGGGGCAGCGAGAGGTAGTGTGGGTCACAGTGGCCGCTGGTGGCGGTGTCGTTGGCTTAGTTGGCTTTTTCTCTTTCCTTCGTTTCGAAGAACACCACAAAACAATACAAGGGTTATAGAGAGGATGATCCATGTTAGTTTTTCCCTCACTCTCTGCATTAGAACGGTAACAAGAGGATAAAAAAACGAAGAACATCAAACCCTCCTGCAAATATTCTTCCGAACCCACAAAAGAAAAAGAAGGGGGGTATACTTGTGAATTGATAATCATACATCATTATATCCCTACCTATTCATTGTTGGTTGGTGTTGGTGCAAAAAGGCAGACACCGATTTGTTTTAGATGAAGAAGTCCTATGGCGGAGGATGTTTTGAAGAATAAAATTGAAGTCAAGGTCATTGTTTGTAGTTGAAGGCATTCCTCATCGGTGTTCTTCGTCGGTAGAGCATTATTTTTTGGGAGCTTTCCCCCATGTTCCTACTCTCACCAAATTCCACCCAAAAGTAAATGGAAGCCCACGATAATAGATTATAATATCTATTAAGTTGTTGGAAATAATTCAAAAAGGATTAATTGATTAATGTAGAGTTGGCCTAATTAATGTGGTGCATTGATACAATTAAATTGAGGATGTGTTGAAGAGGCTCCCCACACATTTATTATGCAGTTTAGGGTTTCTACCAATCAAGGAGGTTTCAAGGGGGTTTAATCCTAGGTGGTCCCCACCACCATATCCTCTCATGGGATATTATGGTTTGGGTGGTTCCCACCACCATAACCTCTCATGGGAGGTTAAGGTATGGTGGTCCCCACTTCCAACTTCCACATGGAGGTTTAGTTCTAGTGGACCCCACCTTCCAACACCCTCATGGGTGTTGAATGTAAAAATAAAAATGTCACACACTTTTATTTTTATTTTATTTTTACTTGAAAAACCCAAAAAACTATCTTTCATTGTAGACCCACTATCGTAGAGGTGAAAGTCTCCTTAAGCGAAAACTGGTGCTGTCACTTCAACGGTGCTCTAAGATTTCAATTCTGATCACAATTTCAAAAGTTATAAAAACCCACTCACACGTTTATTGAACGTACCGAATATAAGGTTCATAAATTCATTTAGGGAACTTCGGGCCTCTGAATCACACGCCGTCAATTTCCACAGACTCATAAAATTTCCATTTAATTAAAACAATTACATGGAAATTCCAGGTTTTTACATTCTTCTGACCTCTAGCTTTACATCCCCATAAGCCACAACACAAAATAAGGTTAAAAGTGGGGGTACTGAGCATGCATCTGACCCTCCTGCTCATATTTTCTCATGCTTCCAGCGAATGCGAACCAGAGGTATCGACCATCCATGAAGGAACTGCTCCTCTCGATCCTCAATATCCACTAGAGCCTCCACAAATTTCACCCCATCGTCGACACCCAACTCACCATGGTCTATGATGTGGGAAATATCATGAGAATATATCCACAGCTGGGATATGTGGAGGACATCCTTCTCCTTGTGCAACAATGGTAGAATCGCTAAGAATTATGCCACCTCGCCAACTCTATGAAAGACTTCAAAAGGTCTGATGAACCTCAGATATAACATGCCACCTCGGCCAAATCTTTGCATACCTCATCGAGGTGAGACATGTAGAATTACGTGGTCACCATCCTTGAACTCTAGAGGTCTCCATCTTCTATTGGAATACGAATGCTGCCTACTTTGTGTAGTCTTCATCTGCTTTTGGATGATCTCTACCTTCTTTGTGGTAGCCCTAACCATCTCTTGTCCCACTAGTGCTAACTCCCCTAGGTCAGTCCAGCATAGAGGTGATCTGCAAGGTCACCCGTATAATGCCTAAAAAGGTTCCATGACAATGGTGGAGTGATATCTGTTGTTGTACGCAAACTCCACCAAAGTCAAGTTATCCTCTCAGCTACGACTGAAATCGAGGATACATGTAGGGAGCATGTCATAAAGGTTCAGAATGGTCCAATCACCCTGACCATCCATCCAAAGATGGAAGGCGGTTCTCAAACACAATTTCATCCTAAAATCCTCATGAAACCCCTTCTATATCCAGAAAGTAAAACGTGTATCACGATTGGATAGAATCATTGTGGGTACCCCATACAGCCTCACAATATCTTGCACATAGAGGCGTCCAAATCTCTATACTGGACCCTGCTCTCTGATCGGTAGGTAGTGGGCCGACATGGTGAGCTGATCGACGATTACCCAAATAGAGGCATGTACCTTGGATGTACGTGGATGTCATGTCACTATATCCATGGATATTCTATCCCACATCCACTATGGGACCTCAAAAGGATAAACCAATCCTACTGGTACCTGATGATCCGGCTTCACTTCTTTACATGTGAGGCACCGACGGACATACTCCGCAACTGGTTTCTTCATTCTCGACCACCAGTGTTGTCGATAGATATCCTGGTAAATCATCAAAACTCCTAGATGTACCGCTAGAGGGGATGTGTGGAACTCCCTCAACACTTCCTCCTGAAGTGTCAATGGTACCATGATACATCCTCTAAAAAGGATGACATACTCCCCACCTTCATAAAATCCATCAGGTGCATGCCCTATGGATATCTGAGCATTCCATGTATCCTAGTCTACATCCCCATGCCGCACCTCCCTGAATAGCTGGAAAAGTGGGGGAGTGACTTTTAGAGACTGATGGAAAGCTTCACCATCTCTATCCATAAAGGATAACTATAAAGCTGCAGCTGCTCCGTCACCTCACCTAGCAGCTGTATACCAGATCCCCTACTGAGTGCATCTACTACAACGTTATCCTTCTAAGGAGTATAGACTATCTCAAAGTCATAGTCAAGGAAGAACATAATCCAACGTCGTTGTCTCAGATTTAGGTTATTCTGGAATAATATATACATGAAATTCTTGTGATCAGAGTACACTATAAAACGTTCACCCATCATATAGTGTTGCCACATCTTCAAGGCAAAGGCCACTGCTGCAAACTCCATGTCATGGGTAGTGTAGTTCTTCTCATGATATCTCAGTAGTCAAGAACCATATGTTATCACTACTCACTCCTATATCCAGACACATCCTAGCCCAGTCATGAATGTGTCGCAGTAGATTAGGTACCCTACGACTTACTCTAGAAGCCTCAAGATGGGGGAACTAGTCAGTGTCTGCCTCAGCTCCTGAAAACTCCACTGGAATTTCTCTGACCAAATGAAGGGTTACCCATTTTTAATCCAGCCTAAAAGTGTTGCTCCAATTTTGTAGAAGTCTGGAACAATCCTCTGGTATTATCCAGTCAAGATCAAGAAACACTGTACTTCCTTCACACTCCTAGGTGATTCCCAAGAAAGTACCACCTCAATCATTTCTGGATCCACTACAACTCCATCCTCTGATATGACATATCCAAGGAAGTGAACCTCTCGAATCCAGAACTGGAACTTCGAGAGGTTACCATAAAGCTGATGCTCTTAGAGTGTGTCTAGTACTACCTACAAATGATAGGCATTCTCCTCATCAGTAGTTGAGTAGATCAAAATGATGTCAATGAAGATTACGACAATGAGATCAAGGTATGGCTGAAAGATCCTATTCATGACTCCCATGAACACAACTGGAGCGTTGGTTACACCGAATTTCATAACTAAGAACCCATAATGGTCATACTGACATCTGTAGGCCGTTTTCTACACATCATCATCTCAAACTCTGAGTTGTTGATAGCCTGATCTGAGGTCTATCTTTAAGAACCACCGTGCTCCATTCAACTACTAAAATAGGTCATCAATACTCAAGAGTGGGTAATTGTCCTTCATGGTCACCTGGTTCAGGCGTCTATAGTCAACATAAATCATCATGCTCCCATACGTCTTCTTGGAAAATAGAATTCAGGCTGCCCATGGAGAAACATTGAGCTGGTTGAACCCCTTCACCTGCAAGTCCTCTAGATGTACCTGCAACTCGCGAAGCTCCATGGGAGACATCCGATATGCTGGAGTAGATTTTAGTGTGTCCCCAGAGAACAATTAATTGTAAAATTCCACCTCTCATCGAGGAGGTAGACCTAGGAAATAATCAAATAAAACATCTTCGTACTAGTCCACCACTACAAAATAAGTCAGACTTCCCACATCAACCACTCTGAGGGTAAGGCTAGCCAACTGACGAGTGATTGGCTACACTCTCCTCCGGGTAATTCCTTCATGCATTTCAAAGGATCCCTTCTCACCGGTAAAGTTAAAATAGGTCAAATATGTGCGGACACACCACACATTGCGCATAATACATTCAATATGAGCATGGACTATAGATAACCTGTCTATGCCAAAGATGATGTCATAAAGCCCCGACGCCGATAATAGGAGATCACAGCCAAAGATATCTCCTCCAAGAGTAAGATCACACTATTGGCACCCATGCGTAATCGTCGAATGTTCTCTCGTAGAAGTCTCTATCTATATGGATCCAACCAAAGGCTCCATCAGAATCTTCGATCTTCGAACAAGGTTAGTGGAAATAAAATAATAACAGGAACCTGTGTCTATATATAGTGCATGTATGGTGGAGAAAACACACATTGTACCCTGTATCTTCTCAGGAGAGCCATGGTTGTAGGCCTCAGCTACTTGGAGCTGAGGTCTTCCCTATCCACCAACTCTATGTGGTCTGGGTGGACCACCTGGTGGTGGTGGTGGTAATATCTTGAATCGTTTCCCACCACCAGTTGCAAGTCTAGCTACTATTCGACATCCACCTACTCCATACATACCACCTCGATCGAATATATATCTTTGACTAGGACGTCTTTCATTTGTCTTCTAATCATCTAAATGGCGGGTTGGACAGTCACAAGCCATGTGACCCTGCCCGACTCATGTGAAACACATCTCGCTCCTAGCATGTCTGTCTCCGTTTTGGGTGCCCCGCACAACCACCTTTGAATCATGCAGTCTTCCACCTATAGGTATGGACATCTTGGACCTCTGTGAAATCTATCTACTACCTTCTATAAAAGACTTCGATGCGTGATGACTGGTGGTGGATCTCTCTACTGGAGACTGCTGAGCAAGGAAACTCTTTACTAGGAGGGCTCTCTCTAACACCCCTCCCTACGTCAAGATGCAGATTGAGATAACCGAAGCCCCGATCTCTTGTCTTAGTCCGTGCTCGAAGGTCCTGACCTAGAAGAATGTGTCCCACACCGTATTGGTGGAGTAGCGTGCGAGGTCAGTGATCCTTGTTGAGTATTGGGATACAGTCATGCAGCCCTGCTGCAGATGAAGTAGCTCCTATATGTGCACTGCGTGAAGATTTTCTCAGACAAAATCTACCCAAAACATGATCTTGAATTATTCCCAAAGAAGAGTCAACTAGTTATGAACCTGGATCATAATGCTCCACCATCTTCCCACTTCTATATATAGAAATCTGGCTGCATGTATCACCATGAGGTCTGCTAGTGTCCCTACCAGTCATGAAATTATCACCACATCTTCCCGCCAATTCATTGCCACCTGTGGGTCTATCTCTCCCCTGATGATGGGTGCCAAGTGATGTTGGGACTCATGAAATGCGCTCATTCAGCGAGCATTGTCTCCTGTAAAGGCTGGTGGAATCAGTGGAACAACGTGCAGTGGTACCGATGGTGCCTCCTTTGGAAAAGAGCCCTGCACCAAGGCCTCGTCACTCGGTGGGCTATCTGTGCATACAACTCTCGGAACTCTAGCCAGATTTCCGCGTGGAGCCATCTTGAAAAAAAAACAGGTGCACTATGGTAAAAATTTATACCTGGTGAGCTGACCTGGTGAGTGGAAAAAAATAATACTTTTTAAAACACACACGCAAACAGTGTTTTCGTGCGTTAAGTCGAAAATCAGAAGTCCGGGTCCTAGTGTATGTATACGTCGGCCACCACACCAACATTGGACTGCTTGAAATAAAAACTGCACTGACTACACATAACCCTATTCTTTCACAGAAAATAAAGCTCAGAGACCTATGTTCTGAGGAAGAACCAACTCCTCTGATACCAATTTCTAATGACCCATACCCTGGGACCAGCGCCATTACTACCCCATGCACGCCTTCCATAGTCCAGGGGTAGGCGACAAGCACCAAAAGAATAAATCTGTAAAACTAGTAAGGAATTTCCTTTAAAACATGTGAACACACACACCATGATATGAACACGAGTAAAATATATAACCAAAAGAGTAATGAAAGTAAATGGGATCAAAATACATGCCCAACAGTAAAGGTACAAGTACAACTGAAAACAATACAACTAAATAAAAATAAATAAAAGCAGTTACTAGGGTGGTCTTAAGGATTCCTAACTAAAGGATAAGTATAGATAGCCTCCTTAACACTCTGTGTCTGTCTGTCTCCACCACGTACCAACATAACATATGATCCACCACTGGGCTTCGTCCAGTCCTAGTACTCTCAGATTCACACAGTGTTCTTCATTGTCTGCAACCAATACAACAAGGTGTGAGCATAGCCTGTGCTGGGGTGAGTATAAAGATACCTAGTAGGGATCAAAAAACCCTCAAGTTCTCACAAAATCCAATGAGGATAAACCACAAAGTATGAAATAAACAAATAACCTTACTTAGGTATATTCCCAAAAATATATCTAAGTTATGAAGTGATCCATCTCAATTACGAGGAAAACATAGAAAAAATAACTCTACTCAACCAAGATTTTATTCGAGGGGTAGTATCAAGTAACATCCCCATTCACATTTTTGAAACCTAGACTGCTGGAGAACTCCTCCTCTAGTGAGTACAGTGGGCCTGCCACATCACAAAGTTCACTTCCACTAACCTTGGACTGGTGTGGTACTCCTCATGTCGAGTACCATTGGTCAACTACGTCATACAGAGGGACTCCCCACAGTGGGTCTACCACGTCACCAAGCTTGCTCCCCCTCGAAGCCTTCTTTGGTACTCCTCCTATCGAGTACTATGGGTCTATCATGTCACACCGAGCTGCTCCCCACCATGGATCTTCCGTGCCACCATGGCACTATTCACTAGGATACTAGAGTCACTCCAAGTTAAAACGGTCAGTAGTCACCAGGTCTCAGCCAACTACTAGGTCTTCACACTACGCTCGCTCGTCTTTGAACGTATCCGGTCCGCTAGCAGTGGTCGATACTCCAACTGTCACGACAGCCCACGAAGAAGTATCTCAAATGTCTTCCACGTCATAGGGGTATCAATGCAATTGATAGAACATCAATCAGATGCATGATCTATGAGTTATTATTCTTTTAGTCCTGAGGACCTAGTTCGATTCGTGCATGATCCATCCTGAATGTATATCAACTATACCCCAAACTCTAGTGGGGTATACTCAAAGAGACTGACATGATCCAAGACTCCCAGCACAACTGAAGGTTCTCCCAACATGTGTATAGTTCCAAGTATTTGTTCTATGGAGCATAAATGGGTCGTAGTGGGCCCAGGTCTGGTCTGACCTAGTCTGAACTGGTCTTAGCACACCCGATTCGGGCCGACTCGGCCAGAACCGTTGGGGCGGGCGCGAACCGTTAGTCAGGCTAGCCCATTAGGTTTGGCTCAACCTGCTGGGCGCTTCCCAGTGTGTCGCGGAGGGCCATGAGGGTGCGGACCATCCATGAGGGTTTGGACCAGCCGCGGGTCAGTCAAAGGGTGGTTCGGCACATAGGGTGTCGTGTGGGCGGCTCGGAAAAGAGGGTTCCACGAGGAAGGCTCAGCCCGATGCGCGAGGCCGGTTCGGCACGGAGGGCCGACATCAGCGTGGTCGATTCGGCCAGTGGGGGGTTCAGTCAGCTGGAAGCACGGTTGGGGGTTGGCCTAGCCGGTGGGTGGGGGTGGTGTGAGGGGCGGTGCGGGTCGCAGTGGCTACAGGTGGTGGCGCCGATGTCTACGTCACGTTCATCCCCTTCATCACCTTCCTCCATTTTGAAGAACACCACCAAACAGCACAAGGGTTACAGAGAGGACATGCCATGATAGATTGGTTTGCACTATCTGTAATAGAGTGGAAGCAAGAGGTTCACAAGAATGAAGCGCATCAAACCCTCCCGCAAAGATTCTTCCCAACCCGCAAAAGAAAAAGAAAGGGGTTGTACTTGTGAAGTGATAATTATACAGCATTAAACCCCTACCTGTTCTTTGTTGGTTGATTTTGGTGAGAAATAGAAGACGTCAATATGTTCTAGATGAGAACATCCTACATCAGAGGAAATTCTAACGAATAAAATCAATGTTGCGGTCGTTCATCATAGTCAAAGGCGTTCCTCATCAGCATTCATCATCGGTGGAGCATTCTTCGTTGGGAGATTTCTCCCATGTTCCTCCTCTCCCCAAATTCCACCCATAAAGAAATTGCAGCCCAAGATAAGACATTATAATATCTATTATGTCATTGGCATAAAAAACAAAAAGGATTAACTGATTATGGGAGATTTGGCACTATTAGGGTGGTGCGTTGGCACAATTAAATTGTGGATGTGTTGAAGAGGCTCCCCCCACATTTATTAGGGAGTTGACGGTTTCTCCCAATTAAAGTGTGGTTTCAACAGGGTTTAATCCCTGGTGGTCCCCACAACCATAACCTATAAAGGGAGGTTATGGATTGGGTGGTCCCCACAACCATAACCTCTCATGGGAGGTCAATATCCGGTGGCCCCCTTTCCAACTTCTACATAGAGGTTTAGTTCTGATGGACCCCACCTCCCAACACCCACATGGGTGTTGTAAATAAAAATAAAAAATTTCACACACTTTTGTTTTTATTTTATTCCAACATGAATAACACAAAAACTATTATTCACTCTCGACCCACTTCGGTCGAGGTAAAAGTTTCTTTAAGTGAAAACCAACGCAGTGAGTTCAACGATGCCCTTGGATTTCAATTATGAGCACCGGTTCAATTGTTAGAAAACCAACTTTCTTATTTACTAAACGTACCATAAATAATGTTCGTCTACTCACTCCATGCATTATGGGCCTCAAAATCATGTGCTGTCAATTTTTGCGGACATGAAAAATATATTTTAGTTAAAATAATTACATGGAAATTTCAGGTCCTTGCAAAACACAACCCATTCATATATGATTCCTTTTACATTGTCTTCCTTGAAACTGATGTTCTCATTAACCGAGTAGAAAATAAAGTTATCAGAGTCCTGGTTTATTGATTTTTCTCCCTCCACACCAATACTACAACCCCTGGCCAAAAATCGTAACATAAAACAGTTAGCACTGTTACCACCCCAACATCATAGAATCCTTGTAATAATGTAGAACCAAATACTCTAATACTAGATTGTCATCACCCGTCCTTGGAGGTCCTATACCATGACTCCCTATTCATTCCTCTAATATTCCTTAGGATGGTGAGTAACACCAAGTAGGCATATCACTGTCATGGGAGGCCTTTCCTATGTACCTATTCACACACACATGCACACACGTCTCAATGCCCATAAAATATGGAAAAGAAAAAACACAATGTTACTAAATGCATGCATACAAATATATCCAACAACCAGAGTATGAAATGATGTAATGTAAAGTAAATGTGGAAAAATAAAATCCCACCACAATGATTTTGTAACACAAGCCCAACCTATAAGAAAAATTTACTAGTAATGATGTCTGAAATCCAAAGGAACACACCTCGGTCTATCTAGTCCCACCAAGAACCATCTGGTCTTTGACCATATAAGACTCTATCAAAAGGGTGATCATTGTCAAAAGACACTACATATTTCAGCAAATCATTTGTAATGGTGAGAATAACAATACTCAGTAGAATACCACAAATATATAATGAAATTTAACAAAGGTTAATAATGCCAGTTTTACATAGGTATATGTTTACGCTACATATAATATGAATAACCAGATATATTTATTCGATGACACACATTCTAGAGGTAATCCACAACTATAAAATATCATCTTCAAGATTTCAGTTTGAAGATTCCATAACGTACTCATTTGAGAGAACAAACTTCTGATTCCAACTATATTGATGATGTATATACAAGATTTACTTCTAATAGGGTAGTATTATGATAGAGATACACTGGTAGATCTTGAGAAAATTTGATTCATCTTATTAGGATCAATTGATTGGAAATGGGGTGATACAAACTGCTCAATCTTGATTAAACTACTATGTATATTATTAGCACCTGTATAATTTTTGTAAGATTGATACCAAGAACTCCACCTATATAATGATGATAAATAGAGGATCCCACCCCAGGAATCAAAATGGAATTCCATAAACTCTATCTAGGAAGTCCTTCTAAATTGATCGTAGTCTCTGGAGTAGTAAAATTATTTGCACCCAACATTAATGAAATGTTAAATTGAACAAACCCTAAAAAAACATATCCAATATATGGACTAAAGGAAAATCAATACACATATAAAGTGGTAGAAATCATATAGTAAGAGAACATGTCATGTATTGTGTCCTCAGGTACTACCCATGTAGAGTGGCCAGGCCATTTAACCCATGTCATGTATAAGAGTACATGGAATGTGAAGGGGGATATACACCAAGTCCCTATATATGTGGCCTTCCTGTTTACTCTGATCATTTTCCAATACATGGTGGTATCTCGTGTATCTATGCCCATGTACTAGTATATGGGATAACCTATTTAAATGGCCTAGGTCAAGATGTGTGGGGGAGTAAATGCTATTTATTAAACCAATTTACACCTCTTAGTGTTCGTGTACTACTAGTAGTACACACCAAGTCATTGGAAGGGGTGATACAGTCTAGGTTGTATGTGACATAATTATGTGTGGATCACTGTTTTCAAAAATCCCTTCCTCTTCTTCCCGCTCACACAGATCGATATTCTAGCTTCAATTATGTTGTTATGTTTCCATGAAACTATAGACTCTGACATGTTTTCATTCCCATCACTGAATGAACAAGATTAAGGCCTCCAACCCATCAGAAAAACAACATCTTCCCCATTTTTGGTTTCACACCAATGAATGAGAAATCTGCATCAACTTTTGTTCGATCTGCTACTGCAACCACCATCAGACCTCCTTCGAGCCGTACTAAAGCTAGATCAATTATTGCAGATCATTGATAAAATAATAAAGTTTCTAATGATCATTAATTCATGAAAATTAAAATTGTATTGAATAATGATAAATACGACCAAAAACAATGAATCATGGGAGAAATAAAAAACCAAATTAAGGGGGGGAACTCGATCAATGTTTTGGTTATTATTAGTTCATCACCATTATAAAAATAAATGAATCTAATAAATCTCAAGATAAAAATCTCAATAAATCATCTAAAATTACCCATCCCCCATAATGATAGATCCATGGGCCAATATATTCATTGATTGGTTTGCATTCCTCAGGGAATTTAGAAACATAGCGAAGGAAATTAAAATAACACACAATACCTCAATTTGTATTAGTTGTTGTAGAAGAATGATCATTGGGATTCATTAATTTGAGAGATATTTTTAATCCAATGTTCCATTGATTGATTGATCCCCCATCAGCAACATTTTCATCATTTATTTGAGATAATTCTGCATGAGTTCTCTCAAACGATCATCCAAATATTCCATCTTTATGCAGCTAACCCTATAATTCTAACATAAGGGTTTATTTAATGAAATAATAGTTTTTTACCTTAATAAGTGAAATAAAATAATTTTATAATTTTCTACGCTCACAATGATGTTTCAAAAAACGTCACACACTGCCCAATGTTAGGTCAATCATAGGGTAAACCGCTCTTCTGATCCCAATGGTTCCCTCATCTTTTTAATCAGAGATACCTTTTAGATGATATTTCAATTTTTATGGAAATGTGTGTGCATATTATATTGAATATTTTATTAATTTTCATGAATTTATTTTGGGAACACTAGGCATCAAAATCACATGATGACATAGTGCATGGAATTGAAATTAATTTATATAGTATCTAAAAATAATACATGGAATATATGAGACATTACACTTAAGATTCACTACATAAATGAATCTATGATAACTTCAATATTATTTCTCTGAATTTATTCATAATTATAATCATGAAATGTTAATAATACTCCATTAAATAATTAAGGGATAAAATACAATAAAATGAAAAATTATTTCTTGATCTTGTGGTATAACAATAAATGGATTATGACTATCTGTTGGGTGAATCTATTTCAGACTTCCAATGAATTGGGTAATGATTTATAACTCAGGTGATAAATATATTATGTGTGATTCTGAATTCATTTTCAAAAAATTATGTATACATGTATTTTCATGTGTATAAGATTATGTGTGGTCCTAGATCCATGTACATAAGTTTTTTGGTGGGCTTAATTTCATTTCCATAACATAATGAATTAACATGTTACTATTTTAATATTTTCAAACTGCTTTCATATTTTTCTTATGCCACATTCCTAAGTAGAAGGTATTTTGTCATGGATAATGATTGATTCTTGATTAATCCACACTCATATAATAATTTTATTAAAAAGGTTTTTGCCATGCCACAATAATAATGATACTAAATTGATTCATTATTAATTCTATATTCTCATATCGTGTTCTAATAAATGAATGATAAGGCATTATCAATTACAGATATATCATATTCTCACCCTTACATAGTATTTCGACTCATCATTTCCATATATTTTATTACCATGGTTATTTATAGAATATACTACATATGAAATGACATGAACGGTACAAATATGAATAATTTTGTGGGATATGTCAAAGAACCATTTAGAATTAATATATTTATAAATCTAGAATAATAATACACTAATTTATTAGGTCATTAGTGTGTATAATTGTGTTATATATTGAATATAACTAAAATATATGGTTATATTTAGGTTTTTTATTCTCAGGTTACCTTATTTAATGCATGAAATATCAATCACACATAACATCCATTTTCAACAAGCATCATGTTCATGCAATAGTGATTAAAACCTTATATTAACTAATGAAAAAATAATTCAATATAACCCATTTAAAAGAATATAAATTTTAGATTATATAAACCTGTAACCTTTTATAAATTTTTATTTTTTAAAAAAATTCATCACCAAACAATTCACATATTGTGAAAAAAGATATTAAAAAATAATATTAAATAAATAAATAAATTATTTTATTCATTTAGATACATAACGAAAATCCCGTGATATTTTTAATTCAATATTATTAGATATAAATAATCATTAAAATAAAAATAATTTACTAAATTAAATAAATAAGAACACTATTATGTTCTTCGGATACCCCTAAACCATGTTATAAGTTGTCAATAAGGGACTACCCCTCATTAAGAAATTTACTAGGTTGCAGAAAAGCCGTTGATTTGTACTAGGTGGCCACTATAGTATTTTATTACTTGCCACCAACTATCTGACCATCACTTCATACTTCACATTGGCTTTATGTTCCCTATGATTATGGAGATCCATCACAAAATTCATTATTTAGTCTTAAGATTCATGTTCAAAAATAAAACTGAAAAAATGACCCCATTTTTATTCATTGAACATCCAAATTAATAATTAAAAACATATCTTTAAATCATAATAGAAATACTTAGTTACCAAAAAAATCCCAACATTAATATTTTTCATCAACATAAATAAAAAACTATATCTTTTTAAGTTTTACAATCCCTATTTCAATCACTAATTTTTTCTTTACCCACTAAACTTTAACCAGAGAAATCCATCGTGCTTTAGATAATCAACTCTGAAAAGATAGAATAACCTTTACAACCCAATTCCATAACTCCAAAAGGTAATCTAGGATAATTATATTTTATCAAATACTAATGATTTATTCAATTTCATTCACAAGGATATCCTCATAAAAAAATACAGTAAGGGTTTCCTTTTTGTACCCTTTCACTATATTTATAAAATTGATAAAAGATATTCATATTCCAAAAAATTCATTTAAATGAAAAAATTATTTTAATAATCAATTATTTTGTTTCCCTTCTAATATTCCAATTTCACAATACTAACTAATTTTTTATTTCCAGTTTTAATGAACATGCTACCCTTTTTATTTATAATGAATTAAACATGAAAAAACATACATACACCTTTTATAATAAACATTATTATTTGGTATTTGGATATAAATCATTTTTCAACATTTTATTAAAAAATTATAAATTTTTTAACATTAGAGACATAAAATACTACTTGATGCATCTCATCATATAGGAAAAAGCATAGTATTAACAATTAAAAAAAATGGGAATAACATCAATTAAATTTATTATACATTTCAATATATTGAATAAAAGAAGGTTTAATTTATTCATTTCTAAAAATTAATTAATTTCATTCCAATATTAAAGTCATAGTATAAAAAATTCATATGTTCCAATACAGAACTATTTGAATGATTCGTGGAAAAATAAATAATTTAGTTGCTGGTTGAGCTCTTTTACACCTCTCAATATCCAACATGATATACTAGAGTCACATAAACAAATTAATTACTCGTACCAATCATGTGTACTGAACACCCCGACATCCCATGGTAAATTGATTTTTTTATAAAAAAAATGATCATCCATTTTTTGGGAAACTTCTCAAAGCTCTAAAATCAAAGCGCATGTTTATAAACTTCTAGAAACCAAAAATATTACTATCAATCAATTTGTATTTCCAAAAATTAGAGTCTCTCGTCAAACCAAACATAACCATCAATAACCTTAGGAGAATTACCCTATATAACATGTAAAGTGACTACCACCATTAGTTTTCATTTTTCAATAATAACCATTTTACCTTATTGAATCAATAAAATAGGATAATGCTAAATTTTATATAATTTTTATACTAACCAATATATTGGTCAAACTTCTCAAAAACATTAATACAGGTCCAATATGTAATATGAAATAATAATACACTATGCGTACAAAGTATATCGATTTAAATATATAAATAAAAATACCTATATAAATAGTTAGATGAGTAGAATTCAGAATAGATATATAGAATACAGATTAAAATATAGGACAAATAATATACTCAAATATAAACCATATAGGCATGCTGATGTTCCAAATATATAATACTACTCTACATCTTCCCAAAATAATATGCCTCATAGATAATAATAACATTGAGAAACTCCCAAACTCATTTATTCCATATATTATTTAAAAATCAATTTAATAACTAATAATACATGAAGACTATTGAAGTAATTTTTTACTAAAAAGCACATATGTGTTGGGCGTAAAATTTCAAAAAAGACCCCACCAAATATCCCAACTCACTAAAAAATAATGGTTTAAATAAAATAATTTTTTTTACATAAATATATAAATATATTTTTTACATTAAAATATATATATATAAAAATATTCTATAGGAAAATAAAAAAAATCAATTATAATACTAATATTTACTTCTCACACAAATAGTAGATCCCAACCCTACATGTACACATTATTTTGATCTATAGTTATAGAATCTCTATTCCAATATGTTGTTGGTAACTTTTTACTATTAGATATATTATCCAGCATGGTATAAAAATTCCAAATTTTAATATATTTTCTACAATTTGAAAAATACCACATGGAAATATAACCACAAAACGTCGTGGGGAATCAGTGTGGGATATCCTATTGAAGAATTTATTAAATTTGTAACCTCCACATATGTTTTGTGATTGGATTTATATTTCCCCATTTTATATTATTTTTGGTATGTGTTAATTATGATGTGTAATCTATAAGAAACACAAGAGAACTTCATTTTTACAGAGGAGAATCTCATCCCTAAGGGGGAATACATCCATGATGTATGGTGGATTTTATCTGATGCACACAGATTCCATATTTTCCATAAAAATAGTGAAAAAGTGTATAGCCATTAACTATTTTTTATATGATTTAATAAGTAAAAAAATATTGTGATTTTTTCCATATGTACAAGATATTCGTCAAGTACCACTCAGAAGAAATATCACATGCGTTGACTTGATTCTCTCATGGAAAATGAGGATTCATGTTCCTCTTATCCCAAAATAATCACATATTATGCCTTGATATTCATCAATCCTCTATAATATATTAATATATTATAGGATAGTTTCTCATAATATTTTTTTGTGCTTAATCTATTATCGTGTGCCTCTGTCAATATTTCTGCAAACTCAATTTTTTATATGGTTTTGTGTGGTAATATTGATAAATATTTGTATATGTTATGCATGGAAACATATATATATTTATGGTATCTAGTTGATTGACATCCAATTATATAAACCAATGTTTGTGACAACTTTTTTCTTTTATACAAACTGTCTTTTTTGTATACCAATATGCCATAAATATTTCATAGTTTCTTCTTCCCCCAATAATAATGTTTGATTGTAGTGGAAATTTTCTTTATTATAACATAGGTTATGGAATCATAGTTTTTTTATTCATGTGTTTATAATTTGAAAAATATTTATTTCATAAAATCTTTTTGTGGTACCTTGGCCTTCATCATTATGAAAAATAATTCTTCAGGGAAAATTTCAAAATTTTTCGTCACATAATAATGTAATATAACATATATATTTTCCTTCTTCACATAAACTATAATATATATTTGTATATATATTCATGATTTTAATAACATTTAACAAATATTTTATTCATGATAATATTTTAAATGAAATACACTTCTCGCATAATAGGATACCCAAAATTTCTAATAGATTCTCTTTATTTTAGGGAAAAAAAGATAGCTCTATTAAATGTTTCAAACAAATAAACATAGCTTGGGTTTTCTCATTTTATAGGAAAGGTTCTCTATGTATATCCCACGTTTTATATTTCATCTAAAATTAAATTAATTACCCCTAATTAAAATTCTGCATCATGTATCCTTAATAAATTTATATATTGTTATGGTATTTTAAACATAAGGTGGGTTTTGATCTTGTTTTTTCAAAGATGTTGATAATTATGGTGTCTCCACACATTCATGTTATTTACTTTTATTTTCATATAAAAGACCCAGATGCATATATAAAATTATCATGATTCATGTTGGATTGAAATCAATACATTTAAAAATGATTTAATTACCTCATATAAATTTTTCCCCTTTTGTGGTCCCGTGAATATTAAATTATCACATGCATGCACTTCATGGTACATTTTCATGATGATAAAGCATATGATCATCTCAAAATCATCAAATCTAAATGATCACAGATGATGGATATTGCCGTTCTAAATTTCTCATATTTAATTGTAGATTTCATATGCATAAGGGTATGTTGGATAATCCATTACCTTTAAAAGGGTAAGATGAAGGATTGAGAATATTGAATGATTCTATCTAATGATCTTGATTAATTAGATACATATGTTGTTATCATTTCAATGTTTTTAAGGAATATGAATAGTTATGTACACATTATTTTCCCCAAATTGTAATTTCTATTTATCATGGGTTGTCTAATAAGTATCATCATTCATTTTGTATCATGATTTTTCATTGGGTTCAATTTGAATAATTTTGCACACATTAGCCCTTCATTGGTCCCATTTACACCTACACACATTACCGAGAAACCACTATAAATACATCTATGTTCACTATGTGGGATCTGTGTGCCTAAATTCTCTGAACTCTATTGTTTTATAACCACGATCTCTCTATTGTTGTTGATATTTCTCTAATATGTGTATTATTGATATATCATTGAGTGTAGTTTATGGGTGGATAATTCATGGAAAATGCATGTCACTTTTTATTGACTATGTATGAAAACTATCTTGACAATTTTAATTCCTTTAGCAAGTTAAATTTTCATGGAAAGATAGTTATATTTTTATATTTTCAATATGGACATAAAATTTCAAAATGAAATTATATTAATTTTCTATTGTTTTGATATATTATTAAAATTCATTTTTAAGAAAATATTTATTTTCATGTTCAGCAGTCAATTACTCACGAAAATTGACATTTTCCTAGTATTCTTCACTATGTGTAGACAATTTGGAACCCATTAACATGTGTTCATTAAACATTTAAACAATTTCATCAATCAAAGAATATAATCTACTCTTCAACCAAAATATAATACATCACCTATGAGCCTATTAAGGATGGATCCTCATAAAAAATTCAACAACATCAAAACCATCCGTAAGAAACATATATCCTTATAAAATAATTCACAATCCAATGAAAATGTTTTCTTTGGAACTTTTTCTATAAATATTTATCCCAAATTACCTTTTATAATATTAATTATGATAATTACTTTAAACATCCATGATTCAGGGCATCACATAAATTTCTATGAATATTTCTTGGCTTCGATTCTTCCTCTTAAAAATTCTTCGGTTTTCCAAAACCAACATCTAAGAACACATACTCTATAGTGATTTTTCTAAAATTTATTATCATTATGTACTCCATGTATACTAGAAATAAGTACCACACACACCTATTAGGTTCACCAATCTCCCATGTTGTATTTTATGTCAATACTAATGGATAATTCCATGAAAATATAATTGTCTAATTATCACAAATGTATTCATTCATGTCTCCCACATTTCAACATACAATTTTTATTTTATTCACACCCCTTTATTAATTAAAAATAAAAAATTATTTAGTATGTGTTGATGGTTTGATTTTATTATTATAAATTTCCCATATTTCAACCCATTCAGTATCTAAATAATCCATTCTCAATGTTGAAAACATGATGGTTTGAGTTATACCAAAAACACACCCAATTCAGAAAAAATTGTTACTAATGATTACATATTACCATTAGAAAATTAATTCCCTCAATATCTATTTACATGTATTTCAGTTTAATATGTTGATGTTAAATTATGTAAATATTTCCATAGACTATGAAACTAAATTTTCTCCACCACAAAAAAATAGATTAAGAAATACCTCTAAAACCATAAGTTATTAATTCACAAAACACCTAAACATTAAAAATTCTGCATATTTTTATTTCAATAATTAAAATAATTTTCCACCCATAATTTCTGGATACATTTCTAAAATTTATAGATTACAGAATATCATGAAATTCATTTTTATGAGTGATTCATAATTACCATATACAATTAAAATTTGTTTAAGATATCAACTATAGAAGAATGTCATCAAACCCCACCTTATAGGATTCTCTCCATCTTCACATCATTAAGGAAGATAAATTCCTAAATTGTTCATCGATATCTCAATTGATAAATTAAAAGAAAATGTAAAATTTTTTGACATGGAATATTTTTTCATATATTCTTTTCTTTATTTATCCTTTTGATAACCGACATCATTAACTATTATATCAAGGATGATCATATAAATAAAAAATAATATTTTTGGTATGATATTGAATTTATTTTTCAAATTATATTTACCAATAAGGATAATAATTTCTTCTCAAATGTGGAATTCTGTACATTTTTCAATATTTATTTTTAATTTATCATGATGGACATTATAGATTTCAGAATATAATTCTGAATCATGAATTAATATCATTTATCATTTTGTGTAATATTATTTTTAATCTAATCTATAAAGTTATATCTATAACGTATTTCAGAATTCATTTTCTTCAATATTTTTTACTAGTAAAGAAAAAAAAATTAACGATCATTCAAATAGTGTCCACCTATCTTAAAAAACCCACATTATTTCAATGAAATTTTATATAAATCTTTTATTGACAACCAACTATTAATATAAATGTCTTCATATGAAATCATTCATCTTAATTTGTATTGTTTCCCTTATGATACATCCAATTTTTTGATTCACTAGGTAATCATAAAAAATAACTTACAATCATTCATATTGTTACCTATGAATTCCTTGTTCCGTAAGAAATTTCAATAATCTCTTACACCATACCAATACTATTATTTCATTTTATTATTAATATATTCGATGGTATTTTTGTCATGTTTCTATAAAATCTTAATTCTATTTATTGATTACATGTTTTAATAGTGTCTCAATTTTTACCAAAAAAGAACAAACTTTTCCCATTTAGTGGGGAATTATTCTTTTAATAATTTTATGTTAATGATTTCATATATATTTTAACATTCTATGGAAAACTTATCATCCTTAATTATGAAATTACATATAATAATTAGTCAATATATTTCTCATAATTTATTTCTAAGATAGTCTTATCTATATTATTCACTTTGTTTTTTTTTCTCACTTATTTTTGTGTCAGGTCTGAATTACTTCTACATGAATTCTTATTCATTGTGACCATGGGTATTTGAAATATAATATAAATCACTTATTTTGTAAAATCTATTTCTCAATGATATATTCTTTTATATTTCTTGTGGCTTTTGATTCACTTAATCTTTGATTCCCCTTGAGATATGACTTTTTTTCTATAAGTGTATACATATTATCCCATGAATTCGAATCATCATTCCCAAATATGTTAAACTACAATCAATTACAAAACAATCACAATATTATATTATCTTGTATATGGTAACCAGAATTTATTATGTAATCAAGATGATATTTTGTGCCTTATTCACCAATGGATGTGTTCTTGTTGTGAATCCAATTTCCACAAGCATTATATTATCCAAATTTTCATTGGAGGTAGGTATCTATTCATTATTTTATATAATATATATTTGAACATTATTCTTATATAGAACAATACTATTTATTGAATAATATTTATAAGAATTAAATTATTGATATTGAAGTCATGAATTTATCTTTACACATACTTGAGAGAGATCATAATTTATATAATGACTATTATTTAATTTTATGGAGGTATTTTCTTTATATAATCCTTCAAAGAAAACATTTTGGTCACATCCATATACTTACTGGACTGTGAGGTCCCAATATGAGTATTATTTAGAATGGCCTATTTTATTTCTACTTGATAACATTTCTTATTGAGGGAATTATTTTGATCATATATAAATTGCATTATTTTTTCATTTAACACACTAATCAATTGAAAACACAATATGAATTAATAAAATCCATTTCATATAAAAGATTGATGGTCCTTGATTCTCATTTATATAATATCCAATTATATATTATCGATATACATGTTGTTTTTTAGAGTTTACTCTAATTCATGGATATTATTATAACAAGTTTTACTAGAATCATCATTATATATAATTATATAGGACCAATTTTATTTATTTATAGATTATATTAATTTAAGATCCTTTTACCCTACTTTAATGACTCCAACATGTGTAGAGTCATTTTAAATTTCTAAACTTGTTCTTAAAAATATTCTCAATTTATTTTTACACATCCATAAAAAAAATATACATTATTTAGAATTATTTCAATAATATCACAAATTGATGAAATAAAATTATTGGGAAAACATGTGTCATATTAACTTATATATCCTTTGAAGAAAACCTGACATGTTATCACATCCACTAGATATGGTATCCCCCATAGGTCAGTTTCAATAGAAATTAACACATTCCTCAAGATCAATTGAATCCCTTAATACCAGTAATTAATTATTGGTTTTAATATACTTTTTTTAAGGAACAATTAGTATATCTCACTAATTTTATATTTCAAATCACCATTTATTAGATGAAGATAAATAACTTTTTCCTCTTTTTTGAAGAGAGACATCATATTCATATTTTTAGCACTTTATTAATTTTTTTAATCAGTTTATTCGAAGTGATAATTTTATTATCCAAACATGAAATAATATCCCAATAATCCACTCAATACATATTTCAGCATTAAAAATTAAAATATAATGAAATAGAATCATGTAGAGATGGAACCATTAGAAAAGATACCAATTAATAAAGGATCATATAGGGATGTGACCTATATAAGTGTGCGTGAATTTTTCCTGCATGACCTATTAAAATTTTAATTCCATTTTTTTATTCCCCACATTTTAAGTTACTATATTTATTTCTCACTATTTTAGATAATATATGGGTATATTAAATTTTAATGTGTAATCAAAATGCAGCACCTTAGAAAACTAAGATGGTTGATGAGTTTCTCCTTCCTATGGATGACAACATCGCCAATGTATAGTTATTTTTATCCCACACATATATAGAATCATTCATATAAACATTGACTATATGATAATAATTATTACCTTGAGATTGTTATCCTGGAACCACCCATATACAAAGAATGTGTGGCGTATTTTCAATTTGTAAAACAATTTTTTCTTGTACATCCTTGATGAAAGGTAAAATTTCCTAACGAAATTCTTTCCTAGATAATAATAATTTATAATAAGAAACCAATGGTATTACTAAATATTTTTTATTCTTAAATAATATATAAATTTAAAATAGGATGGACACTCATAACATTGTCTTGTAACTGATTAATTTTAGTATTCCACTCCCAATATTTGCATAAAATATTATTCAATACAATTATAGAATTTTTCTAATATGTTGGAAAATGTTTTTACATTATATTAATTTAATAATATACATAGTTTTTCACATTTATGTGAAATATACTGTATAAAAAAGACTAAATGAAATCCTCTTCCAGGTGAATGAAATGAATTTTCATGTTCCAACAAGCTACAAACATGTCATAATTTAATCTTTATATAATAAAAATGTATTACATTGGTGGAAAATGTATATTCTATAACATTGGTCATTGAAACTCTATTTTTTTATCCAAGGGACTAGAAAATCACTAAACCTTACTTTTCGCAATCCAATTGTGGGATCTCATCCTTCTTCACCATGATGTATTATGCCTCATGGAACATATCAAACATATCCATAAAATTTTAATATTATACATGAATACCTTCTCCTTCATCAAGTAAATTGTAGTAAGTATGCGGTTCTTTCCTTATAAACTCGATAGATTTATGTAAATCATTTACTTATGTAAATTATTATTTGGAAATTATCTTCACTATTGATGACGATGTCTGAAATCTCACGTAGTTTATTTTCTTTGAGGAAAATGTTATCTCACTTCAATATTTCAGTAAAATTGACTCAACTAGAGAGATATAATTTTATAACTGACTCTCACCATGTCTGCAGTCAGTTTTATTCCTCTTCACGGAAACTCAGAAATGTATCTAAATAAAATTTCATGTATGGGAGCATCATTAATATTCCCAAATATTTCAATATTTTTAAATTAATGCAATTTTTCATGTTATTTTTTCAATGACCTAAAGAATCCTGGAACTCTACATATTCTTCTTCTTTTTTTATATTCTTTTAATGAAACACTCATGTTCATGTAGAAAGATAACATCTATCATCTTAGCATTAACATAATTTTTATCCAAATGTGTTAATGGAATCCATCAACTTATTTTTCATATGGTACTATCATAATATTTGTATTATGGAATTCTTGAAAATTATAGAACATATTCAAGAAGATCCAATGTATTATCGTCCTAAAATACATATCTAAGAATGTCCATGGATGCTGGACATTAACTATCTATAGTTATCTTATATAAAGGGTGATTTCATATGATTAATCATAGTTTACTTCATCCATTTCACATTTTTTAGTAATATGAAGGTATAAGAAACACAAATGTGTCAACTAAAAGTAGAGGATTTATCTAATCTAGATTGTTTACTAATTTTTTTTGAGGTTCTAAAACTATTTCACACATTAAATTTCTCCCACATCGATGTTTTTCTTTTTCATTGTATTTTTAATAAGTTTCTCCTTTCTGTCCACATCATGAGACAACACAGGGTTCAAAACCTTGAAAACAAGACACACTCTCTAATTACTAGGTTGTGCGACACTATCATGTTATACCAAACCAGTTCCTAGAATATACTTTTTCATACCCATTAAGTGTTATAAAACTGCATATATCTACATTCATAGATTTTTGGACTTGTTATCTCTCCCATGTGGTTGATATTTTTTATATATATTTGTGATTTATTAATCCTAGAACATTTTCTATAGATGGTTATTTTTTTATAAGTATGAAATAGTCACTAATAAATAATTATAAAAATTTTAAAGCCAATATTAATACATTATTCATAAAAATTAATCATAAAAAACATATATGTATTTATAATTTTCAACATGTAATTTATTTTTTCATGGTCATCATTTATTCATTCAACTCCTCTTAATTAAAATAATTATTTTCATTGGATTAAACAAATTACTATTTAAAATAAATATTTTCATAGTCTTCTTCACATGGTGTACATAATGTGCTAACCACTAAAACATGTTGTTTACAAATGTAGATGATTTCATCATTCATAACACATAAAATATACATTATCTAGAATATAATTTGTTCCCATTAAACAACTCAATAATGGTTCTTCATTAAAAAATCAACAAATTCCAAACAATCATAGGGATACATTGATCCTTATAATTTTATTCACCACACAATTAAAATAATATATTTTTAACACCATCTTATATAATATTGCCCATATTTTATTTCTTCAATTAATTATGAAAAATACAATCAAAAAACTATATTTAATCATTCACATCAATTTCATAGAATAGTGGCATTATTAGGTAACTTAATCTTCATACTGACTTGGTTCTCTAAAAACAAAATCCAAAAAAAAATACTATATTTTGATTAATATTCAACAATTGGCATCAAATAATCTATTTACGTTGACAAAAAGTAAAATAAAAAATGAGTGATAAGAAATATGAGATATCCTAATCAACATGGAATAAACTATTCTATAAAAAAACATTTGGGCACACCATGGCCCATCCTATATAGAATTCATGTAATATATAAATTTAAGGAAGTTCACCTGATGGCTTATACCAATAGTATATAATCCATATGTTGAAATATATATATCTGTGTGTGTGTGTGTGTTTGTGTCTAGATGTGTGTTGGTGTGTTTGTATATGTGTGTTTGTCGGTGTTAATGTAGGGTTTGACATTTTATGGTCATCCCAGAACATCCATATATATATTATATTGTGTATTTAGGTCACTCAAATACATGAGTAATATGGGTACGCATACCTAACCAATATGCCATTATTACAACATGGTTTTTACTCAATCTATACAAGAAAAAACTTATTATAAACCAATAGTATTCCCAAAGATTCAATGCATTGGAAATTATAATCACATATATTAACCATGACATGATGGAAGAGGGATAGAGTAGGTGAATGAATATATAATTCTATATAGATATATCATGACATACTAATATGTTGTCAATATTATAAATAACATTGAGACAAAATGGAATAAATGTGTGAATATGTTTTATAACATAATAATAATAACTATTATTATTATTATACAATTTTATTATATTGCATAATAATTATAATTACAATAAATTCACAGCACATACATGAAATATATAAATATTTATCATTTTCGAAAATAAATTTCATATAATATCATAAACATACTTAAATTATTTAAGAAGAATATTAATATCATTTTAACAAAAACATATTATCCATTAAAAAATTATTGTAATATTTTTTAAGTCCAAAACCATTTATAAATATTATATTTTTTTATTATGCACCATATATAATACACTTATTCTAAATTATTTTTAAAAAATTAAACCTTATAAATTAATATTTCATTTGAAAAATTATTATTAAAAAATATAAATGAATTGAATATTTTATTTAATTATCATTACATAGAGATAGTGATTAATATAATACCCCGTTAATTAAATTAAATAAATAAAACATCATTGAACTATAATCATGGTCCCCAATTATATTTTTTTATAAGTCACTAGCCTTCTGACATCTACACCTGAGCCTCAACGTTAACATCATGATCATCATACAAATATATGACCTTACATAAATCATTATTATATCTCAAATTTTATGATAGAAAATTAAATAGAAAAATGACCATGAATTTCACCATTTAATTTTCAAATTCATATTTCAAAATAAAAAACCATATCATATTAATTTGAAAGTGATCACAAAAAATATAATTGAAAAATAACCTTATAATTAAACAATTTGGGGCCCATATAACCATAGTTTCCCATAAATATTATGGTTAATAAGATGATTTATAGTGCTATTAAATATAAATATAGAAATATATGTGGACATTCATCCCCACCGAAGAATATTATTCTTAGTCATTTTCCTCAATTTTCCCATAGTTTCATAACACTGCCACCATAGGAAAAAATATCCATGAAAACAGTACTCTCTAATATTCTAATCCTAAATTTGGTATTCATAAAATAATTCAACCTTATAAATATCTATATTTTATCAATTAACCTTGTTATTTAAATCATAATCTCCCTTATAAAGCAAAAAATTTTGATTTATTGTAAACTATTTTAATCTAAGGGTTAGGTTAAGTCTATTTATATACTCACAAAAAAAAGAATCATATGTCGATAATTAAAATAAACTCTATGTTGTCTATATCCCCGATAAAAAATTTAATATCTTATAATTATATGTGGCCATCAAGAGAACATAATATCCTATTTGGAACTCCAAAAAATTCGTTTTTTTAATATATGTCTCCTTTGAAAAAATGTTATCTTTAAAATTTGATAAATCAACTAAATGTTTTATATTTATTCAGAAATCATAATCCACACCACTACTTTCTTTTTAAATTATTCCTAATATATTAGGGATCCTTAAGAAATAATATAATATAACTCATATGGTCTAATAACCAATGAGGAGCGGTATTTACATGGTAAGATCCACTAATAAGATAATGGGATCAAAAAACGTTTCACAAAAATTGTGGAAACAATTTCATAATATATCCTTTATCACCTTGATGGCCTACTTATTTTTCTATTTGAATATGGACGAAATGTTGTAATTAAATAAATCAACCAATTAGAAACACTTTGTGGAAAATTTCACAATGAATTCTTGAAATCTTCATAACAATATTATATGATCATCAATAAAACTCTAATTATATTAATAACCATTGTCATAAATAAGATTCAAATGTTATATAGCAGGATCAACTCTAAAATAGGTATACAGTGAATCATATTTAATAATTAATGAAATATTACACAGATTATGCAATGAACCTTTATAATTTCCAAAAATCTTAAAAATACAATTAATTGAAATATCATATCACATCAATTACAAGGTAATAAATAGATGACATGGACTAATTTTAACTTTATGGAAATATTTCACAAATATTTGATGGACAATTCCAAATAAGATTTAATATTTCGATTTAATCACTGAGAATACTTATTTGAAATTTAGATTTTGATACATATATATAGTACATGGGTTCTGTGTAAAAGGAGAAAAATATAAATCATGAAACAAACTCTTTTGTAAGACCAAATAAAATTGAAATGAAATAATGGATGGTGATCTCACACTTCTAGTATATATAAAATCTATTATATGCATCAATAAAAATAATTTTATCACTTTGAACATCATATTTTATATAATCTAGTTTAACATTGTTTTATTATTGAATATGCATAGGATTTAATCCCCTTAAGATCATATTAATTTAATCCTCTACCCCTAAAACATACAAATGAAATGTTATAATATGTTCCATCTAATGATGCTCTACCCATGACTCATGATTCATCTACTTGTGGTCTTATTTTTCTATAAATAAACTACGACATTTTTATTTTTACTTTTTGAAAGATATCTGAAAAATCACAATCTTATAAAACCCATGTTTTCATTGATTTTTATTTATATAATTCTCATAAATATAGTTACACCATAATCATTTGATATAATTAATAGTACTTAGTATGCACCTAATATTTTCTATTTTCGGATTTAAAGGAATTAAAAATTGTCTCCAAATAATGATTAGGGATTAAAATATTCGTCTTATTTTTCCTCAACTACCTCATCTAAAAGTAAAAACTTTCTATTATCATGCTATTAAGAAATGGATCTTGTCCCTCAATAAACAAATTAACAACACATATACAACGTTATTTTCCCATAAAATTTTATAAACATAGTTACATAAAACCTATTTGTCACGACCCCCTCCCCACAAAGTGTACCCCTCCTGGGCCAGCAATGTGAGAAGGGAGATAATGACCCCCCAGTCTCGCCTCTAGTAGGCCCCGGGTTGTCGACTAGCACCGAGGGTATTTTAAATGCACAAATGGGAGGCATTACCCTCTAAGAGAACACATGCGGAAGAGAGAGATAAGATAGACACCAAACAACTCCAACTCAGAACTGAAATATAAATGAAACTCATGTCCATATATGAAATTCCATGGAAAAGTACTACAACTGAAAGGAAAAAAATCTACAAGTACCCAAAGGAAAAAAAACAGCAGCGACCACCAGCCCGAAAAGCTCCTGCAACCACAAGCTAATAGTGACCAGCCTGATCTCTAACCTGCTCCAAGTAACCTGTAAAACAATTTATATATACATAGGGTGAGTATAACAGTGTACTCAGTAGGATCCTCCCCAAAGCCTCTCATGAAAAAGTAAAGAGAGCATGCTAAAGCACAATGAACCATAAGTGAAACTAACCCATCACCTAAATAGGTATACTATGTTCCCAACCTCACCATGGAAACTCTCACCAAGTAACGAATAAAAGAATATCGCATATAATAAAGAATATCAAGGGTACCCCGCTACTACATCCCCACTGGTTTGCCACTTTACCCCAATGACATACGTCCTGCACATCTCTCTCCAAAGGCTGGCCTGTATAAACATGGGCTAAGCTCCACAACCTGCACCACTTGCACCACAAAGGCTTGCCCGCAGACACCTGGGCTAAGCACCACACAATCCTCACAACCAAAGTAACCAGGTAGTTTCTGGGAGCCACCACAGCTCGTATAACGTGTATCATACGTCGAGTATTATACCTCGAGCCATCACAACCCATACGCTGAGTAAGGATCCTCAAGCCATCACAGCTTTTACACATTACACCTGTAGTAGTCCATGGGATACTATATCCAGAATATATGTGTGTGAAATAACCACAAGCCATTACATCCCTCTACACACATATATGGGGAAAACTAACCACTGTGTATCTACCAAGAGAAGAGGGCGGGGCTAAAGGGGGCAGTCAGCCATTCAACCTCCGATCAGAATGTTGGGGAAAACACCTCCCCAGGGATCAGAATCCCTGGGGTGTCAGTTTCCCTTACCGACAGGGTGGAGTAGCGTATAGAAACACAAAAAGTACAGAATATATATAACTCACAACCACACTACGGGCATTACCTAGTCATAGGCACAACTGCAGCTAACGTCTCTCAGACTCCAGGCTGCTACTTCTAAGACTAGGTATCCTATAAGCACACAACCATTTGAAGAGCTTTATTAGATTACTCTATTCTCATTTTACCAGTTCCACTGTACGTTAATTAATTATTTAAACATTAATTAACCACGAACAATTTACCACATTAAACTAAATTGGCATCACATTCAAAAACTGCTCCTTTTTAGGATTCACATCACTATTAAATTCAAATTTCTCTATCCCCATGGATTATCACCATTAAAACAAAATTTCATTATGGAGTTACTTTCCTATATTCCCAAGCATTCTAGAAAATCATCTTATGCTACTAAACACAAAGGGGCTTAACACGGCGAGTAGATATACTACTCGTCGAGTCTTTTCCGCCTATAGCAAGAGCATAGACCCATCCTCCATCGAGATGCTAAACACAAAAAGCACGTGGCATACCCCACGTGTCTTCGCCTCCTTCGGAAAGAGGGTAAGCAAGACCAGCTACCTTGAGAAGTGGGGAAAAGTAAAGCAGATAAACAACCAAACCAAACCACCAACATCAAACCATCACATTCATCACATACCATCATCCTTGGTGTCCTCCCCGACACCCACATTCATAAACTGATGCATCTCTCCACACATGGCGTCATTCGCTGCCACATCCACAAGTCCCCATGCCTCCACATATCACAACAGCTATCCAGGCTCACATCAAATGACCAGCAGCAGGAAATCAATGATCACAAAATAGGCTCTCAGCCCTTAAACAAGGAATTCATCCTTCATACAAAATGAGAAATCAGAGCTCCAAACCACAAGGCATTCAGCCTTACAAGCAAGCGGGTAACTCAGAACCCTTTTGAAATTATCGAACTAATAGTTCTTTAATCCATCTTGAATTAATAGATTCATTAACATGGCTCTTTATCTTTAGCCAATTATTTAACAAATAATTCCGGCTTTGCGTTCTTTATTAATTTCCATCATGAACGAGCAACTAATTAAAGAAAAACATAGATATCACTCTATCTAGGAAAACATGAGGCAAACAGTTATGACGGTACAAAGCAACAACATGCGATCAACCAATTATTTTAATCCGGTTCAAGTATTTAATTAGGTCAATTTCATTGTGATCCAAAGGGTTAAATCATGCTAATTCTACAGTTGCACAAAAATAACTAGAGAAGCCATGAATCCCCTACCTCGAAGAGTTCTTGACGTCCTTTATCCACACAATGGGTCATGGTCCTCTTCTCAAAACAACTGTATCCACCAGAGGATGCCACGGTACGACAGTACCAACCAACACCAAGAAAACCCATTAGAATCATGGAATTTACATGGTATAAAAAAATAAGGGAGAAACAAGAGAAGATGATCCCCAAAGGAACGACGATAAAACATACTTTATTGGGAAAAAAAATTTACCGACACAGTTCGGATGCATCCAAAATAGAGCAGAACCAATCCTAGGAGTAAAAATTGATTGTGGAACTCCTACAAAAATGATTAAAAGGTTCTATAATCTCTTAGCTGAGAACAAATAGGATGAAAAATGATGAATGATATCTCGTTCCTTTTTGAATATTTAATGAGGCGACGGTTTAAGATCCGGTTTATTCTCCATAAAAAAACAGATCGCACTAACCCACGCGTTTTGAGAAAGTAAAAACATCTCGGCCTTAGGAATAATTAATATAGAATTTATGGCCTTTGAATCGGTCTTAAAGTCCTTAAAATAAGGTTTTAAATGTATTTTACGTCAAAGAAAATGACAAATTTGCGAAGTTGGAAACACTGTTCACATACTAAAAAATTTGGCAAAGTATGGAATTGGTAGCTCTTATGAAGTCTGGAAACACTGTTTATTCATGAAATTTGGCAAAGTATGGAATCGGTAGCTCTAATAAAGTCTGGAAACACTGTTCACATACTCAAAAATTGGCAACGTATGGAATCGGTAGCTCTTATGAAGTCTGGAAACACTGTTCATTCGTGAAATTTGGCAATGTATGGAATCGGTAGCTCTTATGAAGTCTGGAAACACTGTTCACATACTCAAAAATTGGCAATGTTTCTAAACGGTAGCTCTTATGAAGTCTAGAAACACTGTTCATTCGTGAAATTTGGCAGAGTAAAGAAAAGCTCACTGATAGAACCTTACCGATAGAAACAAAAGTCTACTGATAGATCCTCACTGATAGAAACACAAGTCTACCGATAGATCCTCACCGATAGAACTATTCAACTCTACCGATACTATTCACCTACTGATACTGTTCATAAAACTGGAAACACTGTTCCCAGAACATGAAATTTGGTAGTGTTAGCCGAGCTACCGGTAGACTACGACCACCAGTAGGCCGAGCTACCAGTACGCCGCGGCTACCGGTAAACCCAGCTACCGGTAGGATGCGGCTACCGGTAGACCGAGATACTGGTAAGCGGCGGCTACCGGTAGGCAGTAGCTACCGGTAGACCGAGCTACCGGTAGGCAGCAGCTACCGGTAGACTGAGCTACCGATAGGCAGAAGCTACCGGTAGACCGAGCTACCGGTAGGCCGCAGCTACCGGTAGACCGAGCTACTGGCAGGCAGCGGCTGGGGGATAAGTCACCTTGACCTCCCGTAACACCTCCAACACCACGTTTTCACAAAGTAGTGGACCTGAGAGGTCCGGGCCATTACATTAGATACCTCTCAAAACATTCTCGTCCTTGAGAATAAAAAAAACAAATCAGAAGAAAGGAGGGGTCCGAACAACCACCCCATAAGATACCTCTCAGGGGAAAACCACCATGAGTTGTTCGAAAGCTGGAACAAAACTACGACATCTGAGAATATGGAAACAAACAATCCATATCCAAAAAATTCAATCATAACATCACAAAAAAGGTACATAAATAAAACTTGAAAGGTCTAACCGTAAAGGAAACATCATTACATGAAACGAGTTAAACATTAAACAACTCTGGGTACTGAGCACGTATCTGTGACTCACGCTCCCAGGTACTCTCCTCCATGCCACCATGTTGCCACAAGACATGAACTAAAGGAATAGAATGCCCACAAAACACCTTCTCCTTGCAGTCTTGGATCTCCACAGGTCGCTCCTCGAAGGTTGCATCATCATCAATATCGATCTCTCCCCAATCGATAACATGAGATTCATCATGAAGATAATGACTGAGCTATGATACATGGAAAACATCATGTATCTGAATCATCTGAGGGGGGGAGTGCTACTCGATATGCCACAGCTCCAACACGAGCCAACACCTCGAAAGGCCCAACAAACCGGGGAGAAATATTACTTCAACGACCAAACCTTCACTGCCCACAGCGGGGAGTCACCTTCAGAAACACATTATCCCCAACATTAAACTCTAAGGGTCTCCTTCTTAGATCAGGATATGATTTCTGATGGTCTTGCGCTGTCTTCATCCTCTCATGAATCACCTGAATCATCTCTGTTGTATTATTCACTAGTTCGGGTACGGGAACCGCTGACACTCCGACCCCAGTCCGACACAATGGAGAACGGAAAGGCCGACCATACAGGGCTTCAAATGGCGCCATACCAATGGTGGAGTGAAAACTATTATTGTATGAAAACTCCACCAGGGGTATGTTCCTCATCCATGATCCTCCAAAGTCAAGAACACATGAGCGCAACATGTCTTCAAGTGTCTAGATTGTTCGCTCTGTCTGACCATCCGTTTGAGGATGAAAAGCAGTGCTAAGGCATAATTGAGAACCAAAACCATGATGGAGACCTCTCCACACCCTAGAGGTAAAATGAGGATCTCGATCAGAAATGATCGTCATAGGAACTCCGTGAAGCCTCACCTCCTCCTCCAGATACTGCCTCGACAAAACCTCCACTGAGATCGACTCCATGATTGCTATGAAGTGGGCCGATTTAGTTAAACGATCCACTACCACCCATAGAGCATCATGTCCTACCAGAGCTCGAGGTAAACCTGTAACAAAGTCCATTGAGATGTCCTCCCACTTTCACTGAGGAATCTTTAATGGCAGGAGAAGACCACCAGGAACACGGTGTTCGACCTTCACCCTCTGACAGAATAAACATCGAGACACAAACTCTACCACTGCACGCTTCAGCCCAGGCCACCAAAACTGACTCCTCAAGGATCGGTACATCTTTGTCACGCCAGGATGTACTGCTAAGGGCGAGCTATGGAACTCTCGGAGAACCGTCTCACGCATCTCCAAGGGAACAAAAAACCTACCATGATACAACACTTGGTGTTGTTCATCCTCCGACCAAACATCAGGGGCCTCTCCACAAACAACTCTGTCTCTCCAAACTTCCACCTCTGGATCACCCAACTAAGACTCTTCCACCTTCTGCATCAGAGATGACTGCACCGTCATCTGGAAAAGACAACCTCTACCTCCAACCTCTTCCATATCAAGATGTAATGCTGACAGTTCCTCCATTACTCTCCAAGAATCACCGGATTCATGCATAGCATCACTACGTGACTTTCGGCTCAGCGCATTATCAAAAACATTTTCCTTCCCAGGTGTATATGATATTTCAATGTCGTATTCCTACAAGAACTCCATCCACCGACGCTGCCACATGTTCAAGTCCCGCTGAGAGAAAACATACCTCAAACTCTTATGATCGGTGAAAACCACAAAGCGCTCGCCAATGAGGTAATGTCTCCACAACTTCAGCGAAAACACCACGGCTGCCAACTCAAGATCATGGGTGGCATAGTTGCGTTCATGGGGACGCAATTGTTGGGACCCATAAGAAACAACTGACCTTTGATGCATAAGTACACAGCCTAGACCCAGATGTGACGCATCGCAGAAGACGTCAAACTGGATTCCCTCAGCTGGAAGACAAAGAACAGGAGCACTTACCAACTTCTCCTTTATATACTCGAATGCTGCCTGACACTGATCAGTCCACATGAATGCTTGATCCTTCCTGGTCAAAGCTGTTAGAGGATTCACAACCTGTGAGAAATTTTCTACGAACCTCCTGTAATAGCCTGTGAGACCAAGGAAACATCGCACCTCTGACACTGTCTTGGGGGCTGCCCAAGACACTACTGCTTCTATCATTGATGGATCCACAGCTACTCCCTATTGGGACACAACATGCCCCATGAAACGGACTTCTCGAGTCCAAAACTCACACTTTGACAACTTCCAAAACAGCCGATGTTGGTGAAGAACTCCCAAAACGGCTCGTAGATGCTCTGCATGCTTTTCTTCAGATGTGGAGTAGACAAGGATGTCATTGATGAAAACGACAACAAACTTGTCCAAGAATTCACGGAATACAGCATTCATCAACCCCATGAAAAGAGATGGAGCTTTCGTCACGCCGAATGTCATTACAACAAACTCATAATGCCCATAACGGCAACGAAATCCAGTCTTCGGGATATCCTCATCCTTTACACGCATTTGATGATATCCTGACCGCAAGTAAAACTTTGAGAACCAACTTGCACCCTTAAATTGATCAAATAAGTCATCAATCCGTGGAAGAGGATAGCGGTTCTTTATTGTCACTTTTTTTAAGCGACGATAATCGACACACAACCTTAAACTGCCATCGTCCTTCTTCACGAACAAGACTGGTGCACCATATAGAGACACACTTGGCCGAAAAAAACCGCAATTCAACAGATCATCAAGCTGTATACATAGCTCTCGTAACTCAGAAGGGGCCATTCTATGCGGAGACATAGAGATAGGAGACGCTCCTGGCTGTAGCTCGATCCCAAACTTGATCTCTCGTTGAGGGGGTAATGCTACAACATCTTCATGAAATACATCAGGGTACTCCTCCACAACCCTAGGAAACGCCAACTGATCAACCTCTGAAGAACATTGAATCATCTCAGCCATCATGGATGATAAGGATGAAACCTGCCTATGACCCATCCAAGGATCTCACTCACCACCAAACACAACTTTTTATTCATCTGCATCGAAGAAGATGACCTCATTCCGGAAGTAATCCATAATAGCCTTCACTGAATACAACCAATCCATACTTAGGATGACATCATATGGTTGTATTCGTAAACATAGGTAATCTCCCCAAGAGCGGTGTTGCCCTAACACTAGCTCAAAGTCTCTACATACATCAAACAAGCTAGCTCGACCTCCAACTGGCGTAGTCAACACCAAGGGCACTCGAAGCCTCTCTACCTCAAGTCCCAAAGCATGGACAAGGGTAGTGGATATAAAGGAGTGTGTCTCTCCTAAATCAAACAAGGCATACACCAAGCTAGAAAACAAGAAAAGGGTACCTCGGACGACGCCTGGCTCGCCTGGAGCTGGCAACGCTAGAGCATGAAGCTGACCACGACCTCCTCCACGGCCTCTCTGACCCTGATGACGACCACCACCATGGTTGTGCTCTACTCTCTAAGGATGAGAAGAATCATGGGGTTGTCCTCTGTCTGCCCCATCTACCCTCTGGTGATCTAAAGCTGGTGCAACCGGCTGCTGCTGCCTTAGCTGGAACTGCCTCAACAGAGGAACCTGGAGCGGAGCGCCCGGTGCACAATGACTGCTCTGAAAAGTCGGGTACTCCCGCTGCTGATCACCACGACCACCACAAGAAAAACAAGCGCCTGATCCCTTGGCATAGGCCTGAGAGTTGCTGCCTCTAGAGAAATGAGATGGGAAGGGATGGGACCTACCCCCAGGTGAACGGAAACTCTTCTGCCCAAAAAACCGGGAACCCCAGACCATAGCTCTGCTTTGTGAGGAATCATGAAGATTACCCTCTCGTGAAGATCTGGTCCTGGCCAATGTCCTCTCAACAACCTCTGCCCTCGCCAGCACCTCGAGATATGTCTTCAACATAATCAGGGTGACCTGGCGCTGGATCTTGGGATGCAAAGCCTCCTCGAAATGCCTCGCCCTGGCCTCATCATCTAGTAACAGGTCTGATGAATATCGTAGAAGGTTCCTAAAACGTATTCCAAACTCTCAAACATTGGAGCTCCCCTGTCGAAGGGTAAGAATCTCCTGGCGGCTGGATGCCTTCGAAGTCGAAGAAAGGAACTCGACTCTGAACCTGTCTCGAAACTCCTCCCATGATATCGTTGACTCCTCAAGATCCCTAAGGAACAAAATCCACCACTGCCTCGCTGCTCCACGCAACGTCGTCATGACCAAGGACACCCAGTGCTCCTTTTGAGCATGAATCGAGCTGAATCCGATCTCAACCTCCTTTAACCAGCCTTCTATGACTGCATCTGAAACTGAGCCCTCATACTTCTGTAGACTCTGGCATTGAAACTCTTGGAGTGTCTTCCTCCATGTGTCGTCGTCGTCAACCTCTAACCGGCGACGATCCGCTGAAAAAGCATGTTGGACATTTTCTGCGCAAACCTGACGAGGACGTCGACCTGGAGCCATACTTGTAAGAGAACAAACTGTTAGAGCTCTTTATCCTGGGTTATGGGAGACTCAACATAAAATAATTAGTTGTTTTCCTTTGTTCATTTTAGGTTAACCTATCCCAAGGTCTACCCATTCAAACACAGGAACAAAGAATAATGATGCATGATCCTTTCCTAGGTCTCTACCTTGAAACCAGTATCACCTTGTTTAGTAGTCATCATAAACTTAAAGGTCCGTGCAACAGGTCATAGGGGGCCCTAAACGCCTATTGCTCTACCGGTCTCTAGTGTTTACCCCAATTTCTAGACATGAATGACACTGTTTCCCTACCAACCCATTCAACCTCACCTGTGCCTAACTCCAAACTCCATCCTATCCCTCAACCAGACCTCTGATACCACTCTGTCACGACCCCCTCCCCACAAAGTGTACCCCTCCTGGGCCAGCAATGTGAAGAGGGAGATAATGACCCCCGAGCCCCGCCTCCAGTAGGCCCTAGGATGGAAACTAGCACTGAGGGTATAGTAAATGCACAAATGGGAGGCATTACCCTCTAAGAGAACACATGCGGAAGAGAGAGATAAGTTAGACACCAAACAACTCCAACTAAGAACTGAAATATAAAAGAAACTCATCTCCATTTATGAAATGCCATGAAAAAGTACTACAACTGAAAGGGAAAAAAACTACAAGTACCCAAAGGAAAAAAAACAGCAGCGACCATGAGCTCGAACAGCTCCTGCAACCACAAGCTAATAGTGACCAGCCTGATCTCCAACCTGCTCCAAGTAAACTATAAAACAGTTTATATATACATAGGGTGAGTATACCAGTATACTCAGTAAAATCCTCCCTAAAGACTCTTGTGAAAAAGTAAAGAGAGCATGCTAAATCAAAGTGAACCACAAGTGAAACTAACCCGTCACCTAAATAGGTATACTATGTTCCCAACCTCACCATGGAAACTCTCACCAAGTAATGCATATAAGAATATAGCATATAATAAAGAATATCAAGGGTACCCCGCTACTACTTCCCCACTGGATTTCCGCTTTGCCCCAACGACATACATCCTGCGCATCACTCTCCAAAGTCGGGCCCATATAAACTTGGGCTAAGCTCCACAACCTGCACCACATGCACTACAAAGGATAGCCCGCAGACACCTGGGCTAAGCACCACACCATCCTCACAACCAAAGTAACCAGGTAGTTTCTGGGAGCCACCACAGCTCGTATAACGTGTATCATACGTCGAGTATTATACCTCAAGACATCACAGCCCATACGCCGAGTAAGGATCCACAAACCATCACAGCCTATACACGTTACACCTATAGTAGTCCATAGGATACTATATCCAGAATATATGTGTGTGAAATAACCACAAGCCATTACATCCCTGTACACACATATATGGAGAAAACTAACCACTGTGTATCTACCAAGAGAAGAGAGCAGGGCTAAAGGGGGTAGTCAGCCATTCAACCTCCCATCAGAATGTTAGGGAAAACACCTCCCCAGGGCTCAGAATCCCCTGGGTGTCAGTTGCCCTTACCGACAGGGTGGAGTAGCGTACAGAAACACAAAACGTACAGAATATATATAACTCACTACCACACTATGGGCATTACCTAGTCATAGGCACAACTGCAGCTAACATCTCTCAGACTCGAGGCTGCTACTTCTAAGACTAGGTATCATATAAGCACACAACCATTTGAAGAGCTTTATTAGATTACTCCATTCTCATTTTATCAGTTCCACTGTACGTTAATTAATTCTTTAAACATTAATTAACCATGAACAATTTAACACATCAAACTAAATTGGCATCACATTCAAAAACTGCTCCTTTTTAGGATTCACATCACTATTAAATTCTAGTTTCTCCATCCCCATGGATTATCACCATTTAAAAAAACTTTCATTATGGAATTACTTTCCCATATTCCCAGGAATTCTAGAAAAGCATCCTATGCTACTAAACACAAAGGGGATCCACACGGCGAATAGATATACTACCCGTCGAGTCTTTTCCGCCTATAGCAAGAGCATAGACCCATCCTCCATCGAGAGGCTAAACATAGAAAGCATGTGGCATACTTCACGTGTCTTCACCTCCTTCGGAAAGAGGGTAAGCAAGACCAGCTGACTTGAGCAGTGGGGAAAAGTAAAGCAGATAAACAACCAAACCAAACCACCAACATCAAACCATCACATTAATCTCATACCATCATCCTTGGTTTCCTCCCCGACAACCCACATGCATAAACTAATGCATCTCGCCACACTAGGCGTCATCCGCTGCCACATCCACAAGTCTCCATGCCTCCACATATCACAACAGCCATCCAGGATCACATCAAATCACCAGCAACAGGAAATCAAAGATCACAAAATGGGCTCTTGGCCCTTTAACAAGGCATTCATCCTTCATACAAAATGAGCACTGATAGCTCCAAACCACAAGGCATTCAGCCTTACAAGCAAGCGGGTAACTCAGAACCCTTTTGCAATTATCGAACTAATAGTTCTTTAATCCATCCTGAATTAATAGATTCATTAACATGCCTCTTTATCTTTAGCCAATTATTTAACATATAATTCCGACTTTACGTTCTTTATAAATTTCCATCATGAATGAGAAACTAATTAAAGAAAAACATAGATATCACTCTATTTAGGAAAACATGAGGCAAACCATTATCATGGTACAAAGAAAAAACATGTGATCAACCAGTTCTTTTAATCTGGTTCAAGTATTTAATTAGGTCAATTTCATTGTGATCCAAAGGGTTAAATCATGCTAATTCTACAGTTTCACATAAATAACTAGAGAAGCAACGAATCCCCTACCTCGAAGAGTTCTTGACGTCCTTTATCCACACAATGAGTCAGAGTCCTCTTCTCACGACAACTGCATCCACCGGAGGATGCCACGGTATGACAGTACCATCCAACCCCAAGAAAACCCATTAGAATCATGGAATTTACATGGTATAAAAAAAGAAGGGAGAAACAAGAGAAGATGATCCCCAAAGGAACGACGATAAAACATACCTTATTGGGAAAAAAATTGGCCGACACAGTTCGGTTGCATCCAAAACAGAGCAGAACCAATCCTAGGAGTAAAAATTGATTGTGGAACTCCTACAAAAATGATTAAAAGGTTCTATCATCTCTTAGCTGAGAACAAAGAGGAAGAACAACGAAGAATGATATCTCATTCCTTTTTGAATATTTAACGAGGTGACGGTTTAAGATCTGGTTTATTCTCCATAAAAAAACAGATCGCACTAAACCACGCGGTTTGACCAAGTAAAAACATCCCAGCCTTAGGAATAATTAATATAGAATTTATGGCCTTTGAATCGGTCTTAAAGTCCTTAAAATAAGGCTTTAAAAGTATTTTACATCAAAGAAAATGACAAATTTGCGAAGCTGGAAACACTGTTCACATACTCAAAAATTTGGCAAAGTATGGAATCGGTAGCTCTTATGAAGTCTGGAAACACTGTTTATTCAGGAAATTTGGCAAAGTATGGAATCAGTAGCTCTTATGAAGTCTGGAAACACTATTCACATACTCAAAAATTGGAAAAGTATGGAATCGGTAGCTCTTATGAAGTCTGGAAACATTGTTCATTTGTGAAATTTGGCAAAGTAAAGAAAAGCTCACCGATAGAACCTTATCAATAGAAACTCAAGTCTACTGATAGATCCTCAGTAATAGAAATACAAGTCTACCGATAGATCCTCACCGATAGAACTATTCATGTCTACCGATACTATTCACCTACCGATACTATTCATAAAACTGGAAACACTATTCCCAGAACTAGAAATTTGGTAGTGTTAGCCGAGCTACCAGTAGAATACGACCACTAGTAGGCCGAGCTACCAGTACGCCACGACTACAGGTAAACCCAGCTACCAGTAGGATGCGGCTACCGGTAGACCGAGCTACTGGTAAGCGGCTGCTACCGGTAGGCAGGAGCTACCGGTAGACTGAGCTACCGGTAGGCAGCAGCTACCGGTAGATCGAGCTACCGGTAGGCAGCAGCTACCGGTAGACCGAGATACTGGTAGGCAGCAGCTGGGGGATAAGTCACCGTGACCTCCCGGAACACCTCCAACACCACGTTTTCACAAAGTAGTGGACCGGAGAGGTCTGGGACATTACACTATAAATATATTCATTAATGTTTTTTAAAATTTAAATAAAACACACAATAATATAATTCAATTATAAAAACATCACATATTTTATAATTATGGCTTATAACCATACATTGGTAATAGTAAATATAATAAAATACCATTTTTATTTTATCCAATTTTGGAATAATCTTATATTGTCAATAATAATATTATAGAGAAATAAAATATTATATACCTTTATAATCACTAAGTCATAACCCCCATTAATCATTTATATCTGTTTAGGTTTTCCCATCAGAACCCTAATGACTGTATTAATGGCATATCCCATATAAATATTAATCTCATTGACGATAAACCATAAAATTATGGACTATATAATTCTTTGGTATGAAATAATGAACAATTAAATGTAAAGTATTTATGAATTATATTAAATAATACATATGTAATTTTTTTTATGTCATCTTTAACTATTATAATATAACTATGATATTTATTTATTTCTCAACTTATCATCTAACATACAAACAGAAGACACTAATTTTTTTCCTTAATTCGTATCAAAGTTTCAACCATTTATCACCCTTCCCTGAGGACCCATACTAATATTTTATTTCTCAGATAACTAAAATAAACAATTATAACTTCATTTTATAAATTTATTAAACAAAATAAGAATTCCATTTCTTCTAATAATATAGATAAACATTAATTTGGTGTCATTTCTAACCATATTAAAAATGGATTATGTTACATGGATGAATATGAAAATTTAAATAAATTAATAGTTTTACATTAACTCAATGGTGATATCCCATAAATGTATAGATTTATTAAAAAAATTGATATATTTATTTCTAAAAATATATTATGATAGTAAAACTACATATGTGTAAATACTGAAAAATTTATTTATTAAATGGTATAATTTTTTTTTATTTTCATATCACAACTCCACAAACATTGTACTCTAATACAATGCTTTTAACAGATGAAAACCCCCTAAAACTCCCCCAATAGTCCAAGGGTTAGTATATTTTATTAATGATACTAGTTCTTAATATGGTAGGCAATCCATCCAAAAAATATAGTTTCATTTCATTTGTTTCCAATGACATGAAATTTTAATTAAAAAATACAATGAAAATATTTCTCAATATACAATAATGATATATATTTTCATTATTTGAATGTCCTTCGATCCAATTTTTATTTTATCGTTTTGATAATATCTTATTTTCGGTTGAGATAGAGTCGTTCCATGACCCGAAGTCATAGCATTGCATGTCTTAAAAGATCAAATTTTAGGTGGCCCAATGGTCCTAAAATATACACTTCTTGGACTATAGGTAAAAATTCCTTGTAGATACCATTGAATACCTTTCTTCTAGGGTCCACCAACCCATGTCTAAAACTTTTCATACTTGATCCACATGAAACAATAATTTCCAAATATATCCTTGTGTTGTTTCTCTTTAACATGATTAAATTTCATGGACACAACAAATATTTTTTTCATGGGTAATATTTTTCTCTGTTTCATGTTTTTTATAGATGGTAAAATACATGCATTATATATAATCGATGAAAAATCACTATAGGAGTGGTTCAAACAATTGACCAATATTCATGGTATATCATATTCTATGATAAGACCAAAACACTTCTTATTTCTCATTGTCTTAGTCTAGAACTAGAATGACGCAATAGTAGCAACATCAACACCTTCATATATAACATCCAAAATAATTCAACAATTACAGCAAGAAAGATTTCCAATTTGTGGGTGAATGAAATTTTTATAATGAGATAATCCTATAATATCTAATAATATAATAAATTAATAAAAAATTATATATAATTTAAATGTTTTAAAATATATGATCACTTAATCAATACAAACAAAAATATAGAATCAGGACCTAGAAATAACAAGATACATCCACATATAATCACTCGACCAACTCAGAAATCCAATATAAGGTAGTTTCTAATACAATTTTTCATTATATATTTCTATAGTACATTTAATTTTTAGGTTATACCTATCATCATAAAAAATCTATTTTTTCTCATAGCTCAATCCTTCCTTATATGCACCCTATACTAACATTAATCCAAATTAAATCCCAACCCATAGAAATATTATAGTGAGGAAATATTCACCTTTCATTAATGAAACATAAACCTAATGCCGCTCTTTCTATATAGTAAATCATATCACCTGGCCAATCTATATACCTATAATGTGTATTGTAAAATTTTAGGAGGTGATATAGATTATCTAAATAGAAAATTAATCTCATGTGGTAGATTCACCTCCAAATTCAACTCTAACATATGAATCATTAAATTTACCATTATATAACCTTAAAAAATAAAAATTTAATTGAAAAAGGATCAACCAATATATAGAAAATATTTTATCTTCTATTAAATGAAAATAAAATTTTTTAGATGATCGAATAAAACTTATGACACTTCTCCATTGTCCCATTACAAATATGAAAAACAATAAAAATGTAAAATAAGATTCATAAACAATGATCATGTTTGAAATTACCCTATGTTTCAACCCAAATAAAAGAATTACATCTCCTTAATTATGAACATTATTGTAGTAAAATTGTATTTATCAAAGAATATTATTTAAAAATTACCATTCCACCATTTTGTGTCATCTAAATTAAAAAAATTAAATAGAAAAATAGACAAATGTTTTGTTAGTGGTGTTTATTATTTTTTATGCAACCATTTAAAAAAACTCAAAGTTGATGTATTCTTAATGTATTAATAATAATAATATAAATAATATATAACTATTTATAGACAGTATATATATGAAATCATGAATAAGAATGAAATATTTTAATGCATATTATGTAAAATGTGTGTCTATATATCATATTTCCTGACGAATTAAAAATGAACAAATTATTAGGAAAAAAATAATTTATATAGATCACTAGAAGATATCATCTAGAAGAAATAATAGATCAAATGAATTTTGATGAAAAATTCACATGTAACTAATTAATTTATATTTTCAATTAAAATAACACATGTTAATAATATTCAATAACATCCTATTATAATGTCACATTACGAAATATTTATTGTAATGAATTGAGAATTTATATCAGTTTAGTTAATATTCCATTATATTATAATTAATTGTAATTTCCCTTGTCAGTATTATAGTAATGAATTAATGATTTTATTTTATATGTTTCTCCATTTAAAACACATATTAATTAATCATTATAATACATATATATTATGATTCAGATTGTTTTTATATAACTTCACAATTTAATCATTTTATAGTTCCTACCATCTTCATTTTTATTATGATGAATTAATAAAAATTCATTATTTTTAATATAAAAATTTTATTTATTATTTTTAAATCATTAGAGTTATAATATATATATTTATATTATTTTGATAATAAAACAAATTATCCAATAATATCTTAACATCATTGAATTTTTTATTGAATATAAAATATGGTATAATATAATTTTATTATATACAACCCGCAAATTATAATATACCCACATGTACAACTAATAATTAAATAAATTTTTCAAAACATACTCATTATTATATAAAATTTTTTTAAGAAAAAAAATACATATTTTTTTACATTTTTTAAAATATTATGAAAAAAACTATATGAATATAAAAACCACAAAAACACATTAAAATTTCTACAAATCTTGAAAAAGGAATGATATGTTATATTCTTTGGTTTATTTGGAATAATCTCTGAACTGAATTGAACATTCTTAATGAATTCAGATACATACTTGTGAATCAAAAATAATAATATCCTCAAATATATAAACTATTATTCTTTGAAGTTACACTTGTTCAAGGAAATAATACTCACCCCTTAAAAAACATTAAAACTACCCCATGATATAGTGTAAGTATATAATTATCTATTATATATATACCTTCTATAAAATTTTAAACCAAAGAACATACTGGAATAATATAGCACTCTTTAGCTCCATAATATACTAATAAATTCTAGGAACACCACTATCACACCTTATTAATTATCAATTATATAATTTTCCTTATCTGCGTAAAATATTAATCACCTCTAGAATCATTAGTAGTTAGGAATTGTTACATAGATCTACCATGAACACATTTATTCACAGTTTATTTAAATGATAGTGGAAGCAAGTGTTGAAATCCTTATCGATACCAGTGATAATCCAAATTTTTAAAGGAAACATATTACTTGTGAGAAATGAAAAATATACATCTAAACAAGGTATATCAATAAAATATTGATAATATCCATATGTTTCCTAAAGTGTTGACATATAGATTATATGATGAAAATATATGATATAATGCATATATATATAACATGAAATCATTAAAGTAATATTTATATCCCCACAAATTCATTAAATTCCAACATAATAATAAAAGAATATTGTGATATAGAATAATTCAATACAATAATTGTATTCATCCTACTTTTTTACTAGTGATAGTAAGTCATTTCTAAAGAGAAAATCTAAATTAAATTGGTGTCCTTATACAAAAATAATATATTTTAAATGGTTTTCTAATTATAATTATATAATATAATAAATCCATCAATTATATTGAAGTTGATTAATATAGAGGATATATACTAATCACTTAGTTTGAGGGTGATTTCATGAGTTATGATGTGTTCATGTTGTGTTTTTATTTACACTATGAATAAAGTTATTGGAAAAAACTACTCAACATGAATAAAAAATCTTTATATAACACTTTTATTGGGAATGTAATATGACTAAATTCAAGAGTTTTTTGTTGACAAAATATATTATTTTTTCATGAATTATTTATTTCATTTATTCTCAAGGTTTTTATTTATTTTAATTGAACATACATAAAAAACAAATGATTTTTTCTTATTGAAAATAAAACATAATAAAGAATGTTTTCCATTTTTTAATAAATTATTCAAGTAAATTTGTAAGATAGGCTCTAATAAATGAAACTAAATAATTAGAGCGAATTATATAAGATTATTCACATATATGATAAAATCATACCTTGTTATTTTAATACTACATAATATTCATTTCATGATGATTTAGATATACTTTTTCATGTATGAAATTAGAGTGTAATTATAAATATATATATGTATATATATCATTTTTTAACAATAATAGATGTAACAATTCATAACATCATACCTTGACTATGAAATATTTTATATATGAAAATTATGGAATTATAATGTTATTTTGGTTCAGAAATAACATGTCATTACTAGTAAAATGTTGTTAAATTATTTCATGGAGAATATTGTTGTCAATAACACAAGACATTAATTAAAAAATCATTATTTCAAATATTTATGTTGAAAATGAGGAACATGATTAGTACATGACTTTTTTGTTAAATTATTTTATCTATATTTTTGTTTTTGTAAATATATCATAGTTTAATGTATGGTGTAATAGTTAAATTTGGGAAGGTAATAGAACTAAATGGATGATTATCACGTTGTGGATATTATGTTCTATGTCATAATGAATATTTCAAAATTGTATATGTATGCATGAATAAATTGATTATTTCATATTGAAAACATCACAGCATAATTTATATATGATAAAAAATAGATCATAAGATATATTTTTTGAAAACATTATATTTTTTAAAATTATTTTTTGAATATTTTTTAATATTATTATGATGAAATGATAAAATTGTAAAATAATTCAATACAAAATGAATTTTAAATCCAATAAATATTTAAAATTATGTTTTATAAAGGAATAAAATTTATCTATACAGTCAAAATATCTTTTTCATAGTAATGGTTTTGATATCAGCAAATATGGTGGTTATACATGTTTAGTGGGTTATAGAAATATAAGTATAGAGGAAGACTAATATTATATCATTATAATGCTTAATTTTTTTATTTCTTGACCTTGTATTATTGGTATGCATATTTTTTGGAGTTCAATATTGTTAAATTAGTCTATTCACCTTTAGTCTGTTATAAGAAAATGATTGTGTGATGTGCAATACCACCCACTGATCATTGTGAACTATCTACTAATAATGATTGAGAAATCACTTTATTAAATTAAATATATATATTTTTCTTATCTTTTCTCTCTATGTTATTTATATTTAAATTATTTTTAGTTAATTTTCCCAAACTAGTTATACAAAAATTATTTTGTGATGAAATATTTTATGAGCAATAATTCTGAAAAACACTGAGTCTCTCTTTTTCCCACTCTCATACGATAAATTTGGTTTTAGGGATGTGGTTTTATAATATTGTTCATTATTGGAGTGACATTTGGTCATATATATTTCAATTAAATAATATTTTTTGGTAATTTAATATTTATTTTAATAATAAGGGCAATACTATATTTACTAGAAAATAATTACATTTAGAGATGGGTAGGATGGCATCACAATTTATTAAATTGTGATTGGATGTATGAAATATTAAACAAATATATATAGTTTAAGAGAATGTTTTTCCTTTACAGAACAATTAAATATTAATTCTGATGGAAGAGAACACAAAAAATTATAGCAATCATTCTTTGAGAAGTAACTAATAATAGTGGTTGGTACTAAAAAATTAATTCCATATTCAAAAAATGTTATGCTCTTCACAAGGATGATAAATATTTAATAAAACCAAAAAATTCATATCATAATAAATTTTCTATCATAAATATGAGGGGTGATGAATTTGAATCACCTCGAGTATGAGGTTATTCTCTGTTGTATTGTGTTTTTTTAGGATATATAATTTTACTGTGAAGTATTAGAAGGTGGAGGATTTTTTTGATGTTATATTTGAGTGGTTTTTAGGGTTTTAATTTTTAAAATGGTTCAGGGAAACTATGTGACATCTCTTGGAAACCATAAAAGTTGTTAATTTAATTATTGGGCATGTGGATGGTCGAGGGATTGTTTGGCCAATCAATGTGTAATACATTGAATATAGATACTTTTAATAATATGGGGTCTCATAGGGTTTGAACATGGTTTTCCAAACTTTGAGTCACAAAGGGTTTTTTTCCAGTATCACTCACACAGTCGATACAAGGAATGTAATACTGTAATTTCGTACCTTTTGATTTGAACTAATACAATTAAAAACATGATTTTTTTTATTTTCTTCTTTAACAATCCCATTTATCCATTTTTTCTGATTTTCTCAAACATTAGTATTCCTCTTGGTTATATTAGTATCTCTTATCACTATAGAACCTCTTGTAATCAGATTAAAGGGTGGTAGAACTAGGAGATTCATGGAATGGACACCATTATTTTGTGATTTTTATATCTCATCTAAATCAACAATTTTCATATGAAAAAAGTTATATCTAATATATTATGTATTGATATCTGATCTATAATATTTTTTGATGATATATTGATTCAATATATTAATGTAAATTAATAACAATACTAGATCTAGTGGATTCGATGTGTCATTCTTCATTTTCATCCCCCATTATAAGGTGAGTGGATTCTTTATATTTTCTATATATTATAAAAATTAGAGTCCTTGTCATTTCAAAATATTAAATTTAATTTAAAAGGTTTATTTTTTATTCTTTTGTTGGAATACACTTTGATTGATAGTTTTGAAGTAACGGAATTTGATTGGGTTTGGATTAAAATGATGAGAAAGTTCGATTAAATGATTTAAACTGGGGGGAATAAATTAATGTGACATTTATTGATGTGAAAACATTTCATATATGGTTTGTGTGTGTTTCCATAATTTTATTATATTTGGAATTTGCATTATAGATATTAAATGAGGAATCAGAATAGAGTATCCAAGAGAATTTTCACCATGTAATGACTGTGAATATCGACGAGTCACTACTTATGGATATGAGACTATCATCATGAATTTACATGCATATGGGTATGATGATATTGTTTGGGTATTCCATTTTTACCTAATAGATTAAATTTATCTTACATTAATTTAAATGTTTTTAAATTTTTAACCTTCATTGATGATTCTCTATTTTTATAATTTTTATTTTTGATTGTGCAATAATGTGTTATTATAATAGAATCATGAGTTCCAATGTATCCTGGGAGAAATTAAACTATGTATGATTAACCACATCTTATATATTCACTTGGGTGTATATAAATTTTTTTCTTTCATGACACATGTAATGGAATGATATTTCTTTTATCTATTAGAGTATCTTGATTCTACGTACATGGGATAGTCATTGGAGCTCACATTTCTCTTTGTAGTGGTTGGAGTGATGTCACTTCGGTGTTGATACATCATGGGTCCAACTAATTTTGAGGAATATTATGGTTTTTAATTTTCACTAATATTGTGGTATTATTGTTTTTGTTGTTACTTATTTGAGTTGTATTATTTATACTATATTTATCATATAGTTTTGTTTGATTAATATTATTATTTCATGATAGGTTATGGTTATTGTAAATAGGAACACCGCCGCAAAAATATTTACTAATCCATATGAATATATTTCCTTAAATTGGGGTATTATAGACAAAAACAAAGATTATTGGTACCATGTATATTTCCAAGATATTTCGCAGGGTTAAGATGTTACAAATTGTGTCATTTTCTTATATAAAATTCTTGGGTAATATAAAGGTCATATTTAATGTGAAAACATTTAATGAGAAGAATAAAAAGGCATAGATGACATCTTTATTACGATCATCATGTTACAAGGGGTTCTAAGAAAAGAGGTGTTATTAATTTAACAATTTCAGTGTTTTCAACTCTTGATGGGGGTTTGGTAGATGAGTGTATCCTATTATGCATTAGTCAAGAGGCTTCACACTAGGACAACAGTTCTCAAAACGTATTTGATTGTTTTTGGAAATAAATTATAATGATTGTATCATTTGAGGATTCTTTTTCTATTCTAATACATTTGTTTATTAATTTTCTAGGACTATTGGTGTATTATTTTTTCATTATAGAGTTATAAACAATAAAATGTCATTGAAACCCTCTTGAAGAGGATATATGGAATGTGGTTCTATGAAAAATATCACTGAGCCAAAGAATATTTCATTGTAGGTATAATAATTTTATGTTTTTTACAACGTATTTAAAAATAGATAATCCGAACAAGAGGATAATTATGTAAATTTGTTTAAACATAACATAACAATTTTGTTAGGGAATTCAAAATATATAAAAGGTAGAATCAGTGATTATTATAATGGATCATATCATTGATTTCCTAATAACCATATATGCTCGTAAGTTCAATTAATGATTCTACATGATATATGATCTTGAATATTAATTGTGGGATTTATTTATCCCAAATAATGCCAATTTAGAGATTAAATGGGTAGTATTTGAATAATTTTTTGAAAATCAATTCTACCAATCAATTCCAAGATAGCCAAAATGAAAAGTTTATTCTATTGTAAGCTATACAATCTACGCGTGATATAATATGATGCTTTTTTGTGATTATAATTCATTATTACCCATAATTCTTCAATATTTCATCATTATAAGAACAAAATCAAGACTAGACTATGACTCATGAAATTTTAGAGTAAATATGTTTTTACTGCTTATGTGAACATGGTTAGTAGTATGATTTTGGTAGAAATGGATATTACATTGAATTAAAATGGTGGAAATCATTTTGTATACATAGGAATAGGTGAAAATATAATTATAGGATCATGTGGAAGAGGGAATCATAATTCTATTGTGAATGAGTTTCAGTGAATCTACCCACTATATTGGTAACCATTCCTCCATGATATATTAAAATCCATGATATTTTCAATAAAAATCATCAATGAATAAAAATTATATTATGGGGAACCATAAAAATCATGTAATGATTGTAATTATATAGGAAATATATAAATTTATTACAATAATTCTAAAATGTTAAACACTTATAATACATCTCTTATTCTAAGGACATATTATTCTTTAAAAGGAAAATGACATCACGGGAGTTCTCAACATCATCACAAGGTGAATTATTCTGATTCTAGTTAACACCACAACTCCTTAAGAAGAAGAAATAAAACTCTTACTTAAAACCCATCATGTAAAATGAAACCAAATGAATAGTTTGAGATTCGGTCCAATTAGAATAATTGAAAAGTAAAGGTTTTATAAGACCGAGTGTATCGCCTATGATGATCTAGTTTGTTCATAAATAAGGCATTTAATTGGATGTGACTCTATGTTGATCATTTTAATCTAAAAAATTTCTCAATAAATAATAAATAACCCCTTGCATGAATTGGTGAGCTTTTTAAAAAGTAAAAAGGATCCCAATAGTTCCTTAAAATGATCAAAATTCCATGTATCAACACCTCTATATAAGAAACTATGATATTCTATAGACATATTTCATGATTATCTATGATAATTATCAATATTTAGTAATGCCCATTTGTTTTAAAAATTCAACAGAAGTTTTCATAGAATTAATGATTCATTTCCTTCAATAGAACCAAGACTCTTTCTATGTGGTATTTTTGGATGAAATTCTGGGCTATTTTAATCATTTAGATATTGTATTGATATTAATATTGGAAGACAATATTTATGAAAGAAAATCTAGATGATATTTTTTTATATAAAAAACATTATTCCTTGCCTATGTGTTTTAGGATATTTTATTATCCTTATAAATTATTAATAAAAAAATATTGTATCGTGGAAACCACTAAAAAATATCACTGATATTCAAATATTTTGTGGCATGGTATGTTACCATTTTTTCTTTGTCCATGACTTCTCATGAATTGAATATCATTAATCAATTCCAATGAGAATGGGTACTCTCTTCCATTGGAATGATGAATATCATCAAACAGTTTGGGAAGATATGTTGTGGCTCATTTTAGCACTAATTTCTGTCTTACAGAAACATGGGAATTCATATGATGTTTATTTGAATAATGTGGATATGTAAGTGATTATAATTTCATATATTGATATTATATTGTATTATGTAGATCAATAATGTTTTCAATTAAATGATATTAACTATCTAAACAATCAATTGAAAAAATTTGTGGTTGTGTATTATTTGAAAACATTGAACCTTTATCTCATTAGATAAAATTTCATAGTGATCATAGACCATAAAAATTTGAAACACACGTTTTGGAAAGATATTTAAATCTCAAACAAAGGTTATTGATGGAATATATATAGCTTTTCAACAATGAAATGGTTTATAAACCTGTAATTAAAGATTATTTGGTCGTGGATTTATTAAAAATCTATATAATCAAATAGATATAAATTTTAAATATGTGTTTAAATTTATGAAGATTATTTAGAAAAAAAACTTCAATTACATAGATTATAATATATATTCAATATTATTTCCAATAAAACTCATCTAATATCAATGATCAAGGAATTTTACCTTAATGGTTATATGATGATTACATTACCATTACATTAAAAAATTATGGTGCGTATAACTTTAATGGATGGAATTTGATTTATATTTTTTTGTTTTAATGATCAAATAGTAGTTCAATAATCTTTCCATGACCATCATCATTTTACATATCACCTTGGAAAATGGGAAATTCATTCTAGCAGTAAAAATATTTACATGGACGTAAAAAACAATATAGGTGGACATGTATGAAGGAATATGCATTTGATTGTGTGAAAACATTTCTAAATTGAAAGTAGGTCAACAATAAGCAATAAGTACTAGCCTGAATGTATAAGTAATTACATATGTCCATATTAAAATTGGAATAGATAGCTTTAGAAATTTTCATAAAATTACTATAAATTATTCAAAATCTTGATTCAATATAGGTGACTATGGATTGACTCAAAATTTCAAAACACCTTATTTCAATCCATTAATCCTATATGGTAGACACCATGATAAATAATTACATTCAGAACCTATAAAACATCATTTAATACCAGTTTCAATCATCTCTACTTCGAATCCTAGTTTTACCTATCATATTTTTTACTCACATAATCAATCATAAGGTACCCAATTGACAATGACAATATTATCATATCCCAAAATATATTTGAATTTGGAATGAATGATTCGGATAGTGAAAATCATGCTCTGAGATTATATTTTGAATTTTAGTGACTCAGTGGAGGACCATTTTTTATTAGAGGAGTCTTCATATAACAACAGTTATCAAGACACAATATAAAGAGATTTTTTCAATGAATTATATAAATCTAATTTTCATTCTCTATATTTTCATGTAGTGACTAAAGAAACATCCATTTTGGGATCTATACATGTTAAAGAGATTTTTGGAAGCATTTAATTGATCCAAAATGTTGTTTTTCCCTTAATTCAACAAATATCATATCCAAATCATCGATTTATCCGATTATAATTTTTTGTTTTAGAACATGTGTTCTTTAAAGTATCTCTAATGATGGGTCATTGTTAATTTTGTAAACAAGGATATTTTCTCCTCATTTTGTTGGAATTTTTCAAATAAATGATGAATTTGGTGATCTAGAATATTTTTTTGTCGTTAGAAACATAGTTAATTTTTTTTCTAATGTTTTCAATATTTCCCGATTGAGGTAATACCAGCCTGATCATATCCAAATGTTTTGATAGGTTCATATTTATCATGAACCATATGATATAATTATTCATGCGTTCATTCATATTGTGTAGTGAAAGAATAAATAATCAAAAGAAAAATGTTTTTCATTGGTCCAATTATGATAGAATAATTTTATATTTCATGTATTTATATGGGAATGTGAGAGAGTGACACAGAAATAATTATCATGAAATTTTCAAAACACTAGAAATAACAAACATTCTAAGGAAAGAAATCAAAATTTTGGGGATAATATACCATCAATTTTTTGATATATATCACCATTTTATTATGTATATCCAGGATATATATTTTTTATCTAATTTATGAGATTTATTGGTTTGTTTTTTATTTTTATACATTTAATAATCTGAGGATGATTTGGGAATGGTTGGGGAACCCATGACACCAGTATATGAATCCAAGAAAGAAGATATTGAAGTTACTAGGCAGGCACATGGTTAGTCCTTAGTTTATCCAAATAATTCATAAAACCATTCAATCTATAATTTTTTGAGATATACAAAATTTTACAAGATATTGTATGATTTTTCATACTATAGATAAATACCAAGAGGCCTCCTAGGTATTTTTTTCTAGAAGTCACACTGTAGGTTGACAGTCTATTAAATTGTTCATCCTAACCTTGTGACAAGAATTAATACATCTTTAAATGTTATATTTATTTTTATTTTCTCTCTATAAATCACTTTTCTCACACATTTTCCAATTACGTAAAACCATAGGATCCCTCATTTATTTCATATCAACCCCCCCTGAACACTTCTATAATTTATTAAACAGTGTTGCAACCAGAATATTGAAGGTAAGAACCATATTTACTCCACATTTTAATATTTCTTAAATATCATAAAATTTTCCTTTGAATAGATTGTTAAATATGATATATTTTATAAATATATATGATATATTATTTTTTATGATATCTTGATTAGATATAAGGAATGGAATGAAATCTATTCTCAGATATGGGGTTATTTTTCTTAATTCATCATGTTAATCAAAGCCAATGGTTATATTAAAGTTGTTTCCTTATCATTGGAAGATTTTTTGACATTTTTATCATTATTATTATCAACATAAACCTATGTATTTATCATTTTAAATACATTTATGAAAATCATTCAAGCTAAATTTAATGCAAACAATTATACTCTATATATTTAATATTTTTATGGGTTTACCATAGGAAAACTAAATAATATCATGATTTCATATTTTATTGTTGAAGATTCTAATTTAATGAAGAAATAAAAATCAGAAAAAGAGACTACCCTTGGTTTCTTTAAAGGAATTATTGTTAATGAATAAAAAAATATCATGGTGAATAATTATTTTCATCATAAATTCAGGAATTATTATTATTTTATGTAATTAATATCAATGTATTAGTAAGTTTAAAATATATGTATATGGGTAAACAATCAATAAAATTTTTCCATTGTTTAATTACTTTACATTTTATATTAAACTATATTGACATATTCATGATGATAAAGTGGATGATCAACTCAAAAGATCAATAACGTTGAACACCAATGTTGTTAGTGTAGAATGTAAAAGTACTTTTTTCAATTTATATATAAGTAAAATTCATTGAAAAATATAATCTTATATTCAAACATGAAAATATATATTTTTATAAGGAATGAAAAGTGGAAGATAACTAATTATATTATGAAGGAGTTGAATTTTTTGGGGATCAATCAACACACACAAATGGATCTATTAGCGATGAATAAAGTGATAAAAATATGCGGAGGAATTAATAATAGAAATGGCGGTTCGACTAAAAATAGATATCAATGAGTGTATTATAAATATTTAAATAAATATTTATGATAATTAATCATTGAAGAAGACAATTTACAAATAATTTTTTATAATATATGTCAATAATGAATGAAAATTTTTAAATAAATATATACAGTAGAAAATATATTCCATCAAAATGAAAGAAGAGTAATTATTGTAAAACATATATTTAAAGTGTGGAATGATATTTTCAATAATCTTGAAAAACTATTACATGATGTATAAAATTCTATTAAGAAAATTCACCTTGATATTATGAAATAATTTTATGAAATTTTGGAATCATTATAAATATTTGTAAAGTTGGTAAAATCAACTTCTAAATATGATAAATATCCAAGGAAAAAACACTAACTTTAGTCTATCAAAGTACAGGATTGAATGGATTGAATGATGAAAAAACTCAAAGTTAATCATATAATCAATAATAAGACATTTCCCACATATTGATAAATATAGTTCTTATAAAATCTGTAAATAAAATTGGTTAGTGAAAAAATTTAGAGGTATAGGATAACTCCAAGAAAAAATATATTATAGGGAAAATATCCACCTTTCATAACAAATATAAACTAAATTAAAATATTACACAACATGATAAATGGAAAAAATCAAATTATGAACAAAAAAATATAACATATGAAGAAATTTAAAGAAGAAGTTATATTATAGTGTTGTGGTGTGTATGGATAAAATCAATATATTTTTTATATAACATTTCTTTATATCAACCATAGTCATTGTATGACTCATTTTGGATACAATATGAATATATAATATGTAAAGAACATATAAGTAATAATAAGATTTAAAATTAGAAAATTGATTTGATTTACATAAAGAGGTAATAGTTACGATCAATGAGGATTAAAAAAATAGATGTATTTAAATTATAATGAATCATAATGATAAAAACATTACTTTAATATTCTTAATAAGTTATTTATTGATCATTAATTTATTATGGTGGTTTAGGTTTCTTAAAATGCATTAATTAATGAAAATATTTGGATCGTCGATAATGGTCACTAATCCCAAATGACTAGACACAAATCAAATTTTCAACGAATTAAAAAATATGAATATGGTGCATAAATTTTGGGAATAAATTATCAATCAATATTAAACTCATTATAGTCACTCCAATTAATGAGAAGTAAAATATATCATAGAATGTTCTATTAATTTATTGGTTCTAAAATAATGTTATTGATGTACCTAAACTGAAAATAGGGGTAATGAGGTGTTATTTTTAAATAATGGTTGTGTAATTATGGGAATGAAGGATGGAATATTTTTAATGGGAGTGTTGCAGATGACTGGATTTTATTTTTCAAGTCTATAATGATAAAATTCATATTATATGATAATGAAAGGTAGTAAAAGATAATATAAAAGAAGAAATTGTCATCTGTTCTAGTAAAATATGGGAATAATTATCCATTATAGTGTTTTTATTTGTATATTGGATATCGTTTAGAAAAGATAATTTATTTAATTTTAAATATTTTCAGAAATGGATTATAGGGAAAATATTATAATTATTAGTTATGAAAACTAAAAAGGACACATAATCCCATAAATTCATATATATATATATATATATATATTATTGTATGATTCTATGATACAACTATTTATATATATAATTATTTCCTTTTTCTAATGATTTAGAATCTAGAATTTCTTTCATTCATTGTGAGTAAATCATATTATACTGTGATATTTAATTACTTGGAAGTGATGTTTATTAGAAATAATTATATTTTATCTAAATATTATTATATTAATAATTGATATGGTTATAAAAATTAATATCATTAGAACCGTGGAATATAATATAAATATAAAAAACCGCACATGGTACTGCAAAATTGGGTTGTAGAGAGAAAAATAGTGTTTTGTTAATATGGAAATAGCCATTTTTCCAGACAAGGAATTTAAAATTAATATTCATTAATATCCCAAAAATAAAATATTTTTAATTAAAATTAAGGTTTCATTCCACAATATTCCTTCAACATGACATGTGATTTTTAAAAAAAATTAAAAACATGATGTTATTAACACTGTCTAATAGCCCTTTATTTATAAAGAAAAAAGGAATTCATGTGAAAAAATTTAATTAATTTTTTTATGAATTAATGTTCATGGTTATTCAACAAATGGGATATGACATAGGTATTATTACCACAATCTTAAAAATATTCATGATAGACCTTGTGATATTTTTAATGGGTATATTTATCTACCCAAACTCATATTTCATATGAAAATGATATTTTAAACCTATCAACATATTCATGCTTTTATGAGTAAATTTCAAAAATAATTTATTTTATATATGAATTTTCTAGGTTGATTTATGTGGATTTAAAAAAGGAATCGTATACTTTTTTATTTATTTTCATGGGTGCATCAGTTTGGCATTATTTGACCAAACTGTGCAGTATCTCTTGAATACAATATAGGTAGAGGTAGTGGCTCCATGGTCAGAATATAGATAAGAATAAAATAAATAAAAATAGAGTATACTCACATCGAAATTCATGTGTCAATATCTAGTGTCTAACAAAATGGTCGGTTTATAGTTAAGCAACCCATGCAAACAAACCATGTGTCTTTTCAAGAATCTATGAACGGATGCATGGTTTGCGTACAGATTATCCTACCATGTAGCCAAACCATAAGCATGTGAAATTTATAATTTTATTACTCCTTTATTATCCAATTTTACACCATTTTTACTAGTTACTATTTGTATAAGATGATATCATTTTTAAAAAACATTCTCTAATAATCTGTAATGATTTCTCCTCTTCCACAGTTATATTCTAATGAATCAAAGTGAATGAAATATTTTTAATTGGGGTATTTAATGAAAAAATATATATTATTTTTTCTTCATGTTCATACACAAATTTAACCTTGAGTAGAATCCCATATCATTCATGTTTTTCACTATTTATGTATTCATATCCCAACTAATTATCAGTTATTCAATAATTTCTAAAAGATTGTTGGATTTAACTTTTCAACAATTTGCCTTTCAGTAGAATCCCAATTCTTTAGGTATGGTGGATTAGATTAGCAAAGTTTATAAAGATCATTATTAATTAGTTTTTTCCCCATGAGTCATTCTTAAATTTAAATTTGGATGATGGATTTTCATTTTATGTCTCTACGGATCTCTTCTAGAAATGATGATGAAATCATAATTATCCTTTCATTCGAAAATAATTCCAGTGAATTGTAAACCCTAATAAAATAGACCTCATAACAAGTTCTGTGGAATAAATCGGTGTGGTATGTAATGGTAGAACACCTATATAAACTTGAAATCACATATGGTATTTCTTTTTAACCATTCCACATAATGAACGAGAACCCAAAAACCCATCCTAGTTTTGCGATAATGTTATATGTGGATGCAAAATGTGGTTTTGTCTTTGATCCATCGATGAAACATGGAAAAAATCATCAATAATCATTATATATGAATTAGAATAGTATATGGAGGCTATGTACATGATTTTATGTAAGAAATGAAATAGTTTTTTCATATTCATTATACCACGATATTTTTTATCTTATATATTCGTGTTTGGATTTTGATTTATAAATCATGATAGAGTATGATATGCCTATATATGATATACCAACTTTCCATGTGTTTTACATTCAATGTGTAATATTTTTATTCTATTTATGCTACGAAATTTACGGGAAGACTTCATACGGTAGGGTTTACCAAATGGTATATTTTGTTTTTTTTATGCATATAACATGATGATAGGATTTTTTGGATGAAATGGTTTGATGGAAATGTTTGGATTGACCTATGGGAATGATTTCATTATGATGTGTAACCAATGAAGTTATAAGGGGAATGATGATCTCTTTTTTCATACATGAGAGATAGAAATTTGGGATTATGTCTTATTATGGTCTATCATGATTATATATCCTTTACATGTTATATATCTAGACCAATCAGATATTATTTTGGAATGGAGAAGAATTGGGTTATTTTTTGGTTCATGGAATATTTATTCTTTCGTGGATATTGTGTATGTTTTTATCTTTTTTGAAAATTGATATTCAATCATTAGATACAATCTTATCTATTTTAACTCATGATATGGATGTATCAGTGGTGTGTTATTATCTTTATTAATTTCCCCCTATTTGGGAATGTGGATGTGCATCCAAAAAACAGATATACTTACCAATAAAATGGAATGCGACCAATATTCTATAGTTAATATGATGATTGTGGAACTATTAGTGGGATTGTGACATATTTTTGAGGACTTACATGATTTTTTATATAATTATTAACTTAAATTATTACTTCTATTTGGATTATAACATCATCAACCCATTTACTTATTATAAGACATGTGTGGAATGTTACATTTTTTAAATTTACCAGGATTACTTTGAGTTTTTATATTTTATTATTATTATTGGTTTGAGGATATGTTATTGAGGGCAATGTATCCACGCTGATGTTGTTCCGAACCCCACTACTATTCGAAAGCCTCTTTTTCATTGGGTGCACACATGAGGTTGTGTTTCTCGCTTTCTTAGAAGGACACGTTTGGGATAGGGAGTTACAAAATTGAATCAAAGAACATACTTCTTCTTTTCTTTTCACTGATCTAAGGAATGGAATAATAGAAGTATATTTTTGGACTCGGTTATGGTATATCCATTTTCCTATCCTAATCAAGTGTAATGGACCTTCGTGGTACCATATATGGGATTGAAGTTAATTTTTTGTGGGATTTCTATGTGTTCATGCATCGTGAATTGGCAGGTTGGATTACATTCCATGGATATACCAACTGAGTGTTTTAGAAAAAAAATTTAATTTATTTCTTATTTTTTATTATCTATTTAGTATAGACAATAATTCTTGATTTAATTATATCTCTATTTTAACAATTGTTATAATATATTTGATGGAGTTAATTAGTTTATAATGACCTTGCTATTGAGTTTATATATATATATATATATATATCTGTGTGTGTGTGTGTGTGTGTGACTATGGATATTGTTGTTGGATGTAGACATTGGTTAAATCACAAAATGATATACCAAGGGTTACATATAGATGCATAAGAGAACTTTTTTTATCCCATATAATGGTTATGATTTTATTTGAACTAAGGTACTTAATATTATAAATGGTTGCCTAACTTTTTAGAAAATTATCCTTGATCATTCTTGGATTGACCACTTGGGGGAAAAGGGAATAATCTTTTTATTAAAGAGGATCGCCCAACTCTACCACTAGTCATACAATATATTTCTCTTTCACCAATATATGTTTTTCAAGAGGAAGGATCACATGTATTCAAAGGGTCATCTAATTAATGATTCTCCAAGATATAGGGAGTTACACAAACTATGATCAAATATTCTAGATAGTTTCTACTCTTCCATCATCTATCAATTTCAAGAACTCAAGTACCTCAGAATGAATTGGACTGAAAATGGTTCCTCGAGGGGATCTTCGTCTTGAAAGAAACCCTGGAGAAAAAACAAGTTTTAAACAATGAAATTTTTTGTTTATGGTGACTCTAGAAACATCTGGAATGTTATATATGAGGATAGAATATGTGAGTCTATCAGGTGTGATAAAATTTGATGACCATTTATTTGAGAAGTTCTTTTCAGTTATGACCAAACAAGACCAAGTGTATATGTCCATAGTTCTTTATTGTGGGATGATGATAGTCTATTAATACCTGTTTCATTTAGTAGTGTTATTATGTGTCACTATTCAATGGGATATGGATAAGGCATATAGATCTAAGATTTTTGATATTGGGTTTCGACGTGATTTTAGACACAAGGTCGTGAATATTTTTTCTAATACCTATTCTTAAATTTTTGTTATAAAATAACAATTAGGAAGGGTATGAAGGATAATGGAGTGTCAGATCATCCTCCATATTTTGGTATAAATATTCATGATAATTTTTATAGTAGGAAGTGAATGCTCGATGATTCAAATTTGAGCGGTGAATAACATCCCAAGATGAACGTCTTATCATCAACACCTTCTTAAGGGGAAAGAGTTCCTTAGTGCTATAATTGTGGAAAATGAGAGCATATTCATAAATTATTTCTGAAAAAGGAGATTGAATGTCATTAGTTTGAAAACATAAAGATTATGTATCACTTAATATTGAAGGAATCATGAGCTTGGTCTCAAAGGGATTTGATTCTAACTTGTTCATTGATTCCTGAGATAGTACGTGGTACTCAGCAGTAGTTTCATAACCTTCAAATAATGATGTTAATTATTTTCATGTTAATTAGAGAAACTCCCCTGGAACTGATGAAGGATGAGTTTACACCATGGTTACAACTCTAGTAGATGGTGGTGTAGGACCATATAATATTTCATTTATGGTTTTGATCATTTCTAATTTTTATATTTCCTTGTTGGATATCAGTCCATCACTTTCAATTATATCCATAGATGTTATTTATATAATTTACATACTTATCACTTATTATTTGGAGTTTCACTCCCTTCATACAACATTGTGAATGAAATTGGATCATTTTCAACCATTCTTTCATTTTTATATAGTCACATCTTGTTATATACTGATTGGGGACTTCATGAATCTATATATGTAAATTTTTGATTTGATCCTCATCATATATGGTTTGAATGACTACTAATACAAACTTCATTGCTATCAGAGATGGGAATCAATTATATTTCTCTATATATATATGTTCTTAATGTCCCTTGAGTGGTATTTGGTAGTAGGTCTAGTTTTTCTATACATGATCCATCTTGTGATGATCAAATTAATATTACAGGCTTACCCCTTTAAAAAATCATTTTAACCCCTCTATATTTTGAAAAGTTGTGTAACACTATTATGTTGTCTTACTTCATGAAAATATAAGACTACCATTTTATAGAGGTGTTGACTATGAGATAGAAATTTTCTATATTCAAATCCCATTATGATGCACCCTTATCATATGGAATGGAATGAGCTGATATAGATTAAGGTAAAGGTCGATGGTTAAGAGTGGACATGATTCTCATACCATGTAATTCACTTTGTGGTAAACCTATTTTGTTCACCAAGAATTTTAATAGTAGTGTTTTACTCCATGTTGATTAACTGAAGTTAAACCATTTGATGATTAATAATATGTATCCATTTCCTAGGATCATCCATCTCTTTGATAAATTATGGGGATCGTAGTGGTTCTTTAGGATTGATCATTGATCGTTATATCACTAGTTGTGCGTTATATAAGAGGCCTTCCTGAGGATTTTGATTTGTAGAATGTATGGTCAATATTAGTACATGGTGATGCCATTTGGATTGAATTTTGTTTATTATTTTTCCTGGATCTAATGAATAAGATCCTCCACCCATATTTGGACTCGTTCATTGTATTTTTCAATGATTGAATCCTCATCTACTCATCAACCCCGAATATCATGTCTTGAATATCATGATATTACTGAGTACACATTTTACAAACCAGCTTTATGAAATGCTGTAAAATTGTCTTTTAAATTCATTTGAGGAAATTAAAGGGGAATATTTTATCTAAGACAAGTATATCCCTGAACTAATAAATAATTGAGGATGATATTTCTAAAATATTTCCTCAAAACATGGATGAGTTAAAGATTCTTATGTGTTTGTAGGGATATTATAAATAATTTTTCTGGGAATTTGAGTATTTATTAAAAACTATGGTTGTGTTAGTTTATAAGGCAATGATGTTTCAATGGTAAAACTATTGTGATGTTGATTTTTTTAGAGTAAGAGGAGGTCGACTACATTATGAATGATGATTCTTCCTAAGCCTATTATCAATTATGTCATATACTAGGAAACATCATGTATTGGTTTTGGTGATGTGTTAATGTAGATGGGTTAGGTTGTACATTATGTTTCATTTTTTCAACGACCCCATGAACTGTAATATTTAATGCATGACATTAATATTAAATTATTGGTCTATTATTTGATTTGTTGGTAAAAATATATCTTCAAGAGGAGGATTTATTTCTATATAGACCAAAATATCTTCTTCCATGTCATGACAGAGCATGATATCAATTTGATTTTGTGGTATTGGGTAGAGTAACAATAGTATTATTCCAATGAGATTGTTTATAAACTAGTTGAAGGTAATGATATTTTATTTTCACATATATTTATCATGCATATTGTATAGGAAAATAGTGAACAACATTAATAGGAACACTCGCACCAAATAAAATTATTGTCTTTTTAATGGATGGATGAATATGAGGACCAAAAATTTATGATGTATACACCACCATTAATATTATATTACTTGGTATATCGCATGAACTCTTACTAATAAACAATCCTATAGTGAGATGTGATGCAATAATATCTTTCATATGGTGACCTGATCCCCTACTGGTCATTGGAAAATAACAACGTGATTCCAACACATGCACATGTTTTAGTCCCTACATCCATTAGGTAAGAGTTAATGAGAGACTTGTTAACACTAAGTTGTTTGTATATTATGAGAAAAATGATCTAACATGGCATTATTGGGATTTTATGGTTTCACGAGATAGAGGGATGTTTTTAAATTCATTTATCGATGTCTTACCTACCAATGGATAATGGCTAAGAACTAGAATACTATGGGATTTGTCTAGCCACATACCATTCTAATGAGGATGTGGGGGAACATCATAATAGAATTTTTAATGGGGATAACTGATATAGTTTTTTTCATAAACATCACATATTTTAGTTTCATTCTACATGTATTCATTTTCATTTATTCCTAATGCTCATTTAGGTTAATAATTTTAGAGAATTATGAAATCATCCATACATAAATAAATATTACATCACAAATTGTACACTCCCACATAGTATATATTTTACAATAAATAAAAACATTAAAAATTTATTTGTTTACTATTTTCAATAAATATCATAAAAAATATGATCCATCTTTCATTTATGTCTCTAATAATCCTTAAAACCCTATGGAAAAATTTTAAAATAAGGGATGAGCAAAAAATCTCATTATGGTACATACATAATAAAAATACAAAAGTCTAGTGAAACAAAATCAAAAACCCTATTATTATTAAATTCATCACATTATTCATTTAATATAGTATATAAACCACTTCCACATGAAAAATACACAATCTTTCTTCTCAAATAAAAACATTAACTCATATAGAAAAAAATTTAGAATCACTTTTTGGTATCTTATATTATCATACTAATAAATCTTATTAATCCCATTTTATATATAAATAGAGAATAATTAAATACAATGGACAAAAAAATTAGTTTACACCCTTCATTGATGATAAGTAATATTACCCAATTTAATGAGTATCTATAATCGGTATCACCCTTCATATCAACAATGGGGTGATCACCCTTTTTCAAGATCAATAATGGGGATCAACCCTCCAAATCAATTGTATTAGGACCACATGTTTCTAATATATAATTCTAAATTAGTATTCCATTATTAAATACTTTTTTTCTTGCACGTTTTAGTCATAAAAGCATTGTAAAATATATATAATCAATATGAATAACTCTTCGGGATATTGAAATACAGTTTATTTTAAGTAACATTTTCCAAAACTAAAATAATCCGAAATTGGGAAATAGATTTTTCATGGTTAAAATAAGAAATATTTAAATTAAAATTAAAATTATAATTACTATTATGATGTATGGAAAAATAATTGTTACTATATATGTTACTATAAAATGTACATTTTGTTTTTTTTATAAAAATCAAAACACACGTCATATATTTTTTTGAAAAACAATTAATGAAACTGAAAATAGAAATAAAATGTAATTTTTATTTATTTATTTTCATATAAGTGAATCAATATAATAATTCTAAATTCTGACCTGGAAGATAACGATTTTGAATGTCAACATTCAAAATTGTTTTATTGAGGTTTTAAGTTAAAGGTTTTGTTAACTCAAGTCCAAATCTACTTATATGTTCATTGTCTTGTTTAATAACAAAAATATGTTAATTATTTATATTATTAAATAAATTTCTAATTATATTTATTCATTTTACCTTGTTATTATCAATTACGTAATCAATTACGTTCATGTCGAATATTTTGATAATAATTGGATCATATGTCGAAAATGACATTTCTAGTTTGACTATTGTCAAAGAGTATATTATTCAATCAACTCAAGAATAATAATAATGAAATTTCTATATTCTTATACATCAATTGTACCTTTAAAACAAATAATATAATATGTCCTTGAACAATTAACTATGTTATAGTCATGGAGAAAGTCAGTCATATATGTGCATTATTAATGTTTCAATTTTTCAACGATTAATATGGAAAGAGGTTTGTATTATATTATATTTACAGATTTAAAATTATATCATAAATAAAATATTATATATATATATATATATATCATCCATGTGATTTTGTGTGGAAATATGAATCACATCATTTTGTGGAGGTGCAAGTCCACACATACAACAGAACAACGTTATTATATTTTACTCAATAAAATGTAAATAAAATAGATGTTTTATTGTCATTAAAAATGATAAATATTTATCTAGTATCAAGTTTTTATACAATTACAACAAATATAACCATGTGTGAGATAAATTTATGGATAATGAGTTAATTTGGTTCACGAGGCAGTAGTCTTTCCTATATTTATATGATGTTTTTGTTTCCGATTTGATGAAGGATTATATAGATATAGGTTATTACATGAAGATAAAAATGGTATATTTGTGATATATGTGTTATTATTTTGTCATGTTTTATGAAAAATTGAAGCTAGTAGATGAAGAAATAAATACAAAAACATAGTTATGGACGATACATCATTTTCGGATAACCATATTTGCATTTCATATTAAAAACTATAAAGAGAGTATTCATATATTAATATGAAATTTATTAAATTTATATTGTCTTAAGAAATGTATTTGGGTAGGAATAAGATGAAACTAAAGGTTTTTTATGTTTTAAGAAAAGATTATATGTGTCTCCCTTTAAACAGTTAGAGGAAGAGAACTCATGGATTTTCATTAAATATTTCATTAATATAAATTAATTTTTGAAACAAAATGGATAAAATATTTATAATATTAAAATTGAAGATTATAATCAATTAAAAAGTTTCATAAAATAATATTTGTTCACGTTTCAATCACATTTCTACCCTTATATTTATTAGCCACCCCAAACCCATTTCAGGATTATACTGATATCAATTGTTTTGCTCTTAAATGTTTAATATTGTTAATATGTAACAAAAAATGTCAATAAATTTAACATTTTCTATATTTTAGAAATTATAACCTTATATTGGATGAATATATGATTTTTAGGAATTTTATATCATTTAGTAAAATATTATTTATTTTAAAATAGAATTTATATAATTTTTCTAACAATTAATTTTAGTTTACTATTAAAAATACAATAAAACTATGGGAGTCGAAAAAACTTCCCAAAAAAACACATTTAAATTTAATTTGTATCTAAAAAATCTACTAACATCAAAAATCACTAAAATAAGATTATTTTTGAAGCATTAAAATATTTTTTCATTTTTACTACTTTATTAATAATAATGTTAATTTTGCCTAATAATATAATGAAATTATCAAATCTCTATACATTTAAAATAAGTTAATATTATGAAAATAAATAATTTATATTTCAAATTAATATTTTAAAATAAAATTTTCATTTTTATCACTATGTTTGAAATTTAATGTTAATAAAATATAGAGAAAAATATTTTGGGAATTTAATAGTATAAAGTAGTATAAAGGGAAATATACATTCTAAATTACAGTAGAATGAATTATTTTAGACATTGGTCTGATTATTTATAAGATATACTCATACGTTAAATTCCTTTAAATTTTTATAGTGTTTTTTAGTCCTTATAATTTTATTTATAACCATAATTTTCTTTATTTTCCATTTAACATGGTAATAGAAATTACTATGTTTTCTATACATGATTCCCAAGAATATAATGAATCTATTTACTAAATTTGGGACCACTAATTCCAAATAAGAATCAGAATTCAAAAAAAATATTTGGTAGCATATAAATTTTAATTAGATTTATAGGATTCTAAGAAAAATAGTTCTTCCAAAAAATTACCTTTTCTGTATAAAATGATTTTATAAAATATTAAATTATAAAATTCATTTAAAAAATAAAATTGGGATATTATTAATTAAAACAAAATAATGAAATTTTAAAACATATCCCACAATAGAATTATAATTTGTTAATAATCAAAAATTAAAAAAATTGTATAAAATTTGATGTTTTTCCCAAAACATTTAAAATTGAATACATTTAGAAAATTATAAATATTTATCCTAATAAATTTTTTTATGATTAACTCAAAAACAAATTTATTTTTTTATCATTTCAACCCTATAATTTGAAATTTTTAATTTTAAATGAATCCTCTTTGAAGTAAGGTGTATAACAATTTCCAATTTTATTTAATAAATTGAAAATATATATATCATGAATATATAAATATATCATGAATAATATTAAATAGAAAGGAGATTTATTTTATTGTTACTTAAGTTCTTACATTGTTCCACTATTATGTAAATTATGTTCATGTGATTTTTTTCAAATATTAAAAATTTAAAAAATATTTTCTTTCATTGAATTCTTATATTTCCATGTTACTTCTTAGACAATATAGTTTCCATCGGACCATAATATGATGAATTCCCATTTTTTATAATACACACTTTGTGTGGAAGATAATATTCACTAAATTGTCCTGGGAAAAATACTAACTATTAACTAATCTACCTCAAGGCCCAAAACATTCGATAAGTTTGGAATACCTCTTATTTTATTCAAAACATGAAAAATGTTTTGTATATGGGAAAAAATAAGAGGACTGGGTACTCATTAATAAATTTATCAAAAATAATATAGGCTTTTGTGTAAACCATTTAATCTTGGATTTATAATTCTTATTTTTACCGAAACAAATAATATTTCTCCATGGATAAACATTATAAATAACATGATCACCAACATAAAAAGCACAATATATCTAATGATCTTCTTTATAACCATTCATCCAATATTAAAACTAATTCATATATTTTTGAATAATATTCACTATATCCGATATTTATTCAGAACAACACTAGTCCGATAAAAATCCATTCTCCAAGTTCATCGCAATAAGATACATTCATGTGCCGCTATCTATAAAATTTATTAAAATGTGTCATCTGTATACTAGAATAAAAATTGTTTTTATATGAAAAATGAACCAATGGACAATATTGATGCAAACATCACTAAAATTCATTGTAAAAACACCATGGATGTCTTTTATGTTATAAATTTATCTCATGGACTATCCATTAGATTGAGAATGAATTTTTTTACAAAAAAAATTCAATAACCAAAAACAATGGAAGTGAACTAGAAATATTTGAAGTGAACCTAGTATCATAATTAGACAAATTATTGAGATGAAGTACATGTGAACTGATTATATCCTTAAGGTATAGTGCTGAAAGATTATTTATAAACATATTATATTTAATAAGATTGAAATGAACATACTTAACTATTGAATCAAAAATAACCAAAAACAACTTATTTCAATGATAATTCATTTTAAATACCACTAATAAATCCATCGATATATTATAACTCTTCAAATATTGAATACATTAATATTGATGCATCAATTTTGGTAATTTTCATTATAAATTAACGTCATTAAATGCCCAATATTTCTTGGGATTATCAGAAATACTTATTTCCCATATATCCCACCATTAATACCATCAACGGTCTCCTTACATCATGATTATACTAGGATGAATGGAAAATAGGTCAGTATTAGCCTAAATAAATAATTACATCGTCAAATGGGTGTCAAAAAAATACACATAATCAATTTATATGTGATAAAAACACATTATTTGTATTCATTTAAATTATTTAACATACCCTTCATAACAAATTATATCATTTCTTATAAGTCATAGTATTTTTTATGAGACTCTTTAATTCTATCTAATAGATATGATTTTGTTTTGATAATAGAAACAAAATAGTTGAAATTCATCTGTCTGCAACATTATGGAAGAAATTAAACATATCATTAAAAAAAGATTCATGTTTCAAAAATAATATTTTTACTGAAATATTTTTTTTACCACTCAATGAAGTAGCAATTTTTTTTTGATTTTCTATCATTAACAAGAATCGTTCATTAAAAATATTAATCTATTTATGCCATATTATTCACCTCATGTTCAACTATTTGGGATTAAATATATAGTTTAAAATTTAATGATCAATATATATTTCACAAATTACTAAATATAAATTATGACTCAAATATTTAAATAATAAACCAATGTAACTAAATCTAAATCATATAAAGGATATTTTAACTATTCTTGTTCTTGTTTTTGTTATTTATATGAAATTATCTAATCATAATTAATTGTAACACGACTATGTAATTTTTTAAAAAACTCAATGTAGATGAAATATTCACCACTTATAGAGAGAAATGTGTAAGATATAGAAGTTAAAAATATAAATTTTGGATAGGGAAAACAATCCTAAAGCACTTTTTTCCAAATTAATTTTAATCATTGTTGGGTTATCTTAGTTTTTTTGAAATGACAACTAAGAAATGATTTCAAAAAACCTCTAATTGTAACCTTTACGACCCTGAAAATTATGAACCTCCATGAAATTTCAATGTTTTTATGACTCTTCATAATTTGTAGTTTTATAAAGGTAAATAGTTATATTTTCTTTAAAAGAAATATTTTAAAGGATGAAAATTTATTTCCATAAAATGTTATAGTTGATCCATTTGAAAAAAATTGGAAATGGGATTATCAATAATTACTATGTAAACAATAAACTCAGCCTTCCCACCTAGACTAAGATATGTAATCTAATCAAGAAATAATAACACATATTCATTTACTACTGGGACATCACAAGTTTACATAATCTCAATATTTTCAATAACCTGATCTAGGTAACATTTACTAATGTCTCTAATCAGTTTCATGTCTTATTGGTATGTTATAAATGTTATATATTCATTGAAAACTACATGTCAAAAGAAATATCACACTCTATGATTGGTAGTTCATAAAACATTATAGGAAAAAATGTACAATAGATAATAATAGAATGATTCATATATATCATGGTTTTTTAATATTCTCACGCATATATTTAAGTAAAAGTTATTTCTTTTTTATAAGACACGATAATATCATCATTTTTCCCAGTTTCATATATATGAATGACTACGAAGATCCACACTAAAATATTTTGTTGAAAAAATTTGAATAAAAAATTAACACACCATTCATAAATCAAATTAACAGCCATGCATCAACCTTGTTAGTTTCAAATGAATTTTATATACTAATTTATATTCGATCGTGATGATTTCTACCCTAGTTTACTAAATTTGGACCTATGATTGAATAATATTCCCACTCAATGAAATTAAAAAACCTCACCACTTGAGGGAGGCCTATTACCACATTCTAGGAATGTTTATGAAAATTTTCATTGCATTCATAAACCCAACGATAAAATTTACCAAACTAGTAACACTATATATATCCTATCAAACATTAAAAAAACGTTTACCTTACACAGATAACACTGGTGGATTATCTCATAAATTATTGTTTCGTTTCTTCTCTACTTCTTTCCACATTCACCATTTCGTACTTTTCATCTTAGGGAACATAAGAGTCAAAAAAATTATATCAATCATGAGTAAAATATATATATATAATAATTTTCCCAAATAAAGTATATAATAAACATAGGAAATAATTTAATATTCCCTTCACATAAGGATACAAAATCATTATAATTTTTTCTAATTATATAAATGTTTTCTCTAACCAAATTAGAACACCCATATGGAACTATTATTCAATAAAAATATTCTTATATGTGTTACATTCCATAGAACCATGTTTTTCTTTCTATATAGTATTCATAAGAAAATAACAACATAGATCATCTTTAAATTTCGAATGGAAAATGTTAATTGTTATGTATTGACATTACAAAGACCACATGACATTCAAAATTTTCCCCACAGATGTAACACCCCAGGATTTCAGAGTGTGTTATTTCTTAAAAATAATTCAATAACTTGCACTACACGCAACACCGAGTTCAATCACACCATTAAAAGAGGTCATAAATAGTATTAACTACATTTTGAACTTTATATAATCCTTATAATTTTAGAATCCCTATTATGAGTTTCTTAGTCATAATGCAAGAACAAATTCATTTTCAGTATTTCACTTTTATCAACTTCTAATAGTGAAACCTTTTTAAATACAATATTTTAAACTTTTTGACTAAATGGAGACATCAAAAAATTTAAAATGAAACATCCCAAGCGTCCACGGTACGCCTTCCTTTAGATAAAACAGTAGCGTGTGTTGTACGCAACTTCGAGTTCTAACACACCGTAACCAATCAAACTAGTTGTTATGAATAGTAATACCTACTTTTTGAAGTTATATATATTTTATATTTTAAAATGGACTTCATTTTTGGATTCGGAATATCAAATTTAGCCTAAGGTGAAATTTTGGTACTTTTCGGATAACTTTCATATTTTGATGAATAGTGAAAATTACTAAATTTTAATTAAAAACAACTTTTTTAATCAAAATAATTAATAGTGATAAATTATTAATTTAAATGGTTTTAAAGTATATTTAGAATATATTTTTACCACTTAATATAATGTTGGTCATTGGACATAATTGTACAATTAAACCGAACATAAACAAGTGTCAATCTTTTGATAGTTATTATCTCTTAAAAACACGTATTTTGTTTTGACAGCGGGAATTAATTTTAAATTAATTTCTGCCACTTCTGTGTTTTGAATTTAGAAAAATGGATTCCATATTTGGAATCAGGATGTTCAAATTGTGTAAATAGGTAACTTTTATTTTTAGACATTTTGAATAATTACTGCGGTAAATATTTTATTTACCATGGTTAAGGGTAAATCCGGTAAATAAGGGTTAAAAAATAATATTATAATAATACAAAATTATCCTAAAACGTGTCCTAACCCTATTGGTGGACACATACCCGACCATGGGCATCCTTGGGTCAATTTGGGGACCCCTTGGAGCCACTTGTAAGTGGTAGGGACACATTATATTAATAAAGTTAAAATAAAAATAAAAATGGCATAAGCTTACATCTTTTAGAAAAACAATTTTTACCTAGGGTTATAAATTTTGGATTTTCGATTATAAATATTCATTAGAAAGCTAAAATTATTTCCTACATAATGATATTTTATTTATAATTTTTAGACATTAAATAATTTATTTAATTTATGACACAATGATGATGCAGTAATTACTATAATAGTGAAAAATTAAAATAATTGATATTATAAATACCCAAATAAATAAAATATGAAACTTTTAATGAATTAAACTAATTTTCTAGGATAATATGATATATTAGGATTGATTTAATTGACTTTTTTCGAAGTAATCAATCTGTTATGAGTTTCACAAAAATCAACTATTGAATAGTGTCAAAATTGACATAAAAGAGTTCTTAAAACAAATATTATATTATTAATTGATATTAAATTCCTAAAAATCTAAGGTTCGGCCAAGAGACTTATATTATTATAGGTTAATTATTAATGAACCACTTGGGGGTCGCTTGGATGTATATAGTAAGTTTATTAACCATATTATATAAAAATACAAAGAGACATTGTAAAAGTGAAACTAATTAACTTAGAGTTAATACTTAAAGATAAGGTTAATATAAGTACCCAAACCTGTATAAATTCTATTGGATGAGTTGTTTTCGACCTATCCCCACCTCATCCTTTGAATAGTCAACTTTGGAGCCTTTGGAAACCGAATATGAATTTATTATAAATTAATATTTCTATCTTTTCCAAAGGTGCCCCTCACCCCTTTTATAAAAGGGCACTCCTCCTTCTCTTTTCCTCACACCTCTCAAGCCACTTGGCTCGTCAAAACTCTGCCCAAATAAGCTCCCCACATCCCTCTCCTCCTCCTTGAAGCTTCCCCTTAGGTATAAAGCATTTCAAGAAGTCCTTTGGTTCCAACCAAAGTGAGTTACCTAAATTAAAGGTAACAATTTCTCTTAAAGTATTTTCATTTATTTTGTTTCTTCAACCCCCAAACTCTTTTTATTTCCTTTCTTTTGTAACAACACCAGTATCCTCAATATACTAGGATGTTTTTATAAGAAGGATTCAAACTACACATACACACAACTCCATATAATGGATGATGAACATAATGTTTCTGTGGATGGCAAACTAACGCCTCACGAAACGATGATTGTTCAAATACATCTTACCACCTCTCATGGTGGCCATTATGATGGAACTGTAATTAAATATGATATTAATGATATATATTTTATATATAAGCTTCTGTAATTCCATTTTATTTCATACCATTATTCGTTTCATGTTGTATATACATACGATAATTTCATTTGAGGAAGTGCGGACTACCGCCCCCTTAAAATGATATGACTCGTTCATACCACACATGGAACGTATAAAGGATGGTGTTAATGAACTTAAGTAACATATATAAAATATTATATTATACAGGAATAGTAATATACCTATGTATCATTTGGATTTGATTCTTTTAAAATGAAAATTAAATGGAAGTAGCGTTCGTGCGTACGTACGGACTACCGTCTCCACGAACGCGATAAGATTCATTCTCCATCATATCCATTCAAGTATTATTCTCATTTTAGGGTTAAAAATAATGTTAATATCATTCTGATTATGAATAAGATATAATCTATCCATTATAAACATGTCTTATGTAACCAAACATTTAAGAAGAACGAATCGATTATCACCCGAAACGACGATAATACTAAGATATTATTAATAAAGCAATGTTAAAAGATCATATATGATATCATATTAATGTATATGATTCTTGTATAATTTAATAACAATTATTTCAAAATTATAAAGGAGGTTAACCTACCCCAACAAAGGAAAAGTACAAGGTAAGGGTTATTTCACAATCTCTTCATTATCCGAGGTTGATTATACGTAATAATCTACTGGGATCTCGTTATCATCCACATCCATGTTTCTTCAAAATGTATTTCAAAACATTTTTACTATTTACAAGAATATGGGTTTAAGTCATTTATACCCTTGTTTGACTTTTTATAAGAGGTTTATAAAGGAATCTTTCCGTCGTTTTCAAAACAAGGTCCTTTTTAACCTTTTCGACAGAATTGAGGTAAGAATGTTTTTTTTAACTTATACGGCGGGTGCGGTTATTTTCCGCCGTTATAAAATCGTCGAAGCTTTCCATACAAGCTTATAAGAATATTTTCAAAGAAAATGTTTTATTTTATATGGATCTTAAATGATTTCAAAATAAAACGAGATACTTCTTTAAAAATAATTTTGATTTCATCTATGTCAACATCCTTTGATGGATTTTAAGATTATTCGAAGTTGATTTATTATGATACAAAACTTCTATATTGTATTGAAGGTTTTGTGATATGTTTGACTGTGGATGTGCTATTTTTATACCATTCATAGTTTATAGTGAAATTATTGACATTTCGTATGCTAGTTTTAATACGAATGTTTATGTTATGTTTAAACCTTTTCATATGGGAATGCATTAGACTTAATAAGTGACGGGTGGAGCCCGCTATAGCTCCCCGATGCATCGGTAGGTCTCATGAGACAAACTAGTGTCTTGGCACAAGGCCTTGACAAAATCTTATTTGTAGTCTTGGCACGAGGCCTTGGCTATGTGGTTATGATAGTCTGGCATTATGCATTCCAACATTATGAAAGTGGTTATTGATATTTCATGTGATTATTCGATTAGTAGAATATCCATGTGAACAAGTAAATGGAATTATTTCATTTTACTTTTGCTATACTATGTTGAAGTTCAATTTTAAAAGGCTTTTGTTTTAGTAATTCATTGCCTTAAATGTTTATGCTTATTTTGAATGTTCCGCTATATTGTTATCCTTACTGGGCATTTGAGCTCACCCCTTTTTTATGTTTTATTTTTCCCAGGTAGTGAAGAAGTAATTTATGATTGACTTGAAGGGATATTATGGGTTTATAGTGTGGACGTTGGAAACATTATGTTGTTGTAGTAGTTTTTCATTTTATGATGTAATGAAAAACTTATGAATATATCTAGTGTTTCCAAGGCTACTAAACTAATCGGTCTTTCGGGATTTGATCTTTCTTGTGATCATGCCAATGTTATGTAATTAATGCACCGACTCTGGGTAGCTAGGGTCGGGGCGTTACAGTTGGTATCAGAGGTAGGTTTAGTACAAACCTTGGAAACTAGATTTAGATAAACTCTGATTAGAGCACGTAGACCTAAGATGAACTTTGAGGATTAGTATAGAAGAACTTTCTAGAATTTTGGTATTGTAGAGATTTTGTGAGTTTTCCGAGCAATACTTCCCTGTCTGGATACGAGCAGGTAGAGGCGGCTCTGGCACAGATGTACCTAGGGGTAAAACCCGAAAACACCGCTTTGAGCTAGACTCGAACGGGAACTGGTGCACGACAACGGGCCTTGCTGCACTCTTGGTTACGATACTCCCGGGGGATATGCTTAGGATAACTCTCATTTTCTTTACAAATCATTTTGAAGGGATTATGAGTATATACTTCCTCAAAGAAAACATTCTTATGATTATGGATTATATCCATAAATAGTTCAATTTATGTTAGGTGTTTTATAAGTATGGGATTATGTATTTTGATTCATAAACTGATCTAGTTTATGCCATTGTTTAGAAATGGCGCCCAGTAGAAGGAATGAGAACTCCATAAATGGACATGATCCAAAGAGAAGGAAGGATCATATCTTTCATGGTCTTAAGCTAGAATTGATAAGAGAAATAGTCTCCCATGTATTATCATCATATGAAGAAATAATATCATGTGTTGATAAGATATGTAAAGAGTTTACTGAGTCCTATGGCTTTGAAGGGAAGCAAGAGAAGAAAAGGATGGAAGAGAGAAATATGGATAAAGGGAAGAGGGAAAAGAAGAATTTTCCCATATGTGGTAACTATGGAAAGAAACACCCTGGAACTTGCCTGAAAGGAATGGGAGTTTGTTATAAGTGTGGAGGAAAAGGGCACAAAGTACGTGACTGCAAGGGTAAGAAAATGGTTTTAAATGTACAATGCTTCATTTGCAAGGAGTTTGGACACTACGTGAACCTATGTCCCAGTCATCAGACTATGCCGCAAATGATGTTATTGGATAATAATCAAGTTATGATACTACCACAGATGAAGAGGAATGATTAGAGTTCTTATGTTGATTATGTCAATTGAGCTTTGTATCAACAATGTACTTGTTATAATAATTATGGAGTATATAAGGATTGTACTGCAGTACAATTTCATTAAGGACTTGAGATTGTGTGGAACAAAGAAAAGTGACTCATTAGCAGGATAGATTTTTGGAAAATATGTGGTTGACAGAATGATAAACCATAATATAGTTCTGATACTGAGGTAGTGATTTTAGAATAATATGTGATTGTTTTGGATAAATTATATTGGATATTCTTGACTACCTTGGAACTGATTAATGATTTGTATATTCCATCATTGTTGGGGTTTAAAACATTTTTGGATTAATGAAGTATATCCAGCATTCTATATGGAATAAGGGAGCATGAATGTAATCAATAAGGAATATGGTAATACATGATGAAGGTATTCATATGCTATTACGGGGTAAAAAGGATCTATATTATGTTTACCTTCCTTATGAATGTTGGACTGTGAGTTTGGACAGAAGTATTTTGGATAGTTCTAGTTTGGATTATTTTGGATTGCCATAAAAGGACAACCCGGAGGTCGGGCGACAACCCGTCGCGTCCGGCAAGGCTGCGAGACTTGAACCCGCAACCAAAGGGCGACAAGGGTGTATCACCTACCACTATCCCACGAGATGTCCTGGATTAAATAAAGTAGTTTTTTAAAAGATCTGGTAGATGAATTATAAATTCGTTTATTTTGGAACCCTCTATGAATAGTATAAATAGAATTTTTTTTACGAGTGAATGATGAGTTTTGGTAGAAATTTATTAATGGATAAAACTCTAATTATAAACTAAGTATATCTCCTTATTATCTTATCCAATCTCATAAATAAATTCCTCAACATTAATAATAGAAACTTAGAACAAAAATGTTGTCCTAGATGGTACCTTAAATCATCAAAAATTTATGGCTTTGGGATTGTTGGCCTTTTCATAGCCATGTTCTCTACCACTCTCCATCAGATAATTGATGGCTAGATTTTTCTTCCATATCCATATTTTCTTACATGGAACCCTAGTATGTGTTATTTTCAGTAATCTTCATACTTTCGACTCTTTATTTTAAATAGAGGCCTCGTTAATTCATTTTTCGATGTGGGATTTCAACTAAGATATTTTGAAACGTCAAAAATGTGTTATCCCAATAACCTATATTTTGTTGAACCGATGGTACTTCAAATCATCATAGATTGATGAGTTTAAGGACCTAAATTATACACTTGTTTTTGATTGATGACCTCAATCACTACCTATAAATATTTATGTTTTTCCTCCGATTATATGTCTCTAATTGCCGCCAATGTTCTCCTAATCGAGATCATAATTTGGTGGTGACCCTTTAATTTCTCATTTCCTCATATTAAGACTAAATTTTAGTAACCCAAATTTCCAATGTGGGTTTTCCCACAAATATATTTTCTACTTTCAACCTTTTATCTTCGAAGAACAATTTCAAATTGCGAGGATGCAATTTATTGAAGGAGGGGAGAATGTAACACCTCGGGATTTCAGAGTGTGTTATTTCTTAAAAATAATTCAATAACTTGCACTACACGCAACACCGAGTTCAATCACACCATTAAAAGAGGTCATAAATAGTATTAACTACATTTTGAACTTTATATAATCCTTATAATTTTAGAATCCCTATTATGAGTTTCTTAGTCATAATGCAAGAACAAATTCATTTTCAGTATTTCACTTTTATCAACTTCTAATAGTGAAACCTTTTTAAATACAATATTTTAAACTTTTTGACTAAATGGAGACATAAAAAAATTTAAAATGAAACATCCCAAGCGTCCACGGTACGCCTTCCTTTGGATAAAACAGTAGCGTGTGTTGTACGCAACTTCGAGTTCTAACACACCGTAACCAATCAAACTAGTTGTTATGAATAGTAATACCTACTTTTTGAAGTTATATATATTTTATATTTTAAAATGGACTTCATTTTTGGATTCGGAATATCAAATTTAGCCTAAGGTGAAATTTTGGTACTTTTCGGATAACTTTCATATTTTGATGAATAGTGAAAATTACTAAATTTTAATTAAAAACAACTTTTTTAATCAAAATAATTAATAGTGATAAATTATTAATTTAAGTGGTTTTAAAGTATATTTAGAATATATTTTTACCACTTAATATAATTTTGGTCATTGGACATAATTGTACAATTAAACCGAACATAAACAAGTGTCAATCTTTTGATAGTTATTATCTCTTAAAAACACGCTTTTTGTTTTGACAGCGGGAATTAATTTTAAATTAATTTCTGCCACTTCTGTGTTTTGAATTTAGAAAAATGGATTCCATATTTGGAATCAGGATGTTCAAATTGTGTAAATAGGTAACTTTTATTTTTAGACATTTTGAATAATTACTGCGGTAAATATTTTATTTACCATGGTTAAGGGTAAATCCGGTAAATAAGGGTTAAAAAATAATATTATAATAATAAAAAATTACCCTAAAACGTGTCCTAACCCTATTGGTGGACACATACCCGACCATGGTCATCCTTGGGTCAATTTGGGGACCCCTTGGAGCCACTTGTAAGTGGTAGGGACACATTATATTAATAAAGTTAAAATAAAAATAAAAATGGCATAAGCTTACATCTTTTAGAAGAACAATTTTTACATAGGGTTATACATGTTGGATTTTCGATTATAAATATTCATTAGAAAGCTAAAATTATTTCCTACATAATGATATTTTATTTATAATTTTTAGACATTAAATAATTTATTTAATGTATGACACAATGATGATGCAGAAATTACTATAATAGTGAAAAATTAAAATAATTGATATTATAAATACCCAAATAAATAACATATGAAACTTTTAATGAATTAAACTAATTTTCTAGGATACTATGATATATTAGGATTGATTTAATTGACTTTTTTCGAAGTAATCAATCTGTTATGAGTTTCACAAAAATCAACTATTGAATTGTGTCAAAATTGACATAAAAGAGTTCTTAAAACAAATATTATATTATTAATTGATATTAAATTCTTAAAAATCTAAGGTTCGGCCAAGAGACTTATATTATTATAGGTTAATTATTAATGAACCACTTGGGGGTCGCTTGGATGTATATAGTAAGTTTATTAACCATATTATATAAAAATACAAAGAGACATTGTAAAAGTGAAACTAATTAACTTAGAGTTAATATTTAAAGATAAGGTTAATATAAGTACCCAAACCTGTATAAATTCTATTGGATGAGTTGTTTTCGACCTATCCCCACATCATCCTTTGAATAGTCAACTTTGGAGCCTTTGGAAACCGAATATGAATTTATTATAAATTAATATTTCTAGCTTTTCCAAAGGTGCCGCTCACCCCTCTTATAAAAGGGCACTCCTCCTTCTCTTTTCCTCACACCTCTCAAGCCACTTGGCTCGTCAAAACTCTGCCCAACTAAGCTCCCCACATCCCTCTCCTCCTCCTTGAAGCTTCCCCTTAGGTAGAAAGCATTTCAAGAAGTCCTTTGGTTCCAACCAAAGTGAGTTACCTAAATTAAAGGTAACAATTTCTCTTAAAGTATTTTCATTTATTTTGCTTCTTCAACCCCCAAACTCTTTTTATTTCCTTTATTTTGTAACAACACCAATATCCTCAATATACTAGGATGTTGTTATAAGAAGGATTCAAACTACACATACACACAACTCCATCTAATGGATGATGAACATAATGTTTCTGGGGATGGCAAACTAACGCCTCACGAAACGATGATTGTTCAAATACATCTTACCACCTCTCATGGTGGCCATTATGATGGCACTGTAATTAAATATGATATTAATGATATATATTTTATATATAAGCTTCTGTAATTCCATTTTATTTCATACCATTATTCGTTTCATGTTGTATATACATACGATAATTTCATTTGAGGAAGTGCGGACTACCGCCCCCTTAAAATGATATGACTCGTTCATACCACACATGGAACGTATAAAGGATGGTGTTAATGAACTTAAGTAACATATATAAAATATTATATTATACAGGAATAGTAATATACCTATGTATCATTTGGATTTGATTCTTTTAAAATGAAAATTAAATGGAAGTAGAGTTCGTGCGTACGTACGGACTACCGTCTCCACGAACGCGATAAGATTCATTCTCCATCATATCCATTCAAGTATTATTCTCATTTTAGGGTTAAAAATAATGTTAATATCATTCTGATTATGAATAAGATATAATCTATCCATTATAAACATGTCTTATGTAACCAAACATTTAAGAAGAACGAATCGATTATCACCCGAAACGACGATAATACTAAGATATTATTAATAAAGCAATGTTAAAAGATCATATATGATATCATATTAATGTATATGATTCTTGTATAATTTAATAACAATTATTTCACCATTATACAGTAGGTTAACCTACCCCAACAAAGGAAAAGTACAAGGTAAGGGTTATTTCACAATCTCTTCATTATCCGAGGTTGATTATATGTAATAATCTACTGGGATCTCGTTATCATCCACATCCATGTTTCTTCAAAATGTATTTCAAAACATTTTTACTATTTACAAGAATATGGGTTAAAGTCATTTATACCCTTGTTTGACTTTTTATAAGAGGTTTATAAAGGAATCTTTCCGTCGTTTTCAAAACAAGGTCCTTTTTAACCTTTTCGACAGAATTGAGGTAAGAATGTTTTTTTTAACTTATACGGCGGGTGCGGTTATTTTCCGCCATTATAAAATCGTCGAAGCTTTCCATACAAGCTTATAAGAATATTTTCAAAGAAAATGTTTTATTTTATATGGATCTTAAATGATTTCAAAATAAAAGGAGATACTTCTTTAAAAAGAATTTTGATTTCATCTATGTCAACATCCTTTGATGGATTTTAAGATTATTCGAAGTTGATTTATTATGATACAAAACTTCTATATTGTATTGAAGGTTTTGTGATATGTTTGACTGTGGATGTGCTATTTTTATACCATTCATAGTTTATGGTGAAATTATTGACATTTCGTATGCTAGTTTTAATACGAATGTTTATGTTATGTTTAAACCTTTTCATATGGGAATGCATTGGACTTAATAAGTGACGGGTGGAGCCCACTATAGCTCCTCGATGCATCGGTAGGTCTCATGAGACAAACTAGTGTCTTGGAACAAGGCCTTGACAAAATCTTATTTGTAGTCTTGGCACGAGGCCATGGCTATGTGGTTATGATAGTCTGGCATTATGCATTCCAACATTATGAAAGTGGTTATTGATATTGCATGTGATTATTCGATTAGTAGAATATCCATGTGAACAAGTAAATGGCATTATTTCATTTTACTTTTGCCATACTATGTTGAAGTTCAATTTTAAAAGGCTTTTGTTTTAGTAATTCATTGCCTTAAATGTTTATGCTTATTTTGAATGTTCCGCTATATTGTTATCCTTACTGGGCATTTGAGCTCACCCCTTTTTTATGTTTTATTTTTCCCAGGTAGTGAAGAAGTAATTTATGATTGACTTGCAGGGATATTATGGGTTTATAGTGTGGACGTTTGAAACATTATGTTGTTGTAGTAGTTTTTCATTTTATGATGTAATGAAAAACTTATGAATATATCTAGTGTTTCCAAGGCTACTAAACTAATCGGTCTTTCGGGATTTGATCTTTCTTGTGATCATGCCAATGTTATGTAATTAATGCATCGACTCTGGGTAGCTAGGGTCGGGGCGTTACAACAGATTTAATCCATCCATAAAACACCATTGCATATGAAGATCCATTAAACATCAGAGGGTTTGTTTTTATGAAATTCTCAATTATCTAATGCATCCTCTAAGGAAAATTTATTTTCTCTATAACAAGGATTCCACAACCATTTATATTCTAATCCAACTAATCTATTACAATAATAAATCTTAAAATTATAATTAATACTGTTTATAAATTCTAATTTGAATGGTTATTTTCCTCTTCATTCCTTCCTCCATCATCATCCTAGTTTCCCCTATAGAATACCTTTATCATAAAAAAATATTTTATACGAATAAATATGGTAATATTTAAATTATATATCATTTTATCCCAAAAAATAATATGTAATCATTCTGTGGATAATATTGAAAATTACCCTATGATATAAAGATATATAAGCCTTTTCTATGATAAAAACTACTATGTATCATCCATATACATCATATAATCATGTGTTTTTGCCCATATTTTGTTTTCATCCAATCCCTAATGTCATTTAGTTGTAGGGATATAACATTCTTGGTTATTCATGAGGTACATATCTCTTATTTCAGGTTAATGTTGTTGCATTATATTTTGGCTTAGACATTAAGCAAGTACATGGGATAGTGTGATTGTTTTTGTGAAACAATAGGAAAACATGATTATAGATTGCTGTTGGCTAGGTACACATCATGTTCTGAAACTACACATCGTGAACTTCTAGAACACTTTTATTACTGGAACACCATGATGTGTATCCAGTCTAGATAAAAAAATATAAGGAAGTACATGTTGTGTACTTGTCTTACTTGTCCTGTACATTCCCAGCATCTTTTTTTATAAAGGTTGCAGTAGCCTCATATTTTGACAGACAGAATATTTCCCCTAGTTTTTTGAGATCCAAGACCTACATAAACTATTTTTTCTTATATAGACATCATTTGGACTTCAATAAAATCATGGTTTGTATTTTTAAAAGGTTGGGGCCGAAGCCTCATTTATTATTAAATCAAAGAAAAGACCTATTTAACTGGTTAGAGGGAGACCCATTACATAGCCCGAAGGCCCAGTGGGCATTTAGCCCATTACATGACCCATAGGCCCATTTTTTGGCCCAAAGCCCATTCTGTGAATAGTACTACTACAGTACCCGCACTGCTACAGCACTGCACAGTACACACTACTCCTATAGTACTCTGCTGCTGCTATAGTGACATGTCGCCGCTACTACAGTACACTGTAGTACTGCTACATTACCTGAGCCCGATGGGATTTTATCCCCCATTTTCCATGTATAATTAAGGGGGTGCTTACCTCTAAGCCAAACCCCAACTACAATTCATTCATGGTTTGTCTTATTGGATCCCAATCGGTAAGTACACGATTCTTTTTTAGTTCTTCTTTACTCTAACAAACAAAGACTATGCTATTTGGATTTAGGATCATATGACCTAATATCCAATTCTTCATCCGTTCTTAAAATTTCATCAAATCCAAGATTACCCAAATCCTGATACTAAATAAGCTATCTACTACTAAGGTGAGGTAGGTGTTCTATAGTCTCTTTCTATTTTTTCATTGTTTTTATGCATTCGTCCTTTTTCTTCCCATAGGGCTTTCCCGTGTGGCCTCTTTTTTAAGTGATTTTCTTATTGTAGCTATTTTCGAACCTAGTTAGGATGCATGTAGGTTAAATTTACATTTTTTGGAACAAGATACATGATAAAATGTCACAAAATGTGTGTACCTTAAAGAAATACATGTTTATTACTGTTTAAACATCCCAAGGGGTGTGTTCTTGTTCATGCCCTGTTAAAGGAACTCCGCTATTTCCTTTATAGCTTGAATTTCTAGTTTATGAGATGTAATGCCTCCTTTCATAATTAATATCATGTAATTCCATGTTTATTTTTATATTTTATCATGTTAAATGAATAATGTGGGTATGTATACCTGTAAAAAATGACAATAGTGTGTTAAATTGATTATATGGTAGGGTAGGCCCATATTCTTGTTTTTATAAATGATTTTGAGGAGTGGGTATACTCATGGGTTGAGTATTATGACGTGAGTTGGTAAACTCACATGGAATGTTTGTTTATATTAGATGATTGATCAATTCCATGGACTACTCTTTATGGATATAGAATATGGTAGTGGACACCTTGGGTTGACTTTTCCCCTTGGGTCTTGATCTTCTGGGATTCCTCATGACTTGCTACCCCGTGGATCCAGCATTCATAGGCTTACATAGGAATTACTATTTCCATGATCCTAGGTCCCCAACCTGTGCCTAACCGAGTTACCAATAGCAACGGTCGTGGGACTTCCTGAGAAGCCTTGCCCAAGTTCCTTAGATTCATACCACCATGGTCTAGAATTATTACAAGGATTCCTTGATATGCTGACACCTTGGATCCAGCCCTTGAGGTATGATTTTATCTATATAGTGAGGCCACATGACTCTTCTCTTCACTATATGGCGTGGTTGTGGGATTTTACATTTCAATATATAGTGTGGTAGTGGGATACTAGACTTCTCTATACAAAATGGATATGGGATAAAGGATACAATTTGATGTATGGAGTGTTCGTGTGACTTGTTTACTTTACTTTTAGCAACCATGTTAGGAGTTGACTATTTTCCACGTGTCCTTTAGTGATGGTTGGGTTTAGTTACTATTAGAGACTTAATCTAATGGAATAAACACATTAATTACTTCTTTTTACTGTTGATAGCACATTTGTAAAAATTTTATTAGAAATGTATATACATGTGTGTTTTCCAACTAGGTTGTTTATCTCACACACTTTTTGGCCCTGTTTAGGGACATAAAAAGATTATATGGATGTAGGTGATGATGTGTAGAAGCGCCCTATCACAGTTTATTGACTATTGAATTGGATTTGGGTTGTATAAAACTAAGGTGAGGCTTGTGATACTAAGAGCAATTTTTGGATTTTTGTTCTTTTTAGGGATTATTGTACTATATAATATGGAATTGTACATGTTTTGGCTGCTTTCTATATAATTGTATCATCTATATCATTTTTTATATGAAACACTTCTAGTTATTTATATGTATTCATGTCTTCCCTTAATTTCGTTTTTCTACATAGTTATTTGCTTCCAATATTGTATGTATTTGAACATCATTATGATACACTAATAATAAGGGCATAGTCAACCCACTAACTTACCTAGGCCATCACTACTATTTAGTAGCCTTTGACATTTGGGGAAGGCACTTGAGGCCATGTGGCCAACCTGGCTTGGGCCACCATATTGTGGCATCCGGGTTCGAGATGTTACAAAGTTATATGAGATGATTTTGTTGTCTTTTAGTTTTACTTATAGTTTGGAGACACTATATAGGGATATGAAGTAAATTAGATTGGGTAATAATTTTTTCCAGGGAGTAGCTACCCCATGTACAGGAAAAATTCAAATAGCATTGAAGGGATTTCAATTTTTTTAGATTTCTACTATTATAGTTGATTCGATTTCACTATTAGGTTACCCACATGATTTATTCTTTAACTATTTACACAATTATGGGTACTATTTTAGTTGAAAACTAATGAAATGAGGGTTTACCATCTCATGCATCATATATAAACATGTTATAATTATATGACATGAATTATGTCATGCCAACTTGAATGCATTAGATATTGCATACATTTTAGATAGATTATATGATAGTTGTGCCTAATGATTTGTTAGATGTGTTAAACAGATAAATGTGTAATGTCATCTTTTAATGCTTATGGAGTATTGGCCCTTACGAATTATTAAATGATGCACCAGTGAAAGGTAAATGTTGAACGAACCTGTTACATGTTTAGTATAAATGAGAGCCATGTTTTGGGTTCTTAAGGAGTTATGGGCCATCATGGATTCAAAAACTGTTAAACCATTTTTGTAACTTTTAGAGTGATGGATGTTATCTATATATTCCTTTAATTAGTTGAATGTTGTTGGTTTGACATGGAAACTAGAAGGGTTTTGACCTGTCATATGCTTTGAGATTTTTGATTTGATGTTGTTATTTCCTGATCCATGCCTTTTTTATTTTAGATACATTCCACCATGATAAACTACAGTGGTACGCTGTGAGGGAGGCGATGTCCATACGTTGGAGGTGGTGGGCCATGGGTCACCGCTTGATCTTCCTATAGTTCATGTTGTGGAACTTGGGGACATTCCGAATACTGGTGACGAGGCACAGTTTCGTGAGTTCTCCATTCTATAAATGGAGTCAATCTAGGGAGCACCACATCTAGGCTTAACTATGGATGAGATGACATGGGTGTTCCAGTAGTATCACCCTCCAATGTTTTTATGGGATGATGGACTACAGGCTATAGAGATGTTGCTAGAGACCACATTATAAACATTTGACCTTATGGAGACAGATTTGAAGTGGAGGGTCAAGATCGCAACTTACATGGTATGTGGTGTAGCAAAGTAATGTTGTGAGGTTTTAAACAATACTGTTGGACTTTTGAATATGGGTTGGGGTGAATTACAAACCCTCTTCTATGATAAAATCTACCCTATTACTCTAAAAGTAGATAGGGCTACTATATTAATACATCTGGATCAGGGTGTGATGACGATTATGGAATACCCAGCACACTTTACAGAGAATCCACATTTTCCACCGATGTATCTTACTAATAAGTTTTCTAGGGCATGGAACATTGAGAAAGGCATCAATATTGATGTCAAATATTAGGTCAACGTGTTTAGGTTGACTTCAATCATTGAGACCATGAATCAATGGCTGATTAAAATTACGAAACTAAGAGAAGTTGAGGGTATAAAATAGGAGAGTGCAGTTTCCCACACTAGTTGACCTATATCATCTGGAATGAAGCATAAATTTGAGGATTCATATGAAGTTATTTCTAGTCAGTCCCAAGGAAAGTGACCTGTTGTATTTCCGTAAGAGTGTTAGGCAAGTCCACGGGAAAAATTAGTGTGATAGAGACCCAATCGAGTGTCTAGATTGTGGTAGGATGGGGCACATGCATTGGTTTTTCCGGATCTTCCCTCAAGCTTTGTGTGGAAGGGGGTCATCTCTAACTTCAGGTTTAGGAGACAGTTATGAGATTCATGTTAGTATGGGATATGGAGTAGTGTGGGTTGGTCTGGATAGGGATGTGGTGGTTGTGTCCATGGTAACCAGACATCGAGTTCTCAGAGACAACATGGTAGACAAGCAGGATCACAGGGCCATGGTACATGCCATACGTAGGTAGTACAACAGAACCAATGGAGAGGGATCCTATACCGTCTATAGTGATAGGTGTGATCATTATATATTATAATATTGCATCAACTATTTTTGATATTGGGGCCTAGCATATCTTTACCTCTACGTGAGTGGTAAAAAGCATTGGTCTTTCAGTTTTTCTTTCTAAGGGTGTTTTCTTGCTATACACACCATTTGGAGTTAGAATGGGTGATGTGAGTTAGTGTATGTATTTTCCCCTTGAGGTCTCAAGGTGTCACATCATCTAGAATCTTTATTTCCTCAAGATGATAGGGTTTGATGTCATTTTCAGAATGGAATGTATTTAGACATATTGACTGTATGTTGACTGTTGTCTTTGGAGGGTGAATTTCACATCACCAAAGGGTGAAGTGTTTATTCACAAATTTTAATGGGATTTCCATGTGAGCAGTGTAGAACCCGAGCATTGTGGGACATGTGGGATGACAGACCATATTTATAGTTTGTTTGTAGATGATCTTCGAGTGATTCAGGCATATGTTCCTCATGTAGTTGAGTGCTTCATGGACGTCTTTCTACATGACTTTTCTTGTTTACCTCAAGAGAGATAGGTGAAGTTAGCCATCAATCTAGTTACAATAACTGTTCTTGTATGAAATACTTTTGACAATATGGCTATGATTTTGTGGCATATTCTCAAGAGTCTTTTAGATGATTTGGAGGTGAAGGGGTTTATCAGACCCAGTACTTCTCTATGGGGTTCACTTGTCTTTTTTTGGTGAAAAAAGGCAGATTGAACTCTTAGGATATACGTGGATTATAAGAAACTAAAACAGCTGACTGTTATAAACCCATATCCATTACCCCAGATAGATGACCTATTTGATCAACATCATGGAGCACAAGTTTTCCTTAAGATCACCATGAGTTCAAGATAATAATAGGTGTCTGTTCGACCTACAGACATACCATGTACATACAATCGTACAAATTTGGGGTTATAAAATATTCTTTTTATGTCATTCGGTCTAATGAGAATTCTAACTGTTTTCATGGATTCTATTAATTGGGTGTTTTTTACATATATAGATTTATCTGTGGATGTTTTCGTGGATGATAACTTGGTGTATTCTCACAATCGGCATGACCGTGCCAACCATCTTATGATCGTTTTGAATACATTAATAGAGAATCAGTTATATGTGAAGCTCACAAAGTTCCATTTTTGAAAGGATCAGATCACTTCTTAGGTCACATCATATCAAATACAAGAGGGATAGTGAACATAGATAAGGTGATATTATTGGTTTCTTGGGAACATCCACTGATCATTTTTGACATATGCAATGACTTCGGTGATTTCTTTTTACTATAGAATTTTTATGCAGGACATATCATACATAACAACACCATTGACGAATGTGACTATGAAGGGTGTAATGTTTTTTTTTGTCAGAATCTTTTGAGATGGCCTTTGAAGAGCTGTAAGGGAGGCTGACAATACGACCAGTCCTAATACTCCAAGAGTAGGGAAAGAGATGAATGGTGTAATGTGGTGCTTCTGGTATTGGGCTAGGGGGTTTACTGATGTAGAGATAACGAGTCATGGAGTATGGGTCTCAGAATATGAGGCCTCACAAGTAAAATTACCCTATTAATGTTCTCAAATTACCTTTAGTTGATAACATTTTTTGTTGTTTAACTCACTATTTACTAGTAGATCATTTTTTGTTGTACACAGACACTAAAATCATCAAGTATACCTTTACTCAACGTTATCTGAATTTGATGCACTGTAGGTGGGTGGAGTACCTAAATTCATTTGAAATTGAGCTTACCTATACACCTATTAAAGGAAATTAAGTGGATGTTGCACTAATTAGAAAGATATAGATACAGGAAGTGCATCCAGATAGTAGTGTGTGGTAGCTTATAGAATTTTTTACTAAGAAACATTTGAATGTGCATGATAGAAAGGGGAAAAGATTTCTATCAAACTATGTTTTGACCTCTAACCTCATCAATAGAGTTAGTATGGGGAAGATATTGGACACATAAATCATCACTCTATAGGATTGTGTGGTTTGTGATGACCCTCCTCCTAATTGGCCAGTTGGTGATGACGAAAATTTTGAATATCCTTGGATGTTTTTGGGTTCCATTGGATATACGCAAGGAGATGATGTGGGAGTTTCATGCTTCATCTTGGGATGTGCATCCAAGGTCACCAAGATTTACTGTGACTTTTTACATCATTAGTGGTTGCTGGGGATGAAGAGATAGGTGGTATTTTATTTAGTTATTCCACATATCAGTAGGTGAATACAAAACATCAATGACAAGGTGGGATTTTACACTAGTTACATATCCCGAAGTGGAAATGGGATGATTCCACGATGGATTTTATGATTCGTTTTCCGAGGTCACCCTGAGATAATGATGTTGTGTTAGTTTTTTTTATATTATAATTATGTTTTCTAACTTCTTGTTGATCAAGGAGACCTTTAGTGTTGATGATATTGAAATGTGGTAAATCTGAGAGGTGGTACGACTTCATGGGGTCCTATGCACTATCATTTCAAATAGGGATGCCCACATGAAAGTACTTTTCTGTAGTGGTTTTAGATGGAACTAGGTACACAAGTTCTTTTGAACACAACATACCACCCTCAGACTGATGGCTAGTCAGATCATATGATACAGGTGCTAGAGGACATGCTAAAATCCTACTTCTTAGATTATGGGGCCCCTTGGGAGAGTCACATTCTAATTCTTGATTTCTCCTAAAAAATATTTACCAGGAGACAATATATATGGAACCTTATGAGGATTTTTACGGTATCCCATGTTGTTATCCCCTATGTGGGATATAAGAAGGAGAGTAAGATTTACTATGATCGTGTCTTATGTAGGATACTTGTAAGAAAGTATAGATGATTTAGAAATTTATGGATACTGAAATTTGTTTCTAGAAATCATATGTAGATATTTTTAGATGACCTATAGAGTTCGAGGTTGGGGATCTAGTTTTCTTTTGTGTTACCCCAAGGTTGGGGTATAGGGGGATCAAAACAATGGATAATCTTTAAACAAGATATGTTGAGACATTGAGATTATAGAGAGAGTTGGGTCGATTGCTTATCGTTTCTAGTTATCTCAATGGTATCTATCTATGTACGATGTCTCCCATGTATCTCAGCTACACCGCAATCAATCAGACCCATCTCACATTTTTCTTCTCGATGAGGTTCAGCTTTAGGTTTATGCAACCATTGAAGAGTATCTGATTCGTATGGTTGTTATAAACATGAATTTTCTTCGATACCGATCTATTCCTCTAGTACAGGTGCAATAACAACCTTTCTATTTATATAATGAGACATCATAGAGAGATTATGATGTACGTTCTATGTGTATGGATCTTTTTTCAAATGAATATTTACCACCCTTCACATACCAATACAGGGATGAATTTCTATATGGTGGGATGATTGTAAGATCTCGTGTTTTTTAAGGTATGAATATATCATTTTGGGTAATGATTTTTATTTTATTTTTTTTCTTAAAACCTATTAGGTTTGTGGGCCGTTTGGGTTGTTTTTTGGAAAGTGGGGGAAAATGATGCTAAAATGCGGTCATAGGACATGTACATGTCATGTATATGGCCTACTCACCATGTATGTCTAGTATAAGCCATGTAGTAGACAATTACTACATGTAGAATCTCTAGATCAGAATAAAATACAAGGAATTACACATTATGTACATGGACTACACGTCTTGTACTTTCCCATTGGGGTTTTCAATAAATGAGGAAGAAACCTCAAATTTTGATGGAATGAATGTTTTCTGCGGCTTTTGAAAGACAAGACAACCCTTAGCCTATTTTTTCATACATAGATTCCATTAAAACTCTAATTAAATCATGGTTTTTCTCATTGGAATCACATAGTTATGTACACGATTCCAATTTAGTGGTTCTGGATTCTTCAGAACAACAAATTTACTCATTAGATTTAGGATCATATGCCCAAATATCCAATTCTTCATTAGTTCTTCAGATTTCCTCCAAACCAAGAAGAATCAAGACATAATACTAGAAGATATGTGTACTACCAAAGTGTGGTATGTGGTCTATACATTATTTTGGATTTTTGAGATCTTTTCGAGCATTTAATGTCTTTTCTTTCATATAGCGCTTTCCAGTGAGGCCTTGATTTTTAGCCAATTTCTAATTGCAGTTGTAGTCAGACCAAGTGAGGATGTACATATGTTTCAATTGGGTGAGTTGTCACCTGTTACATGATTCAAGGTCTCCCCTAGGTTTCATATTAAAAAAATACTTGTTTATACCGGTTTAAACTAACTAAGGGTTGTGGTCTTGTGCTTCCTAGTTAGAGAATGCCCATCAATACCTTGTTAGGGAGAATTTTTTATTTACTAGATATATTGCCTCTTTCTCAATGATTATCATGTTATGGATTGTCTATATTGATATTTTTGTATGTTAAATGAATAATATGGGTGGTTATACCTATAAATAATTATATTGTCAGGGTAAATTGACTACATAGAAAGGTATGCCCCTATGCTTGTTTTGATACATGGTTTTCCTGAGTGGGTATACTCATGGATTGTGTAGGTTGAAGTGAGTGGGTATAATCAAAATTAATATTTTTTAATTGAATAATATAATGATTTAATTAATGGTTGAACAATTCAATGTACTGATCTCTATGGATCTAGACTACAGTATTGGACACTTTTGGTTGACTCTACCCCTTTGGTCTTGATTCTTTGTGGTGCCTCGGGCCTTTCAATCACATGGATCCATCTTGATTAGGATCTTATAGGGATTTCTATTTCCATGCTCCCAGGACCCCATACAGTGCCTAACCAGGTTTCCACATAGGACGCCTGTGGGACTCGATGGGAATCCTTGGACATGCTGCTTGGATCTGGCCCTCCATGGTCTAGAATTATTACATGGATACCTTGGTCTACTGACACAATAGATCAAACCCTTGAGGTCTACCTTTCACTATACGACATGGTCACGAGATTTTACTCTTAAATATATCATGCGACTGTGGGATACTACATTTCACTGTACGATGTGGTGGTGAGACACTTGACTTCTCTATATAGCATGCTTGTGGGATACGTGACACAGATGGATGTACAACATGGTCTTGTGACTTGCTGAATTTTATTTTAGTTTCATTATTTGTGTTTGAATCTTTTGTAGTAATAATTGTGAGATGGTAGGTTTTTCTTACTACTGTAAACTTGTTCCATGGGTATAGAAACTCTACAAAATGCTTGATTACACTTCCTAGCACATTTTTAGTATTGTTGTTGGAACTATATAAGCCTGGGTGGTTTCCTACTAAAATGTTCATCTCACACAATGTCTAGGCCTCCTTGGGGACCAAAACTAATTATATGGTTTCAGGTGATGTAAAGGGGAAGCATCCTGTCATAAGTGGTTCACTTTGGAGTTGGATTAGGTTAGCATAGGACCAACATTAGGCTTTTGATGCTAGGTGCACTTTTGTACTTTCGTTCTATTTGGGGATACATGTACTATATTGTACACCACTAAACATATTTGGGATTCATTCTAGATACATGTATAACCTACTTTATTTATTTATATTTTTCACTTCTATTTATTGATATGTATTATTGTCTTGTATTATTTTCATTTTTCTTCTTAATTATTTTCTTTTACTATTGTATCTATTTGACTTCTATTGTGGTACTACGGTAATGATGGAATTTTCTATCAATTGACTCACTTTATCCCGCATTTCTAGTTTGCTTCAACTAGAATTTGGTGAGATGTTCTTGAGGCCATGTTTCCAACTGGGCTTGGGGCACTATATGGTGGTATTTGGGTCCGGTACGTTACAAAGGTTTTAAAAAATATGATCATCATATATACAAAACTAAATATTAATTAACAATTTTACATTTCCTCTTAGTATTGATCTTTCCCATTATATAAAACTTTTAAAAAATGTTTTCATCTAATTAAATTTCTTTAAATAATTTATCATAACAAGATACAATCGCTACTCATCCTTAAATACCATTGAAGAATATTTAAAAAGGTGGGGTGAGAAAAAAGTATCAGAAAGGGATATAAAAAAATAAAAAAATTTATAGTTGATTGAAAAATTAAAAACTGATAATATAGATTCTTTTACCTTATTATTATTTAAAATAAGAAATATATAATTCATAAATAAAATCATTTGTCTTTATCAAATAAAACTATTATACCACATATTAATAAATTGAAAATCATTTTATGGAAACATATAGTATCATAATAATATCATGTTTTAAACATGTATCTTAAGTTTCTAGATTAAATTTAAATAAATTATATAATCAAAACAAGTTAAATCAATATTAATTATCTTTGATAACAAGGAACATTATCCACTTCATTGAGGATATATAATGGGTATTTCCCTTTCATAAAAGTTACATTGTGATCACCCCATTTTCATGACATATAATGGTGCTCAAAACATAATTTTTTCTATATCAGGAAGGCCCATTTCTCAAATGTAATTACAAAAAACAATAAAATGAATTAAATATTTTATTATTTCACTTTTCAATATATAACATTTGAAAAAATATCTAATCACATAGGAAATAAATTTTGGATATTAAAATCACCTTTATTTTCAAAACTAATTTTCAAAACTAACAAATGCTTAAAATGAAATGTGGGTTTTTAGTAGATAAAATTTGAAATATTTTCTGGTTATACAAAAATAAAACAATTGTTATTGTGGTGGGAAATGTAGTTGTCACTGTATATGTCAAAATAGAAAATTACATTGGCCTTTTGTAACGAAAGACAAAACATCCCATAAAAATTTTCATTTGGAAATCCATTGAAGGAATGTAAAAAAGGGACCTAAAATATAAAACATAGTTATTTTATTTCATTATAAATACATTAATAAACTATTTTATAAAATTTACATGTAAACTAATGATTTTGAAAAATTATCATTAAAACATTAAAAAGAAGTCATTTACTTATTGAGTAACTTACCACGATTGTGGCTCATCACATATGCTCACTATAATTATAAATATTAAACTTATATTTCTTATTTGTATTCTAATGAAACTTTTTAATTATTTATTATTAATTTTACCATGGTATTATAAATTACTTAATCAATGATATTCAAGTAAGATGTTTTCAAGATACTCATCAAATATGTCCATAATGACATTGTTAGGTTCACTAAGGTCGAATAATTCACTATTCGATCATCATAAAAAACATAAAATAATGATGAATTTTACATTAATTATACATTTAAATCCAATAATTAATGATAATAATGAAAAATGAACTAAGTTACAATCATGTAGATGGTAGGTTTTATGGAGGCATGAGTAAAGTTTCCATATTTTAATGATCATTATGGAAGTCATGTAAGTGTTAGACTTTTATTTCAAAATAATTATTATACCATAAATACTACATTAAATTTTTAAACAAACTTATATATGATCCATGTGATTTGGGGATAAAAGATAAATCACATTGGATCTTGGAGATGCAAGTCCCTATGTACGCAAAAATAAAATTATCATTTCTCTAGAGTAAAAAAGAATGAAAATATGTGTTATATTACCCTTTCATGATGATAATTATATCAGTATTATCATATATACAATATATATATATATATATATATCAATATCATCATTATTTACATCCATGAGATAGAGTGATGGAAAATTGAAGACATTGGTTCAATTGGCGGTAGTTCGCTATACACGTGAACAATTATTTTGTTTCCAATTTTATAGATGTAGATAGATATGTGGTTGAATAAAATAACATAATAAAAAATACCTATTCATAATATAGTAGTTATATTATTAAATATTTCTTAAAGAATGTTTTAATGTTGGTAGAGGAATAAATAAAACAAAAACACATGGCTAAGAACAATACCTCTTATTTAGACCACCTTATTTTTTACTACTTATGACCTATATGGATGGTATGATTCCCTAAATAAATGAATCTATAACGTCTTTATGGATGTATATATTGGATTTTCTTAGGTATTGACCATTCAAAATGTATTTGGTTTTTGATTAAATGAGATGTGGAGGTTCCATTTATAACATATGGGTGGAGATACTATGGAATTTATTAGAGTACTCTATTGATTTAAAAAAACATTTGAGCTTAATATAGACCAAATATGATACTATTAAAATATAAGATGAGTATGATTTAATGTATAATATACCACTAAATTTTGGATATGTTTTGATCACATTTTTACAGTTATATTTTTGTCTTCAACTAATATTAAGAATTTTTAAAATTACAGTGATATCAATTTTTTTTCACTTTAATGTTTTATATATATTTACTAGAAAAATATAAAAAATACCATAAATGGGAAATGGTGATAATTTAAACCTTATAAAAATAAAATTCCGAAAATATATTACTTCTTGTAATTTCAAATAATTTTATAAAATATTATTTTTTATAAAATGTCACGAATGTTAGTTATGTAAATATTCATTTATCTTGACAATTAAAACTACAAAAAAATAATAAAATTGGAATAAAATATATTCTGACCTCTATAATGCTAAATTTTTATCTAAAAAATAATTTCAGATTAATAAGGGCTAAAATAATATTTTTTAGAGTTTCAAAGACATTTTGTTATGATTTTACCACTTCCACAAGAACTATGATAGTGTTTCATAAGAACATTATGAAACTATATATTTAATAAAAAATATAAATATATAAATATCATTAAATAGTAATTTATCTTTTAAATGAATATTGATAACTAAATATATCCTCTATTTATCCACATGATTAACATTTTAAGATAATAAGACAAAGAGAATGTTATATTTTAATTCTCTAAAATAAAATAATAAAGAGGAAAAATCATGGAGAAATGGGAAAAGGTGATATAGTATACATTGGTATGATTGTGGATGAGGAATACTCATCGAATAAATTTTTTCCAATGTTAGTCTCATTTTTAATACTTTTTATTTCGTTTTTCATTAATTATTTAAACAACCATCAACCATGGTAATTAAAATTAATATAGATAGTGTAAAATATTTCCAAAACATGTTCTTATTTACCAATTTTGGAAAATATATTCCCATTATGGAATCCGTTATTCAAAATTTTAAATTTAGAAGTCAAAAAATTTAATTTTTAATTTAATAGAAAAAAATTCTATGTAAAATAACTTTCCTTCTGAATTACCTTTTAATTATTAAAATGTATTTAATCTAAATTAATGTAAAGAATAATTAAAAAACCTATAATTTAATTATTTTAAATGAAATTTAAAAAATTAAGAAATTTAAAAAATAGAATTTTACTTTGTAAGTAATCAAAAAGGTAATTAAGTTTTCAATAAAAATCAGTATTATCTATTCTTATTGAAACCCCCATATTTTCAAAAAAGAAGTATACAAAATAATTTGTAAGATAATTTTGAATTTGTAAATTAAAAAATGGAATAAAATTTTTAAAATCATATTTCAATAATATTAAAATATAACTTTTAAAAACAACCTTATAAGAAAATATTTTAATAAAACTATTTCATTTTTCAATTAACAAATTATATAATATTTTCATAAAAAATTAACTATTTAACAACGGAATAATAATAAATATGGAAATGATTTATTCTATATTTACCAAGGTTTCAACACCTTGTAATTAAAAGACCTTTGACAATTTTAGGGTGATTGTTGATCAGAAAATAGATGTTTCTCATATATTATTGACCCATGGGACTCAGTCAATAGTAGAGTTCAAGTTGTTATATGTCGGTGACATCGTATACCTTCATAGAGATGACTTGATCATTTTATTTTCTACAAAATGAAATTTTACATTGTGATTTTTGTAGTGAATATACAAGGCCTTAAGGACTCATATACAGTTGTGAACTGTGTACCATCTCCTATAATATAGTAAATCAAAGTAGGTTATTCAAATATTAGAGTATATATTATGTTCTAGCATTCTATACGTTGGTGGTTCTTAAGATGATCACCTAGAGTTGGTTCAGTTTATATAAAAAAACATATTATAATTAGATTCATGTGGAATATTTTTTAATCGTTATAGAAGACCATATAGTTTACTGCCTTGATGGAATTAGGTTGGTCAATCATCAATTTTTCATCCTTGTATGGTGTTGGAGACCTCTTATAGAGTAAATTTGTTTATACGAGTTTGAATACAGCTTAAAATATTAAGATGTCTTATATTGAATGTAGGATGATACGATTATATTTTCTTATAGGTGACAATGTTTTTTCAAGAGAAACTCTACGATCAGGTCATCGATACCTATAAAATTAAAGTTTGTTAGTGCCACATTAATTTTAACCTATAATGATCACCAAATAGGTTAGAGTAGTTGAATACCATATAGATACTCTCTATGGATTCTATGGAATGCACAACATGTGATACACTACTTATGGTTGTGAAGTATTTTATGGAGGACAATGTAACATTCAAGAATTTTTAAGGTACACCACAAATTAATTTTAAACATTAATAAAATATATCTTTGATGTGAATTGTTTATTCTGAGATTGGGGGGTTTTAAAATGATTTAAAAGGGTTCAACATGCATTAGTTAATCGTGAATAGTTTATACATAGTATTACCAAATCAAACAGTTTCTCAAAAAAACTATGAAATGAGAGTTAGTGGATCTAGGAAAAGTACATGTATAAGGAACACAACTATAAAAACCATGTAGCCTCACTTGAAAATCCATGTGAAAGGATTTAGTGATCTGTATCAAGGCCGGTGAAAGGGTTGACAAACCATGTGTCCAAACTACATTTATTTTTAGAAGGCTAAAAAGAGTGCATGGTTCGTAAATTGTTTTTCTATCAGTGATTCCAACATATGTATGTTTGAAATTAGTTATTTTATTTCCCATTTAATTGAGATTTATTGTCGTTTTTGAAGTACTATTGTTTTTATAGTAAAATATTTCGATTTCAGATACTCTTATGGCATTAAATAATTATTTCCTCTCAATAAATATTAAAAAAATACACATTCATATAATATCTATAATTTATGTATGTAAAATAAAACCATCATTCATCAGGTTTCATCTTGATTCGGTTATTTTCCCATGAAATGAATCATAAATCCAGCATCCACCAAATGATCTATGAATTTTTATTTCAAATGGTGACTAGTTAACCACTCATTTATATAATGGTGGAATAGTAATCATTTTAGTAATATACAATTTTATTAAAGTTATATTTACTATTTATGGTGGATGGTTTTGGGTATGTTTCCATAGATCGGTCAAATAAGGACCCAGACATAAATATTACATAGTGTAGATATTTCAACTATATTTCAATTCGTTAAATTTCCAAAGATCATTTTTTTATTGTTTTAGAAATTTATGAAATAAATCATTCATATAAACCCACAATAATAAAAATTTAGTAAAATTATAATAGAATCTATTTCTTCCCAAACATAAAATTTTTAACACAAAACTACAACAGGATTTCTTTGAAAAATAATCATAAAAATTATCATGACATTAAAACAACTCTTACAAATCCTTATAACCTATGAAAAAATATAGAAATGTGGGATGAGAATAAAACATTGAGTAAGGAATATAAAAAATAAGAAATAAAAAATTAGTCCATGAATACATATAAACATATAAAATCATTTTCACTAACACATACTTCTCACCCATATATACTAACCAAGTTAAACCAGATATTTCCATAAAACATTAATGAAGATATATACAACCATAAAGTTATCTTGGAGAGTTAATTATATATATTGTAACCCCTGAAGAATCCTTATGATTTTTAAATCTCACGACTACCATACAATTTAACCCTCATAGCTACCTTAAGGTGTAACAAAAGTAGTTACACATGGAGTATCCATACGACCAACATATAACAGACTCATACCCAATGAATTTTAAGGTGATATGGGCACTACCCCTCATCATATAGAATTCCCAAGAACCCAAGATAATCATAAATCATTGATAAGTGCATAAAAACCTTTCTTTTAAATTTCTTAAAATATAATTTTATGAGATTATTTTAATGGAACGTCCCTCCCAAAAGTCATATAATTGATGTGAGAATTAGTAGATTGATTGAAATATGTGTATACAATGTAAATATATTTTATAATAGATAATATAACAAATATTTATTAAAAAATATTCATATTACCACATAATCACTGAAATATAAAATTAAGCCAATCAACGGATATTGAGTTAAGAATTTCATTACATCATCTTCGTATTACTTAAAAAATTATTAAACCACCTGTATCGTTTTTAAAATGGTGTTCTTAATATATTAATGATGCGTAATCATGTCTGTGAAACCATAAATAAATTGTATTAATTTTTTTCCAAAAAGATAAATTATTCTATTAATCATATTTGTAAAATTTAATGAAGATGAATCATTAGATAAATCATTATTGATATCTATTAAGATCATTTTGGTGATTCATTGATAATCACAAACATTCTTCGTAATATAACATAATATTATATATATATATATGTAAAATATAGATCATTAAAGAAGTTATATCATACAGATTAAAATCTTTTTAGATCATTAAAATGATTTTATAACATATTTTTAAGTAATTAATGAAAATTTAAAACACATCATCCACAATGTTGTTAAATGGACACAAGATGGACGATGTATTTATAAGAGGGGGCGATTTGGAGAAAGGTGAGGAATTTTTCCATAAAAATTATAACATCAAGAATAAATAATGTTCTGTATCTTTCTTGAATCCTGTATTTGGATGAGGCGAAGATATTATAATAAAATAACCATAATTGAAAAGAAAATTTAAAAAATGTAAGAGGATATTTACCTCTTGATCTTTTGTTCTTAAGATCCTCTTTAAGGCCATTGGTTGTGGCATTTTGGAGATACCAGATGATATTGGACATGGGTAAAATCCTTGAAAAATGTATTTGGATGAATCTAGATAGTTCACCAAGGATTAGATGTGTCAGAGGAAGAGGTTGTAAGGGTGGTGTTTATAGTGGAAGAGAGGAGAAGTTTTCAATTATTTTAATTAGTATTTTAATGTTTTTTCTCAGGACTATGAACACTCAAGAACCCAATAAACCAAAATAGTAATATGTGAACGTTATTTAGAACCCATGTCAATTTACATAAGCCATGACTCATTCATGTTAAAGAAATTCATTTATTTAGCATATTTTGAATGTAACCATATTTCTATATTCACCAATAATTCACAAATTTCAGTAAAATTGCAAAAACTCACCCTAATAATTTTTCATGGGTATAATTCCCCAATTGAACACCATTTCTTTATTTATTTTTAAATATGATTAATTATATTTTAATTTAAAATCTTAATTTATATGAAAAATAAAAAAATTTAAAATATAACTAATTTAATATCACATTTAAAAATTAATCAATATATTATTATATTAATACCACAATTAATAAATAAAAATAATATAATTTATTGTTCATAATTTTCATATTACTATTCCTATTAATATTTATAAGTGCATATTTCTATTCACTAAAAAAATCATGTTGGTTCTATCAGACTCCAAATAACTATATAATCACAACCGTAGATGATCGTTTTTATATTCAAATCCTAGAAGAGGAAAAATAATTTTTAAAAATTTATTTATAACATTCTTCTTAAAAATAATTCATTATTAAAATACACATTGATTCATGTATTTTGTTATATTTATTTGTTAATCCAGGGAGTTTTATATTCTCCCAACCATCATGAAATCAAATCCAAGAAATTATTTTTATTTACATATTAAACGAGTGAGGGTAAATTTCTGTCATAGAATTTTCAGATTCCCATGATTCTTCTTCAACCATGTGGTTTCTTCACAAAACCTTTACCTTATGAATTAATTTATTACTAAATAATTATTCTCTTCAATCAAGAATCAGAATAAGATTCTCTTTATAAGATAGGTTATCTTATAACTAAAATACACCTGACCTAAAAACATGATATGAATCTGAAACATACATTATCATCATAGAAACACGAAAAACAGTGTTCCCCTTATATAAAATTGAAGGAAATGCTACTCGATAGGAAACCAATCCAATAATCTCCTAAATTTCATAAGGTCCAATAAACCATTGACTCATTTTCCTTTCTATCCGAAATGTTTAACACTTATCCATGGTGATATTCTAATAAAAACATGATCACCTACCTCAAAATAAAAATTATTTCCCCATATTATCAGCTTAACCTTTCTACCAACTCAGTGATGTCATTTTGTGTTTCTTGATCATATTATTTTTCTTAGCTACTTCATCTACTAATTCTAGTCCCATCAAATTCATTTCCCAAAACATCATCCCAAAAAGCCAGAGTTTGACACCATTTACAATATAATGACATATAATTATCCATATATAGACTAGAGTAAAATCTATTATTACAAGTAAATCAACTAAATAAATATGTTGGTCTCAACTTCCAAGTTAATCTATTGAAAAAGTTTAAAAGATGTCCGCTAAATTCTAAATCATCTGTTCTATCTGGCAATCATATTGAGGAGGAAATTCTATATTAAAACTTTAGTTCTTTTACCAATGAATTATGAAGGCATTTCCAAATTTTAGATGTAAACCGTGGATCAATGTCAGATAAAATGGAAATAGTAACTCCATGTAACCTATAAATCCATTTGAGGTACAGTTGAGCAATCTGGTCCCAATTCATAGTATCTCAAATAAAAAATAAATGAGATGATTTATTCGGTTGATCAATAATAACCTACATTTCATTGTTATCTAGAGAAGCCTTCTGTAGTCCCACAACGAAGTCCATGGATATATTTTCCAATTTCCACTCCAGCACCTGTAAAAACTAAAGAATCCCCTTTGGTAACTATTCTTCTACTATAAGTTATTGAAATAACTAACCATTCATGATAAAATCATTAACATCTCTTTTCATTTTATCCCTTTTTAATACATCAAATGGTCTATGTACATAATTTTGATTCTATGTTGGACTAAAAGTAGAGAACTATGAGCTTCTCATAATAATTATTTCTTTATATGATATTCACAATGCACATATAATCTCTTTACAAATCTAGGAACACTATCATACCAATGTTAAATTATAGAAACTTTCCCATTTTACCAAATTATGCCTTTTTAAATAACTCATTATCTTCATTCATCACATTTTTAATTCTATCATACAAATATTACATCACTAAATATTGAAAAAATAAACGAATTTTTTAAATAAACAACATATAAGGAAAAACTCATCAAATCACTTATCAATGGGTATGGTGGTAGATGTAAAATTGTTAATGATGCCTTGTGTTTCTGACTCAAGGCATCTTCTACATTGTTAAATGTTTTTTAAAGTAATTTATAATGAAATCATAATCTTTTATCAATTCAATCCATCTTCAATACCTCATATTTAATTCATATTTTGTGAATATATACTTCATAATTTTGTGGTAAATATATATGTCAAATTTCTCTCTATTTAAATGATTCCTCTAAGTTCTTAATGTTAAAACCACATGTGATAATTCAAAATCATGTGTATCATAATTTAACTCATGAAGTTTTAGTTTTCATTATTGATAAGAAATTACTTAGTCATTCTGCATCAGAACACAACCAAGTCAATTCAATGAAGCATCACTATAGATAAAAAATTTACCATTTCAGGAAGGCATGGATAAAATAGGTTCATTCACCAATCTCTTAATATTTTCTTGAAAAAACATCAAATTAATCATTCTAAATAAAATTAACCCCATATCGCATTAACCAAGTCAGTGGAAAAAATTACAGTGATGTTTTTTTAACAAACCTATGGAAATATCCTTCCAATCCATGGAAAATATGAATAACAATTATATTATTGGGATTTTTCCACTCTTCATCAACATCCATTTTAGAAGGATCAATAATTATGGTGCATTTACAAACAATGCGACCAAGGAATGAAATTTATTCCAACAAAAATTTAAACATTCTAAAATTTTCAATAAGTTTTACTTTTTTTATGTTATTAAAAACAACCCTTAGATGTTTTTCATGATCATCTTTACTTGTAGAATATTCTTTAATTTCATCCATAAAAACAATCCAAAAGTTATCCATGAGCTCATATACTATTCTATTCATAATATACATATATACAATAAGTTTATTAGTTAACAAAAATGGAATGAAAAAACTCATAATGACTATATCTAGTAAAAAAAGTTGTTTTTGGAATGTCATCCTCCTTCAACATCAGTTGACAGTACCCGGATCTCAGGTCAATCTTTGAGAAAGAGTACGATCCTAGGATATAATATAAAATTCATTGATTTGAGGGAATGGTTAATTATTCGTGAAATTAATGTTATTCAAATCTCAATAATCAATTTAATGTATCACGAAACTGTATTTTTTTTAATGGAACAAAATAGAATATCCCACTAGATAAGAGATAAGATGTATGATTCCTTTACCAATAAACTCTTGAAACTGAATTTTCAATTCAATATGTTCTATTTAGGCCATAGATAAGGTGGTTATGAAATTAGATTAGAATCAAGAACGATGTCAATTTGGAATTCAACATCCCAATCAAGTACAACACTGGATAACTCGTCAGGAAATACCCCAAGGTATTCTTTTACCACTGGTACATCAAAAATATGAACAGTTCCATTTTTTCAACAATATTATGATGTTAAATTTTATTTCCATATTTCAAAAAATTCCCAGCTTCCAAATATTATATCAATTTTAGGAGTCATTTTTTGTGTAAAAAGTGAAACACATTCTGAAAAAAAAAATCTTTAGGTCTACAATCAATATTAGTATGCTAAACAGAAAGCCAACTCATAAATAGAATGACATAAAACTCTACTATTGGAAAAAAATGGATTTCAGAAAATTAATTTCCACACAAAACAATATTATTATTATTGTAATTATACTTTTGTATAATATTTTCCCTTTCTAGTTTAACAATATCTTATAGACTTATTTTTTGAGGTGATATCTATAATTTAAAAAAATAATATAAAAAATAATGGAATGTGTAGACATCCTAACAAAAAAATACTTTCGAAAAATCTATGTAAACAAACAATGTACTTGATACCACATCATTGGATAACCTGAAGTCTACTGACGTAGTTGCAAAGGATCTCACTACACCTTTCTTCTTGTAGTCTATCTACATTCCATTACTCATGTGTTTTTTTGGAAAGACATTTTCTTAATGACCCATATCACCACATTTGAAATAAATTACAGTCTTATTATCATAATTGTTCTTAATATCATTTTCATTAAAATAGTGTACCATATGTTCAATCATACCACATTGAAATCACTTCTCAGTTTTGGTAAAGCATTCCATAGGGTAATTTTTATCACACAATTAAGAACCTAGAAACTGAACATTCTTCCCATTAGATTTCATTTATTGATTTTTATTAATAGAATTAAATTGGGGTATATTTTTTTGATTGTTTTCAAAGTACTTGTTGTCATAATAAACCTCAATTTCTATCCTCTCATCATATTATACATGTTTCTCATACATTTTGAACTCTTGAAATGCCAATTCCCTTCGATAACATGGAATTATTTGTGAGTAAAAATGGTTTATTTGTCTATCAAGATCTAGAATAAGATTTGGAGCATGCCATTCTAGTCGAGTGAAGTTTCCATCATACACAACCACTAAATATTGCATTTTTATCCTCAATTTAAGGAATTGATTCCCCATCCTATGTCGAACAACCAATTAATAATTTGTTTCCATGAAAAAACAATTAAATTCATCCAACCCTAAGCCTTCAATATCCTCTTTGTCCGTGATATTCTTGACTATTGAAAACCACTGATAAGATTCAACTTAAAAATGATAAATGGAATGAGTAAACGTTCGATTATCTAAACACCCCAAAACAACAAATACCTCTTTAATTTCATTAATTCATTATTCAGTTGCTAATGGGTCCTAAGAACCACTAAATGTTGGAGGGTGTTGCCACATAAAATGTTACACTATCATCATTTTCTGATTGGTAACACTATTTTTTATATTGAAAGGATTCCATGTACATTTATTTTCCACTTCAATTGATCCATTATAATAAAAAACTACTCTGGTATAATTTCCACGATTCCCGATTGAAGATTCAAAAACATATCAGCCTATCGGTTGCTCCTAACACCAGCTTCCCTATTTCTTCATCAAAAAACCATTCTGAACAGACATATTTATGTTAAATAAACATGTTAATCATTAAATTATATACTATTTCAACATAAACATAAGGTAAAAATCATTTATGGTATTCTATTAACATCATTCTAACTCTCAATGTTATCTAAACTATGCTCGAATACCAAATGTAAGGACTCGTACATAAACACTAGATGGTATATAAATTTAATCTATATTTCACTCCCATAAATTCCCAAATATATTTATAGTTTAGTTATTTAGAATTTCATGACATTACTACTACATATCAACCCACTGGAATACAAACTGGGGGCCACTAATAGTGTATCCATTTCTTCCAAAACATAATTTTTTTTTCACAAAACAACATCACGATTTCATTGAAAAATATTCGTAACAATTAACATGTATTATTTATTTATCATAACAAATAATTATAACCATTTAAAAACATTAAAAAAATGTGATGAAAAAAAATCTATCAGTTATGGATATAAAAATATGGAGAGGCACTATTAGTCCATGAATACTTATAATCATATGAAATCATTTTCACAAAGACATACATCTCACTCATAAATACTTACTTTGTGAAACATGATATATCAATAAAACATTATATAATATATATAAAACCATAAAGGTGTCTTGGATAATTACATACATATATTTTACAACTCATGGATCCCTTATGATTTGTAACCCTCATAGCTACCTAACAATGTAACCCACAATGCTACTATATTGTGTAACCATTGCAGTTACACTTATAGAAATAATAAAGATGACATCCAACATTCACATACCTAATAAATTAGGAGGAGATATAGGTCCCATGGATAATCATATATAATTCTAAATAACCACAATAAAATCCTAAAACATCGATAATTTCATAAATAAATTGTTTTTGAATTTTGTAAAATTGAAATTTAAAAGATGTTTTTTTTAAAGAAAGATTCTTTAAAAAGTTATATAATTGATGTGTGAATTTTTATAATGAATTTAATATGTATATAAATAGTAAATTAACATAATATAACATAATATAAAAAAAATTCATTACACTAATAAGATTAGTACTACATAATCAATGAAATAGATCATTAACCCAATGAACAGAAATTGGGATATAAATTCCATTACCTCACGTTTGTATTAGTTAAAACTTGTTTAGGACTACTATATATTGGTTATAATGGAGTTATTAATATTTTATATAATGAATAACATGTATCTAACAGTATATATGATCAAATTTTAACATTATTCGACCCATTTATCAATAATATGATGTTATTTCCATAATTTTGGGTGCATGCTTTACATGATTTCAAGGGTTAGTTTGTAAATGATATTCTTGTAGAATGGAACAAAATACATGAAGTGAAATGAAATTATATTAATCTATTTTCATAATATTAAATGATTCTAAAAATCATTTTTTTATATCGTATGAGGATGAATCATTAGATAAATTATAAGTGATATCTGTTTAGATGATTTTGGCAGTTCATCGATAATAACGAACATGTTTCTTTATATAACACAATATTATGTTTACATGTAAATTTTGGAACCTAAATGAAGTTATATCATACAATATAAAATATATCTCAAGCATTAAACTGTTTTTATAACAATTTTTTATAGAAATAATGGAAATTGAAAACACATTATATATAATGTTGGTAATTCGACATAACACAAACTGTGTATTTATAAGAGGGGGATAAGTTAAATCATGTTGAGGAGTTTTCCAATAAGGATGATAAAATAAAAAATATATATGATTATGTATATTTAATTCATATTGGGTATGTGGGTGTGGAATAGATTCTATGATAAGATATGGAAATGAAGTAAAAATGAGAAAATAAAAGAGAACATTTACATCTTGATCAATTCTCCTTGAAATACTCTTTCAAGACTTCAATTTTAGAATTTTACATAGACCATAAAGTATTGGACTTTGTGAAGAGCATCTGGAATCTTATTTGGATGAATTTAGATAATTCCTAATTATTGATAGTTGTGATAGGAAACAGGCATTGAGGGTTGTATTTATAATGGTGGAAGGAGGGGTTTTCCATTATTTTACTCATTAGATAAATATTTTGGTTCAAGACTATGAATAGTCATAATTAATGTGATCGAAAATATTAATAATTTCACGTGAGTATGAAACAATGTCCATTTACATCATTTATGACTCAAACATTTTATAGAAATTCGTTTATTTACAATATTTTGTAAATTACTATATTTCACTATTCACCAAAAAATAAATTATTTAAAAAACATCCCAAAAAATCCCCATAACCATATTTCTACATGATGAATCCAAAAAGAGAAATCCATTTTTGAAAATAATTTTCAAAATATTATTAATTTATTCTTTTAAAAAACATAATTTATCTAAAAAAAATTCTAAAACTATAACTGATTTTATATCACCGTGAAAAATTAATCAAGATATCATTATCATATAACATGAATAATTATTTTTACTATTGGTAAGGTTCATATTATTATACATATTATTATTCATTTGGGTATGCTACTAGTCAAAAAAATCCTATTGGTTCTATCAGACTCCAAATAACTTAGTGACCACAACTGTAAATGTGCATTTTTTTAAAAATTCAATTCAAAGAAGAAAACAAATTATGTTTAATGGAATGTTTATAACTATATCTTGAAAATTAAATATCCATTAGTTATAGACTCAAATTGTTAGGCATTAAATTAAATATATTTGTTTAAACCTGGGGTGCTACAGTCATCTTGAAAATCTCTTCTTCTTGAATCTATTTTCCATTGATGGATTGAAGTTGGTGAAATTTTTATTTTTCGAATATGAGGACTCTAATTTTGAATATATGAATATTTCATTATATATTCTACATTTTTAAATACATCAATTTAATTTACATCCTTTTTTTCAATATACCACATATCAACATTGATTGACACAATCCATGTGGTATATGACTCTTGAAATACAATTATAAAAAAAAATCTCTTAGGGTATCTAATTTTAATGCTTCCTCTTGATGAAACGAAGACTTGAATAGACGTATTTGAATTGAAATAATGTTCTTTAGGGGAATGGAAATTATTTTGGTCATTAATACCTAGAAAAAACATGATGTGATTCATTAGAAAAAATGGCATATAAATTTCAATACCTTGTGAGAACATGTATAAGATATGAAGATAGATGTGAAATTGTGCATTAATATTAATTATTCCATGATGAGTTTTATGACCAATGTTTTTTTTCTCACTCATGACATGAAATTTTCAACAAATAATTATATTCAATTTTACCATGTGTTTTACTTGGATTATGAAGTATCATTATTATATCTGTGTAACCAAGGTTATAGGTGTACACATCATCGATCATAGGATCTAGTGGTAAAGATAGTTTAAGAACTATATATGAAACTGTAATAGGAATTCATTAGACAATAGGATATGATTTCATATTAAGTCATAACCTAGGGGTTTTATGGTTTTGTGATATAATTCTATTGATGAAATTAGAGACGTAATGGTTTATATGACCAAATCTGAGAGATAGAAATATGTTACAGTGGCCTATTAATTCGAGATCTTGATCCCCATAGCCTATATTCCTATTGAGAATCCTGCAGGTTCTCTCCTTTACTTGTGATATTCCAAGAACAAAATTAAATTCCTTCTAAATGGAACCAATGTGACTATGGTCAGAGATCATGGTCTCTAGTTTTCCACATGGATGCTCACACTGGTATACATTCTTATTTTCCAGTTAATTATTATCAATAATTACAGTCTTATTAATGTGAACTCTTGATATGTAATGATTGGTGGTGTCCTACTAGTTCTGTAACCCAAAAATTATATGGGAATATTGATGAACGTGAATACATAATATTTAGGGATCTCTTTAAGGGAAAGGGGTTATTGGCAGATGGGTGAGATAAGGATCATGTATTTGGTTGTGAGACCAATATAAATTCTAATTTATTTACATGGAATTTTATTTATTTATCTTCAAACTATATTAACATGGTTTGGTTTTCCGCACTACGAGCATGATTATTTATTTTATGACATATGTGATGTAAAATATTATTTACTTATATCCTACATACTCAATGTGGTTGAATTTTTTTTATTGTTGATTTGAAGATACAATACTGATGGTATAGTCTCCCCACTAATGGTGTCCATACCATCGTTGCTATTTAACAACCTCTTACATAATTGGAGGCATGCATGTGGTCATGTGGATCCCCGAATTAGTACCATTTTTTCGGATGGGGAATTACAAAGATTAAAGAGGATCATATTTTAAATTATTATCATAAGGGTGCAACATTATTTAAAATTGTATATTTATATAGTGTATATGTTGATATAAAAATTTCAATTGATGGGGAATGAAAAAAATAAAAGATATATATGTTTTAAAATTACTAAAAAATTGTAGATTGTAAAATATGTAATTGATCATAATAATAAAAAATATTAAATTTAATTGACCATACTGAACTAAAATGAAATACCATACTTAAACTAACTAAATAGTAATGTATTGAAGAAGCTTTACAACACCATAATTGAATTTTTTCAATGAAATATGAGTTTAAACAATTTGAATAGAATAAAAACCCTTAGTAAGATTCAGGTATTGTGGAGAATAATATAATAGTTATGGGATAGTATTTTATGAATAAATACATTGATAAAGGTACAACAACATGGAATGAAATTATTTTAGTTCATAAATTTTGGTATATCTCATTTAATTTTAAATTTAATTTAATTTTATATAAAATTATTTGTTTTTATTTTTGAATTGTATATTTGTTATATATTCTTGAATGAAGACTTCTATGGGAATGATTAAATTAAATAATTATATTGATTTATACCAATAGTAATGGTACTTCAGTTATAATTCTAAAGAAAGAACACTAGATCATTTTTGGGTACAACTGTACCTAAATCCAATTAAACAGTGATTTATAGTGTGGAAATATTTTACATTATCTATTTTATTGTTATGTTAGACTTATTAATCTTATTCACTTTTTAATGGAACATAATTAAATTCATCTCTTATCACATTATATTCTCTGAATGATAAAATGATACCGAGAGTAAATCATGGAAGAATATGATATTTACATGGTTAACCAATAAAGGTAACCCATGGAGGATATATATTGTGTTGTGTTTATGTAAATTATATATAATATAACTCATTGCTTTTAGGGATATATTGTTTTAAAAATAAACACTATAAATCTAGGGGAAATACCTATATTGTTGTAATTATTCACTACAATAAGAAAAGTATAGGAAAATTTATAGACTTTAGGTAATTTTTTAGTAATCTATAAAAATGAAGGACTCATTTTTTTTTATAGGTCATTAAGATAATGATAATATTCATATAAACGTAGATTCTTTTTTAATTTAAACCATTGTTTCATTACTTATCATTAATATAGACAATATCAACTCATTATAAAAGGTGCAATATTATAAATTCTTATTTCAATTCGAGATGGGAGAATCTTTGTTCTTTTATGATTACTCATTAACATATATAGATAATCGCAGTAGTAATTCTATTTTATAGAATGTGTACATTAAATTGAATAATATATTTAGTATCAATCTATTACTACACATTTATTATTATAGTAGGAATCATCCAGGTTTTCATGAAAATAATATACCATATCATATCCCCATTATTATCATGATGGTATTTACAATTTCAGAATTCCTATAATGATATATTCTTTGTTATTTTATGTTCTTAGTAAATATACAGATCCATAATTTTTTTCTAACTATATTTTCAATCAAAATCACATAAATTACATCTTAAATCATAAAATCATTTTATCCCTTGAATCTATTGTGTGAATGGTCTAATTTTCAATGTTTATAATTCATAAAATGGAAAAAAAATACAAACATTTTAATCCCTCAAATGAACACCTTGATAGTGTAGACACTATATTGTGGATGGGTCTTTCTTTTTATATTCATTTTTTGTAGATAAACCATCATATATGGAATCAAATTATCCAATCACTAGTTCCTATATAACCTAAAATAATTTTATTCACGACTCAACCATCATATTTTGGAAATTTCAACCATAATAATATTCTATAATTGATAATTTTTCCTCGTATAATTTTTACAACAGAAAATGTACTTGTAAAACTCTAAGATCACTTAATTACACTTTACCCATGTTGGGGAATGTCTACCAATGTTGGAATGTGTAACCAAAATAATTTAATCATGAAAAGTATAAAATTAATATTGAGTTTTCAATTAATATTTTTTTTATTAAGGAATTGTTCCATTTTTCAGAATTATACTCTATTTATGGTGTTTTCCTTCCCCTTCAACATTATTTTATGACTATTAGCTCCATAAAAAAACTCAACCTTATAATATCAACTAATTAGTTAGTGAATTATTAATTAACCCTTAAATAGACTTTTAGTTTTCATTAAATCAGTAAAATCATATAAAATTTATGACCATGAATGAGATATAAAAGACTTATCTCTATATATCACTCTAAAATTTCAATTCTTCCAAGTGAACTTATTACACAAACATTTAATGAACATTCTCACATAACCCAAGTCTTCGATTAATGCTAATTCTCCATCAAACATCTTCTTTACCTATTTTCATTACTAAAATATACCATCTATTTGGAAACAATAATACACACAACATTTTTGGTTACAACATGTATGATATAATATTTCTCAATAATTTATGTTTTTTACATTATTTTATCTCTCTTATTTTGATTAAATATGTGTTTTCCTATGTTCAGGTGATTATTAGGGGGTGTTTTGGGTTTTTGAGACATAGAAAAGGGAAGAAAAAAGAATAGTTTCTGGGTTGTTGGATAGTTGGTTCTTGGTCAGTACTACCCATGAAGATCTTTCTAGGTAACTATTTAGTGGGGTTGTTTTTGGATAATATAATCTTTATGGTTTTCATTGGGTTTGGAGAACAATGTGGGTAAACCGTGAGGCTCTATAACATTTAAAATTTTACAAAAGTTTTATTTGTGTATTTGTATGTTCCACTCGGGATTTTACCCCCTTGTCCTCCTTGGAATAATATTGATTATCTAAGCTTCCAATATCTTCAATGAGGTAATTATATTTTGATATTTGTTTATTTAGAGTTCCATAAATTGTGGATTGAATATCCATATATGGTTAATCCCCTCCCGGCATCCTTTTATTGATTCATGTTTGTATTTATCTCCTCTCTCTATATGAATATCTAACACCCTTCTTTCTCAGTGAGATTTATGGTGAAGCTTTGAATCGTGTTTAGATCAATATCTATGGCCTATATTAAGTGTGCGATCACTATTGGATTTGAGTTTGGTGGTCTATATGTAATATATCGTAGTTTGTATTTATATTTGTGCTTGTATGGTTTTATTCATTCTCTCTTATTGATGTGTTATTGGTGTTGTTTGAAGAATGTGATGTATTTATTATCTAAATAACAAAATTTATCCCTCATGATCCACGTGGGATGTGTGGAGGATATTGTGACGTATTTAACTGAAACCCATGGGGTGCGATAACCATTTTGAATGGGATAACGAAAAAGTAATGTATGAATTTAGATTATGAAGTTATAAAGCCTTAGTGAATGTGTTAATTGAGTAATGTATTGAGTTATAAGTATTCTATATGGTTGATTCTAATGTGGATAATTGCTATGATATTGTATTTTTTGTATGAAAATGGGATAAATAAGATTAATTGTTATATGTTAATAGACTATGTTTGTGCTTGAATATGCATAGTGAGATAGGCATGAGGAATGGGAAAAGGGGAAAATGGCTCTAAGGGTATAAATGGTGAATGGATTAAAAATTAATAGAATAATGCTAATTTTCCCATTTATTTGATATTATTATTATGTTGCTAATGATATTAGATATACATTTTCGTAATGTGGATATTGTAGATGTGTATAAATAAGAATGCACACATTTCTTGGTATATTGGGGTATAGGCCTGAGGTTCTATGCCCACCAGTCGTGCTTGACTGAGGTTCTAAGATCAACCCTCTAAATGCACAAGTTTGGTAAGAAAACCGATTTCTATTAAGCTATCATTTACATTCCACCAAGACTGGGGCTTTGAGGTGAGGGTAATTAGGTTATCGGGATGTGATTCCATGTGGCATAGGACTTCATTGTTATTATATGACTTGAAAATATTTGAAATTCCAATTAAATTGAACCCATGATAAAAGAGTGAACTAAACTGTGAGATTCATAAGTAGTGAAATTTGGAATAAAATTAGCATAACTTAAAAGACCATAATATAAAATGGGTTATTGAACTGTTTTCCTTTACATTCCATTTTTATTTGTTGCATGCACTATCAATTTGATTAGATATTTTGTAGACAATATTGTTGGTGGCATACAATGTTGTACTCACACAAAGAACGTGCCACCGTTGGGTACCTGGCCAGATTTCATGGTTGCAGATTAAGAAAGAAGAAAGGGCCGTGTGCAAGAGAATTATGTCAGGTTTGGTATGTTCATGGAGGAGGGTTGAGACATGGATCCAATCCCATTTTGTGGATTCTATTGTATCATTTTTTGGGTTTTTTCATTTGGAATTGTATCATGAAATGGAATATTTACTGTTGGATATAGTTTTTACCTACTTAGGGGTTGGTTTTTTATGACATTTCATCATTTTATTACATTGTGTCCACTATTTTTTTTTCCATTGTGTCTTACTCTAGAAAATATGCTATAGTCACTCCACTTGATTATAATACCATCTATGTTGGTCGGTAACCTCTGATGTATTGGGTGGAATGCTTGAGGCCATGTGGTGATCTAGGTCAGGGAAATTATTTTATGGATTATGGGTCGAAAACAATACAAATTTGTATCAAATGAGTTATTTTTTCTTTCAAATTATTTGGTGATGGGAGAAAAGAGACTAGGACAGTGTCAGGCCTTTTTAAAGAGCTCATACATTGGATTAACTAACCAATTTATGAGTGAAAACTTAAGTAACCCTGGGCATGAATTGTTGTCCTTGTTGTGTGTTTTTTGTTTTGATGTTATTTCACAATTGGATGATGAAAATTTGTGGTGATCTGACAGTATTATGATATTTTACTAATTTAAAAAATGTAATGAGGTCGTTCATTCATGAATCATTCTAGGTATCTTTGTAAAGAAGGGACATTCATCGTATTAGGAACACACACAAGATGCAGGTGTGTGAAATAAAGAATTGGTTATATTATAGTTCTTAAGAATGATAAAATGGGATCTAATAATATGGTTGGAATGATGTGGAATGTAATTTTTATAACTTTTTTAGTTGGTTGTCATATTATCCTTGACCATGGTGGGTGTCTAAGGGTAGTGTTCTGGTTGTGGTGAATCTCATTTGGGTAGTGTGTGAGAAAGGATTGGTTAATATCTAATGATGTTATTCTTTTATAATTTTACATATTATTTTATTCCATTGTTCTAAATCTCATGTTTGAAAATTTAATGAAATTTCTCCATGAAGACATGTGTTGGTCAGGCAATAAGAGGACATTGCCGATAATTCCACCCAGTAGTGAAGAAATGGTATCCATTGGTTCAAGAAGATTGAACAGAGGAGTTATGGGATAACATCAATCGTTTTATGAAGATGATGGAATGGGGCCTAAGGTGGGTTGTACCGAGTATGTTTGAAAAAACTATTAGATCCATCTGTTGAACCCTATGACCTTTACCATAGAGTGTGGTTTCATTTTTTGTTGATAATTATTGAATCTGATCATGATCCATGTTTGACCTCATGTTTTGTTGGAAGGATTGAAATATGTGCTTAGTAACCATGTGTTTTTTTGTATGTCTTTTCACCTGTCGACTGACCAGAAATCATATCATATGATTCAGGTGTTAGAGAAAATTTTGAGAAATGATTTGTATGATTTTTATGCTTCATGGTAATGAAACCTATCACGGATGAGTTTTCATACCAAAAAAATTGTCAGTCCACAATATAGATGGCTCCTTTTGAGGCTCTCTATGGGAGATCTTCTACAACTCCACTGTGTTATATGGATTCTCATGAGTCTAAGCTGTTAGGGCTCAGTCCTGTGTAAGAGACGTGATAGTAGGTACAATTTTTTCAAAAGCATATGGAGATGGCCCAGATTATGTCAATTTCAAATAAATATAATCGTTTTTAACCTCTCGAGTTATAGGGGAGTGATATTTTGTTTCTTCAGTTGTCGCCAAGGTTCGGTCACCATTGAATTTGAATGTAGGTAATGCTGGCACCTAGTTATTTGTGTCCATTTGATATTGTGGAGAGTATCGGACTAGTGTCATACTGCTTACGCATTAAACATCAGTATAGTTTGATTCATGATGTTTTCCATGTTTCACAGCTCCAATAGAATCACCCTGATCCATCTCATGTGATAAATATCGATCATGTTATACTTGGGGATGATACATTCATTGAGGAGAATTCAATTCATATTGTTGATCATAGTGAAAAGGTAATTTAGGGAAAGGTGATGACTTTAGTTTGTAATATATGGTAGCATGGATATGTACTAGTGGAAAAATTGGATTGAGAACCAAGTGTGAAGGCTTAGTGGATCGATCTCTTTTCATTGGGAACACAGTGATACTGAGAATTTTTTGCTCTAGAACAATCCTTCATATAGAGGGGAGGATGTCAGATCCCAGATTTCTCCATAATGGGTGTGTTGCATACATTTCATTTTAATAACCTTCTTTTTATTAAATATGTATTTTCCTAAGACCATGTGAATATTAAGGGGTGATCTTGTGGTTTGAGACACAAAAAAATAGAAAAATGGAATTTTTGGTTTTCAATGCTTTGTTCATGGTTAGTACTAATTGTTCAGATTATCCTAGGTAAACGTAAAAATGGGATTTTTTCAAACACTAGAATCCACAATGTTTGTGAAATGTTTGGAATGCTGTGAGGGTAAACTATGTGGCCCAGTATCTCTGAGAAATTTTCAAAAATTCCATTACAGTTTTTCTATGTTCCACTATGGGTTTTTCCTCCTTCTTCCTCCATTGAAACCTAGTGATTAGCCATGCTTCAATGATCTTACAATACCTGATTCTCCTTTGATCCTAGGTCATTCGGACTTCCATTAGTTTCAAATTGAAGATATTGGTAATGCTAATCCCCTCTTTGCATCCTTTTGTTAATTAGTGTTTGTATCATTCTCTTCAATCTATCTGAACATCTAAAACATTTATTTTTAAGTTAAATATATGGCGAAGCATCAATAGTGGTTTATATGAGGATCTAAGGACTTTATTAAGGGTGTGTTCACCAATGGATTTTAGGTTGGTTGTATAAAATTTATATCACATAATTTGTAATTATATTTTTTAATGTAGGGTTTTATTCATTCTCTTTTATTAATGTGTTCTTGGTGTCATTGGAATAATGTGATATATTTACAATCTAAATACCAAACTGAATTCCTCACAATCCCCATGGGAAGAATAAAGGTTGTTGTGACTTATTTTAGGGCCACCTATGGGTTGCGTCGAACCACTCCATGGGGTTATCAAAAAATTAATGTATGAATTTGACAGGTGATGTTGTAAAGCCTTGTAGAATGTTTTAATGGGTTATGTTTCTTGTTAAAAGGGTTTTAGATCATTTTTTCCAATGTCTTTAAAATATAACAGTATCTAAATGGGATTAATGAGAATATGTTAAGAGTCTCTGTTTTTGATTCAATATTCTTAGTGTGATAGGCACGAGGATAGAGAAGTGGGGATAAATAGTTATTTGGTACAAATGATGAATGTGTCCATGGATTGTGGAATAATGTTAATTTTACCATTTATTTGGTATTTTTTTATGTTTCCAATTAGGTTGGATGTAATTTTATGTAATGTTGTTATTGTGGATGTTGACAAATAAACATGTTCATGTGACTTACTATAGTGGGGTATAGGCATGAGGTTTAACGCCAATGGGTTGAGTTTGACATAGGTTTTAAGATCCGCCCACTTTATTTACGGGTTAGGGAAGTTGACATAGATCTATTCCCTAGAAAATTTCATTCAACTCAGATGAAGGATTTGAGGTGATGATAATGTGGTTATTGTGATGTGATATCTAGAGTGATAGGACATGATTGTTCCCATATGACTTGAGAATATTGAACATGTATAATCTATTGAACACATGATAAATCAGTTAACTAACCCATGAGATTATTAAGTAGTGAACATGGATTAAATGGTAGCATAGAAAAATGGATAATATTCTATAATGTCTTCTTGAACTATTTTAATTTACTAGAAATTATTTTTCACTTGTATGAACTATCTATTTGGCTAAATATTTTGTAGACTCCGTAGGTGGTGGCCTACATAGTTTTACTGACACCTTGCTTGGGATTCCATTGTGTATCCAAGCAGATTTCATGGTTTCTGGTTGGGTATGAGGCACGGGCCTTGTGCATGAGATGTGATTCGAGTTTAGTATGTGCATGGGGGAAGTCCAAGACATGGATCCAAGACAGTTTTCAAGATTCCACTGTTTCCCTTTCTTTTTTTGTTGTTCACTTGGTAATGTAGCATGACATGGAATATATTGTAACCTCCCAAGTAAATAAGGAAAAATACATATTAATATTTATTAACATTTTTGAATTAAATATTAATTTTACTTTAGAGGGGATGTAATGTTCAATGGCTTACCCTGTGTGAAAAAACATGTTTCATTGAAATATTACGTTGCACAATAATAATATAATATTATTAATTTAAATGGTAGTTAATTCCTAGATGTTTTATTGGAAGGAATGAATAGAACTAACTAAAATATTATTATATAAGATTGTTAAATGTTTTTTCATTTATCTAATAAAATTTAGGGGCTTAATATATGAATGAATCTAATTTGAAGTATAAGTACTCTAGTATTCACTAAAAGGTTGTTTTACTGCCTTTTGACGACAAACCCTCATTAAATATAGTTTTGGTAATTTCTATATGTTCTATTATAGAAAATAAAATTATTATTTATATTCGGGACATCAAAATTTACTTTGAGTAATTTTTTGGTATTTTTAGGAAAAGATCATTTTTTGTGAATAGTGACAAATAATGTATTTTAATTCAAAAGTACCTTTTAATATAATTTATTTATGTGGATAGATTAACTTTTTAATTGGTTTTAAAGTTTATTTAGAATATATTTTTACCAATTATTCCAATGTTGGTCATTGGAATTAATTTTACTTTAAAATTAGACATAAACAAGTGTCAATCTTTAGATATTAATTATTTCTTAAAAACATGCTCTTTGTTTTAAATGGGAATTAATTTTAAATTATTTAATACAACTTCTATGTTTTGAATTTGGTAAAATCGACATCATTTTTTAATTCATAATATCAAATATAGATTATTCTGAATTTTTGGTAGTTTTCTGATAAACATCAATTTTTGATGAATATTGAAACCACTTAATTGTTTTTAAAAACTTAATTTTACATTTAAATTAAATTTTACCACATCTATAAATTCAATTTTAAAAATATAATATACATGTTTGTTATTAGTAAGTAAAATTTTCTTCAATAAGAAGAAAATAGTTTTTGGTGAATTGTATCCTTTGACTATTATTTATCGTAGTTAAATATAAATAGGGTAATTTAAGGTCAAAGAAATATTATAATAATACAAATTTACCTTAAAAGTTTTCTTAACCATATTGGTTGAGTCTTTTACGACCATGAGAATCTTTTGGTTGATTTTTGGACCCCATGGAGCCACTTATGAGTGTTAATGAAACATTATTTTAATTAACATAAAGTAATGTCTAAAATCACATAAACAAATATCTTTTAATAAATTATTTTTTACATAGGTTTATATAAGTTATCAATTTGACTATTAATATTCATTTTAAAGATAAAAATATTTCCTACATCATTGTATTTTTTAAGAATTTTAAGACATCCAAATAAATTAAATTACTTATGACACAATAATAATGCAACATTTACCTCATTTATAAATAATTTTTATAAATAAGATTATAAATATTAAAATAACATCCAAAACCTGTCCAATTCTTATTGTATAATTTTATTTCGTCCATTAGTCATCTTATCTTCACCTTTAATTAGTTTTTGAAATTTACAAACCGAATTTCTTTATATAATAAAATAATATTTCCACTCTTTCTTAAAGAACCCACCTCCTCCTTATAAATAGCCTTCACATATTACTCATTTCTCACACCTCTCAAGCCTTTTAGATCATCCAAAATCTGACCAATTAAGCTCCCTACATCCCTATCAACCTCTTAGAAGCCTTACTATAGCCATAAAGCACTTTAAAAAACCCTTTTGGTTCATACATAAGGGAGTTACCTAAATTAATGGTAATGGTTTGTCTTAAATTATATTCTTTTATTTTAATTATCCAACCCCTAAACTCTTTTCATTCCTTTATTTTATAAAAAGAAGTATCATCAATATACTAGGATGTTTTTATGAGAAATATTTGAAAAACACGTACACACACCTCCGTCTAATGGGTGCAGAACATACTGTTTCTGTGGATGGAAAACTAACCCCTCACGAAACGATGACTGTTCGATTATCTCCTACCGCCCTTCATGGTGGAAATTATGATGGCACACTATTTATATATGATATATTTTATGTTTTTTTCTGTGTTATTCTGTAATTTCTTTTTATAAAAATTAATTATGGTTTCCATTATGGGTAAACGGGATAATTTCATTAGAGGAAGTGCGGATGACTTCCCCTTCAAAGTGATATGAATCGTTAATTCCATATGTGGGATGTATAAATAATATAGTTAATGATATAATTTATGATATTATACTGGAATTAGAATATAATTATGTATTATTATGTTTTAATTCCATTAAAGTACAATATAGAAATGAAAGTAGTGTTCAAGCGTATGTACGGCTTACCGTCTCCATGAATGGTGCATTTCATTTCTTATCTCCAAAATGTTACATACTCATATTAATACATATATATTCTGGATATATATGATGTATATAATATCAAAATATTGAATATCATTCTAGATATAATGGGCTATTGACCACAAGGACAACTTGTAATTATAAGGTGTTCATTTTTGACTCAAGTACAAAATATCAACAAAATGATCATTATTAACTTAAATGATTACATAATGTTTATAACATGTTAATAAGTTATATAAAAGGAAAAATAAAATTGATAAATGTTCTTAATAAAGTATAAATTAACATTAGATTATTATTTCGGAGATTAATGAACGACTGATTCAAATCTGTCACAAGGTAAAGGATTTCGTCTGAATCTCCTTTCATTCAGGAATATTTTGTTTTAATACATGACTTTATTTTATACGCTGTGTAAACACCTTTGAATTTTCATTTCATTCAAAGGGAATATTTTTCTATGAAGCGTTTTACAAAATGATAGAAAAAGAATGTTTCATATTTACGTAAGCAGTGGCAACAACCTCTCTGTCACCGCAAGTATTATTTGATATTTGGCTTCCTTAACAAGACGTATTTTTTTTAATGGAAAATAAATACCATACACTTTTTACATATTTTGGTATTGAAAATTATTTTTATATTAGATTTTTTATGTCAATATATTTAAATGATTTATTGTGATTGAAATGATAAAATCTTATTTTTCCTTTATGTTTTTAATGTGTTATGAATATTTAATGGTTCATGGGAATTTTTTACGTATATGAGTGGCTCTGTGATAAAACTATTGTGGGTGTGACAGAGATATCTCTCTAATGAATTGGGTAACATGGGGGAGGTAAACGTGAATGTTTCTCCAAAGATATTTAGGGATTATACTTTGATGGGTATTCCAAATGTGACTCCTTACATAGTGGTGATAGCTACAATGTATGTATGATATGGATTCCACATGTTACCTTTATGATTTATGTTTTCTAAGTGTGATTCACAAATCTTATGATTTTATGGGGTAATTAAATGAGTTTATGTTATGTATGTAATGATGGACTAATGATTTATTTCTTATTTTATAATACTTACTGAGATTTTTATAGTCATCCTAGGTTTTGAAATATTTTCACAGGTCATAAAGATGAATAGCGTTGAGGATGGGATCATGGAAAAGTCATGTTATCTAAAACATGGTACTAGACATGAATCTTTTTTTCAAAAAAATTTATTTTATGAAAAAAATTGAAATTGAGTAGAAGTGTCCACTTTGTAATCTATTGAGATGTAATAGTTATGTTCTAATTCTCTAAAATGCTAAATATGAAAAGATTCTTAATGTGAATTATTCGTTTAATTCAATATTAGTTAATTTTTTAAGTCCAGGTCATTATATTTGGTATCAGAGGTCGGTTTAGATGACATTAGGAATTAGGGTATTTTTTAATTCATATCCATAAATTACTTTATATTGAAATGATATAGAATTTACAGATTAACATGATGGTTCGCCTAATATATTTCTATGAGAAGAGAGTTTTTTTATAGAGCAAATAGGGACGCTATGTTGTGAAGGGATACACAGGGAAATGGCCTTTCAAAATAAGTATCCGGAGATGGTCGGAATCAGAATTGAAAATTATGTTGCAGTGATTGATCAGTTGAATCAGGTGATATATTGTGGTTGTGATTATTGATAATATTTTGGTTTATTCATAATGTAAAGGGGGGCATGAAATTCATTTACGGGTTTTCTTGAAAACCGTAAAAGAAAAGAAACTCTATGGGAAATTCAACAAGTGTGAGTTTTTTTGCAAAAACATTCAATCCTTGGTCACATTATTTCAAAAAAAGGCATAAGAGTTGATCCTACTAAAACAAAAGTTGTTGAAGAATGGGAACGACCAACAAATATAACTGAGATTCATAGTTTTCTTGGTTTTGAAGGTTATTATCAGAGGTTTTTTATAAGTTTTCATGGTTATCTAGTCCATTGACTAAGTTAACTCGAAAAGGTGTTAAGTTCATTTCGACAAGAGAATGTGATGATTGTTTATAGAAATTGAAAAGAAGATTATTGAATGCTCGAGCTTTTGAACTGCCTTCCGGAAATGGTTAGTTTGTTATTTATAGTGATTCTTCGTTGAAAGGATATGGTTGTGTCCTCATGTATAATTATTAGGTATATTCATAGGCTTCACGTCAGTTGAAACGTCATTAATTAAATTACCCTACACATGATATGGAATTTACTTATGTTGTTTTTGCTTTGAAAATTTAGACGCTTCATTTTTATGGAGTAAAATGTGAAATATAAAATGATCACAAATGTTTGAATTATATATTTACATAGAATGTATTGAACATGAGACAGAAGAGATGGTTGGAATTAATCAATGATTATTACTGCACCAGTATTTTCCATCCAGGAAACGAAAATAATGTGGTTGATGCTTTGAGTTGAAAAAGTAATGCTTCATTAACCATGATACGTTTGGAACGAGATCCTATGTTTTTTTATATTATGAACATTAGAATAGAGGTTATTGGTGCAAGAAATGCTTCTGTTTTGTTTCAGGAGTTAGTGAAATCATCTCTATCAAACAGAATAAAGTATGCAATGAAAGAAGACAGTGAGTTACAGAAAAATCTAGAGTGGGTTCAGAATGGCAAGATGCCTAATTTTAACATTGATAATGATTGTGTTTTGAGGTTTTGGAAAAGATTATGTGTGCCTTGTGATTCACAGTTGAATAATTAGTTGTTATGTGATTCTCATAGTTCCTCATTTTCAGTTCATCCTAGCCATACTACGACATACAAAGATCTTCTAGAGTATTACTGATGACATGGAATGAAAAAATATTTCTGATTTTAATGTGAATTGTTTGACTTGTCAGTAGGTTAAAGCAGAGTGGTAGTTAAATAATGATATGCTTCAGTATTTACTGGTTCCAGAGTTAAAATGGGAAAATATATCCATGAAATTTGTTGTGGGATTACCAAAGACATCTAGAGGTAATAATGCAATCAGGGTTATTGTTGATTGGTTGACTAAATCTGCTCATTTCCTTCGTATTATAGATAATTTGTCTGTAGATCAACTTTTTCGGTTGTATGTTGAAGAGATTTGTCAGGTTCCATGGAGTTCCCCTCTGCATTGTATCTGATCGTGATACCAGGTTTACTTCTTACTTTTGGGAAGGCCTTCAGAATTCATTGGGAACAAAATTAAATTTTATTACTGATTTTCATCCGAAATCAGATGGGTTGCCAGAACGAACAATTTAGACCTTGGAGGATATGCTACTTTCTTGTTCACTAGATTACCAGGAAATTTGGGACCAACATCTTTCTTTGATTTAATTTTCTTATAATAACAGTTTTCATTCTAGTATATAGATGGATCAAATTGAGGAATTATATGGAAAGTATTGTCGAAATTCATCATTTTGGGATGAAGTAGGTGAAAGGAAGCTGATGGGACCAGAATTGGTAGAAGAGATGGCAGAAAAGGTTCAGCTAATTCAGAAGAACATGAAAATAGCTCAGAGCAGGAAGAAAAGTTATGCAGATAACTGGAGGAAGGATCTGTCTTTTGATGTTGTTGATCATGTCTTTCTCAATGTTTTTTCATGAAAAAGGGTGATGAGTTTTTGTATGAAGTGAAAGTTGAGTCCGTGGTTCATTGGAAATTATAAAATCCTAGACAAAGATCGATCAGTTGCATACAAAAAGGCTTTACCTCCATGTTTATACCAGGTACATAATGTTTTTCATGTTTCAATGTTGAGAAAGTATATACCAGATCCATCCCATGTTTTAAGCCCAGAGGTAGTTCAGTTGGATGTGAATATCTCTTATGAGGAACAACCAATCCAGATTATTGACCACAGATAGGAAGTGTGGCAGAATAAGGTAATTAATCAGAAAAAGGATTTATGAAAAACTCAAACAGTTGAAGAGGCAAAATGGGAATCTGAAAATGATATGAAAGGAAAATACCCACATTTATTTGATAAGTGAAAACAATTGTGAGGAAACAATTACCAAAAGTGGGAAGGATGTAACATCCCAAATAAATAAAGAATAATTCATTTTTTATATTTATTAATATTTTGGAATTAAATATTAATTTTACTTTAAAGGGGGTTCTATGTCCTATGGCTTACCTGATACACAACAAAAGGTTTCTTAGAAATCTTGCATTTCACACTAATAATATAATATTATTATTATAAATGTAGTTAACACCTAGCTGTTGTAGTGAACGGAATGAATAGAACTAACTACAATATTATTATACATGTTTGTTAAATTTTTTAACATTTATCAAATAAATGTTAGGGGCTTAAAATATGAATGAATCTAATTTTATGCATTAGTGCTCTAATATGCACTGAAAGGTAGATTTACATCATTTTGATGAAGAACCCACATTAAATACAGTTTTGATCAACTCTATATGTTCTATTTGACAAAATAAAATTCTTATTTAGATTGGGGACATCAAAATTTACTTTGGGTAAATTGTTTGGTATTTTTCTGATGAAGTTCGTTTTTTATGAATAGTGAAAAATATAGTTTTAGAATTCAAAAGTTCCTTTCAATAAACATTATTTATATGGTTATATTACCTTTATAATTATTTTTAAAGTTTATTTAGATTATATTTTTACCAATTAATCTAATTTTGGTCATTGGAATTAATTTCACTTTGAAATTGTACATAAACAATTGTCTATCTTTTGATAGTTATTGTTTCATAAAAACACGATATTTGTTTCAAATAGGAATTAATTTTAACTTAATTAATACAATTTCTATGTTTTGAATTTGTTATAATAGACATCATTTTAGAATTCATAATATCAAATAAATCTTTGGCTCAATTTTTGGTAGTTTTATGAAAAACATCAATTTTTGATGAATAGTGAAACCACTTAGTAGTAGTTAAAAAAAGAAATTTTTCATTTAAATGAAATTTTACCACTTATGTGAATTGAATTTTGAAAATACATCATACATGGTTGTTATTAGTAAATAAAATTTCGTTCAATAAGATGAAAATAATATTTGGTGAATAGTAACCTTTGACTTTTATTTACCACGATTAAAGGTAAATATGGTAATTTAAGGTAAAATGAATATTATAATAATACAAAATTACCATAACACTTATCCTAACCTTATTTTATGGGACATTGACGACCATGAGCATCTTTGAGTCAATTTTGGGACCACATTGAGCCACTTATGAGTGATAATGACACTTTAGAGTAATTAACTTAAAGTAATGACAAAAATGTCATAAACAAATATCTTTTATTAAATTAAAATTTTCATACGGTTATATAAGTTATATTTTCGACTATAAATATTAATTCAAAAGATAAAATATTTCCTACATCATGGTATTTTTTTATAATTTTTAGACATCAGATAAATTAAATTACTTATGACACAATAATAGTGCAGCATTTACCTCATTAATAAGTTATTTAAATAAGAAAGATTAAAAATATTAAAATAACATCCAACACCAGCCCAATTATTATTGAATGATTTTATTTTGACCATGAGTCATCTTATATTCGATTTAATTAGTTTTGGACGTTTATAAACTGAATATAATTATATAATAAAATAATATTTTCACACTTTCCTAAAGATCCCCTCATCCCCCTTATAAAAAGCCCGCACATATTACTCATTCCTCACACCTATAAAACATTTTTTCTCATCTAAACTCTACCCAATTAATCTCCCTACATCCCTATACTACTTTTATATGCCTTACTTTAGGCATAAATCATGTCAAGTAAACCTTTTGTTCATACCAAAGGGAGTTATCCAAATTAAAGGTAATGGTTTCTCTAAACATCTTTTCTTTAATTTTAATTTTCCAACCCATAAAATCTTTTTATTCAATTATTTTACAAAATAAAAATTTAAAAAAATATACTTGGATGTTTTTATGAGAATTATTTGAACTTCACTTACACACACCTCCATCTAATGGGTGTACAAGATACTGTTTCAGTGGATGGAAAACTAATGCCTCACGAAATGATGATTGTTCGATTATCTCCTACCGCCTCTCATGGTGGAAATTATGATGACACTTTATTTATATATCATATATTTTATGTCTATTTTTTCTTTATGCTTATTTTTTCCCTTTTATATAATTCCTTTAAAGTTTCCATTATGGGTAAACGCTATAATTTCATTTGAGGAAGTGTGGACTAACGCCCCTTCAAAGTTATAGGACTCATTAATTCCATATGTGGGATTTATAAAGGATAGTGTTAATGATATTTTGTATGATATTATAATGGAATTATAATATAATTTTGCATCATTATGTTTTATTTCCCTTAAATTATGAAATAGAAATGAATGTAGCATTCATGTGTACGCACGACTTACCATTTCCAAGAATGGTGAATTTCATTCTTTATCTCCAAACTGTTTTGTATAGTTATAAATAAATTTATAAACTAGATATATATGATGTATATAATATCTAAATATGGAAGATCATTCTTGATATAATGGACGATTGACCACTTGGATAACTTGTAATTATAAGGTGATCATATTTTTCATAACTACCAAATATCGACAAAACGAATGTTATTAACATAAATGATTACATTATATTTATAACATGGTAATAATTTATATAAAAGGAATAATAAACATGAAAAATGTTCTCATTCAGGTAGAAATTAACTTTCTTTAATTATTCATGAGATTAAAGAATGATCGTGTCAAGTCGGACACAAGGTAAGAGGCTTCATCTCAATCTCCTTTCATTAAAGCATATTTTGTTTTAATACATGAATTTATTTTATACGCTGTATAAACACCATTGGAATTTAATTTCATTCAAAGGGAATTTTTTTCTATGAATAATTTTACTAAATTACAAAAAACAATGTTTCTTTTTTACAAAAGCAGTGACAATGACCTTTCTGCTACCGCGAGTATTATTTGATCATTGGCTTCCTTAACAAGTTAGAGTGTTTCTTAATGAAAATAAATACCATATACTTTTTATGTATATGGGTATTGAAAATGTTTTTTATAATGGACATGTTATTTCAAAATATTTAAATGATTTATTGTGATTTAAATGTGGAAAATTTATTTTTCTTTTATGTTTGTTTTATGTGTTATGAATATATTATGGTTCTTGGGCATTGTTTACGTATATGGGTGGTTCTGTGTTAAACCTAGGGAGGGTGATCCCAAGATAGTTTTACAATGCATTGGGTTACATGACGGAGGTAAATGTGAATGTTTCTCCCAAGAAATTTATGGAATTTATAGTGATGGGTATTATAAATGTAACTCCCTACGTAGCTATGATAGCTATAATGTAGGTATGATATGGATGCCATAAGTTACCTTTATGATTTATGATTTCTATGTGTGATTCATAAATATAATTATTTTATGAGATATGTAAAATAGTTTCTGTTATGTATGAAATGATGTACTAATTATTTATTTCTTATTTTATAACCCTTACTGAGCTTTTTATGCTCATACCATGTTTTAATATGTTTTCGCAGGACTTAAAGATGAATAGGGTTGAGGATGGGATCAAGGAAAATTCATGCTGTCTAAAACATGGAACTAAACATGAATCATTAATCCAAGCATTTTTATTTTATGAGAAAATTGAAACTGATTAGAAGTGATTAATTTGTAATCTTTTGAGATGCAATAGTTATGTCCTAATTCTCTAAAACCCTAAACCTGAAAATATCGCCAATGTGAATTATTAATTTAATTCAATATTATGTAATGTTTTATGGCCGAGTCCATATATATATATATATATATTCTTTTGAATATGGTTTTTACTGAGTTGGGGGTTGGATATTTTTTCGTTTTCATCATATTTTTTACATTTCATTTTCTATTGTTCATTTTTTGCAATGTCTCATACTTTGAAAAATAGGTTATAGTCTCCCCACTGGATTATTAAACCCTCATCTTTGGAATAAATCCTCTAGGATATCGGGAGGTGTGGTTGAGGTCATGTTGTGGCCTAACTCAGGGCCCTAGTTTAGTGTCCTCTAGGATGAGGTGGTTACACAACATTTCTATGACCCAAGATTAAATTATATATATTTTACATCATATTTGACGGATATTCATTGTATAATATAACTAAACACAACAGAATCGGTTATGTAAAGACCTGGAAATTTCAAAGAAATTTTTTTCTTAATTTCATTGGAATTTTATGAGTATGCGGTTCCTGACGGCACCTGATACCGAGGCCCGGTGTGCCTGGAATCAATATCTGAAGTTTGGCTCGGGTACGTTTAGTGAACGAATGAGTGGGTTTTTCTATCATTTTAACTGGTGCTCAGAATTGAAATCTGAGGGCACCGATGAACTCGTAGTGCCTGTAATTACTTAAGAAGGCCCTTCTTGGAGTTTCGTTTACTCAGGAGGAGTTGTTAAAAAAAGTTGAGGAATAAAAATATAATGGTTTTACAATTTTATTTTTTATTTCTTGCTAAGTTGATAAGTGTTGAGTCACAACACCCTTCCCCTCACTTATGTGGTTATATCCTAAGTAAGGGAGTTGGGTGTGGGACCCACTTTTAGTTAACTACCTTTGAGAGGATTAAGGTGGGGTGGGCCCCACACGAGCCCAACCCCTCACCTTCCCCAAACATTCATAACTTTTCCCCTCTTAAATTTGTAACTCTCAAAAAGAAAACCCCCTCTCTTGACTCTTGAAAACTAACACTAATTGATTAATTGAACCTACTCAATTAATTAATTCTTGGATTCATTTTGAATTTCAAATGAATTATTGGCTTGTGTGTTGATTAAATAAGACTAAGTGTTATTTCATGAGAGGTTAGTTCATTGTGCGAGATGATTTGGAGAGGAATGCTATAAATTCCGAAGAACGTTCTTCCTCCTTGAAGAACACGAAGAACACACCATCGCCGAAGAAGAACGTCGACCTCCGATGAAGGACAACGGTGAGAGACTCCTTCCTCTGAGATCGACGATGTGACTCCATGTACCGCGACGCCAATGACAATCATATTCCACAACGTCCGATCATCGTGATGATTGCCTCTTTCCGCGGCTCGAGGATGTGCGATGTCTTTGCAAGGTAAAGAATAAATTTGGGAATGATATCTTTTACCAAGGATGTTTCCTTTTAAAAAAACGAACGTGGATCAACTCAATAATAAGTTGATCCCCAAAATAATATGTTTGTGGGTTGGGAATACTTGATTGCGGGTAAAAATGTAGGGGTTATTTGTTTTTGCCCGTGGTTTTTCCTTTTTCGTTCATCATCTTCTTATTGGGCTGCCTGTTATGGTAATAACGGGAGGAGGATGGACCGCATGAACACGGCCGAAAATCCTCCCCCTTTGTTGGTTGTACTTGTTGCGGCACGAGCAAAGGAGGTGCGGTGCAGTAGTAACGCACATAAATGATGAAGAACGGGCGAAGAAGCGTGGCGCCGACGCGCCGCTCCATTGTTTCATACTGAAGGCTCTACAGTTTGATTAATTGACGGCGGATCGACGGACATTGACGAAACACGCCGAATAGGTGGTTTGATGATTCCACAGTAAAGAGTAAGATCTGAGGTGAACTCCAGCACAGACGGAATTGAAAACGAACCACCGGAGCAACTCTGGTGGCCCGTGGAATTCACCAGCGGCACCGGCGGCCAGAGGCGGCGGCCGGCACCGACCGGAGGCGGCGGTGCCCGGCGTACCGCCAGGAGGGACCGTCGTGGCAGATGCTATGTTGGCAGGCATCCGGTCCCACGGCCGTGTGGGACCGAGGAGGGGACGTGGCGCTGGGCCGCGTCCGCTGGCAAGGAACGGCCCCCATGCGGGGGGCTGTGGCGACAATCAAGGGGGCAGTCGCTCCCTTTGCGCAGCCGCTCGGCCAGCATCGAGCTGACCCCACTCGGCCAGCGCCGAGCCGCCCTGGGCGGGCCCGGCCGCACCGGGTCGGGCCGCCCATGTTGGGCCAGGCCGCGCCGTCCGGGCTGGGCTGCGCCCACCTAGCCGGGCCGACCCGGGGGGGGGGGGGTGGGCTGGGTCGAATCGGGCCCAAACCCCCCATTTTCAGACCACTTTCGGTATTTTGCCCGTATCATGGGATATGGACCTACGATCTTTGCACTATCAGTTGTGTAGAAATCCTTGGATCGAAACAGTCATTTCAGTTTATTGCGCTCAAGGTTTCTGAGAACTTTGGGTATGGACGGGTTGGTTCGAGCACAAAACTAATCCGGCCCTCGGAGCGGAAATGCTTATAACATGAGCTCCGGACGTCCGATTGACGTGCAGTCAACTTTGTTAGATTTCTCCTGATGAGAAAAAACTTTTGGAATTCTTTTCATGAGGTTTGGATGTAGTTGGAGTATGGTCGGATTGGATTGTACCCGAAATCCAACCGGGCCCCTAGAACGGAAAAGCTGATAACTTTCAGACCAGACGTCTGTTTGACGAACCGTCAGTGGCATTGATGATCACGTTGAGAAATGGTCCCTATGAGTTTAACCTATGAGAGTTTAGGGTACAATTGAGATACGGCCAGGATTGTTCACACACGAAACCAACCAAGACCCTGTGATGAAAAGTGTAATAACTCACAGACCGGGCGTCTGATTGACGCACTGTCTATTGCATTGAGACCCCTATGACGAGGCGGTCCTTTGAGATACTTCTTCGTGGGATTTTGTGATACTTTGAGTATCAAATAGTATCTCATGGAGCGGACCCTCTCGGTGATGAGATAGCAGAGTACAGAGACCTAGTAGCCGGCTGAGACTTGACGACTGCTGATCGATCGTCTCGGTGTGTTTCGAATAGCCCAGTGGGGAGCGCTTAGTTGTAGCGGCTGACCCATGGCGGAGGGGAACTTGGTTGTAGCGGAAGACCCATAGTACTCAACAGAAGGAGTAACTCTGTAGGCTGTGAGGGGAATTTCTTGGTTGTAGCGGCAGACCCATGGTGGGAAGCGCTTGGTTGTAGCAGCATGCCCACAGTACTTGAAGGGGGATCGCTTGGTTATAGCAGCAGACCCATGGTGGGAAGCGCTTGGTTGTAGCAGTGGTCCCATAGTACTCGACAGGTGGAGTACTATATTAGTGCAATGTTAGTGGGAAGTGCTTGGTTATAGCGGCAGGTCCACTGTACTCGATATAGGTGTAGTTCCCCAGCAGCTATGGTTTCTACATCACGATTAAATTCTGGTTTGAGTAGAGTCTATGACCTTTGTGTTTACCTCATGTTTGAGATGGGTCACTTGATAACTTAAGTATATGTATGTGCATATTCCTAGGTAGTGGTTATCCGTTGATTTCATAACCATTATGTTTCCTCATGATTGAGATGGGTTACTTGATAACTTAGGTATAAGTATGGGCTTATACCTATGTAAGGGTTATCTGTTGAGATCCTTCTTGTAGTTATCCTTATTGGTTTTAGTGAGACCTTGAGGGTATCTGGGTCCCTACTTAGTATCATATACTCACTACTACACAAGCTATGCCTGAACCTCGTTTTGTTAGTTGCAGACGATGGGCAGCGCTGACATAGGTTGAGTGTTTGAGGACTGGACGATACCCGGAGGTGGACCAGACGACGAGTCAGTATCCGGAGGTGGACTTCACGACAAGACGACACTCGGTGGAGGTTTACGGGTGAGAGCGTTGTGGAGGTTATCTGTACCTACCCTTCAGGTAGGATCAGTGGTGGACAATCCAAGAGCTAAGCTATTTGTACCTACCCTTCAGGTAGGATCCGAGGAGGATGACCCAGGATCTTCTTCTATTCTTCTAGCTATTTGTCTTTTCTATTTTACTTTCGTTCGGTTGTAGTTTTACTTTTATTTGGGTTTGTATTCTGGCCCACTTACTTTTCATCACTTTCTTTTTTACTTAGTGTATTACTTCCACTCTTACTTTGTGATGTTCTTTTTACTTTTATAAAGTCAATGCCTTCCCGGTTATCTATTTTCTCACCTATGGTGCTAGTCGCCAGCCCCTGGCCTATAGAAGGCGAGTTTGGGGTAGTCACGGCACGGGCCCTGAGGACGGGTCGTGACAAATTGGTATCATAGGAGTCGGTTCTACCGCAGAACTTATAACTCCGATATTTTCTTTCTGTGAAGCAATAGTATTAAGGGTACCAAGTGTGGTCTTTAGATCAGGGGGTCCAGTGTTGGTGCGGCAGCCGACGTATCCGCACACTAGGACCCTGAAATCTGATTTTCGACTTTGTGCATGAAAACACTGATTGAGTGTGTGTTTCAAAAAGTGTTTAAGTTATCTCAAACCAGGTCAGATCACCAGGTATAAATCATTGACCTTGTCGCATCTCTTCAGGATGTCTCCCCGTAGATAGTTAGTTAGAGTTTCCGAGAGAGTACCCGATGACGTCTCACCGAGAAATGAGGTTCCGGTGTAGGGATATCTTTCTATGTTGGCTCCTTTAGGTGGTGTACCAGTAGTACCACAACCTGTTAGGTATCAGATGACACCAGTCGTACTAGTGGACGGTGCAAGCTGGCAGAGTGCGATGCATGAGTTCCAGCAGTTGAGGCCTCCGAGGTTACAAGGCGAGGCAGATTCCCAGACAGTAGAGGACTGGATGGAGGCAATTGCTAGAGTTTTCTGCCTATCTTAGACACTAGTGGAGTGTATGGTAGACTTGGATACTAGTGTTTTCTAGTGAGTGACCATGATTATGGTCTGCATAGTGATGAGGCTTCGGTGCGTGGACCAATTCCTGAGATAGTGCCTTCGGGTAGTGTGTCAGCTATACATCACTACCTATTGGTCAGAAGTTACAACCGGAGTTACCGATAGGTGACACATGTAGGCTTACTACTTTACACGTGTTCCAACATCAGATACCCTCAAGTTCTGAGGTGAGCCTGTCCCACAGGCAGCTGAGGACTGGCTTGAAGAAGTGGCTGAGAGTTTTCTAGAGATTTTACAACTTTGGCAGGACGACATATCGGTAGCTGAGTATTCATCGAGGCGTACCGATCGTTCTTAGTACTTGATTACTATGATATGATTGGTGCTTTAGAACTCAGTCCTCAGAACGAGGTGTGTTTAAAGGATATTTGAGTAATCACTCTTTCCTCCATCCATTCCTACTTATATTAGGGTGCTAGAGAGAACCTTTGTGGAGGAATGTTCTTTGGCTGATCGGTTATGGCCTGTGAATGTTAGCAGTGGGAAGATGCGAACTGGCATCAGTATCAAAGACTTGGATGTGTAAAATGATTCAAGAAATGGAAGTGTCAAGGAAAGATGAATCTGAAATGCAGCAGACGTGGAAGCAGAACTAGGAGAGTAGCATGGGGTGGTGTACTTTTCGAATTGTTACAATCAACCTCCTTTGTAGTCCCCGCAAGGCTAAGGGAGCTGGAGGGCAGGGGAAGAGAGTAGCTGCATGTGGTCAATGAGCGTGACCTAGTGGCTCTAAGAATGATTCAAGGGACAGTCTGTGTCCACTACTAGCTACCGTAGTAACAGACGTAGATATGAATCATTCCTTCCTTTCACGAATCTTGTCCTAGACCTAGAGTTTCCGGTAAGCCGTAGACTTGACCCTCGTATCTGGAGATACCATGGGAGGAGACTCGATAATCACACATACGCCGACAATGTGATCTGACCCACAAGGTGAGAGTTTTTTTTGGAATTTTTTGGTGGCAGCATCGAGGCCTTACGATTTAGTCTGAGTATGGATTGGATCCACAATTCATACATGGATTAGCTGTATTAGGCAAAAAGGTTGTGCTTTATCTACAACTTTGGGATGATTTTTCTATGGTTGGAGAAAAGGAAACCCCAGGAAGCACAGGAAAAACTCATCCACATGAGGGTGCGGTCGATCACTCTTGAGTCGTTCAACCTCACCCACATGGGATCAGGAGTTTTGAGTTTCAGTTCTAATCAGGAAAGGGAGACCTCTAGAGTTCGAGGATGATGATCACGTCCTTATACGGGTCTCACCTCGACAAGGTTTACGGAGATGTGGCTGAGGCGGTAAGTTATCTATGAGGTTCAACGGATCATTCTGGGTTCTCAGCAGGTTAGGGGATGTAGTTTACCGCTTGATCATTCCACTTCAGTTTCATCGGGTGCATAATATCTTCCATGTACCTTAGCTAAGGAGATATGCGCATGACCCTTCACACATCATCGACCTAAGGGAGTTGGACGTCGATGATAGGGAGACATGCACAGAGGTTCCAGTGGAGACCGAGGATCGACAGGAGCGGGTCCTATGTGAACGGTTGATTCCTCAGGTGCACTTTCACTGGTAGCTCGAGAACCTATAGGAGAGCCCATGTGAGCGGAAGGCTCAGATGCGTGCTCAGTACCACTTTTGTATCCCTAGTTTGTGTTAATGCTTTACGGGGACGTAAAGCCCTGAGGTGGGAGTAATGTAATGACCTATAAATTTCAAGGAAATTTTTTTAATAATTTCATTTCAATTTTATGAGTATACGGTTCCTGACGGCACCTGATTCCAAGGCCCGGTGTGCCCTGAATCAATATCCAAAGTTTGGCTCAGGTACGTTTAGTGAACGAATGAGTGGGTTTTTCTATTTTTTTTAACCAGTGCTCGGAATTGATATCTGAGGGCACTGATGAACTCGTATTTCTAGTAATTGTTTATGAAGACCCTTCCTGAAGTTGCGTTTACTCGGGAGGAGCTGTTAAAAAAATGGTGAGGAATAAAAATATAATTGTTTTACAATTTTATTTTTTATTTCTTGCTAACTGGATAAGTGTTGAGTCACAACACCCTTCCCCTCTCTTATGTGGTTATATCCTAAGTAAGGGGTTGTGGTGGGACCCACCTGTAGTAAACTACCTTTGAGAGGATTAAGGTGGGGTGGGCCCATATGAGCCCAACCCCTCACCTTCCCCTAACATTCATAACTTTTCCCCTCTTAAATCTGTAACTCTCAAAAAGAAAACCCCCACTCTTAACTCATGCCAACTAACACTAATTGATTAATTGAACCTACTCAATTAATTTATTCTTGGATTCATTTTGAATTTAAAATGAATTATTGGCTTGTGTGTTGACTAAATAATACTATGTCTTATTTCATGAGAGGTTTGTTCGTTGTGCAAGAGGATTTGGGGAGAAAAGCTCTAAATTCCGAAGAACGTTCTTCCTCTTTCAAGAAAGAGAAGAACGCACCATTGAAAACGAAGAACGCTGACCTCCGATGAAGGATGATGGTCAGAGATGCCTTCCTCGAAGATCGACGATGAAACGCTGTGTACCACGACGCCAACGACCCTCATCTTCCGCGACGTCCGATCATCACGACGCTTGCCTCTTTCCGCGGGTCGACGACGTGCGACGTCATTGCAAAGTAGGGAATAAATTTGAGAATGATATCTTTTCCCATGGATGTTTCCTTTTAAAACAAGGATACAGATCATCTCAATAATAATTTGATCCGTGAAAGAATATGTTTCCGGGTTGGGAATACTTGATTGTGGGGAAAAATGCAGGGGTTATTTGTTTTTACCGGTGGTTTTTCCTTTGTCGTTCATCGTCTTTTTATTGGGATACATGTTATGGTAATAACGGGAGGAGGTTGGACCGCACGAACACGGACGACCCTCCTCCCCCATTGTTGGTTGTACTTGTTGTGGCATGAGCAAAGGCGGCGCGTTGCAACAGTACCACATGGAAACGATGAATAACGGGCGAAGAAGCATGGCGTCGTTGTGCCGCACCATTGCAGCATTTCAAAGGCTCCGTAGTTTGATTAATTTATGGCGGATTGATGGGCATTGATGGCGGATCGACGGGCATTGACAGAGCTGGCCACAGAGGCGGTTTGATGATTCCATAGTAAAGTGTGAGACCCGAGGTGAACGTCGGCATAGACGGAATCGAAAAAGGACCACTGGAGAAACTCCGGCGGCCCGCGGAATTCCCCGACGGTGTGGGTTGTTTGCATGGCGGAACTAGCCGCCGGAGGCGGAGGCCGACACCGGACAGCCACCCGGAGGGGGAGGCGCCCGGCGCGTCGCCAGGATAGACCGCTACGGCTGAAGCCACGGTGGCAGGCGTCTGGTCCCACAGCCGCGCGGGACCGAGGAGGGGACGTGGCGTTGGGCCGCGTCCGCTGGCAAGGAACGGCCCCCACGCGGGGGCCGCGGTGACAATCAATGTGGTAGTCACCCCCTTTGCCCAGCCGCTCGGCCGGTGCCGAGCCGACCCCGCTCAGCCAGCGCCGAGCCGCCCCGGGCCGGACCGGCCGCACCGGGTCAGGCCGCCCATGCCGGGCCGGGCAACGCCCTAATGGGTCGGACCCAGACCCGGTTCGGGTCGAACCGGTTCGGGCCGAGTCAGACCGGGCCCAGACCCCTCATTTTTAGACCACTTTGGGTCTTTTGCCCATATCATGGGATACAGACCTCTGATCGACACACTGTCAGTTGCATAGTGATCCTTAGATTGAGATGGTCATTTCAGTTTATTACACTCAAGGTTTCGTAGAACTTTGGTTATGGCCGGATTGGTTCGAGGATGAAACCAACCGGGCCCTCGGAGCGGAAACTCTTATAACTTGAGCTCCAGACATCTGATTGATGTGCCGTCGACTTTGTTGGATTTCTAATTATGATATGGAACTTTTGTCATACATCACCTGAGGTTTGGACACAGTTGTAGTATGGCTGGGTTGGATTGTACCCAAAATCCAACCGGGCCCGTGGAACGGAAAAGCTGATAACCTTCAGACCAGACTTCCGTTTGACGAACTGTCGGCAGCATTGGTGATCACATTGAGAAACGGTCCATATGAGTTTACCCTATGAGAGTTTGGCATACAGTTGAGATACGGCCGAGTTGGTTCACACACGAAACCAACCGAGCCCCTGGGACAAAAAGGCTAATAACTCAGAGACCGGGCGTCCGATTGACGCGTCATCTATTTCATTGAGACCCAAGTCACGAGGCGGTCCTTTGAGATTCATATTCGTGGGACTTTGTGATACTTGGAGTATCCACTAGTAGCTCGTGAATCGGACCCTCCTGGTGATGAGATATAAGAGTGCATAGACCTAGTAGCTGGCTGAGACTTGATGGCTGCTAATCGATCGTCTCGGTGTGTTTTGGATAGCCCAATGGGGAGCGCTTGGTTGTAGCGGCAGACCCACGATGGAGGAGTGCATGGTTGTAACGGTAGACCCATGGTACTCAACAGAAGGAGTACCTCTGTAGGATATGAGGTGGAGTGTTTGGTTGTAGCGGCAGACCCATGGTGGGAAGCGCTTGGTTGTAGTAGCAGGCCCACAGTACTTGAAGGGGGAGCGCTTGGTTGTAGTAGCAGACCCATGTTGGGAAGCGCTTGGTTGTAGAAACAGGCCCACAGTACTCGACAGGTTGATTACTACAGTTGTCTAATGTTAGTGGGAAGCGCTTGGTTGTAGCGGCAGGCCCATTGTACTTGATAGAGGGGGAGTTCCCCAGAAGTTATGGTATCGGCTTCATGATTAAATCTTGGTTTGATCTGAGCCTATGACCTTTCAGTTTACCTCATGTTTGAGATGGGTCACTTGATAACATAGGTATATGTATGGGAATATACCTAGGTAGTGTTTATCTGTTGATTCCATAACCTTTGTGTTTCCTCATGATTGAGATGGGTTACTTTCTAACTTAGGTATAATTATGGGCTTATACCTACGTAAGGGTTATCTGTTGAGATCCTTCTTGTGGTTATCCTTATTGGTTTTAGTGAGACCTTGAGGGTCTTGGGGTCCATACTAAGTATCATATACTCACCCCTGCACTGGCTATGCCCGCACCTCGTTGTGTTAGTTACAGACGACGGGCAGCGCTGACAGAGGCCAAGTGTTCGAGGACTGGATGGTACCCGGAGGTGGACCACACGAAGAGTCAGTATCCGGAGGTGGACTTCACGACGAGATGACACTCGGTGGAGGTTGTTGGGCAAGAGCATTGTGGAGGATATTTGTACCTACCCTTCAGGTAGGATCCGTGGTGGATGATCCAGGAGTTGCAGTATCTGTACCTACCCTTTAGGTAGGATCCGAGGAGGACGACCCAAGAGGTGCTTCTATTCATCCAGTTGTTTGTCTTTTTTGTTGTACTTTCGTTCGGTTGTAGCTGTAATTTTCTTTGGGTTTGTATTCTAGCCCACTTACTTTTCATAAATTTCTTGTGTACTTAGTGTATTACTTCTGCTTCTACTCTATGTTGTTTGGTTTACTTTTATAAAGGCAATTCCTTCCCAGTAATCGGGTTTTTCACCTTTGGTGCTAGTCACAAGAATCTGGCCTATGGAAGACGGGCTTGGGGTAGTCACAGCACGGGCCCCGAGGACGGGTCGTGACAGTTTAGTACTAGTACTTATGGAATCATGGACACATAAACAACATCTAAAAAAGTGATCTTTGTTATATATATGTGTGTGTTTTTTGTTTTTTTGTTCTTCATAACTATGACATGTTTTATAAATATCACACAGAGTACCATTCATTATAGACTAAAGAAAGGAAACATAAGGAAGATTGGGCTCATATGCTCTATAAGGGTAAACAATTGAGATATCAATATAACATGATGACAATTGTTCTCGAACATGAGAATAATACTTCAAAACCATACCCCTCATATCATATATCATACAAAAGATTCGTGGTATAAATGTTTCCAGGTTATAAGACATGATTAAAAATGGAATCAATGGACATGAATCCTGAGATCGTAAAATTTGAATAATTTTTTTTTTATTTTTTATATAACTATATTTTTTTCATAATAGTTCAAGGCCCATTCAAAAATCTTTCATATTAGAATGGGCTCCTACCCCAAAGAATCTTATTAGTAAAGGTTCACTCCCAGTGTTATCCGAATAGATAGAGACCCTTACTAAAAGAGTTTCCCTCCTTATTCCAATCCCAGTTATGTCATGGGATATCAATCATTACTCAATAAATAATAAAATCAAATGAAACATCAAATATCATAAATAATAACTACATTCATGATATAAGAAATCCATTACATTAAGTCACAAATTATTTTGTACTTATTAGAAAAAAATTTATAATAAATATAATTTTTTTACATATCTATTAAAAAAATAATTATATATATATTAAAATATATTATTTACTTATGATCTAATATTACCCATTTTTTAACAATTCAATGTTTCAATCATGTTTCCGATAATAACCGGATTGTTTTTTAGGTATGTTTTTTTATTTTTAGTCATAATACATTGATCATGGTTATATGATATCAATATTATTAACATGATATTAGTATAATATATATTAATTATATATTTATTAATATAAGTCATTAAAATTAATAGATAAAAAATTAAATATACCATTCATGGAAATGGTGGGACATACGTTTCCTTTTTTTGGTGGATTGATTGAAATAATTGTATACAATATATTTCCAAAAACTAATCATTGTTATGTATCATATAAATAATGTTTTTATTTAAATTTATCCTTATTTTATTCCATGTAAACTGTATGTGTATAATGAGTAACATCGCTCTGCGAGCCTATAGTTATCTACAAACACAAGAGACAATATCGTTTTTAATGGGTTTATTGGTAAGAAGGTTGATGTTGTATTATAAATATCGATTTAAATTAATAACATAAATATAATATATTTACATAAAATAAATAATTATATCTAGTTGTGAGATATGTCGATCAAAAATGTATGGCATTGTTTTACAAGGATATAGTCTACTATACACAAAAATAATGATATATTTTCCATTTTATAGAAGACGAGACAGATTTAAATAATTCCATTAACATAGAAAAATATCAGTTTATGGTAGATAATTTTATTCATTTTTTTAAATTTAAAATAGAGGTACAATATGAAATAATATTAACATTGATTCATAGGAATTTTAACTCTTCTTCAGAGAGGCTCATTAGGTTACACATAAAGCCTTCATAGTAGGTCTTCTTAACCAAAGTAGGGCCTCTAAGAATCATTTATGGAATTATAGAATGTATAAGGGTAAGTAATTTATGAAAAAATGGTTTTGGATGTGTGAATATGAGATGAGATGGGTCACCTTTTATATGTGAGGCGATAGAAACACTTGTAATTGTGTTAAAAAAAAGATGTACCCACTTTTTAAAAAACATAAAAATGCTCCATCATAGAAAATTAGTAAAAATTATAGGTGATAAGATATAATTATTTATATAAAAAAAATTTGGAAATGATTTTTGGTCATTTAACACCTTTTCTTTTTGTATAACCTCTGCTAAACACATTTTCACCTTAACCACAACAATTATCTTTTAATATGATTAGTATTAATAATAGTGAGAAATAATATAAAATTATTATAGAATATCAATTATTTAGATTTAAAATGATTTATCAATTTTTCCAAATTCCATTCCCTTATGTGAAAATTTTTAATTTAATAAGATCCATGGATTTGAAGAAAATGGGATTTATTAAAGAGAAATACATCAAATCTTAAATTTTTTTATAAAATTTAAATATGAAAAATATTAAAATGATATAAATTGGATTTATTGATATATATTTTGACCAATGTTACATTCAAAACCATTATAAAACAATTTTTAATAACATAAAATATTTTTATTGAATAAAAAATATTCATACAAACTAGTCATTTTAACAAAACATCAAAATTATTATCCTCCAATAAAATATTAAAAAACATAAAATTAGATAGTTTTTAGATGATGATTGAAAAAATCAATTTTTATCTAAATATTCACATATTTTCAACAATAAAATTAATTTTTTATTTAAAAAATGCGATAAAACTACTTTTAAGAATAGATATAAATTTTCAACAATAAAATCAATTTTTATCTAAATATTCACATATTTTCAACAATTATTCTATAGAAGTTATTTTTATAACTTTCAAGGAAATTTTCTTTTTGCTGATGAAAATATTATTTTTAGAAAATGATTTTATTTATTTTCAATTCATTTTTATTTTCTTTTATAATTAATATTTCTACAAATAATTCATGTTATATACATGCCTAAACCATTTATTTTCATAAATTATTTAATAGAATTTCTACCCACTGTTCCAATGCCTAAATGATTCCTATCATATAAAATTATAATATTTTAATAGTATATCATATTTTGTTAAAACATGTTATTACTTATAATTAATGATAAACTCATTTTTGTGTATAGAATAATCAAAACTCGGCCTTCGGTGCAACACTAATTATCCAGAAAATAATTGGAAGAAAATATTTCATAAAATCTCCTGATATTACAAAATTTCTCCACCATTTGGGTTTGTTGAAAATACAAGCATAAGACCTTGTCCTCATAGATTATTGGTTCACCAAACTCACCGCACAATATTATAATTAGAATTAAATAGTAACATATTATCTATATTTTTTAGTTAATTATTACACGCCTTTGAGACACTACATACCATAAATAAAACAACCACAATGTTTTTTTGGACATTTACAATGATACCTCTATCACATTTAATCCCCATATTTTAATATTTTTAATAATCATCTACATTTTATTGTTAGGTAATGTTGAAATTAATGAATATTGTATAATGAATTATTATTCTTTCTATGTACAATGAAATCATCTCATAACCCACTAAAAACCAGAAGGTGACTTCTGTAGAGGTGTATTTCATTTCAAACCTTATAAAAATTTCAACTATATGTTGATTATTTACAGACAAAAGTCCTCTTGAATTTTTTAATTTTTGGATCTATCAACTTATAATTTTATTGATTTATTATCAATCAATATCTGAAACATTTATTTCAAACATAGCTGGAAATTCATTAATGATTTAAATGAATGAATCCAAAACAATGAATTTGTGTCATTAATGAGTCCTCAAATCAAACTAATTCATAAGTTAACATGTAATAATATTTTAAGTCAACAATCTGAAATATTTCTATGTTACTCACATGCTTCAAATATTCATGTAGATTTACAATTTATAATACTATCAAAATAATATAATGAATTTAATAATTCTATTAAAATACCACAAATAAAAAATCAGTAAAACAAAATTGTGTGAGACATATAATATGTAGAAAAAATTAATAAAAAACTTCATTAAAAAATGTTACATCATTAGATATCCAATATCTTCAATCTTGAAAATGATTATTCAATCTCCAATAAAGATAAAAATGATTTTAGTTCTCATAACCAACTCCCCATGAATATCTTCATCTTATGACCCACAATTTTTATATAATCATTTTAATGTAGGACCTATTATCAATTATTATACCTAATTTCTTGTTTCATGACAGTATCCCAAAATAATCCATCTAATACAACAATTTTAAACAAAATGAATAAATGTTTAATAAATTAATATTTTTTTATATATCATTTACTTATATTCTCCTTCTTTCATTGGTTAGATACAGGTTACTAAATTTCATGATGTCCCATATAGATATTCAATGGTGTATTTACACAATGGGAACAGCTATATACACAATTAACTCGACTTAAATTTTATATCAGTATCCATATCATTTTCTATTCTTTTAGTTCATATATTTATTATTTATGAAAAATCAAAATATTACATCATATCTATATGAATTTAATTCTTATAACTCATGGGCCATATCTCCCCCTTATACATATAATAATTAAAAATGATTTTTAAATTTGTAGAACATTGCATAATGGGTACCTTGATGAAACAACCTAATATTTAGCACATTCTTATGAGCCATTTTATTTGTTATTTTGGAAACACAGTTTGTATAGAGATCATTCTTGAGTTTCTTTATATCGTTATTTATCTTTATTTTCTTTTAGAACGTCATTGAATATATAATAATTTCACATTAAATTGATTTTTTTCATTTTTCACAACCCTAGTTCCTATTTCAATATGATTTATCTGCCTTAGGTTAGATCTTCCACATAATTTCACCTATTCCAGTTGGTGTAATATGTGAAAACATCTAGTCGTATAACATTTTCTTTATCTTCAATGTTCATTAGAATACTTTTTTACATATTTTTTATTGGTGAATTTCCATGGATTTTTTTACCTTTTTTGAAGCTATAATAACGTCCACATTGTGCTTCCCAAATATATTAATTTATCTTTGTAAAGTGTTCTTTCAACAAACCATCATGTGATATTTTTCCAATATCCATTGGGATATTTGTTTTTTAATTAAAAAATGAATAAAATTACCACCTCAATATATTTTCATCCACTATAAATCATTTATTTGTATGTCATAATAATATAATCATTTCTTATAACTTATTTCTTTCTCATTCTAAACCATCTTATTTTAAAATTCCAATGGTTAGTATTAATTAATAATAGTCTATATAAATAATACCTAATGAAATCACATTTCTTTTGAGATGATCATGTTGTAGTTATTTATCTTCCATTAATCCCTTCGGATTCATGACACAAATTCATAGTGGTTCACAATATTCTGTATAAGTGCCAAATATTTTTTAAATTATCTTAATATCAATATCTATCATATTATTCATGATCCATCCTTTCAATCACAATTCCAAAATTGAACATAAATTTATTCCACTTATTAGGCCTTCAATAGTGTTAATTCATAAATTTTTCTTCTATTTTACACAGCTAATATTATCTTCAATAATCTTGATCATCTCATATTTATTCTCAACATAACTAATCATCTCCTTCAATCATTATCCGAATTTATTTAAATATATCCTCCTCTCTTAATGTTTTATTTTATAATATATGATGTTATCATTAAATTAAAACTCATGAGACATTTTCATCCTAAATATTATGAAATATATTTTAAGTAAGTCACAGTAATCATTAATTTCCTACATATTTTTTTGAACATATGGGTACACCTCCACACCCTTCTATATTTTTTTCTCCATGGTGAAAAATTTTATGAATTCAAGGTATAAATTATAAATTATTTCCTTTTGATCCAAATTATCATATGTGCATAATATTTTATCAAGACTGCTTCATAAACCTAATTTTGAATTATGACTAAATTTTATTTCCATATAATCATCTAAATCCATAATTTTGGCCATATATGGGTTGAAATATGATTTTTTTGATTTACCAACACATTTTATTACTTTTTTCGTATTATATATATCTAATGAATTATATAAACTCAATTCATCATAATAAATTGCCTTCCAAGGAGTCCACTTATTGTTTTTATTTCTCTTATTTTGTTTCTTACAAGTCATTATTCAAAATACATTTTTACTAGTACCTAATAATGAAATTTTTCTAAATCTCCACATAATGTTGAAACAAACTCTTAGTTTACCACATATTATTTCCAATAAATAGAATGTTTGCCATCAATATTTCAAAGGAAGCTGCACAATGAGTGAGTATCTTATTATCATTAATAGAAATTAATATTTCTGTGATCTTCTAAGTCTTTGTATCTCTATTTATATTACTTTGTAAATTCAAATAAAATTCAATAGAATTATTCTTAATGAACTTTTTCGCTAGGCCTTCAACAACAAAATTGTTATTTTGATCTACCAAAATTTTATCTAATAAAAACCTAGATATGATTATAAAATCTATTTTTGAAACATATACTAACTGATTTAGTGAATGAAATTTATGTGAAAACCTTTAATCTTGGATAAATGTTTTTAATGATGTTTTTAGGATGCAGCCTACAAGATTAGGTGAATTAGGGTGTTGGTTTATTATAAGTTTATTTTCAATTTGCCTCTTTTTCATACATATATAATTCTATATTTTGAGAAACACATTGAATATAATTATCAAATAAATCATTCTCCCCATATAATATAATGAATGTTGAAAAAAATTCAATATGAATATAAAAATTTAATATTGTTCACTACTGAGGTAAAATATAGGGAACAAACATATGGTGAAGTGCCAGTGCACTACAAATCTACTATAACTCATTATTTATATAGATACAATGTTTTATAATGGAAAACATCCAAAGAAATGGAAATATACCATCCTTTATAATTTTTATCATCATTAATACACTTAACTATTAGTTTATAGGTTTCTAGTTGTTTCTCAATTGATTATTTATATCAAGGAATCCCTGAGATCAACATTATTCTCTATTGTACATTGTATATTTATCCCTAGTAAGACATAGAACAATGTACCTCATAATATAGACTACTCTAATTTAATCTAAATAATAATAACAATTTATGAGGTGTTAAATATTAGATATTCTTATTTGTATTCCAAATGATGGAAATGAAGAATAATTTTTGTGTTATATAGATCCCTGTATTAGAAATTACCATCCATATTAATATAATTAAAAAATTTCTTTATTTTGTTTCATTCCATCAACAATTAATATATAATTGTGTCACTAATCATCATTAAATATTGATCCATTAGTCTAAAATTAATCTAGATATAATAATGAATTCATATAGGATATCTTTTTCTACCTAAGTAAAATTTAGATATGCAATATTCTATCTTCATCCTTATTCATTCCAGAACTCCTACAAGTTGTTTTATAACAATGCACCAACAAACTCATTTGATGTAAGAAACTGTTTTAAATATCATTTCTACATTATGTTGAGATCGTTCTAGGAGTGCCACCAAAATTTATTCTAGATATGAGGATTCATTTAATATAAATAAAAATAGATAATCCCTAGCCATTAGTGAACATTTAATATTATAATTATTTTGTGATGGGTTTTCTTGAAATTTACTGACCATGGTGTGGCCAACTTATTAGTAGAACATCCACCCCAATTTAATTACATTTGAATCATATTATTATTCATTTTATAGTGGTATTATTCAATACTGATATCCATAATATCATGAGATTAATATTCCATTTAAATTTCCAAATAATCATAACTCAATTCATTGAATCATTTAACTTAGATAAAATGTATGAAAATTGCCAACTAAACTAACCTGTAATGTCCAGAAATAATATAAAACTAAAAAACAATGAATCTTACACATACATACCTATCATAGTGTAGAACATACTCTTTTTCTTGGCAATTATATTTCTTTTTAGGAGTCAAGAAGCTAATATACTTTATGATGTGGAGGTCCCTAAATCACAAATTCCTCTGAAAATAATCTAGACTTCCTTGACATCATAATCAATATCTTTTGATCTGCTCATCCAAAATCATACTGTATGATTAAAACTATTGTATGATAACATGTTCTCCATGGGGTATGCATATTTAAAACTACATGTTGATTAAAACCCACCATTCCCTTGTTTCATTGTGTCCTCTAGTTATAAAGTGTGTTACACTAAAAAAATCGGTAAAAGTATATAATAATATGGATAATTTGTTTTAACAGTACAAAATGCAATGGAGTGTTATATTATTTGTACTTCTACTCTAAAAAAGTCTTATTATTTTTATATGTTTTAATGTTTCTTAATAAGAGCTATATAAATTAAATATTTCTTCACATTCTAACTTGACCTTATATTAATGATTATTCTTTTCATAAATACTCATTCACTCTTCCTTTTTTTAATACATTAAAAAATCAATGATTATATATATATATACATTATGGTTTTTTAGGTTCTTCCTTCACAAGTTCAACACTCACATGTAATATTACTCAACTAAACAATAATGACCAATCTCAAATAAATCATGTCATGGACGAATTCTTATTATATGGAACACAATCACATTAGATATTTTTATTATATAACCCCTTCTTATATATTCTAAAAATACAATACACAACTAATTAAATAGATACATTAAATAAAAATTACTCCAATCATGTTACTAAAATATGTAAATTATTGTAAATAACATTAATATTAGTATAAGGAATGTAGAAAATAGTCTCTATGAAAATAATAAAACGAACTCAATAATTATGATAATTTATATTAAAATTACTATTTATCATTGATAATAAAGTAAAATATTATAAATACTTTGCTACATAGATAAAGGAATATTATGATGTTTTAATTATTGGTGGGATTATATTTGTCAATGTTTATATTTGTTTTAAATAACATATAAAAATTTTAATTTTATAATAAAAATTATTCTCTTGAGTTTCTAAATAAATTTAAAATTAATAAATCAAGGTATGTATTAACTCCCATTTTATTCATAATTTTACATGGGTAATTATAGAAAGTTGTACATAAATAGATTGTTTTCAATTTTACAGGTGTTTTCCATTATTTTATGACATCAATACCAGAACAAAATTAAATTTTCACATTATATACCTCATTCTAATGAAATACAAATAATTCATGTCATATAGAAATGATTTAGATCCATTGATATGTGAAAAGAGATATTAAGTATGCCTTCATGTATGAAAAATATTAATCTATCTAGATATATGGTTTTCTATATGATTATTATGAATGTGATGTTAGAGATTGAACAACAATCTATAGAGTAGTATTAAATTTTTCAGGAAGATATATATTTCTTCTAATTCCATGAATAAAACATATAAAACTCTAAGAATAATATAATAGTCATATATTCTTTCATCACAAGAGACAATTCATATGTGTTATATGAAATCATTTCTTGAAAACATGTAAGATAAAATCACGTATCAATTTATTATTAAGCATGAAATGTAATGATCAAAACATTTTTTTTGAATCTTGTGAAACAATAAAGCTTTAAATAAATTAATATAAAAACCATATCATCATATAAAATGTCTAAAATAGTGACCTTATATTAGAGAATATTTTAATAATGGAACCAATACTATATATATTTACAAAACCAATGAAAATAAATGATTTATAATATTTGTGACTATTAATTGGAGTGAAATGGAACCCAAAATCCATATGAGTATTGGTTTCATATTTAAGCTTTTTTTACCTTGAATTTAAAGATTAATGTATATAATTTTTAGATTTATTCTGTTCGATGCGATAAAATTGAAATTTGAAAATGGTGAATACAATAGTGCAGAACATAATTTGTTGGAGTTTACCTGGATAGGGATACATTATTTCATTCATGATTTTGAATTAAATTCGTTTTTTAGAAGAAAAAGTAATGTTTATACTAAATATAACTTGATGATGTCGACATATGTAAATAAATTATAAATTATAGAGTCTCTTAGAATGATTGATATTTCATATTTTATGAGACTTAATCAATGATGTATTATTCTTTACTCTAAGGGATTGATTTATATTAAAATCATTAATATACCTTGTACAAATATGTATAACACATATATTGGGAGTGTTTAATAACTTGTTTATTGAGTTTTTGATTTAGGAGATATCAACATTATATTGAGTTCTATTTATTATAATCATTATGATGGAATTTCTTATCTTTGATTATAGTTTCATGTGAGGAAAAATAATGAACAATTTTTATAAAATATAAAACCATTCCATAATAAATTTTGGTTACATTAAACTACATTTGTGGAGGAAATTCGTATATGATGAAGATAAAATTAATATTGAGTTTACATTCATTCAATCACTGGAGAAGATTTTTTTATAAAACTATCTTGTGAATCCATATCTATTTCATAAGGATTTTGGTAAAATATTTCATGTTAAACATCAAAGGATGTAGAAATAAATAGAGATTATAGTTTCATTGTCATGAACAAAATACGTTTTCATTTTAACACATTCATATTAATGACATGATTCAAGTAATTTTTAAAATTTAGAGAAATATTATGTGGGGAAATAAAAAACCATTTATTTATATAATTTACATAGTTAGCTCAGGTAATACATTGTTTCCTATAAAAATGCATCATAGTTGATTTGAGTCTTTTTTTGGTGAATCATTCATATTTTGGAAGCATATCTGTATCACTGTAATATTCCAATTTAGGAAATCTTTAATCATATCATAATGAAAGGAATTATTTATAAGGAATATTAAATAAAAAATTTAAATTTAACTCTGTGTTATAACACTGTATTTCTTATGCATTATGTTATAATGAATATCGGAATATTGCAAGAGTTTGGAGGAATAAATTGATTACATCATAGTAATATTAATATCTCCTTAATTTATCATTTATCAATATACATTATTCAAATATATTGTTGAATATATTATTGTATTTGAACTGATATTTTGTATATTGTTTTCATTTCCATGTTTGACCAAAGCATTACTATGTAATCATATTTATTACACCGAGATTTATTAATGAAATCAATTAATTGTTGATTCTAATTAGGAAAGATATATATAGCTAAAAGAAATTTTTAAAGAGATATCATTGATTTAAATGTAAATATGTGAGAGTATAAAGGATTGAAGATATCTTTGTTGGATTTATGAAAATGATGGAGTGATAATTATTTCATTTATTCTTGTTTCCACTAAATGTGGATCTCTCTTCATATATATAAATTCGGAGAATTATTGCATATAAGTTAATAATAAACTCCCATCTCATTCATGTTTTTTAGACGATAATAAAAATTATGTTTGGAATTTGATAATACCCAAATATCACTATGGAATAACCACTTATAAATATATAGTGAATCTTTTAAAATTTAATTTTGTTTATGTTATTTTTCATTCTCATTTTAATGTATCCCATTTTTTAATTGATCATTTGATCCTAAATACTAAACAATATGGAATCAAAATATTAATGGGATATTTTTTTGGGTTTAATGATACACTGCAAAGTCATAATGTTTTTCAAACTTATTTTGGTCATATATAATAGTTAATTCATCTATCAATATAATATAGTTTCTCTAAACTAATTCTAATTACAAAAATTGTATATATAATATGATAATTAACCTACATCTATTATATCCCATGAGAATACCTCTTCTTACAGTGAAACCGTAATGGTCTATAATGAGATATTGTAGGCATATTCAAGCCTCCCCCTAATAAGGAAGCGTTATAAAATGACACTAATAGGAAAATCACATATCATGGGATTTATTTAATCAACCAAAATAACCAACACTAAGGAAAATAATATAAAAATCAAAGAAGTAAATTTTTATATTTTAATAATAATATTCCATTAAAAATATTATTTATTATATTAATATTAAATTTAATGATATATTAGATCCATCCCTAAGAACTCATTAAGAAAAAATATAAATGAAATAAATCTCCTAGTGTAAAAATAATATGAAATATAAATCAAAATGTTATGTGATCTCTCTCTAAAATTACATATCACTGTCACCATCACAATCACTTACATAGTACACAAGTTGATTAAGAATACATTTGTGGTCATTACTATATTTTCATATAAGTTTATATTTGAGGGTGTGTACGAATACTTATTATTGTATACCCTAGTACTAGACTATTCATAATTCAAGGTTTAATGTGAATTTAATGTATCATAATATAGACAGAAATCCTAATTTTCCTAACAATCATAAAAATATAAAAGGATAAATATACCTAGAATAAATAAATATAACACCATAACAAAGACACTCAACAAAATAAAAATATTTTGGATTCAAAATGTGTAACCAATATTAATTAAGACCACTAAGCAGTAAAATTAGTTCTCCAAATATGATTTAAATAAATTCATCAATTTTATTTATCATTAAAAAGAGTTCCCCATCATCACAAATAAAATAAAAATAATATTTTTTTATGTCCTAAATATTTCATGTTCTAGTAAATAAAATCAATATGAGTTCAATATTGATTTTTTACAAGGTTAAAAAATTAATTAAAATGATAATATAATAGTTTATAGAAAATACTATTTTATTCCAAATATTTTGTTCTAAATTTTTATCATAATAAATAAAAATTTAAAAAAAAAATTATTTCATTTAAGTACATTTATAAATTGTATTAGAAATAATTCTGGAGATTCTAATATATAATATTATGAATCTATAGTTTTAAGGTAATGAATAATATCATTAAAAAGTAATACTATAAGTGATATCCCTTTTTACATTAATAAAATGATTAATCACTATTTATTCACAAGGAATATAAATTTCACTTTGTAGATTAGGTTAATGTTAAAACTCATTTTTCCCACAAAATCATTAAAAATTATATCTTTTATCATATAAAATCAAGTAAGAAATATTACATGAATTGAATTTTAATACATGTGATGATATAAAAGTTTGAATAAAAGACCCCAATATATCTCATAACCTTAAAATTATTTTCCCAGACAATCATTTTCTAATCCGTAACAATTAAATATCTTTTTATTTTCAATAATAATAACAAAAATATGAAATAATATATAAAAAAATTTCCTTCCAAGTTTTAATTCCATTAAAATTATAAATCATTAATGAAAAAAAGTTCATTGAAATATTTTTCATTACATTTTTTAGTTTTTAGATATATTCTTTTTGTTTATTAAAAATATTTTCCACCATAGAGTTTCCATATTTTTTAGGAAATGTTAACAAAATAAATATTATTCTTCATTAGAAAAATAGTGAAATAATGAAAATAATTTTTGTATCACCTAAATTTACAACTAATAAATAAAATAAAATAAAATAATATTATGTTAGGTATCTCATCGGGATATTTTTCATCGGGAATAATATTTTACTTCAATTTTTCGTTTAAAATAATATAATAATTCAATATTAACTTTAATATTCATTCAAAAAAAGTATGATCATGTTGATATGTTATGTCTGGAAGATCATTTGTGGTGGTACATTTGGCAGTTCAGTATTGAGTATATTTATTTTTTATATACTTTCCACAAAAATATATTGGGGAATAATTTTTTGAGTAGATTTTTAAATTAATTTACTGAAATGTTTTTCATAAATGTGAGAATAATTAATTATTTTTTAAATTTTGTGTCTAATGGAATATAAACCACACTATACAAAGAATAAATGGTCAAAATTATATCTACTATACATAAGCACATGTTGGAAATTATAAGCTTCCACACTACACTAAAATGCAATTTGTAAAATTTACATTGACCAAAACACATTATTAGTTTTGATTATATTTATATATCCTCCATTTGTTTTTATTTGAAAAACTTGTTTCTCATTAAATACATATTTAATAAAATAATTTTTTTATTATATTAAGGTGAAATATGGCAATAAATAAAAACAATTATTATAAAATACATAAATATAATATATTATAATAATATCAATTAATAATGAATAAAATTAAATTAAAATATTGTAATCTATAAATAATTTTCCCTATTATGAATCATTAAAATCATCTCCTCTATATGTAATTATAGAATAAATTAAAATTATTATAAATATATTATACATGTTAATAAATAAATAATTGAATTTGATGATTTTCTTATAGATGTATGTTAGGATATAAATAATAAATAAAATTGATAAAGTAACCATATATAGTGGTATTGTATAAATATATCCAATGAGTATATTAATGATGTGATAACTAGAATAAAATAATTAGGTATTATATTATAATTCATTATAAATAATAAATTTTACGTGTATAAATAATCTAGTAACATCAAAATAAAAATAATGGGTGATTTTAAATAAAAATATTTTCATTTGTGGTAAACAAATTATACCTATTATAAAAAACCTATTCTTAAATATTCTAGACATTTTTATTTAGAAGAAAAATTTCATATATTAATTGTTTAAATTTACTAAAATTTATTTGATATTTATAATTAATAAATTTCTATTAGTTAAAATGTAGATATAATTTTTTAAAAAATAAACTTCCATGAAAAGTGAAACTACACTAATAAATATAACATATTTTACATAAAAAAATTGAATATAATAAAATAATTATAAAATAGTGTTATGAGAAATTAATGGACGAGAAATTAAATAACAACCTATATTTTTTCTATTGTTAATATATATCCAAACAAATTCAAATCATTTAATGAAATTTATTTTTTATATCATTTATCTACCCTAATTCGGACCCTATGTAGTTATTTTTCATATTTGGAAGAATTTAGTGACAAAAATTGTTTGTAATCCTTCATTAAAAATAATTTCTATATGTGAAGTTCAAACTTCCTCAATATAAGTAACAGGTTATTGATTATTAATTTCAACCAAATTATCCTTATATATATTCAAAAACAATAATTCATATTTTTTTAACATTAAAAAATAAATAAAATTTACTAATATGTTTATAATATTAAAATGTTTATTGAATTATAACCCTTTATCATTATATAACATTCATGTTCTGGTGAGATAAATCACCTTTATGAACACACCAACTCAAATTAAGTGGTTTTAAGCATAGATGTTAAAAAAAATATAGGAGTTCCATATGGTATTTAATGTGAATTTATTTAATTTTTTTGTCTCAGTCTCTGAAAAAAATGTGTATTTGTAATTTTCTAACTCTTCATGGTCAATAACTATTCACTATAAAAAATTAAATATTTTTTTTTGAAAAACTATTCCCACATATTATGTATATAAAAAAAATTTATAAATAATTGTAAATTTTTATTTTTATAGCAAAGATACTTTTTTATTTGATATTCTCAAAAACACAGAAATTTTATCAAGGCATCCATGTAAAAAAAATATTAAAAAGTTTAAACAACAACTATCTGATAATCGGCATTAATTATAAATAACTAATAAAAAATGTATGTTATGATTATAACTAATTAATACTCATTAAAATAAAATTAATAATTATTTTTAAAATTTGATAAAATAATTCCTATTTTTTATACTCTAAGTTAGAGTTTTCCTGTTCATGTCTGGAGTGAAAGTAATGTGAACCCTGAACTTGATCATAATTTGTATTATATTTTTCTCATTCATAAAATTGATATTTTTATTATATTTATATTTATTCATTTGGAATATTCCTATAGAAATTTAATTGACCTTATTAAAATTCATTTCCAATTTTATTATATTGTATTCATTTAATCATAGATAAATTTTATATTATTACCATATTTGGGACATTTTAAAAAAAATATTACTTTTTCATATCATCATATTAATGAATCATATTAATTAAATTTTTTCATTCACGAAGTTTTAATATTTTTTTTAAAAAAAAATTATTATTATTAAACTTATATAATTTAATGGAAATAATTTTTAACCACCCCCATACTTATTTTTTTATATATGGAAACTGATAGAAACTATAGAAGATCTTTTTTAAATATTCTAAATTTTATTGACATCCTATAAAAGAATTTAATATCTATTTAAATAAATTTTGAAATTTACCATTTAAATATATTTATTGTTACCTCTTATCTGTTCCAATGGGGATTTACATTCCTTGTGTAATTAACATTATTTCTATAGATGATTTATATTTCCATTGTAATTATAATGTAAATCATTTTTTTTTCTTGGGATAGTTATTCAAATAAATTTTATTATTTTTAATTCTTATGAGGAACAATAAATTATAGAATTATGGACTAGATAAGTGAGGAAAGAATTAAATAACCCTATATTAAATTGATAAAATAATTAAATCACATTAAATTATTATATATGTGATTAGGGAAATGAGTATTAGACGATATATTATTTATGTCCTTTTGGTTATCCTTAACAAATAGTTATGATATCCTATTAATATGTATGTTTCAAATTATGATATTAATTTGATGATTTAATAATTTTTATTATTATATTATTCTTTCAGACACTTGTTTTGATATATCATATTCATGTTATATTCCAATTTAGGTCTCATATATTCATTTTGTTATTTTATAACTTTTGATCCTTTATGTATATCTTTTTGTTATCCTAAACATTTAATCCTTACTAGGGTATTAACTCACCAATAGTTTTTCTTATACATATCCAGAGTGTATTTTATACTTTGATATGTCTACAAACTATTTCTATGATAATATTTTAATAAAATATATACTTATTAGATTATTTGACATGATAAAATATATATATAATCTAATAATTTATTAAATATTTGTCTTCTAGTTGTGTGTTTTATAATTATCTGTTCTTCATTCTTTAGCACACTTACAAAAACCAAGATCAAGATATTATTCGTTTTATCATTCCAATATAAGAGTTTTTTAAAGATGAATCATTTTGTGTTAATATGTTAAATAATGTTAAATATTTTCCTACTGATTAAGGGTTATCAAATATACATTATCAATTTTCATCTATAATTTTTTAGAATATAATTATTTTATATGAATCTATTAATAATCAAATTTTGAGCAACACATCAAAAATAATTTGATATCATTATGTCAATCCTTATAAACTCCTTCTATTAATTAAGAAAATACATTAAAATATTATCAGTTCATTCTTCCATCACTAGTTTACTCCCATGTCAATATATATATTTATATATACCATGAGAATGAATCCTAAAAAAATTTAAAAATTTGAATATTTATTTCATTTCATACACTCTATGGATAGATTCTGGAAACTACATCACTAGTTAAGGTTATTTTTGATGAAACAGTATTTATAGGTGATAAAAATACACAATATTATATAATTAGTTAGTGATTTATTCAATGTCCACTTATATCTATTGCTTTATTTTTTGGAATCACATAAAAAATAACCATATGGTAATAACTATAAATATATATTTAAAAATAATATTCCCCTTATTAACTATTCGTCTTAAGGTGGAGTATTCCATATTTGGAAAATAATCCATATTTATTTATTTTCTCAATTCCACAACTCATGCTATAATTCACAATTTCATTTTATCACCTATATTTAATGATTTACCATCATGTAAGCATTGTAATTTAATTTTGAAAAAATATAGATTTTATATTAATTATTAAATCTAATAAAAAAACTAAAAAACATAAAATATTATATTAAAGTAATTTTTTGGAGTTTTAACTCTTAAGATGAAATAAAATTAAAAATATTCTCCCTTGGAATGAGAATTCAAGAAAGTATTAGAAACATTATCTTTGGTTGAAATATACTAAAGTTAAAAAAATATATGATCAAAATTTTTATTTATAATGTTCTATTTTATATTGATATATATCAAACAAGGGTGAAAAGTTTTATTTTTTTAAAATATATTTTGTTTTTATTATCACTCTTGATTTCATATAGAAACATCACCATTAATAAAAATTCACGAAAATTGGGTTTCATATACATCAATTTTTTTTCATTTTAAATCGTTTATAAATACTCAACATTAGTTTTGATTACGGTTTCCATTTTTTATTGTCATTTAATGTTATACTTCATCCTCATAAATACAACTAACGTTTATTTTAGATTTTCAATGATCCTCATTATCAATTTTATAGAAAATATTTAAAATATTCCTATATCATCTTTTTTCTTTTTCATAATCAAATATATATATAATCTTCATTTTTAAATAATGATATTCAATTTTAAATTTCATAGAATTATTAAGATTAGGATCAACATGGAATCTTAATCAATGAGTAAGAAAAAAAATTTGAATCAATTATATTTCTAAGTACTGTAAGGTTGGATCAAAAAAAAATGTTCATTCATGTTCATATTTATTCATAGATAATATTTTTATATATTATCTATTAGACATACGTATATCAATGCTGATAATATTTCTGTCAAAATGTATTTATAAACACATGCTATTTTTTCTGATTTGAAAAATCATAAAAGGTTATGTATGTTAAAAGGAAATAAAATTACGGTGAGAAAATTATTAGTTTATCAAATTTACAAACCAATTAAAAAATACATCAATTTTTATATTTTAAAAAATCCTCACAAAAATGATATTTATCCCAAAAAAATATTATTTATAAACTATAAATAATCATAAATATTGTGGTTTTATTATTATAATTCACATGTAATTTTTCCAAAAAAAAACTACTTTTAAGATTTAGATTATTTTAACTCATGTGTGATGATCATAGAAGAGATTTTTTTAACCGATATTGTTCCATCCTAAAATATAGTAATATTATTACAATATTTATAGAGTTGAAATAATATTAATTTCCCAATACAAGAATTTCTACAATGATATATTTTAAAAACACCAAATTCACATACCTTTTAATTTTTTTACTTACTTTCATAATGTTTATAGAAATAAATTTTTGAATTAGTTATATTCTTTCCACTGGTGAAAATGTATCTTTTCAATATATTCCCTACACCTAAAATTTTCCCATACAAAGATCCAAACATAAAATATAAAATACGTATAATTTTCATTTATCTTATCAAAAAAGAGTCACATTATATTTATTTCATTTTTAATTTTCAGTAATAATACAATACCTCATGTATTTATTTTCCTAATAAAGTAATGTATATTTTTTCATATATTTCATAAGGTATATAGATGAATCTAATGTATGAATATATTTTAATAATAATTCTATTTATTTAATTAAAATTATTGCAAAGATATATTTTTTATTTATTCTTGTACTGTATGGGAAAACAATTTTTTGGAGTTTGGATGTAATTTTTAATTTTTAGAGGAATATTATTTTTGGACACGAAAATTAGAAAGGTTACTTTTAATAGGACCCATTTGTGACTTTATTTTTGGACATGAAAATTAACTAAGTCCTTGATACATCGAGTTTATGTGGTATATATTTTTATGGAGGGAGAAATAAATATTGACAATTGCTTAAAAGAGGGCTCATATGTAAAGATATTGTTTTCATGAAGAAAAAGTGTAATTTTATCAAATAAAAGAATGATGGGTGAAGGGAAACATATGAATTTTAATGGAAGAGAAATATAAAATATAATTATATTTCACATGATCCATCACCAAATGTTCAATGATGGATAACCAAGAGGTAGTGAGTATAGAATCTAAATTAGTTCTCATCAACTATGGAATGGAGATTTAAAAGGGTATAGTCAGGTGATTGTTAATGGAAGGTGAAGGTGATTAGACTTATAACTATGTAGAAATATGGGCATAAATGGAATTATGTGGGAATTCATGGGATTTTTTTAGTGGGAACCAAACAAGAGAGAAATCTATATTGAATAATATGATCAGTGGACGCTGTTTTTGTAAAAAAGAAAGCCTGTGTGGAATGGATAAAATGGAATCATCATGTGGATAAATTTTTCCTCATAAGAATATGGTTTCATGAATATTATTCACCACAAATATAATGGTTTCATCATAGATTATAAAATTACATTTATGGTGACAAAATGTTAATGTCAACAATGTGTGATGTTTGTGAAATGAACATGACATGTAGTGTGAGGTGAAACAACAAAATCAATTCGGAAATGAAACCATGAAAGTGGGGAAATATATTACCCCAATACCATAAATTCTAAGTAATACATGATATTTTTATGTGTAGGTTTGAGATTATATTATATTCATTATTCATGATTTTTATTTTTGAAAAAAATTTAACTATAATGTCCTCAAAAACATGTTTCATAAGATTTGGTGATTTTTTTTACTAAACATAACTACAATAGTGATTGTATTGAAAATTATATTCCTCTTTATGTGATTTAGAATTAATCTAGGGATTAAAAATAGATTATTTATTTATATCGCATCATCGACACTATATATGACAGTTCAATGTTGAATATAAACTATTGATCCATGATAATCAGTGTTTTTATAGAGATATGATTTTGTTATAAAAAATATAGTGCACCAAAATATTGGTTGAATGTATTAATGGGGAAGGTGATTGATACATTTAAATTTATTCATCATGATTGGTTTCATTTACTGCTAGAAGAAAACATATGTTTATTCTACAACCATTTCATCCACGCAGAGATGTTTGTTACATAATATTGCATTGGAGATACATAAGATTATGTTTAGTTATCCACTTTATTATTATTTCATTAAAATGCAACATTCATTATGGATGGAATTTCATGATTTATATAAGGAAGGTGGTTCTGTCATGGGATTTTATTGCATCACATAGGGACTTGATTCAAAAAGTGGAATGCCATTTTTAGGAGCTCCATGATATATAACCATCTCTATGCTACATCCTAGTTTTTCTATGTTAATGGAAATCAACCACTTAAAAGATTTATGGTGTAATTAAAGTTAAAATTAAAAGATATATAATGTATTTTTATTTTTTTTATGAGCTCTTCGTTAATGATATTACACACTACAGTATTAGGTATTTCACCATAGCCAAACCCAAGAATGTCTAGCTAAATGATTTGGTTATTAAAAAATTTAAATTTTCTCATCATGGATATATTGGTTTTACTAAAATGGATGATCATTATTATATTTTAAGAAATGGGAATTCATATTATTTAGACAACACTTTTCATCCTTGCATGTAGCATATGACTAAAAAAATGACGGCACTTCCAATATTAATAGAGGAAATAAAAGAATTAAAAAATATAAATTGAAGGGTTTTGGGACATGAGGATATATAATATTGGTCATCATCAGTAATATGGGATTTGGAGTTGAGAGTCAATAATTGACCCCAACATTCAAATTAAACCACTATGATCTATTTTGTTAGGTATTTTTTTATAATTTCTTATTCATATAATGGATTTTAGTCTAAATTGTTGTATTTTTCTCATTATTTCCCTATAACTATCCAGATATTTTAGTTCTATTACCTATTATATAATGTGTGGTTCACTTGTAACCGATGAATATTCAAAGAAGTGTTTCTAGACTCAATGTGGAGGATTTAATTGAACTAAGAGGTTGTGTATATCATGTTTCTTACATTATTATTCTCTCATGAGATTTTTATTACTAATTTTGTCATTGATCTAGGGAATAAATAAAATTCCCTTGTATCCTTGAAGGAGTGATAGAAATTGGGGTAACCCCTATCTAAGAGTGGGAAGTGGGTAAAAAATTACTGCAATTAGCTTTTTATATTGTATTCATATATTGAAAAATTAATCTTGGTCTCCCAGGTTACTTTGATAAAATATTTCTGATGGAATTGTGTAGAAGGAATTTATTCCAACCAAGTGAAACTAATTACATCAGCAAGTACCACAACTATTAATTTTATTAATCTCATGAGAATATTTAAATTTTATTAAATAATTCAAATTTATATTGAAAAATTTATTACACTCTCTTCTCTACAATTAATTATAATTAATTTTTTTTTTCATTGACTCCAAAAAAAATTTAAATTTATTTATTTAGATTAGATTAAGCATTCTAAAAGGATAATAACTATTAAACAAATTGTTTGAAAATTTTAACTTTTATTCCTAATTATTAATGAGTTCAACCTCAAACATTCAATATTATACAATTTTAGGGCTAATTTTAGAATTTTAAAAAAAATAAATTAAAAGGTTTTAAAAGGTGAGGAATTCATAACAACTAATGGCCAGTCATTAAAATATTTAATAACCTATTCAGTAGATTTAATCTCATCTTATGAAATTAGAAAAATTCTGTTTGATGTAGTTAATGTTCATCTAGTTTATTTACAAGCATATATATTTCAAATATTTGTCTTAGTATCCAAATGATTTCATTTATTTGAAAGTTTACCTTTATAGTTTCTAGAATCATTATCATTGTAACACCCTTAGATTAGAAAAAACATCCTTCCCAAAAAATATAATAATATCTTCCTTAAAATTGTTTTCAATCCTCTAAGAATAATTTTTCTGGATTAGAATATAATTTATACCTGATATGAATAAAACAAAAAACATTATTAATCAATAATTTAACATTATAAAAAAATAAATTAAAAAATAAATTACAAACGATTGATTATTATATACCACGAATGATTAAATAACAAGAGAATTAATTAAATGGAGACATTAAATATGAAAATAATAACATTTTCATAACTCAAAAATCAAATGGATTAACATTAACCTTGAGAATGAAAATTCATACAACTAAAACCTGTATGATAAAAAAGACCATAAAAGGTGAAATATTTTTATAAAATAATAAATGAAAATTAAAGGGATGAGAATGTTGACTTTATAAGTTATAATGGAATGAATTTAGAGGATGTGAGTGGATAAAATAGAAATTATATTGTTGTTATCGAAGGTTATATATTCATTTTTAATAATATTAGTTTATGAATTATTAGTATATATTTAATATAAAATAGTTTCTTTAGATGATTTTATTACAAATTTTTATTATAAATATTTTATTTATAATATAATGTATTATTTTAAAAAATTAAATATATGAATAGAAAAGAAACATATCATTGAATATAAGGAAAAATATTTATGATTAAATTCTTTTATATTTTAAAGAATTTAAAGAATTATATAAATAAAAATTTATCAAATTAAAGGATTTTCGGTGAAAAATAATTTTAGTATCCCTGAAATAAATAATTTAATATAAGAAAAATTTATTTAACTATTCATGGTTATGAAATAATTTTATTTGAAAACATTATTTTATTATAAATTATATTCATCATCATGAAGACACAATTTATAATATTTAGTGTATGAAGTTAAATGAAATTTCATATATATATATATAATCAAATTAAAAAATATTCATCTAATATTTAATATTAATTAATAATGATAAAATATATTAATATTATACGATTCAATTTCAAAGATATTTTATTTATATTTGTTCTATATTTATATTTCAACAAATTAAAATAATATATATTATAGATAATGTTTGAGGAAATGAATTATTTATATATATATTGACACAAATATCAAATAATCTACCGATATTACATGGTAAGGAATATGAATAAAGTCATATTTTTGTTAAAATTTCAAATTTTCAACTAATTATATTTATGTGTTTTCTGTTCTTTTTCTAAAATATATTTTTATCTGATTTAGTTATTGAATTTTTTAAAAGGGATTCAATAAATGGAATCAGCAAAATAAAATTTTGGCAAATAGGTACATTTTTTATTTTGGCACTAAAATAAGTTACTGTGGAAAAAATGAGAACTATGATAATAGAAATAATTGATAAAATGTGTTAAACTAAGTAGTATGTACATAAAATACCTTAAAATTTATCACTAAATCATGTGTATGAGAAGATTCAAATCTCATATCTATTAGTTTCCACATTCTATTCACTCTTTTAGTGAAAATAAAATGTCTAAAAATAGTGAATTAGTGCATTTTAAATTTCCACTCAATAGCCACCATTAAAATTAACCCTCCTAACACATTAGAAAAATATCTATTTTAATTTTATTATATCCTAACTCAGTAACAATGATACCTCTCAGAAGTCCTTATCAGACTTTGGTTAGATTCTGGTTCTATTAAGGAATCCCTAATCCTTCATCTTTATGTAACTTTTTTTCAAAAGGGTATATTTAATGAAATACAAAACATAGTTATTCACCATCATTGTTGATTACCATTTCATATGAAATCATTAAAAATGAATTTTCAATGAAATAAATATATATTAAAAACATAATTATTCAAATAAAAAGATATTTTTGTTACATGGGACATTACACTTACACATTAATTAGTATAATATACTTTTGATTGGATCAATTCAACCACATATATGAACAATGTCATACAAACTTGAAAAATTCCAACATCAACTATTATAAATATATTTAAACTAATAATATAATTAATTAATGATTAATCTATTTTATGAATATGTTTCTAGAATGGAGACACAAAAATATTAATGATCGTTATAAAAAAACTAGTTAATGGTAAATTTCTAGATATATATTTGTCAGGATTCAATATTTATTAACAATTCCCATTACATCCACCAAATTATTATGGGACAGATAAAATAATTGCAGATAAATTATTCAAATAAAATTTTATTAAATATTAATATTGAAAATTTCATCATATAATCAGGTTTTCCATCTCCATTTCAAATCATGTATGAACCAATAAAATTTAATAACATCTCATGATAAAAATAATTCAGGAAAACTATTATATTTGTAATGAATTATTACAAATAAGAAGTATAATATTTAATATATATTAAAATTTTTCTTAAATAATTGATTAATTTTTTTGTATATTAAAAACGATATTAAAAAACCTTACTAGAAATTTGTATGAAAGTAAGGGTTTTTTATTTCTAATCCCACATTAAATATGAAATAGTTTATTATTAAATTATAATTTTTGGAAATTGAATGTTATATCCCTAAATAAAACAATATATTAGAATACCATCTTGTTATTTATTATTTTAACTTGTATTTTTATCATTTAACCTATCATTGGTAAATAATTAATCCTAGTGATTTATAATAAGAGAGATAGATATTATCTCTTCTTTTCGATCATGTGTATTTTTACTTCTTCCAAATCCATATTTTGTCTAACTTTTTTGAAAAAAAATCAGGTTATATATGAACCCTAAAAGGAAACCAATGTGATAGACCAATGAGAATAGTTCAAAATGAAATTGAATATTTTTACTCTATGTCCATATTCCTTTTATTGTTTTAAAAATGTAATAATTTTTACAAAAATGTTTCTTATTTTCATCTTCCACTTTCATTTAATTTAATTACATTATATTTCTGAATAGTTTTTCCATATTTTGTGTGATTAATTTTTTATTAATTTCAATTTTTTAAAGAAGGTTTAAAATACTATTCCTTTTTTTAACATTTTCCAAATTAATGAATATTCTTTCCACTAAATCTATTTTTATTTTTGAATATTACATTAATATATCCCATCATTTTCCAATAGATAATATTATCTTCTATGATTAATGAAATATTTTATTTTAAAACATGTTTTCAAAAAATAAGGGATATTTCTTGTTATTTTTCAATGAAATTTTATAGCACTCCCATAAAGACATTTTCAACTTTTTGAATATCCATTAATGATTTTCGGTACAATTTGGGATTATCCATAAGATTACCATCCCATTTATTTTTATATGTATCTTATGATGATTTTTTTTCTAAAATCATTATGGATGTCATATCATTCCCCAAAGTTAATTATGCTTTAATGATCTTAAGAATCTTTTTAATTTATTTTATAAAACATGAAAATATATTATATGTATGATATAGGGCTTATATATATCCATAAAAATAATTCTTTATTGTTTTATATTGAATGAGATAAGGATGTTGTACATGGCTGGTTATCTTAACCCCCAATGGTCTCGATACATTTTTGGGAATCCAAATCCAATGAAGTTGTCATACATTGGAAGTTATCTTAATAAAAAAAACATAATTATGGTACATGGGTGGTTATACCAAGACAAAAAGGGCATTTTACATAGGTGGTTTACCTATTCCCAATAGGATGTTATATTTTGGTGATTAGATATATCATAAAAAGTTGGGTTACTTGGGTAGTTATTCCAATACAAAAATGTTTTCATATATATGGGGGTCATTTAAATCATAAAAAGGTTTTCATACACATGTTTTTATCCATATCCCAAAAATATTTAGTACAATGGTTTTTTACCAATATGAAAATATTATGTTATATAGTTATTATGTCAAGCCAAAAACTGAATGGTACAAATTTTATTTGCCTCATCCCCAAAGTCATTGGTATATGATTAGTAATCCGATGCCAAAAAGGTATAAGGGGGTTTATCCCAGGAAAACAATATTATGGGAATTTGGTTAGCCTACACCATTGAGTGTTGAATATATCAATTAATAATGTTGATTCATGTTCAATGACAATATTTTTTCAATATTCCTATCCTATTAATCATTTCAATTTAATGTTCAAAAATTATTCACTTATGATTCCACACTTAGAAGACTAATTTTCATTCGAAAATTTATTATTTTGGTTGACTTATGATTTTTGTTCAATTCTTAATTTTGTATCATTTCTATATTTTATATTGAGGTACCTATTTTAATTTCCCACACCCATATTGTGAATTTTATTTTCAATTTTTATCCTCATGGGTTATCTAATATGTTTACCTTTATTGGGCATCATATCTCACCTCGTTCTTATGTTTCCATACCCTAATTAATCAAGAAGAATGTAACAAATGATATGCCAATAAGGGGTTCTAGGGTGAGGAGGCAATGAATAAATCTCTACAATACATTAAAATATGTTTTCTATACATAATATTTAAACATATAAATCCATTGGGTTAGGTAAATGTAACACACCAATATTTTATATGTATTTCCTTTTAAATAAACAAGATGTATTCAATATCATACTTTATAGAAAAATCAAATGTCCAAACGAATGATAATATAGTACACCATTATAACCTCACTATTGGTTTTTTTATATGTATAGGATTTAATTAATTATGGTAAATATGTATCAAAATTTTATTTAATGTAAATATATTTAGAAATTCAAAATATATATCTATATATTTTTTTAGAAAATTCATTTTCAATCACAAAAAATAATTTCATTAAAAATGGTTTTTATTACATTTCATTCCTTGATATTTTAGTTATATTCCAGCAGTTTTTGAAATTTTATTTTATAAAAAATAAAAAAATTTCTAGATCATCATATCATTATTATTTTCTGGTGAAATTCTGGTACTTTTATGAAAATAATAATTTTTTTTAATAGTGATGAAAATGTTTTTTATAAAAATATCATATCCTTTCTAGTAGAAGTTATATTATTTATATAATTTTTTATTAACATAAATAATTTGACTATATATATATATAGGATAATTAATTTCAATGGAATCACTATTAAACTTAATTTTTTTATAGTTTATTTTTAGTCACAAAACAGATTTATCTGAAATAATTTCCCATTGATTTTTCTGCATTTATACAGGAGTTATTTTTTTCAATTCTAAAAATTGAATATTGATAAATAAGTTGCATATTTGTTTTCATTATTCATAAATTTGGAAGTTTTTCCTCTTTTATTTTTGTTCATTATGAATAGATACCATGGTAAATATATATCACCTCGGTAAGGGAGAAATTAGTAAAAAATGGTTAAAACAATGTTATAGGTTTTATATGTCTCTAAACCATTATCCCTTATCGTTTTTAATGAGGGAATTTCATATAATCTCATCCATTTTTTTAAAATATATAATTTTGGTTTTTTTATTTTATATAAAGGCCTTTGTATTATTTTAATTAAAGGAATATTCCATAATTTCACTTTCTAGTTTTTAATTTCACTTAAATTATCCTATTGGTATAAAGATGTTATTATAATTGAACAGAAATTTTTGTAGTGAACATAATAATTTTTTTATGTTTCTGTTTAATTTTTTATTTTTATTAACATTATATTTACCTTTAATTCATAGAAAACATTGATACAATAATTTTTCATGTTATAGAAAAACGAAAATGACTAATGTTTTAAAATATTAAAAGTAATAATTTTATTTGAATAACCGTGTTTCATGAATTATATATAAATATAAATATATTAGTGATGTTTCAGAATTTAATATTTTTATAATATTGAATTATATTTGTATTTAAATTCAATATATGTGATTTTTAATAAAATAACATTAATGGTATTTTATGTTAAAGAGTCCGGTTCAATATGATTTCAAAACATATAAATATTATAATAGTACAAGGGGGATGGGATATGGTCTAAAATTTCATTCCACTAACATTTGTATTCCAATTACTACCTTATATCAAAATTTATAACTCTTTAGTGTTGGAAATTTTTTTACCATGGTTAGGGTTAAAATTTTATATTAAAGTTTCTAAACAAAAATATATCCATTAAAATTTAATACAAACCAATATAAATGAATTTGGTTTAATTTATTTAATCTCATACCTACATTAAATACAAAAAAATCAACATGGTTTCCTTTTCCAATGACAAAATAATTTATTGTTTTTAAATATATTAAATAATTCCACATGTATCTATAAGGACCCGGCCTTAAACATTACATATTCTTGAATTAAATGGATAATTCAAATTGAGGGTCTTTTTAGGTTTTCAGTTTTAGATAATTAGGTCATAACATTTATATAACAACATGAATATTACATGTAGACAATTCTACTCGGTATCCATTTTTTCATAAAATAAAAACCCATGAAAAAAAGAGTCATGTATACTTCAATGTTTTAGATAGCATGATTTTTCCTTGATCACATCCTTGACACTATTCATCTTTAGGTCATGTGAAAACATTTCAAAACATGGGATGAGCATAAAAATCTTAGTAAGGGTTATAAACCAATGGAAGAAAACATTAATTCATAAATACATAAAAAAACATGAACTATTTTACTTACCTCATGAAATCAGAATATTTATGAATAACATATAGAAATCATAAATCATATAGTTAACTTGTGGCATCCATAACATAATTACATTGTAGCTATCATAGCTATATAGGGAGTTATATTGGAATACCCATCACAATATATTTCATAAATATCTTAGGAGAAACATTCATGTTTACCTCTGTCACATTACCCAATGAATTTGAGATCTATCTCAAGCTCACATGCCCTAGGTTTATCATGGAACCACCTGTATTTGTAAACAATTCCTAAGAACCATAACATATTCAAAACAAATTAATCAAACATAAATGAAATATAAAATTCGCACATTTAAATCACAATAGATCATTTAAATTACTTGAAATATTAAATCCAATCTAAAAACCATTTTCAATACCAAAATATGTATTAATAGTATATGGTATTTTTTTTGAAAACATTACGGCTTGTTAAGGAAGCCATAGATCAAATAATACTTGCGGTGGCAGAAAGGTCGTTGTCACTGCTTACATAAGAAAGAAACATTCTTTACTATTGTTTAGTAAAACTCTTCATATAAAAAGATTCCCATTGAATGAAATGAAAATTCAAAGGTGTTTATACATATTATAAAAGAAAGTCGTGTATTAAAACAAAATATGCCTCAATGAAATGAGATTTAAACTATGTTCTTTACCACGTGTCTGACTTGACTCGATCTTTCTTTAATCTCATGAATAATACACTAATGTTATATTCTACTTTCTTAATAACCTTTTTCAAGTTTATTATTCCTTTTATATCACTTATTACCATGTTACAAACATTATGTAGTCATTTAAGTTAATAACCTTCATTTTGTCGATATTTGGTACTTGAGTAAAAAAAAACACCTTATAATTACTAGTTGTCCATGTGGCCAATAGTCCATTATATCCAGAATGATATTCAAAATTTAGATATTATATACATCATATATATCTGGTATATATATTTATTTGCAATAGTACATAACATCTTGGTGATAATAAATGAAATGCACCATTCATGGAGACGGTAAGTCATATGTACGCACGAACGCTACTTCCATTTATATTTCGTACTTTAGTGGAATTAAAATATAATAAAACATAGGTGTATTATATTTCCAGTATAATATCATACATAATATCATTAACTCTATCCTTTATACATCCAACATATGGCATTAACGAGTCATATCAGTTTGAGGGGTGGTAGTCCGCACTTCCTCAAATGAAATTATCGCATTGACCCATAATGGAAACAATAGAGGTATGATATAAAAGGAAAATACAGAAGCATAAAAAAATAATCAAATAATAGATCATATATAAATTCACTTCCATCATAATTTCCACCAAGAGAGGTGGTAGGATATAATCAAACAATCATTGTTTCGTGAGGCGTTGGTTTGCCATCCATAGAAACAGTTTTTTCATCACACATTAGATAGAGGTTTGTGTATGTTCAGTTCAAATAATCCTCATAACAATATCATAGTATGTGGAGGATACTATTTTTGTTATAAAAGAAAGTAATAAAATGATTTTAGGGGTTAGAGAAGAAAAATAAAAGAAAAAAGATTAAGAGAAAATGATATCTTTAATTTGGGTATCTCCCTTTGGTATGAACCAAAATGAGTTTCTTGAAGTGCTTTCTACCTAAGGTAAGGATTCTAGTAAAAGGAGAGCGATGTAGGGAGATTAATTAGGAAAAGGTTTTATGAGAAAAATGTCTTTAGACGTGTGAGGAATGAGTAATAATTGAGGGATTTTTATAAGAGGGAGGAGGGGCTCTTTAGGAATGTGTACTAATATTATTTTATTATATAATGATATTCGGTTTCTAAAGGTCAAAAACTAATTGAAGTGTAATATAAGATGACTCATGGTCTAAATAAAATCATAAAATAATAATTGGATAGGTTTTTTATTTTATTTTAATATTTATAATATTATTTATTTAAATAATTTACTAATGAGGTAAATGCTGCAACATTATTGTGTCATAAGTAATTTAATTTATTTTAAGTAAAAAAGTTATAAAAAAACCATGATTTAAGAAATATATTTATCTTAATAATTAATATTTATAGTCTTAAAGATAACTTATATAACCCTATGTAAAAATGAATTTACTAAAAGATATTGTTTTTTATGTCATTTTTGTCATTACTTTATGTTAATTAATCTAAAGTGTCATTATCACTCATAAGTGGCTTCATGGGGTACCAAAATATTCTAAAATATTATCATGGTTGAATGTGGCTTATAAAATAAGGTTAGGACAAGTGTTATGTTCATTCTATATTATTATAATATTCCTTTAACCTAAAATTACCTTATTTACCTTTAACTGCGGTAAATAAAAGTCAATGCTTAATATTCACCAAAAATTATTATCATCTTATTGAACCACATTTTATTTAATAATAAAAACCATGTATGTCATATTTTCAAAATTAAATTCACATAAGTGGTAAAATTTCATTTTAATGAAAAAGTCAATTTTTTAACTACTATTGAGTGGTTTCACAATTCATAAAAATTGATGTTCTTCCGAAAACTACCATAAATTCATCCTAAGATATATTTGATATTCTGAATTCAAAAATGATATCCATTTTACCAAATTCAAAAAATAGAAGATTTATTAATTAATTTATAATTAATTCATGTTTAAAACAAATAGTGTGTTTTTAAGAAAAAATAACTATCAAAATATTGACACTTGTTTATGTACAATTTCAATGTGAAAATAATTCCAATGACCAAAATTGGATTACATGGTAAAAATATATTCTTATTACACTTTAAAACCAATTAAGAAGATATTATAACTATAGGAATATATTATATTAAAAGTCACTTTTGAATTAAAATACAATCTTTTTTACTATTCATTTAAAAGGAACTTTATCGGAAAAACTACAAAAAATTTACACAATGTAAATTTGGATGTCCCCATTTTAAGGAATAATTTTATTTTGTCGAATAGAAAATATAGAAACCACCAAATCAATATTTAAAGACGGTTCTCCCTTAAAAGGCTGTAAATTGATGTTTTAATTTAAGTTATGCTTAAAATTAGATTCATTCAAATTTTATGCCTCTAACTTTTAATGGATAACTGTAAATACCATTAATAAAAATGTATAATCATATTGTAGTTAGTTTTGTTAATTCTCTCGAATACAATGGCTATGAGTTAACTACCATTTAAAATAATACTATTATATTATTAGTGTGCAACATAAGATTTCAATGATACCTATTGTTGTGTATCGGGAACGCTATCAAACATAGAAACCCCTTTAAAGTTAAAATAATATTTAATTCACAAATATTAATAAATATTATAATGTATTTTTCTTTATTTACCAAGGATGTTACATCCTTCCCCTCTTTTGGAAATTGTATCCTCTCAACTTTTATTCACTTATCAAATAAGTGTGGGTATTTATCCATCATAGTATTTTCAGATTCCCACATTGCCTCTTCAACCTTATGGGTTTTCCAAAAAACCTTTACCTAGTGAATTACCTTATTCCTCAACACTTTTTCTCTACAGTCAAGAATCTGGACTGGTTGTTCTTTATAAAAGAGATTCTCCTTCAACTGAACTATCTCTGGGATTAAATCATGAGATGGATCTGGCATATACTTTTTCAACATTGAAGCATGAGAAATATTGTGTACCTTGGAAAAAAATGGAGGTAAAGTCAAACAATATGCAATTGATCCAAAATTATCTAGGTTTTCATAAGGTCCAATTAACATCAGACTAGACATTACCTTCTTACCAAAATGCATCACAATTTTCCATTGAGAAACATTGAGAAAGACATTATACCCTACCTAAAAAGATAGATCCTTCCTCCGGTTATCTGCATAACATGTCGGTTTTCTCTGAGTTGTTCTCATGTTATTTTGAATCAACTGAACCTTTTCTTCCATCTCAACTACCAATTCAGGTCCCATTAGCTTCCTTTCACCTACATCATCCCAAAATGCTGAAGTTCGACAATGCTTTCCATATAATTCCTCAAATGGGGCCATCTGTATATTGGAATTAAAACTGTTATTATAATAAAGATCCACCAATGTAATATGTTGGTCCCAAATTTCCTTATAATCTAGTGAACAAGCACGCGCCATATCCTCCAAGGTCTAAATTGTTCGTTCTGACTACCCATCTGATTGTGGATGAAAAGATGAACTAATATTTAATTCAGTACCCAACGACTTCTGAAGTCCTTTCCAAAAGATAGAAGTAATCATGGGATCACAATCAGATACAGTGGAGAGGGGAACACCATGAAATATGACTACCTCTTTAACATAAAACCGAGAATGTTTATCTATAGACAAAGTCTATCGAATAGGAAGAAAATGTGCAGATTTATTCAATAGACCAACAATAACCTAGATTGTATTTTTACCTCAAGATGTCTTTGATAATCCCACAATAAAGTCCATGGATATATTTTTTCATTTCCTCTCTTTCACTGATAAAGGCAAAAGAATCCCTTTCGATAACAGCCACTCTACTTTAACCTACTGACACGTCATACACTTCACAGTAAAATCAGCAATATCTCTTTTCATTCCATTCCACAAGTAATACTTCTGAAGATAGCTATACATCTTAGTACTTTCAGGATGAATTAAAAATAATGAAATATGAGCTTCACATAATAACTCATTCTTCAATTGCGAATCACTAGGAACAAATAATCTTTTCCAAAACTCAAAACTCAATCTTTATCAATTTAAAATCAAGAAACTTACCCTTCTGAACCAAGTCTACCTTGTTCTACAACTCACTATCTTCTTCTGTGCTTGATTTATTCTACCTGATTGAGAGGATTTCACTGACACCTTAAAAAAACTGAATAATTTCCTGCACCAACAACCTCTATGCTAATGTTCATAAAATCAAAAAACAAATTATCCCATTCCAAACATATCATGGTTAATTAAGCATTACCTTTTCAAATCAAAGCATCCGCCACATTATTTGTCATTCCTTGGTGGTAAATTATCATGCAGTCATAATCCTGGATTAATTCCAACCATCTCCTCTATCTCATGTTCAATTATTTCTAAATGAATATATACTTTAAACTTTTATAGTAAGTATATATTTCACATTTTTCTCCATAATAATGATACCACCTAATTTTTAAAGAGAAAAAAATTAGATAATTTCAAATCATGTGTAGGGAAATTCAACTCATGAGGTTTGAACTGACATAAAATGTAAGCAATTACCTGATCATTCTGCATAAGGACACATCCAAGTCCTTTCAACAAAGCATCACTTTAAATAACAAAAACAACATATCTACAAGGCAATATGCAAAATGGAGAATTCACCAATCTTATTTTCAATTCCTGAAAACAATCATTGAATTCTTTTGTCCAGTTGAACTTAACACCTTTCCGAGTTAACATAGTCATTAGACTAGAAAACCATGAAAAATCTTCAACAAACCTCTGGTAATAACCTTCCAAAGAAAGAAAACTACATAGATTAGTTATATTTTTGGATCTTGGCCATTATTAAGCAACTTTTTTTAGCTACATCAACAGTTCCTCCATTTTTTAGACAATGTGACCAGGAAAATAAATTTTTTGTAACAAATACTCACACTTTCTGAATTTCCCAAACAGTTTCATTTATTATAAGGCTTGAAAGACGACCCTTAAATGACTTTCATGTTTCTCTTTACTTTTGGAAAAAACCAAAATATCATCAGTGAACAAAACTACAAACATATCCAAGAACTCACATAAAATTATATTCACAAGATCCATGAATACAACATGTGAATTTCTTAAACCAAAAGGCACAACTAAAAATTTATAATGGATATATCTAGTACGAAATGCGGTCTTCATAATGTTTGTTATATTTACTTTCAGCTGATGGTACCCTGACCTTAAATAAATCTTCCAAAAATACTAAGCTCCCTAGAGCTGATCAAAAAAAACATCAATATGAGGCAAAGTATACTTGTTCTAAATAGTGATGTTATTCAATGCTCTATAATCAATGCAAAGTCTCATTGAACCATCTTTCTTTTTAACAAAAAAGATAGAATCACCCCATAGTGATGTTCTAGGTCAAATGAAACCTTTATCTAATAAATCCTTCAATTGCTTCTTTATCTCTTAAAGATCAATTTTAGCCATTTGATTAGGGGGTTTTGAAATTGGATTAGAATCATGAACTATGTCAATAGTAAATTCAACTTCCCATCTAGGTATAATAGTAGACAAATCAGCATGAAAAACATCAAGGTACTCTTTTACCACTGGAACATCATTAATCTCAACACATTCTTTATTTTCAACAATATATGAAAGGTTACATTAATTTCCATATTTTACAATTTCTCAGCTTCATGATATGTTATCTAAATGAAGGGTTTATTCTTGTACACAACCTAAAAATATTTATGAAAAGAAAACTCTTTATCTCTAAATTCAATCTTTTCATGATAATCAAAAAAGTCAATTCATAACCAATATAACATCAAAATCCACTAGATGAAAAACAATAAGGTTTTAAGGTATATTGTTCCCGCACATAAGGACATGAGGGTTCTTATAATTTATTTTTGTATAACCATTTCCCCCATGTATTTTTACCATAATTTCTGTTTTAATATCAGGATATGGAATTTCCAAATAACTAGAAAACTTCTCAGAAATGAAAGTGTGTGTAGACCTTGAAATAAACAACACATTGTCATAACATGAACAAAAAAATAGTGTACCTGATACTACTTCATTTGATAGCCCATCAAATGCTGAAGTAGTTGCAAAGGATTTCACCACCCCTTTCTACTTGTAGTCTGGCTGCTTTCATTCAGTTGAGTTCTTCATTGGACACTCATTCCCATAATGACTCATTTCATTTCACTTAAAACATTTTATTGACTATAAATCAAATTTTTTATTGCTGTTAAACTGGTCTTATTAGGTGCAATTTCGAGCCATTTGTCCGATTTTACCACATCGATTGCACTTACCAGAATTCAAAAGACATTCCCTAGCATGATTTTTAACACAATGTTTACAAACCGTAAACATAATTTTATTACCTTTTGACATTATTGAAGAGTTCTTCCCTTTCTCCTGCCACCTCGACCTCTTATTATGTTGTTTTTCAAAGAACACCTGATCATCAGCAAACTCCATTTCCACCTTCTATGCACAATGAACAGTATTTTCATAACTTTTGAACTAATGAGATGGTAATACCCTTAGGTACATTTGATTTAATCATGAGTAAATATGGTTGATTTTACTATCAATATCTCGTATTGAATTTGGAGCATACCTTGAAAGTTGAGTGAATTCTGCTTCATAAACAGCCACTGAGTCATCCTCCTGCCTCAATTCCAAGGAATTTTTTTCCATAATAAGATGAACTACCTTAGAAAAATATTTATCAAGAAACATAACTTTAAATTCATCCCAATCAAGAGAATCAATATCCTCATTATTCCTGATATTTTTCACCATCAACCACTACTGATCAGCTTCACCTTCAAAATCGTAAACTGTGAGACAATGCTGTTGATGTTTTGAACAACCCATGATATCGATAATCTTTTCTAGTGCTTTAATCCACCCATCTGCTACCACAAGGTCAGATGATCCTCTAAATGATGGTGGATGTTGCCTCATGAAATGCTCCACTACTGACATGTTCCTCTATGGATGATCTGGCTGATCTTGTGCATGGATACCACCACCATTTATAGCATGGGACAACTGTGTCATCACTGAAACAAACTATTCTATTCCGATTCCGACCATCTCATGTTGCATATTTGAAAGGTTGTCTTTCTCTTGAAGTCGTCCCGATATAGTCTCCCGATTTCCTCTACAGAAAACCATTTTTAACATAGAAATATCTTAGCTGAAGCAACATGGTAATCTATAAATTCGATATAATTTCAATCATAACTTATGATAAAAAATAATTTATGGATATTAATTTAACTATATTATAACTCATAAATCTATCTAAACCGACCTCTGATTCCATCTATACGGACCCTGCCTTAAACATTACATATTCTTGAATCAAATGGATAATTCACGTCAAGGATCTATTTAGGCTTAGTGTTTTAGAGAATTAGGTCATAACATTTACATAGAAACATAAATATTACATGTAGACAATTCTACTCAGTATCCATATTTTCATATAATAAAAACTCCTGAAAAAAAGAGTATTGTTTAGTTCCATGTTTTAGACAGCATTGCTTTTCCTTTATCCCATCCTTGACCCTATACATTTTTATGTAATGTGAAAACATTTAAAAACATGCGAGGTGCATAAAAAGCTTAGTAGGGGTTATAAAACAATGAAATAAATAATTAGTTCAGAAATACATACAAATCATGAACTCTTTTACTTACCTCATGAAATCATATGATTTATGAATAACACATAAAAATAATATATCATAAAGGTAACATGTGGCATCCATAACTTACTTACATTATAGATATCCCAGCTACATTAGAAGTTAATTTGTAATACCCATCACAATATATTCCCTAAATCTCATTGGATAAACAGTCATTCTTACCTCTATCACGTTACCCAATGAATTGGAGAGCTATCTGGGGCTCACCCACCCTAGGTTTATCACGGAACAACTCCTATTCATAAAACATTCATATGAACCATAACATATTCATAACAAATAAATCAAACATAAAGGAAATATTACATTCCCACATTTCAATCACAATATATCATTTAAATATATTGAAAAAATAAACCCATTCTATAATAAATTTTCAATACCAATATATGTAATAGGACTATATGGATTTTTTTGAGAACATTACAGTTTGTTAAGAAAGTGATAGATCAAATAATACTCGCGGCATCGAAAAGGTCGTTGTCACCGCTTACGTAAAAAAGAAACATAATTTTTGGTCTTTTAGTAAAATACATTATAGAATAAGATTACATTTAAATGAAATGAAAATTCAAAGGTTTCTATACAGTTTATAAAGGAATTCTGTGTATTAAAAAAATATGCCTCAATAAAAAAAGATTGAGACGAAGTCCCTTAACTTGTGTCCGACTTGACGCGATCGTTCTTTAATCTCATGAATAATAAACTAAAGTTAATTTTAATTTCATAAGAACATTTTTCAAGTTTATTATTTCTTTTATATAACTTATTACCATCTTATAAACATTATGTAATCATTTATTTTAGTAATGTTCCTTTTGTTGATATTTGGTACTTGAGTAAAAAATGAACAACTTATAATTACAATTTGTCCATGTGGTCAATAGTCCATTATCTCCAGAATTATGTTCACTATTTAGATATTATATACATCATATCTATCCAGTATGTATATGTATTTATAATATTATGTAATATTTTGGAGATAAAAAATGAAATGCATTGTTCATGGAGACGGTCAGTCGTACATATGCATGAACGCTCCTTTCATTTTTATTTTGTACTTTAATGGAAAAAAAACATAATGTTACATAGTTATATTATAATTCAAATATAATATCATTCATTATATCATTAACTCTATCCTTTATACATCAAACATATTGCATTAATGAGTCATCTATCTTTGAGGGGGCGGTAGTCCGCACATCTGCAAATGAAATTATCGCATTTACCCACAATAAAAACAATAAAGTTAGGATAAAAAATACAGAAGTATAAAGAAAACATAAACATAAAATATATCATATATAAATACAGTTCCATCATAATGGCCACCAAGAGGGGTGGTAGGAGATAATCGAACAATCATCCTTTTGTGAGGTGTTAGTTTGTCATCCACAGAAATAGTATATTCTTCACCCATTAGATGGAGATATGTGTGTATGTAGTTAAAATAATTCTCATAAAAACATACTAGTATATTAAGGATACTAGTTTTGTTATTAAAGAAAAGAATAAAAATAGTTTAGGGGTTTTAGAAGTCAAATAAAAAAGAAAATAAGGTAAGAGAAGTTGTTACCTTTAATTTGGGTAACTCCCATTGGTATGAAGAAAATGGGTTTCTTGAAATGCTTTCTTCCTATGGTAAGGCTTCTAAGAGGATAATAGGGATGTAGGGATATTAATTTTTTAGAGGTTTGCTGAGCCAAAATTCTTGAGAGGTGTGAGGAATGAGTAAGAAGTGGGGGATTTTTATAAGGGGGAGTGGCTCTTTAAGAAAGTGTGAAAATATTATTTTATTATATAATGATATTCAGTTTATAAAGGTCCAAAACTAATTAATGTATAAGATAAGATAACTGAAGGGATAAATAAAATCCTCCAATAAGAATTGGACAGGTTGGGAATGCTATTTTTATATTTATAATTTTATTTATATATATCATTTATTAATGAGGTAAATGATGCATCATTATTGTGTCATAAGTAATATAATTTATTTGATGAATAAAAATTATACACAAAATACCATGATATAGGAAATCTTTTTTATCTTTCCAATGATTATTTATTTTCTAAAATATAACTTAAATAATCCTCTATAAAAATTAATTTACTTAAAATATTTTTTTATGTCATTTTTGTCAATACTTTATGTTAATTAATCTAAAGTGTCATTATCACTCATAAGTGGCTCCATGGGGTCACAAAAGTGACCCAAAGAAGTCCATGGTAATAAAAGACTCAACCAATAAGTCTAGGACAAGTTTTAAGGTTATTTTGTTATATTATAATATTTCTTTTACCTTAAATTACCCTATTTACCTTTAATCACGACAAATAAAAGTCAACGGTTACTATTCACAATAAATTATTACAATCTTATTGAACAAATTATAACATAATAATAATGACCATGTATGTCAGATTTTCAAAATTGAATTCACATAAGTGGTAAAATATTATTTAAATGAAAAATATGGTTTTTTATCTACTACTAAGTGGTTACACTATTAATCAAAAATTAATGTTTTTCAGAAAACTACCAAAAATTCAGCCAAAGATATATTTGATATTCTGAATTGAATTAGGATATCTATTTTAAAAAATTCAAAATATATAATTTTTATTCATTAATTTCAAATTTATTCTCATTTAAAACAATGTGTGTTTTTAAAAAACAATAACTAGCAAAAGATTGACACTATTTTATGTCCAATTTCAATGTGAAAATAAATCTAATGATCCACGTTGGATTAAATGGTAAAAAAATATTCTAATTACACATTAAATCCAATTAAAAATATAATATAACCATATAAATAAATTTGAATGAAAGAATCTTTTGAATTAAAATACAATATTTTTCACTATTCATTAAAAAAATGAACTTTATCCGAAAAATTCCAAAAAATTACACGAAGTAGATTTTGATACCCCCATTCTGAAGAAAGATTTTATTTTGTCGAATATAACTTATAGAAATGACCAAAACTATATTTAATGAGGGTTCTCTATTAAAAGGTGGTAAATCGACCTTTTAATATAAATTATGCTTAAAATTAAATTCATTCACATTTTAAGCCTCTAACTTTTATTGGATAAATGTAAATACATTTAACAAACATGTATATTATATTATAGTTATTTTTGTTCATTCCTTCCAATACAACGACTAATAGATAACTACTATTTAAAATAATAATATTATATTATTAGGGTGTAACGTAAGATTTCAAAGATACCCATTGTTGTGTATCGAGTACACTATCGAACATAACAACCCATTTCATATAAAATTAATATTTAATTCAAAAATATTAATAAATATGAAAATGTATTACTCTTTATTTACCTGGGATGTTATAGTATCCTTCTCTTAATTATAAATGGACACCATTTTTCCTCTATTTCTCACACCACCATGGTCGACATATATCAATAAAATAATAATTAATTATCTTATAAACATAAATATCCATGAATTAGAGGTTTTTTTTTCAAAAAACTCTTTCTTAGGGTCCATAATATGGGATCATAAGAAGGTCTACCAAACAAGAGGTAATAGTCCAACCCGAACTCTATCTATTTATTTGTTATTATACCACATTTAAATGTTATTTTATTCATAATGATATAATAAATTTAATATCAATAATAAAGTGACATTTCATTGTTATTATTTATTAATCATTATCCATACACAATTAAAACAAATGGGATGTGAATATACTGCTCATTTGTATGTGTGGACTATGGCATCCACGCAGTAATATAGATAAATTAACATAACCAGAACACTTGTTTGGTTTTTACAGAAAATTCAATGTTTTTATATTATATTTATGATGTAATAATTATTATATTTTTTAAAATACTATATAACATTAATTCCTTATATTATTTATAAAATTAAAACATTGTTTATGTGTATGTTAGGCTTAATGTCTCCATGAACAATATAAATCATTTTTCTAACTTCACATTTTATGGGTCATTTAAAAGTCTATATAATTAATATATATTATATTTATATAAATATTAAAATTATTTTGATTCTGTATCCATGTTAAATTTTGAATGACAAGAACAATTGATTTGATTCATCTACGAAAAAACGAAACAGATAACAACCTGAAAATGAAATTTGAATTAGTAATTAATAATAATTAGGTGTTGAAAATTTATAAGTGGAACATGTATGATAATATAAGTATGTAGGATATTTATTTTTATATTTCCAATGCATTTATAAATTTTATACCAAGGGATTGATTTCTTTTGAAGAATTTCAAACTTCAATTAAGGGATTTAAGTTCAGTAACGTATTAATCTAGAATATTTATATCTGAATTTATATTCAGTAAAATTAAAAAATATTTTTTAGATAATATAATTTTGTATTTATATTTTTTTTTATAAATTTTATTTTCTTACTATATTAAAAAAATTTCTCAATCTTATTTAAAATGATTGGTATATGTTTTTAAGAAAAATCGACATTTTTTCTTCTTTTGTAAGGAATCTATTTCTTATATTTCCATGTTCTCCTTAAAAAAATTCTATAATTATTTTAATATTACTATATATGTTTTAAATAAATTTTGAAACCGTTTTAATCTATATTAATTTTTTTAATGTAATCATATTGACAATTTGTGAACAACACACTTTTGAAATTTTACCAAAAATTTAAATAAATAATTATTTTAATATACATGTAATGAATGTTTTTCTTTTATCATGACCAACAAATGTTTCAAATGTTACCTTAATTGTGTCTAGTGTAAATTTGAAATGAAATTATTCACATAATATTTTTGAAATATTTTTATTTTAAATAAGGATTTTCAAAATTAAAATGTTATTTTCATAAATAAACATTCTAATAAACAGTTTAAAAAATATATAAATCTATGATTGCATCCTTTGTTGTTAATTAATATGTACTTGGTATATGATCTAATGATACAAAAATTATTCATTATTTAGATAATATATGATAAGTGTGATTTTATTTTAATTAAACCATCTTTTTATCCTTGTGTTTTCCTATAATAAATGGTGAAATGCTTATTAAACAAATTATCATGTATTATGATATAATGATATGATGAATTTGTTATAATATTGTTCCATGAATAAGTGTTTATTATAATTATATAATGGGTGGGAACATTAAAATTTATCCATCCAATTCATTGGGTAAAGATGGATATGTCATGAGATAATAATAAATTATATATCCAGTGAACCTAGTTCATTGAGGGACTAATTGAACTGTGATAGTCATGGTAGTGAAGCCTAACTAAATATATGATAGAATAGAAATTAAACCGAATCCACTATGATTTTCTTAGATATTCTCCTTGACTAACAAAATTATTTTATACGGTTTTTTGTATTCCATAAACTTAATCACTGTTCCAATATTATTCTATAATGGATTGTATTATTTGATTCCTTCCTATTTCATATGTTTTAAACATTTAGGAATTATGAGATGACTCAATCATTATGTCATTGATTTTTTAGTTATGGTTTAAAAATGATAAATCATTTTCTCAAACTGTTATGGTTATATTAATCTCAAAATATCATTGATATCTCACTCATATTCCCATACTAAGATTCTGACCTAGCCCTTTATTATGATTACATTTCGATAGATTTTGATGAATGTTTTTCTGAATGATATGTATAATATGTGTGATATTTTTGAATAACTATGTTTTAGATTAAGTATATCTTTTATGTAATATTTGTTTAAGTATAAATCTTTATGAATACCATAAAACATATGGTTATTGTGTTGATCGTAATGTTATGTATTGAATAATCATCTAATAAAATTTAATATTTATGTATGAAAATTATGGATTGTTATAGTTTTAATCATAGAAACGTTTAGTTAATTTTAGAATCAAAATGAGAAAAATTTGGTGATAACCCTTACTATATGATTTTTTATTGGGTCAAAACATAATTTCTATTATAGAAATAAGTTTGGTTTTCCTTGTAAATACATTCCTATCTAGATTATAGCTAGTGGATTTGGTTTTAGAACTGATGTACCAAGTAGAAAAAACTATGAATGGGAGAGATTTCACACTATGCCATCACTATTTCAAAATGACTATGCCTAAAACTATAAAACTTGTTATAAACTCTTGGGGATAGGCTTGAGATATGTCAGATTTTCATTATGATCTATTACAATTGGTTTTAAATGATGATGCAAATGACAGACCGAGGTTTCACATAAAGTTTCATATATTAATAATGTTGTAATGATTTAGACATACTATGGAATCTTTTTCAGTGTTATATGCATTCTAAATATGAATATTATTTATCATGATGTGTATTTTTGTTTTAATAATCATTTGGATGAAAAATGGACCACGATAACGTATAATGAGATTGAAAATTAAATTATTATACTCTGAATAGACAAAATGATATAGGAGTTAGAATTTCAAATAAGTTAATTATGATCATGAAAAATGATAAATATATTAACCATGATTATAATACCAACATGAAAATTATTGAACAATATTTTATTGATTCTATTATATAGAAATATCTTCCTTCATTTAGTTGGGATGTGGATCCACTATTTTTTGATCAATGGATTTTACCAGTGAATATATTTTTTTTACTATATTTTTTTTAAAGTATGGAAATGTTATTTCATGAATTTACCATTATTGTATTGAATCAGACCAATAGTTCCCCCTCCTCAAGAAAAAAAATAAACTCTAAGAAATTAACTCTCTTGAGTGGGATGAGTGAATATATTTATTTTTCAACTAATAATTCACTTATATTTATTCAATGAAAATAGAAAAGTGATTACCTAAGCTAATGTATAACTATGATGAATCCATATTACATATGAGAATAGTTATTCTAGACTGGAAAGGTGTGATTTGGGTATTGTCATTCAACTACAAATTATGATTGATTGATTATCTATTACCTCAAAACCGTGTCTTGGAATTGAATTATAGATATGAGACACCATTTTCCTTGTTGAAATTGTAAGATGTCATAGGAAGGTAGAAATAGATGTTTTAGTTACTAATAAATACCATTTTTTTTTATGAAAGTAAATATATATGTGTAAGGGAATTCTAATAATAAATATCATAGAGAAAAGAAGATAATATTTCTATTCAACTTAATTTTTTGAAGGATAATTGATGAAATTTTTATTAATAAAACTAGTAAATGTATTAATTTTGAAAAATACATCAATCAAAAAAATAATTCAAATCTGTCATAAAGTGACAAGTCAATGAATTGAATAATGAAAAATCACAACAGAATGCACCACCCACAAACCAATGTTTCAAAATAAAAAAAATAAGAATAATGATAACTAGTTCTCGAATATAAAGGTTAATAATGATGAATAAAATTAAAAATTATTTAACCCTAGAGAAGAATTAAAATCCAATGTAATCAATATTATCAATGTGAGATGTGATATAATAGAGGTTTAATATACCCTTAACATCCACTCCATTAAAAACTAATGTATTGTTTTATTTTTCATCTATAGACTACTTTATATATAAATAATTTAATAATCATATCAAAATACCACATCAATGATTAGATGTCTAATTATCATAAAATCATAATGTTATGATAATTGAATATCAGGTACACGATTCTTCAATGATTGATGTTTGTGGTAATGTGATTGATTTAAATCTTAGTATTCCTCTCCTAGTTTAATTTGATGTTATTTTAGACATGTATTATGTTTCTTTAGATAAATACCATATCTATTTCTAGGTAATGGATGAAACATTTGGTATTATGAAAAAACAGTTGATCATTTATTAGTGAGAGGATAAATATGAACATCTTATTGAAATATCATCTTTTGTATGGTGCATATTCAAATTCATTAGAAGGGTTTATCCCATGTAGATAGGAAGAAACTCACCATTGATAATATTCCATTTTTAAAATATTTTTTTAATGATTTTATAGATGTGTTTCCTAGTCATTATCCAAATTGTAAATATGGGTTTTCAGCTGAACTCCAACATCAAGCTATAATTATTCAAAAAAACCATATATATAATTTCCTCAATTAATTAACAAGAATTAATGAAAATACCCAAATGGAATATGGATTTTGGATTCATTAATCCATGTGTATTACCAAGGAGTGCACCTATAATTTCTCTTGTTATGAAATATAAATAATTATATCACTATATTGATTCTTAGATAATGAACATGATGAAAATCAAGAACAACAATCCTCTACCCCATATATTACTAAATTATATTTTTATATCTTAATTCTGACAACAATTTATGGTTCCTGAGATATATTAATCAACATAAGATTTCTATTTAGTTGAGGTAATTTTTCTTAATGATAACTTAGATTTATATTAATTGAGAAATGAGTGACATATATATTGATCATAAAAGAATAAATTATAAGATCACTCAAAAATAGTGGAATATTCGACAAATAATATTGTTTGAGTTCATTAATGATTATAAATATTCAATAGTTCATCAAATTTAGAATGAAAACATTGTAGCATATTCATGGAGTTAGAAGGATCATGGTAGTATCTATTAGATGAGGAAAACAAAGGACCTATTATTTCTAAATTTTTGAATGATATAACAATAAATATTTAGGGAATGAGAAAAATATTGTTTTTCTCAAATGATATTTCCTTGATCTGTCAATGTGAATATTTAATATATATAAAAGGATGATATATAGGTGACAAAAGTGAGAAATGTTTATAGGTTCATAATTTATTATAATGAAATTATAAGGTTTAGGAACTATATATGAATCCCATGTATATAATATATTAATAATTATATATTGTATAAATTAAATATGTCATCATTTTCAATCAATTAATTATGTACAAAGATGTGTAGAGATCTGAAATATTATTTCCGATGGGAAAAGTAGAAGAGACATATTGTAGAATATTTAATTTACATCATGGTATGTCAGAATATTTATGATGATAGAGGGATATATTATGGGATTTTACAACCATTACTCACACCATAATTAAAATATTAATACATCAGCATGTATTTCAATTTTTAGATCCACCAAATTTCAAAAGTATATATATATATAATACTTTATAATTTTACAAATATATAACAATATATTTCCATTAGATATTATTTCCCACATAATCATCACTCAACATTATAAATTTTTGAATTATTGAGAATTCTTGGAGTACCACTCTAAATTATATCTAATAATGAAACAATAATTACATATAAGTTTTATAAATGTCATTAAAAAACATTGGTTTCATATTTTTTTTATTTTTTATAATACTCAGTCAGATTGAAAATCTCAGGGAATAAATAAATCTTTATAGGATATTTTGAGATCTTATTATTTAGATTTCAATTGTGTTTGTTATCAACACCCAAATAATTTCATATTTAATTATAAAAATATCATTCACTAGATCTTAATAAGGATCCTTATGAGTCCCTCTATGAAAATAAGTTCGAAAATGAAGCATGACTGGTTGAGGTTGGAGAAAGAAATATATTGAGACCTAAGATAGCTGATTAAATTGAAGAGAAGGTCAGAGTTATTTTGTATCACATAATGGTATCGCAAATCATATAGAAATTTTGTGTGAAAAATATTCAATGAGATGTAGAATTTTAGGTTGGTTATAAGTAATATCAATGAATTTCTCTATTGAAAACTGTTATGAGATTTCTAGAGACTAAAATATTGATCGTTGGGTATATGGGTCACAGCAAAATTCTTCATCAATTGGTAGATATATCTTAGTAAATGGATCGTCAAACAAACCTATATCAATCACAAAATAAGTTCCATGTATCTCACTCAAATCTGTACATACATGGTCATTGACATGGATTAAACTCAGAGCTTATATCATCAAAGCATGATATATACCCTTAATAAAAAAGTAGTATAAACCATGTATCAATGAGACAAAATGGTATGGAACAATAATAACCCCTTCATTAATGATTTATAGAGAAATTATAAATTTATTGAAAGTACTTGAGAACTAGAGGATACAATAAAAAACAATATTCACATTTTCATATATCAAAGTGATAGAATTTAGAGGGATAAATTAATTTTAATAGGGGTACAATGTAACACCATAATTTTGTTTTATTAATAAAAACATGATTTTTTATAGAATTATTTATACACAATAATGATTCTAAATAAACAATAATATAGTATACATTCACTACCTTACAACCAATTTAGGTAGGAATATTATTTACAACTTTATGAAAAATATGTCTAAATATTTTATTTAATTAGGATTTATCGATTAAATATTAGAAAACAAATATCTCAATTTTCAGTGCAGAAATTTTATAATCAAAGAATATATATTCATAAAAAATGATTTTTATTTATTTTTTAAAAAATTATATAATTTCATTCAGTTTTATAAGTTTTATTTTATTAAAATTAATGAAATGTTTAAATCTAAATATTGATATTAATTTTAGATTAAATTTTGGGACTTTTAATTAACGAATAATTTTTTAGGGATTAAGAAAAAATAATTATTTTCTTAAAATTTTCATTTCCATTCAAATAGAATTCCCAATATATTTTGAATTTGATTTTAAATTTTTGTAATTATCATTAATATTGATAAAATATAATTAATTTCATAGTAATCAACATTACATTTGGTTATGGCATGAATTCATATTTTGGCTTAAATAAAATTTCACAAACAAATCATTTTACATTGCTTATTATAAATTTATTTTAAAATTAATTTCCTCCACTTCTAGAAATTTATAAATGGAAAAAAAATTTGATATTATGAATTAGTGGGTTCATATTTTTTATATAGGTTTATTATATATTTTTCCATATAAATATAAAATGTTGTAAATATTTCTTCACCAAGGGAAGGGTAAAGGAAATAAAATAGTGTTAAATAATTGGGTGAGGAAAAATTATTCAAAAAAAATATTCATTACACTATAAGATGATTTTTTACATCCATTGTCATCATTTATTTAAAAAAATTAGAAAATTTGTTCCATTTTTATCTAATAAATACCTTGACATTAATTTAAGAAGATGAGGACTCAAAAATGATACACTTGTTTTTAATTTCCCCAAAATAATCACATTGAGAATAAAAGATGTTATGAATGAATATATTGGTTTATTTTTAATTTTTTTTTCTTCTGGTGATTTTTTTATTTTTTGTTATGTTATACTTAAAAATACTAACAAAACACTATCACAAGACTAGTTCATCAAATGGAAAAAAATAACTTTTTTTAAAATAGTAAAAAGTAAAAAATATTGGATTATTTATTCCATTCAATGGTTTTTATGTAAAAATAACATATTAGGGATATTTTAGTAGTTTTTATTTTAACTAAAATCTTATATTTTTATCTTTAATGTTGAAATATATGAATTATTAGTAATATAACATTGATGGTATTTTATTATAATTAACATATTATTAAATGAAAATTAACTAATAAAATATTGAAAGAAGCCCAGGTGGATAGGATTTCGTCCAACATTAAATCTCATTAACTTTTTTAATTTTTATCTTTGTAAGAAATTTATAACCCCTATGTGATGAAAAGTTTGTTACAATGGTTATGGTTTAAATTGGATACAAAAGTGGTTAAATAGAAAATATAAGGTCTAAAATGACACATAAACCTATCCAAATTTTAATGGTTTAAGAGAAATCAACATAAACATATTTTAGAATAAATAATTCATCCATTTGTTTCCACTTTCACATCATTAGTAATTTAAAATATTTAACTCATTTATGCAATTCAAACTGTGTTCTTCCCATCACTATAAAGGGACACCACATATCGTTGGTTATTTACACCAACATAAGTCATAGAGATAAACCCAAGCATACCCAATTGACTTATTAACATCGATAACCATTTATTATAGGTTATGGTTTTCTTAAAGGTTTATTCCTGGGGTCCTTCATAAGGGATCCAATGAATTCCTTTCAAAGAATTGGTATTAATCCACACAGACCTATTTCAATTTATTTATTTATTTATCACAACCAATTTTTTTATGGATCATTAAATATTATATTAATCATCCTAATTGAAACTATATTTTATTATTATTGGGGTTTCACCATTATCTATCCATTATTTAATCAAATTTTACGTAAGAGTGTCACACTTGCATGCATGTGGACTACCACCTCCATGTAGTGATATAATTTATTTCCTATCACCATCATTTGTGGAAAATACTTATTATTAATTACTTAATTATATATTATATTTATGATATAAATATGTTTTTAATGAAAAAATATTATTTATCTTTATTTTCTTATTTTCATTAGAAATTGAAAACATTTTTCTCGTGTAACTATTGTATATAATCCCAATAAAGGCTATAAATAATTTTTTTATTTTTTTATTTTATAAATGGTTTTAAATATACATATAATAAATATATAATATAATTATATAATTATTTATTATATGTATATTATTGAACCATATTCAAAGTGAAAGTATGGTACCTTTCGAACCAAAACATTCATGAAAAAAAATCAAATTGTAAATACCCAAGAATATTGATTTTAATATTGTAGTATTAATTAATGGGATTTGAAAAGTTATAATTTGATAAATATTATATCATGGGTATAAAAAAATTTGTATTATATATTTACTATAAATTAAAATTTATTATGTAGTGCAAAGATAACATTCGATGATGGTTGATCTTCAGGTAAGAGATTTTCATTCAATATCATTATAATAAAAGATATTTATGGTTGAATTTTTATTGTAAAAAATTAATTAATAATTATAAGATGAAAAAATTTAATATTATTATATTTTTTATATTTATTTAATTTATATGTAATTTTATCATTTTTCTTTATCTGGTACTTAAAATGATCGAGAAAATATTTTTAAGAAAAATAGTCCATATTCCTTCATTGGTCCATATTTTTTTTCTCTCATTCTAATGTTTTATTGAAAATTTTTTAAATATTGATTATGATAATACTCTATGATTGATTTAATCAATTTTTAAAAATCCTTTTCTCTCTATAAAAATTTTATAAGGTAATATTTTTTTCATTTTTGAAAGATGTAATTTTGAATTTGTATAAAAATTTGAAAGGAATTGTAATTTTAATATACTAAACATGAACAAAATATCCCTCCCTCGTGGAAACTCAAAGATTTAACACCTCTATTTAAAAATTAAATATTTATTTTTATAACAAATTCCATAATATTATAAAAAATATGTATTTTAATTATGTGATTTAAAAATTAAATTTGTATTTTCTTCAAGATATATTCTAAAAATATTTTTATAGAATTTTTGAATTTTTTATACATCATTTAATTTTAATTATGATTAAAAAGGGGAATGATCCAATTATACCATTCTTATTAATTATTTTTATCTTATATTACTACAATAATTGTATGTTTATGAAACCTATTTATTTTCCATTTTTTCCAAATAGAAAATTATGAACTTCTTATCAAACCTTTTTTACTTCTGTGGGTTTTGATAGGATGATACGATGAATGTTTTATGTTATTGTTGAACACATACGCACGGTTTCAATTATGTTATGGTTTTGATCAAAATTATATAGTACTCCAATGTATTTGGTAAATATGGATATCTCAAAAGATAATAAAATATTTAATGAGAGTGAACCCTGCAACATAAGGGATTATGCCTTCTATAATATTCATTGTAATAAAGCTTGAATTAGGATTTGATGGAATGGGTGTGATCCCAATCAATTGTGGTAGTCTTGGAAGTGATCCATGAAAAGTGATATTATATTATATTACTATGTGTATACCAAAAAAATGATATCTAATAATAATTTTTCCCACAAATTGATAAGTTCCCAAACTCTATTATTATTAATGTCATATGAACTGTCCTGATTTATAAAAATTATTGTGATTATAATTTATGATTTTTTGGGCATCGTTTAAAATTTATTACATCATGTAATAAAACATTTATTCTCATGTTGTTCCTAAAACTTCTTTGATATCTCCATTGTTTTCCATTACTAATTATATGAGCTCACCTATTATTATTTTTCTTTTCCACAAAAAATAAAAAAATGTTTTATGTATGTAATATTTTTGAAGGGTTCTAGTTGGGATGATATATAATAAAAATAAAGTAGATATTTTACATTACGATTATTTTTGTTATAATGATTTCAAAGTCATGTTACCATTATGGTTCATGAATAGATCATAATTTTATATAATAAATATTAATATAATAGGATTTAATAATTATATATGAAAATTATGATCCCCTATTATAATTATATAGTTTTTTTAGAAAAAATATTTATGTTGTGGAAATAATAAAAATTTTATTTGGTTTATTATATGGTTTTTATATTTTGTTTTGACGAATATATATAAGGAATATAATTTATCATTGAATCTTTATGTACATGTTTTGAGAAATTCAGTCAAAAATTTTATTAGTCAAATAACCATATTTTTAATACTTGAATGAAACAATTTTACTTTTCATACCATGTTTTCTAGTACTAACTTCGTAGGTTAATGTATGAATTCACTTATATAGTGTAGTATTATTATATTTCGTATAACATTAAAAAAATTATGTCGAATCTATCAAAAATATTTCACAGATTTTTTCAAATTTTATTAGTATAATCTTATTATTTATTTATAATCGAGGAAGATGACAATATTATCTCTTTTTTATAATCTAAATTGTCTTAGAAGAAATAATTTTGTTATACATGGGACTCAAAAAACATTTATATTTTATGTAAATGATACCTCTTATTTGTTAATTTTGACATAATCTTATCAACATTTTTTCCTAACATACACTAGTATTGCACATATTTCACTATAATCATTACATTCCACTTTTAATTTATTTTTTTAATAAAATTTAAATTATTTTATTTTAATTTATTTCATTCTAGTAGAATAGTGACCTTATTTATTCATCGAACTATTTTAGTTAAATAGTTTTTATGTTCCAACAAGACACTCAAAATTATTGTTCACCTCATCTTTATATAATGCATAAAATAATTACAAAACTTTAACATTTTAATGGATTCTCTACCTCCTCATAGTAATCTTATTAATGTTAATATATAATTTTGTGAACCATAAATCACAATATTGAGGACCAAAATCATAATAACGCAATAATAATAATAATTTTATTTGTTCTTGAACATGAAATATAACTATAATATCATCTCTTTAGATATTTCACTTTCAAGGGGTCTGCTACACCCTTTTCAGTGAACCAAAAGGTATAATGATGTTTATATCAATTTTTTGAAGTTAATTTGTTATTTTAATATTAATCCATCCATAACAAATATTTTTTTATATAAAAATATGAGGAAATATATATATATATTCAAAAAATTTATCAATAAAATTGATTTTTATTTGAATTAATGAATTATCGTAGAAAATATTCATGTAATTCCCTTATAAATAGGTAAATTTATTATTTATTTATGTTTTCATATAGACAATTTAATACCAATTCATATATGTCATTATATTTTTAACCCTAACCAACTATGTTATAAAACATAAAAAATGTAATGATTCAATATTTTCAAGTGCTAATATTTTTTCAGATCATTTGAATTAATATTTTGGGCTTCCACTATTGTAGAGGAAAATTATAATTTTAATTTATAAATGATTTTATTCATAGTTAAAAATTCAATTCACCATTTCAATCATTTTTTAAAAAATATTATATTTTATATAAACATTTTACTCAATATATTTGAAATGATGAATCATCTTTAGAGATATATTTTTACTTTATAAATATGATATCATATTCAATAATAATTGTAACATCATCACTAATAATAGATTCATCCAAAACATATTCATGAGTTATAAGAAATTATATATCATAATCATATCAGTGTTTTTAAGAATCAACTACACTTCAATATACACCAAAATACTCTTATTAAATTGATATAAACATAATTATGCTCACTATTTAGAACGTATTATATTTTATCATTTATTATAATACATTATATTTTATAATGTATATCCTTATTTTTTTATTTTAAAACATTTTTAATTTGATTATACTTTTGATCTTAATAAATATTTCTATTATAATTATCATAAAAATGTTTAAATATATACCAAAAAATATTTAAATGGATTTTCACTATTTTCATTAATCCACTTGAAAATTATTTCAACAAAGGAAAAAATACCATCAAAGATTTTATCCTCATATAGATTAAACTATTAATTACTTATATTTTTTCCTCAATAATTTTTATTCTTTGATGTATTTAAATTTAATGACATATACATGATTAATTAAACAAAACCTTGATGAATAAATTTCATATGTTTACAATATTTTGTGAAGTATTTATGAAGTGAATTATATAAGTCATCATATTACAATTATATGATTTTGATGTAAAATTATTTTTAACAAAATATCAATAGATTTTTCAAAATTTTTGAATCCATAATACGTTCCTCATCCACAGAAAAATATGGTAATATGATTCCTTCCATTGAGAAAAACTAATTTTTGAATTTTACATTTTTCATTCAAAAATCCAAGAATTGAAATCACTTAACATATAATTTACAATAATTAAAATTATATTTCTTATTATAGTTGTTTTATTGTTTTTTCACTTATCATATATTTTCATTCATTTATAAAACATTCTATGTTCTTCCTCTAAATGTAATGATTAACAAAATACTTTCTATCATAACCACCTACTAAACTATTTTCTAATTTTTTTTATATACTATAATATCCATTTAATCATTTCAATCCTATATGAATTATATCCAAAACATAATGTAAATTAAACATTATATAAGGAAATGTTTATCACAACTCATGTGATTTGATACTTTATAAGAACAGGTTCATTATGTCATATAATGAAAATTTTCACATTTTCAAATAATTTTTTTTCATTCCTTATCAGTTCATATTTTAATTATTATTAAGTTGTATACATCTTTAATTTCATTCCAACTAGATTCTCAACATTGATTTACGATTCTAAAAAAGAAGGAGCATTATATGTTTTATTAATGTTGGAAATGTTTATCACAACTCATTATTTGTACTCGTAATAAATTTCATTTCACTTTATTTATATATTTTATACTATTATTCTTCCATTGTTAATATGTGCTCTCAATAATTTTGATTTTATAATTTTAAATAATATTTATTCAAATCCATGTATTTTTTTATCAAAATAAAATAATAATATTATTGATAAATAATATATGAAAATAAATAATATGTGGATTACCTTATTATGATATTTTGAATCTATTAGAACTAATTACATTACAACGTCTTTGTAATAGTCAATTAATATAACTATATCAAGTAGATTTATTTTATTATATTGGGTTCGATTTTCTAGATAAATTTCATTGTGTTTCCATTCATTGTTACTATATAGTATAGTTATTTATTGTGTAGTAATACATCCAAAAATATATTAGTGGACTATTTTGGGTGGTTATTCTTCAAATAGGTTAGAATTATACTCTATCTAACTATCATTTCTTTTCAAAACACTAAGTTGTACATTTTTCATGTACATTATTTAATACATCCACATTTCAACTCACAACCACAAATAGAACACCGACCAACTCACTTTATATGGTATTCCTCAAAGATACTCAATGAATCTAATTTTTATGCATTGGAAAATCCATTTTTTAAATTAATTTTTAAATATACTAGCTTACACAATTTCATTGAATTTAACCCCTTACTAAATTAGTTTTATGAAACTATTGACAATAATATTTGGAGCACTAAGATTATTTTATAATTATATCGTATATATAAAAAATAAATTTATAAATACTTTATCATTAAATATCTAAGGTTTAATATTTTTCATAAAATAAAATATATATATATACGGTATGGTAAATAAATAAATTAAAAATTTCCATTATAAAGATAAATTATGTTCGTTAGTTTCTAAAGATATTTCCATCAGTTAGACAATGATTCTTCTCATAGTTAAATGATAAGTGGTTTTAGGGGTTTCTAAACTATGGTGTTTATATATATTCTAAATATTAAATTTTTTGTCATTGGATATGAGGGGTATGAATATCTCTTTTGGAATGATAGGTAAAAACAAGTCATTAAAAGTTCTGATTAAATAGATTATACCGAACCCTTTTTACATCACCATTCAATGAACATATTCTTTGAAAATTGTTTTTTGAGTAATATTTTTATTAATGTGCTAGAAAAAAATATATTTTCTAGAAATATAATGTAATCTATACTAATTATTTTTAGTCTATAATAAATTCATTTATCTAATTGATGATCGAAATATTATAATGATTTTGTTTTCTTATATGGTAGACTATGCTAATTTTATCAATCTTTTAGATAACATTCATCGAACCCCCTAATAAATGTTCATTTCAATATGTTATGTTGTATAATTATTCTGTATTACATAAATACCATAATTTAATATTTTAAATTCCAGTTAAATGATATGATAAAATATAATTAAATGTAGTATTTTAATCCCTCTATGATTAATTGTTTTTATGAAGTGAAATGCGTAGGTGGTTATTTTACTATGATGTATATAAGATCTAATATATAGATATAGAATAAATTAGAGAGTATTCATTTTGAAAAGTCTCACACCGTATTTTTGAAAAATAGTTAGAGAAATGTTGCATCAATAATTATGGTAATCTATGTATTTTTTGATTTTTTTTTAATTTCAATAAGAGGTTGGAGTTAATAGAATTCAATAGAATTTTTTAGCATGAATTTCAGATTTTAAAAAATGGGTGTCAATGAAAATAATAATGATTATTGGTATGATGAATATAAATAAAAATTTAATTGTGACATAGTTTACCCCACCTATAATTACTAGTGATCTAGTAATTTGAATAGTTTTATTAATATTGGGGTTTTTTTAAACTAAAATGAGAGTCTATATAAAGTTTTAGGACTTGAGAGAGTGATGTTTCTTATTCGTATTGGGGTTTTGGTGTTCGATGATAGAATCATAAGTGGTTTTTGATGGCTTGTTGGTTTTTATAGGAGGTTTAGAATCCTTAGTCCGGCTTTGAGTGTGTTTGGTGGTGTAGTCCCCATATTGGATTTAGGTAAATAAATCCACTAAAATTTTGATTAGTACCATTGATATTCTAATGGGACCACCAATAAAAGAATAATTTCTTCCATTCATTCGATGAATATCACTATAGTTCTAGTGGGTTATTTGTAGTTTTTATAATAGTAGAGGAACAATATTTTTTCTATATATATTTTTAAACATGTAATAAAGACTTTTAATTTCATAACTCAAATTCCATATTCACATAATGGATATATCAATACAATAATATCTTACCACCCTATTTATTCTATGATTCTAGGAGTATTCGTTGGAATTTTTATCCCAAATCATGTGGTAAGTCTCTCTTATCATGTTCTATTTAATTTTAATTTATTTTCTTCTATTCTCTCTTGAATGAATCAGGGACATGAAATGAATATAAATTTATTACTATGGGATTTATCCAAAGTTGTTTGAATTGATATGATACTTATTTAAAAAGGAGTATGTGGGTGCCTTAATAACCATTAATTTATGTTTGGTTATATAGATAATTAGGTGTTCTTGAATTTATGGATTACATGTTAGGGGTTAAAATTTATAGATTTCATTGAGAGAGTTTTTAGTGTTACTAGTTTATATATCAAATTGATTATTTTTTTGCGATAAATACAAGTGTTTCAATGGGGTTTTTTAAAATCTTGATTATTGTTTTGATGTAAATCTGATTCCATAGTTATGAAATTGTTTTTAAATACTATAACTACATCCTTATTTACTTTAAAGTTACTGCAAATCTCCTCGTTAGTATTGGTTTGTGTTCTCATACCTCTATCTATTTATTGTTTTATGGATGTGACATGTCTTCTTAATATTTTACAAAATATTAACAAATAATAACTCATATTATCAATGATATGGGTGGTTTATTTTTCATGCTTAATTTTCATGAAAATTTTTGTATATCCATTTATTTATTTTTCCAAAAAACATTAAGGGATTAATATTATATTTTATTATATATATACTTTAAAATTTTAAATGTTCATGTTGATATTATTATAATACTTTTAACATATAATGTGTGTTTAGTTTGAGTGACTATTATTGGTTATCTAAATCGCTAGTTAGGTATGGTTGGTCTTGAATTGTAACCATTAGAGTATTGTGGGTGATAATGCACCTTTTTCTATAGATAAACATCAAGGTATTTTTTATGTTTTCTATAATGTGAAATATATTGGGCTTCACATAAATATATTATAATGGTATCACTTGTTTCCACATATCATAAGAAATATGCATGTCAATGGAAAATAACTAACCTATGGTTACATTATTACATTTGTGATGAGGAAATGGTATGGTTTGTATAGTGTGAAAAACTTTTTTGAGCATTGTCTAATCCTATATTCAAATAGAATTTTAATTTTAATGTAATTATAAAATGAATGTTCATAAAAGAGGAATATTACACATTTAGGATATTTAAAAATTTAACATTCTATTTAGTTCCTTGAAAAACATATCCACTAAAAGAACACATTTATATTTTAATCCAACCACATTGATCCCACTTCAACAATTCAATTTGTATAAAAAAATTAAACATTATTCCTCTTAAAGTCATATTTTCTAAAGGATATTTTGTAACTTATTATCATAAATACTATGGGATATTATTATTGAATTAAATTGAATGATTCCATTTTTATTTTCCTAAATCAAAATAAATTTTCTAGAACTTATGTATAAATTGAGTTAAAAATATAATTTACTAGAGCACGTTCCACTTTTAATATGGATTAATAAATATTAGACATGATGTCATTCACTTAATTATCATACCTTATATAATTTTTTTTTCATGTGTTTTTTACATTCTATATGAAAAAGGAATGTTTGGAATGAATATTGAACCACCTTTATAGTATTTAAAGAATTCATTAAAAGTTGTTTCAATGTGATATATTTTTAAATGGTGAAATTTTAAATATTGTTCGAGATAAATAACATGTGATGTTTATTCCAATATGTTATAGATCATAAGAGGTAATAAAAAAGATATTAATTTTTAATATTTTGGGACCTGATGATATTTCTTCAACGACTGAGTGCCTATTTCTTCTGTATGATTTATGTATATATATATTTTTTTGTATGTAGTTCAAATTTTTAATTTGAATACTATGATATTTATTGATTCGTAATTACCTATTCTTATATATCATCTACTGCAACTATATTTTTTGGTAAACATTCTATATTTTTATATTTTGTTTAATCCAATAGTGGCATGTTTTTTCTATGGTGATGGAACTTTTTTCAATGTTTCTCTAAGCATGACTATAGTAGATATACAGTGTGTATATTGATTATATAGAGCACATATATTTCATCATTTTAATGAATGCATGTAATTACATTGTTGAAACATTGAGATAATCAATTTTAGCAGTTAATTATATGGTTTCCATTTATATAAGTATCATTTTGGAGTTATTTTATATATTTATCTTTACATTTCTTATTTTATATCTATTGTTATTAACCACCATTTTGTAGGATCGGTCTTATGCAATGTGTAGTGGTTACACACTAGAATTTTTTGAATATTTATATACATATTAACATATAGAGGAACAACTGCATGTGTGTGTGATTATGATATATATATATATTTATTTATATATCTTCATATAATAATATTATTCCTTCAAAGTGATAAGGATTCCGACATGTGAAAATGGTAACTCCTTGAAATGAGATAGAAGATTTCCCAAGTTATAGTGATTATAAATCACTCCATATGTGTATTATTTATATATATATATATACATTTATAACTCCCTAATGAGGAATATCTAGCATCCAATGATACAATAACTATACATTCGTCCCAAGGTGGATGATTATATATATACATATATATAAATTAATATATATATATATATATTTAATCTACTAGGTGAAGATGTATTTTAATAGATATCTTCACTGATAATTACCATTATAGTATAAAATTTTCCCATTGGATTATAACCTTGGTTCAAGGAACCTTTTGTGGATGAGGAAAAAAATAATTTTTTATTTGTCATATTTTTATATATTTTCACCTAATTGAAAATAAATAATTCCAAATTTATTTCTCCAAGACATATTATTAAATTGAAATTCCCATATAGTGTTTTTATATATATATCATTATTGATTGTGGAAAATTATTTATATTAATATAAATAATTCAACATGACTATGCATTAAACTATTTATCACTGTATATGATGAGAAACCATTGGTAGTGACTAATTGTTAGTTTACTTTTACCCCATCTATGGACACACTAATAGAAACATATTCTCTCCCTTGATACATTTTAGGTACAATAATATACTATAAGAGATGTGATATTGCATGTATTTCTTTTTTATATCATTGGAGGGGGTCTAGGAACAACATTAGATTTGGAGAAGATGTATAATTGGACAGAGGTTATGTTTGGACAAACCAATATAACTTATAGTATAAATATGTGTTATTTCCTCTATGGTTGTCATTGTATTTTAGGCCACTATATATGTTATGGATTGAATATGTTCTAGTTTGACATGCATTCATTGAGATATTTTATTTTCATTAATGTTTTTTCATTCTTGTAAAACTATTTTGGTAACCATTTTTATTTTTATAATTTCATAAATATAAACGATATGTTCCATGGTTCTGTTATAATATGGTTTTTATTTTATTTATAACCAAAATGTTCAAATAGTTAAAAAATCATATATATACTTATGATGCAATATGTCTACTCATGGGTGTCGGTATGTTCCCCTTGAGATGTGGTTACATGTTCTAGATTCCATAGAGGAAATCATGGTAAGGGACACCCAATGTGAAAATAGTATGATATATGAGGGGTTTCTGGATAATTATTCTTACAATTAATATATTTTATTTTCAATACATTATAATAAACCAATAAATATTCCTGATAAAAAACATATGGGTATAATCCCATTAGACAAGAAGATTTTCATTTGTTTTTTAAAAGAAAATAGGTTCATATGAGGATTATTAGATGATATCTTATATGTGGTATGATAAAACACATTTGGTAATTCAATGATTGGTTAGAGTCCATGTTTTTTGTGGAAAAGTGAATCAATATATAATTTGATTGTTAGGTAATCATAATGAATCATGACATATCATGTATTTTCGTATGTTTATTTATTTTTTAGTTTGCATCAGTTAATATTTTATACTAAACAATATATATATACTATATATAAATAGTACATTACTATATTTTAATTTTTTTATCAAGTTGATAATATTTTTAAAAAATGGTTATCTTTATTTTAGTTTCACTATTATTTCATGTAATATATATTCTTTCTTATCATAAGTTATACTACCAAATATACTCTATATTTATTTTTAGTTATTATATTCATGCATTATATAGACACCATCTAAGGTATTTTCTCAAATAGTTCATAATTTAATTCCAATATAATATTACTTGAAAAACATTTTACTGGTTTTTTTTATGAATGACTATTGAACATGTTATTGTCACATTTATTTTCTACTACTACTAATATTATTTTTTCCATATTTTTTAATTTTCTTATTGAGAATGAAATAGGATTTACTATTTAAAGAAATATACCACAATATACTATGTTATTTCTAGATTAGAGGTATTATATTATCATGTGATATGTACATATATTTAATATGTCCTTTAAATAGTATTATTTATTACTTATTTTCTATAAAAATATTTTTTTAGTCATCATATCATAGAAATGATATCTAATGTATTTTGACATATCATTAGTCATAGAGAGAAAATTAATGTTCTCAAATAGTGTGAGGCTATCATTAGAAATAAAAGAGTCCAAATACTTGAAAGGAAATCGTTTGAAATGGAATTGTACATTATAGATTTCATGATAATTTTTTTAAATGTGATAATTTAAATAAGATATAATATAACCCTATATCATAATATTCAGGGTTTGTTATCTTATGAAACATAGTTTTTTATAATGATGGATTTTATGAAATTTTCACATTTTTATAGTTAAATTCCATTTTTTAATTTGGAAATTAAATTGATATTTTTGTGCAATTCCAACTACATTACATATATTTTGGAAGGAACATATATGTGAAACATAAAAATTTATTTGATATAAAAATTTTGAAAAGTAATTAGAATGTAAATTAAATTTTGTATGGTTCACCATAGTAATTTCATTCATAAATATTAATCTACGAAATATTTTCTCATTTCTAAATTAGTAAATGATTATGTTTTAATAAAAGTTTAAATATTAATAATTGTTGGTATGTTTTTTTTGAAAATTTAAAAAAACATTTTGAGTAATTTAATTGATAAAAATGAAATATAAGTTGTAAGACATGTATTGAAACCCCATTGATGAATCATATAGTAGGGGTCCTCAGATCATCGTTACACAACTAGTTTATAGTATTCATGGGCCATACGTCTTTCCATATGTCATTATGGTTGTGGTTGATAATGATCAGATATTCATTTCAGTCTTGTGAGTAATACATCTGATGAGTGGTAAAATGGAGGTTGTGTTTCATTATTAATGTAGAAACCCAGTCTATAAATAAAATATAAATCATGATTTATAAAATTATTTCCCATGAATTAAATCCAACGATAAAAAGTTGTAGTGCATTTTAAACACTATATAAATAAATAAACCATATAAAACATATAAACACTATTTTCATTTAAAAATCCATATAGTACTATAAACAGCTATTAATCATAAAAAACTAAAAAGGATACCCTATGTAATATTATAAAAACAAAAAATGGTTTGAAATAATTCTCGTTAAGGGACTAATCATGGAAATAAAGCATAATATGTGATTCAAGAGGCCTAACATGATATCTTAAATAGAATAATCATATGCATGGAATTATGGAATTTGGAAATTATATAATAAGATAATGGGATCATAAATATTTAGATACATAGAAATCATGAAATAAAAAATATATGTCAAGGATAATCACCAAGATAACTTAATATAGGGTAAAAAATCATAATCATTATATTCAATTGCTAAAATAAGTCACTACATCATGTTCATAGGGTAACCATCAGTTAACCATATAAAATGTGCATGTTATAATAACATATGTATTAAAATGGTAACTCATTTGACATTAACATTAAATATTATATTTTATTCTATAATGTACCCACCACTCATATTTCAATATTTAAATTCAAATGTGATCTCTATCAGGAAAATAATCTATATGTTCATCATATGCTTTATATAACATATAATAATAGAATGGACTTCACAATATTATCTTAAGAAATAACTAATGGCTCTGTCCAAAAACTATAAAGAAAAAAAGGAAAAAATTACATTATATATTCAGTATTGATAAAATACATAGGTCTTGAAAATGGATTTTTAATAAATGTAATTCAGCATAGAGATCTGGTGAGAAAAAATAGAATGTGAACCACATGGGGGAATCATTTTCATGTAGGTTAGGTATATTATCAATCAATGAAAGATAAATTTAGTTTCTATAAAACTAGAATGGAAAAATATGGTTCCATCAAAAAACAATTGGGTTTTAGAATATGATTATGGTTCAAAAACATTTTAATGGCAGAATATAGACATGATATCATAAATTAGAATGTTTTATGAAATCATGTTTATATAAATGTTGGAATTTCAAAGAGAAAAAACATGTTTAACACCCATAATGATAAAGGTATTCAACTAGGTATGTTTGAAAGGACCATATTCATAAATATAGGAGTCACATGAGAATAATAAGGCATAAAATGGGAGAAAATAAAGGGAATGTGTAACTATCCTGTCATGGAGGACGCATAGAATATCCCATTTATGTTTTAAAACATAGTTGTTGAAATCACTAGTTATAAAATAATGTAATAAAAAATATTTTCTAAAATAAGATAATATTAATATGATGTTAATATGAGATAAAACTTAATGGGGTTTCCAATAAAAAAATAATAACATTCGTTGTAAGGTAATTTGTGGACAACGAGGGGAATCAATTATTTAAAGAGATGGGAATTATATGATACTTGAATTCTTTTGAAAAAATAATTATTCCTCACTAATAAATAATATATTAATCAATGTAGGAATTTCGAGATAGAAATAAGATATAAAATATTTATTGGATGATGAAACTGAAGGAGAAATAAAAGAACTCAACAAATCATATTGTGTTAGGAAAGACCCATATATTTTTTAAAAGACAACTATTTTATCCCATAACATGGAATAGTATAAATGGAATTGAATTTTAATTTTTCAAAATTAATTTAATTTATTATAAGTCATTCTAATGTAAATATATCATTAAATAAATATTTTTGAATAAAATTAAAGAACACCTCAATGAAGGGTGATTCAGATAGAACGCTTACATAATATTAAATATTCTAATAAAACCTCATTTAATGTGACTAATAATGATGATAAAGTGAAATATCATGATTAAATATTATAAATTATATTAAATGACTAATTGTGAGTACACACACCATTTAATATAATATAGTTGTGTAACATAAAATGATTCCTACGAAGTGAAATTTTGATATATTAAACTCATGATGTACTAATTTCTCAATCAAAACAACTTGAAAGAATGAATTTTATATTGTTCTTTAAATTCCTCAAATTGAATCATTTATTATTTCAAAATTAATTAGTTTACATTTTATTCACCACAAAAATAAAAAAAATGGTTATTGATTTAATCACCAATATCATTGAAGAGAAATTGAGACAATAACCATTATCTTGTGTCTGAAAGAACTCTCAACTTGAACATAACTACCTGAATAATTAAATTTTCCTCATTAGATATATATAAAATAACATTATTCGCCTATATTTAATTTTATATTTTCTAAATATTATTTTTTTGTTATTATTTTAAATATTTTTTATATTTCACCAGTTGGATGGTATTTTCCTATCGATTTATCTATAAAAAAATTAGTTTGTTCATCATTAACCAGGGTGTTGTAAAATAACTTATTGATATCTAGAATATAAGATATTTAATCGGTTTATTTTTAAATAATTAATATTCTTATAGATTTAAAAGGATATCCAAAAGTGTCCCAAATTAATATAGGTACATTGATTAGTGAATTTATGGTTTTTAATGTTAATATAACCATTTAATACTTTTATAGATAATAGATTGTAACATCCCAACCATGGTGCCACTGACTGATTCACTAAGTGTGTCAGTCACATTACCTCAATTATGCCTCCTCATAAGAGAGAGGCTATGAAATAGTAATGTGGTTATAGAATAGATCATGGGGATACTACACCTTATTTTATCAAAAAAATGCACTCACAGAAATAAATAAAGAAAAATAATGATTAAAAATAATAATATTATAATTAAAAAAAATAATAGTATAACAAGATAACCAGAAATTGAAATCCAATATCAACACTAAAAAGTATATATTTTATGAAAAAATATTTGTTAATTGTCAAATGGTAAACTACAAATAATGACAGTAATGACACCCGAGAGGGTTTTGAACCACGTTTTGTTCCTCATATATGTTCCATCCCATCTCAGCCAACTCACACATGTCCTTTGCTGATATCATATCCTATAACACTGAAATGTATTTGGTTAATGAATAGTTATCCTAAGTATGGTGTGAGTAAAACTCAATAGGTAATGGAGAATGACATCTGAAACAATATCCACTAAATACCTTGTGTATCTATTTTTATAATGAAATAAGTAAAATTTATAAATAAATATTATATCAAATTTTCAATTTACTCAATATGTAACCAAATTCATTCCATAGGTTTTCAAGGACTCCCAAACCTCAATACCTTCTTCAGTCCAATCTAGATTCTACTCTATCCCTAGGAGATATCATGTCCTAAAATTCCATTGATATTATTCAATATCATCTTAATCTCATAATTATATAATTAAAATTCTATAATTCATTTCTAATATGAATGTAATTTTTTGAATTTTGTATTTTATTATCTTATTCAACTATTATATAGTCATATTAATCTCATAAATTTACTTGGAAATTCGTTAATCTGATCAATCACATTAATTAACTCAATAATTAACTAATTATCTAAATACCATTAATTAACTCCACAATTAATTATTACACTCAGTATCATTAGTTAATTAAATAATTAATTAATCTTACAAATCAATAATTAACTTCACAATTAATAAATATATTCAATATAGTTAATAAAATAAATAATAAATTAATATTATTAATATTACTAATTACCTCTCAAATTAAGTAATACCCACATTCCTAATAATTTACCCAATATTTAATTAATCTTCTCAATTTTAACGATTTTTTAACCAATTAATTAATGTTTTCAATCCTATTAATTATGTCAATAATTAGGTAATCTCCTAAATCTTATTAATCAACTCAATATTTAATTATTCATTTCAATACCATTAATTAACTCAATTATTATTTAATCTACTCAATCCCATTAATTAACTCAGCAATTGATTAATCTTATCAATCACAATAACTTAATAAAAAATTAATAAATCATCTCATTCATATTAGTTATCAATAAAATTAATTAATCTTTCTAATCATATTAGTTGACTCAACTATTAATTAATTTTATCAATCTAATTAATTAACTCAATACTTAATTAATCAACTAAATATTATTAATTAAATCAAAAATTAATTAATCATTTAAATATCATTAAATAACTCAAATATTAATTAATCTTCTATATCACCATAATTACTTCAAAAATTAATTAATCATCTCAATATTATTAATTAACTCAAAAATTATGATATCTTCCCAATGTCATTAATTAACATAAAAATTAATTAATTATCTCACAATTCCATTATTCGATAATTAATTCTATAAATAATTACCAAATTAAAAAATCTATATATCCCCTAATTAATTTCACAAATATAACATAATTAAAAAATCTAAATGTCCCCAAACTAATTCAAAAACTAATTACTCAGTATCTATATTTTCCATATCCCTTATTCCAAAATTTTGATAATTAGTTAAAAAATTAATTATTAAATTTTATCAAGAACAAAATTACTAATCATTTAATATAAATTATTCAATTACATACATTTAATTTAAATCAATACATTGGGATTTGAATTATATAATCTATACCTTAATAAGTGATGAACAATTGTGCAATAGAAATCCCCAAAATTTGAGAAGCACAAAGACATAGAATGAGGATCATATATAAAACCCTAAATCACTATTAAACTAATATATATCACTCCATTATAGATCTAGATATATAATATTAGATATAGATCCAATCATAAAATTAATAACAATAATTAATAGGATCAGAGAAGAGTGTACTAAGATTGAGAAACTAATCAGTGTAGGATTATCTTACCAAGATGGGTGATGGTCCTCGATACAAGATTTGAATCGTGAATAATGGTGTTTGGGATTTCATAGATCCCATTTCAGTTTTTGGTAAATTCATATGGTGATGAGTCTGTCTGAGTGTGGGTATAATAGTGGGAGTTTCTAGGGATTGGGATATTTAATATATAATGTTAGGGTGATTTAAATTACCATTATTGTTTTTTTGTGTAGGGAAGCATAGTTTTCTGTTACATTGATCCTTAAACTTGTTCCAATTCTACAGGGTTGCACTATCACCCAAAAATACTACATGGTTTGACAAACCATGTGCCAACTGTGAAAATCCCCATTGTCCAACGTTGCCCGATATGTTGGGCTCGGGCTCATGGTTAGGAAAAACTATACTCCAACTTTGAACATCCCTTTTTCATCAATTTTTCTCAAATTCATTTCCCAAATACAACCCTTGTTAAAATCCGTACAAAAATTACTTAAAACCAAAAAAAATATAACATAAATAATTCCTAATTTATTATAAAAAAGGTATGTATTATACAATCATCCCACAATATACTATCTCATCCTCAGGATGTAATCCCAATAATCTCTATTATTTCAACACAAAAATATCATGACATAAATCTCACATATATTATTCTATCTCCTATGATTTCTCATGAACATGGTCACGTTTCCACAACACATGAATTATCAGCATGGTCTTTCTCTTCAAAATTTTCTCATTACGATCCAACACACATATCATATTATCCTTAAAAGATATATCTATATCCTAATAAATATAATCCATATCGATCACATGAAAAGGGTTGGATGATACCAATTAAGTTATGAAACATGAAAAACCTTATTCATATTACTTTATTTATATGGAAGAGCTGATCAGTAGGCCACCAACCCGATTCATTTCCCAACCTCAAATGGACTAATGAACCTAGGCTCCAGCTTTCCCTTTCTCTATATCCAGTGGTGACTCAAACATGGATATAACTATAGAAATACATAACCACCCTATGTAAACTCTCGTTTCCATATACCTATGTTCACATACAACTAATATCTACTTGTTTTCATATTCATACACATCCAAATCAAATAAATTAGCTCTGGTGTCTTCTGCATGAGATTCAGTCCCAACAAATCAGACTCACCAATCTCTATCCAACATAATTATGGTATACATGTACTTATATAAAAATATTTGTATGGTTCCATATGAACAGCTTCCCCTCAACTGTTATTGTCGCAAAACTACACTACACCTAGGTGCTTCCCCCCAGACACTCTGATGACTTGGACTCATACCTGAAGCTTATCCTACAACATATATTTGTTTCGCTCTTATCTTCTATTGGACACCTCATGTATTAATCATGTTTTAATGATCAAAAAATATATATATTCTATAAAGAATGTAAATCCAGTGTAATATAACTCAAATAATATGTATAGATGATTAATGTTTTGCTAAGTCTGAGACACCATGAGTCTTCCACCAGTTATTTTTTTGGGAAAATGGCCTAGCCACTATGACCAAACACAGTGACCAGACACCGCAACTCGACACTGTGACCAGACACTGAAACTAGACACGGTGACAAGACACCACATCTAGACACCGTGACTAGACACTATGACCAGACACCGCAAGCAGACATGACAACCAGACGCCTTGACCAGACACCCTAACTAGACATCGTGTCCAGACACTGTGACCAGACACGATAACCATCCAGACATCGTGACCATCCAGACACCATTACCATCGAGAAATCATTACTATCCAGACACTGTGACCATTAAGACACCCTTTTAAAAGACACCATTTTATAGATACATCATTTGCAGAAAAACTGTGACCCTATTTCATAATCTATTTTTTCTTTTTTAATTTAATTATTAACTGTCATATTTGAATATGTTAAATTCATTGACATAATTAATGTTTTTTTATAGACATTTCATCTGACAGTATGAGGTACGAGGTGCAGAATACATGCAACTAGTCAGTTTCAACACATGCACTCGAATATTAATAGTGAAGTGCATCTCAGAAACAAAGACACACACAGAGATCATAAAAACGAAAAACCAATGAGCTTTTGTGAGAAAAGAATTGACACATGCAACTCAAAATTACTGAAAAATAAACAAAGAATTATTGAATCACCAATCTAGACACCATAAATTAGAATCATTGGGAACATCTTTTCATTGTCAATACCATGAAGAATAAGATCCAAATCTATCTACCTTATGAAACTCTGTATTCTATCAGAGGACCCGATTTCTACATTTTTTTCATCTCAGAAGTCAATAGCTACATATACTAACACACAGAACACTTCTAACCATATCTCTATACTTCTACTCTGTTTTGTAATATTTTTTGCTTTCGAGGCGTGTGTGTGTATCTATATAAAAACACAAATTTTCTACTATATTAAAATGAAAGATACAATATATCCTTTCTCAAACATATTTTTACACCTCTGTATAACCACTGATAATTATGGAAGTGGTTTTTTGAGACATGTTGTTCATACCCACGAGAAACTGTTAAAGAGGTCTTGTGTCCTGGATAGTCTTCTGTGCTGTTGTAAATCTCGATATAGGCTGTCTATCTAGTTTATTTATATATACTACTTGGTGGCAGATGATCACCAAGTGTAGTGGATTAGGTATTGGCTTGAGACTGAACCCCTTGTTTTATATCTGTTGTGTTGTCTATTTTTGTTGTCTCTACTTTAATTTTTAATTCATAATTCACTAAATAAACAATGATAGTTAATATTAGAAAGAATATATACTTGTATTTACTTATTATAATAGCTTCAAAAGTAATGTTAATAACCAATATTAAGATTAGATAGAATTAATCAATCTTATAATAAGCAATTTAAACAGTCAATATTTCATAATAGTATAACCTTGATTAACTAGGATGTATTTATCTTTACTGGGGAATCATTTTATGAATAATATTTTAAATAGAAATTTTGAAGAGATAATTAATTCACCCCCTCTTGAGTACTCTACTCTAACCAACATTTGGTATCAGAGGATTGTTTCTAAAGACACTGTATTTAACCCTAATAAACTGTGATTTTAGTTGTCCATTAATGACATGTAAATTTCTATTAATTATAAATTTATATCTCTTTAAAAGTATTTTTGTATTATGGATAATGTATTGGAAGTTGTTGCAACAAACATACCACCATTATTTAATGGAAAAAATTATGCTCAATGGAAAAAATAAAAAGAAAATGAATTTTGAAAGTATAAGCTTTGAAATCTATTCTTTTATTATAGACGAATATAATATTTTTTATACTGATAGAATAACTTGGGATTAACCTACCAAATTGACTACAATAATAATTGAAAAGCTATGAATTCCTTATTCTTCTCTTTATTAGATTATGAATTTAAAATAATTTCTTCTTGTAAAACTGCCCATGAAATTCAAGATACCTTATTTGTTTCACATGAAGGAACATCTAGTGTGAAAGAAATGAGACTTAATACATATAATATTAAATATGATAACATTAAAATGAAACTTGATGCACCTATTTCTGATATGTATCTCAGGTTCAACAAAATTTTCAACTCAATGATTTCCCTTAGAAGAGAAGTCATTACTAAGGAACAGATCATGAGAATTCTAAGATGCCTACCTTACAAATAAAGAGAACCCTCTGTCTCTATTAGATATTCATGAGACTTTAGTAATATACTTGTAAAATAACTCATTGGGAAACTGATGATGTATGAAAATGATCTGAATGTCAACAAAGAATAGGAGGAGGATCTCTAATTAAAATATTTTTTGTTCAAGACCACCACCTCTAAACACAAAGACAACGGGAAATTGGATGTTTCTGTAGAATATTCCAACAGTGAACAATCATCACCTGAATGTGATAAGGTGATGGCTCAGTTATCCAGAAGGTTCAAATGATTCTACAAGAAGAACTTTTTTTAAATCTTGACTTCATTATAAAATATTATCACAAAGGATGTTGGAGGAATGAATGTAAAAGAAGTGACATGTCTGATTAGATAGTCTGCTATGTCGGTAAGTGCAAAAGAAATATCAAGGATGATTGTCCAAATCTGATGTACAAAAAGAGATTTGAGGATAATGATAGAAAATATAAAATTAAAATGAATTCAATGTAGAGTGCTTCTGCGGACTGTTCTAGTGACTCAGAATAATCACATGACGAACATGCTAACAAATCCAAAATCTGTTTCATGAAAAACACATCTGAGGTAAAACTGGAATCTCATGTACACTATTCTTATTATTCTAGAGATGAGAGTGACTCTGAAAATATTTCTAAAGAATAAATTATTTAATACTATAATATGATAGAATAGAATTACAATGAAAAAAAAGATAAATACAAATCATTAAAGAAACATCATGCTCTTACCTCAACTGTTAAAACTGAACTCACTATAGAAAGTCAGCAAAATTCCCAGTTGCTCAAAGAGAAAAGTGAACTAATATTTTGTAATGAGAAATTGGAAAAGGATGCTGAAAGGGTTACTAATTGTAAGGATACCTTGGTACAAGTTCTAGGTAAACAGATTAATCCTAAATATTCTACTGGAATTGTCTATCAACCTGGTAAAATAAATTATGGAAGAATAAAAATTGTTTCCAAATCGAGGATATATATCATTAATCCCAGCTCTGGAAAGCATTTAGCATGTTCATGTTGTGGTTCAATCTCTATAGTTTCACTATTTTCTGGACCAAATAGAGTTTATTTTTTAAATACTTATCATAATGATTATAGAAATCCTATAAGTAAAATATTGTTTCTTAAATAACTTATTACTAATATTACTGGACCCAAACAAGTGTGGGTAGAAAAATCTATTTATATTAGAATATTTTGTATGAAATATGATTAAAAACTTCATGTAAGAGCATATGGTACATGGATATTTGGTGTTTAAGACACATGACAGGAGACTAGTCATGCTTCAGGAATTTAATAAAAATTGATGGGGGACATGTCACCTTTGGTGACAATGCCAAAGGGAAGATTATTATCCATGGCCAAATCGTTAACTATAACTTAGTTTTGATTTATAAAGTTCATTTTATTAATGGATTTAAATATAATATACTCATTATGTCATAGTTATGTGATGATGGATTTCATGTTAAATTTTAAAATGATTTCAATAATGTTTTAAATTCTAAATATGAATTAGGGTTTTTTGAATTGAGAAATTAAAATATATATAATGTTAACTTTGATTCTTAATATTCTCCAAATGCCTCATTTTTATGTGTGTTTCAAAAAGATTCTAAGCTTTGGAATAGGAGACTAAGACACTATAGTACTCACTCCCATAAAAAGTTATCTAGAAAAAGCTCAGTCAAAGACCCACCCAAGCTTGAGTTTCCAAATGGTAAACTGTGTAATCCTTGTCAAAAAAAAAATGCAACACAAAATTTTATTCAAACCAATGAAAGAAGTGTAAACTTCTCAACCTCTTGAATTATTTCACGTGAATTTGTTTGGACCATCTTTAGTTTCTAGATTAAATGGGAAGCACTATGTTTATGTTCATATATATGACATTTCTAGATATACTTGGGCTTTCTTTTTGGCTCAAAAAATTGAATCATGTACTCATTTTACCAAAGATGACAACACTATAGAAAATACTAGTGCACATAATATTAAATACTTAAGAAGTGATCATGGATGTGAATTTTAAAATCAAGATTTTGAATCTTTTTCCTCACAAAATGGATATAGTCGTAATTTCTCTACTCCTAGAATACCTCATAAAATATATTTGTAGAAATTAGAAATAGAACCCTAAAAGAGATATCTAAAACTATGATATTAGATTCTGACCAACCTATTTACTTTTGGTTTGAACCTATAAATACAACATGTTATATAATCATCAGAGTGTTGATGAGACCTATTCTTAAAAGGACTCCTTATGATTTGGGAACAATAAGAAACCCAAAGTTAGAAACTTACATGTTTTTGGTTGAAAATTCTATATCCTTAACACTAAGGAAAATCTTGACAAATTTTCATCCAAGAGTGAGGAATGAATATTTTTAGGATATTCAATTTCTAGTAAAGACTATAGAGGTTTAATAAAATAACTAAATGTGTGGAAGAATATATTGAGGCTAATTTTGATGTAACATATCAACATAAGCCTAAGACCAATCTAGATAATAAGAGGGACAATGTATCAAATCTGTACATTAATTTGAAATCATTAATCCATCTTGTGAAAGGATTTGTGAAAAAATCTGGTTCTTTAAATTCTTTATACTCAAGTCACGTTAGGCCTGAAACTGTTGATAAACCTGAAATAATCAATCATTTTTTTATAGATATTTTATAACTCTTATGAATAATAATTTAGATGATGTTGTAGTATAGTTTGAAAAAGGAACTAAATCTAGATATTCACATAGAAATCAGGTAGAACATCAAGTCTTCTAGTCACAACATGAACATAAAAACATTAATGATACTCTCAATGATGAATTTTGGGTAATGGGTACGCAAGAAGAACATAATCAATTTGAAAGGAAAAATTTATGGAAACTTTTTTAAAGACCCAAATAAGGTATATGATGCTAGTAACATAGTTATAAACATGTTTATATTGGTTACACATGGCTATATTCAAGAATATGGAATTTACTAGGAGGAAACCATTACACATGTACCTAGACATTAAGCCATCAAGATTCTGCTTGCTTATGTTCCACATCTGAATTTCAAACTATATCAAATGGATGTTAATAGTTCACTCTTAAATGGGTACATATCTGAGGAAGTATATGTTGAAAACCACCTGGTATTAAAAACCCTCATTTTCCAAAACATATTTTTAAATTATAAAAATCATTATATGGTTTAAAATAGTCTCCAAGAGCTTGATATGATAAATTTAGTACTTTCTTATTTCGAAAGGTATTAAAAAATGAATATATGATCCTACACTTTTTAAAAAACTAATTTCCAATGATATTTTATTTATTCAAATCTATATAGATGACATTATCTTTGGATAGTTAAAAAATAATTTATGTGTTGAATTTTCTAAAATGATACAAAAACAATTTGAAATGAGTTTAATGGGTAAACTAAAATACATTATTGGTTTTCAAATCATTTAAAATAATGATGGTATAAATTTAAGTCAATGAAAATATACTAGATATCTTATAAATTTTTTGGATTGGATAGCACTAAAAGTAGTGACACTCTAATGATTACCAAATGTAAGTTAAATCTTGTTGAAGATGGAAAATCTGTTGATCAAACCACTTAGAGAAAAATGATTGGATGTTTACTCATATTAACAACTCGATGAAATTGCATTATGTTTACTATTTGTATGTGTGCTCGTTTTTATGAAAATAATAAAGAATATCATTTAAGTATTGTTAAGAGAATTCTCAAATACCTCAAGGATACACCCATTCAAGGAGTCTTCTTTCCCATTGGAAAATTATTTGAATTAGTAGGTTATTCTGATGCAGACATCGGTGGTTGTAAGTTAGATAGAAAAAAAACTCTATAACATGTCACTTTTTAGGCAAGTCACTAGTATCATGGTGTAGTATGAAACAGAATTTTGTTGCATTATCTACTATAGAAGATGAATACAAAGATTTTGTTAGTTGTTGTGGAAAAATGTTTTGGATGAAACACACATTACTAGTTTATGTATATCAATTCAGGCATGTACCTATAAATTCTAAGAATACAAGATCAATTAACATCTCAATAAATCTTGTTTCACAATATAGGAAAGGGAATATCGTTGTAAGACATAACATCTTGAGAGATAATTATCAAAAACATGACATCACTTTGAAATTCATTGGAACTGAATATCAGCATACTAATATATTCAACACACCACTAAATTGTGAATGAATAGATTACATCATAAATCAATTGGGTATGATAAATCATTAGTTGTTATCTTACAGTTTCATATCTTACTATACCACACTTTATGGTCTCACAAATCACTATCTTGATATTACTATTTAAATATAATAGTTCTATAGTATTCTTGCCTTAAGACATATTGTTTCTTGATTACAGTCACATAGTTACTATTTCTCTACTACTATCTGACACTTATTATCTCATACAATACAGTCACCCAGTTTAGAAATAAAATAGTTATGATCTCACCGTGAGATTTAGTTACTGTCTCACCGTAATGATGCCTTATTCTTTTATTTATACATTATATCTCATGTGGTGGTAATTACTTATTTTACCATTTTAGTTTCATGAATATTTGATTTTGAAATGATTTATATTTTTAAATGATTAAATAAAATATGTTTCCCTCATTCTTCACTCGAGCTATTTTCTCTTCGCTCAAATTGTAACCTCTATTCAACCCTTATCTCTCTAACCTTCAGTGAATGCCCAGGATGAAACTCCTATCGAATCCTGAGAAATGTGGTTCAAGGAATAAGTGGTACATCACACCAAAGATAGCACCCGTCATGACCCATCCCAGTGGGGCCTGAGCCACAACTCCCCAAGCCTACCTCCAATAGGGCAGGGGCTGGTGACTAGAACCAAGTAGGAATGCTAATAAGATCAGAGACATTGTCTATACACCAGTACACATGCACACACATCTCCAAGCCCAACAAGCTGAAAAGTAAAATCTACTGAAGGGAATAGATGCATGCATATACTAAAAACCGACCAATGGATTGTGACAGGTATGCAAAGTACAATAATGTAAAACCTCGGGCCAAAAGTACAAGGCCACCAAAAGAAAGTCTGCAAAAAATTCCAACCTCTAGAGAAAGGTACTAGGACTGCAACCCATCGCCGAAATAACACACCTCGTCCTGTATGATCTCACTGAACGTCGTCCAGTCCTGGTCTGCCTAGAATCTTATCAAAGGATCGCTCGTCTGCAAAAGACAAGAAACATTTGGGCAATGCCTGTGCAGGGGTGAGTATAACAATACCTAGTAGGACACCCCAAAAACCACAAAAGAAGTATAACAAAGGGAAAAACCAAAAATAAAGGTACAGTCATCTCTACACAGTATACTTATATGGAACATATAACAAGAATATACAGATATGCTCATACACAAACGACCTTCGCGAAACTGCCACTAGGATCCAGTTTGAAGATTCCACTAAGAATACCATCGGGAGAACACACTCTTAGGTCTGAAGAGAGGGATAAAAAGTACTTGTTTTGGGAGAACACACTTCATAAGTACTTTGGGAACAAGATGCTCATATGAGGATCACAGTCAAGTCATGGGGTGATTCTGACAACTCGGTCTGAGGTAATTCGCTAAGTAGAGGATCGGCTCCGGGGTAAAGTTGGTCACGTCGATACCAAGAAATCTACCTAGGGGTTCCAAGAATGAATAGAGGATCCGGCTCTAAGTCTTATAGAGGGGATTCCAACAACTCTATTCAGGAAGTTCTGTTGAAGGGATCATACTCCTGTATTAACGAATTGATACCAGAACCATCAGGGAATTACCAAGGGTACGAACCCTAAGAACTTGCCCAAGTCACAGAAGGCATGTAGCTTAAGCCTTGAAGAAATTATTACACGGCGCGTAGTATGATTACACGCCGTGTTCCTTGACCCCGGGTACTGCCCATGTCATTCGTTCGAGCCGTGAAAAACCAAACTACACGGCGTGTAGAAAAGTACACGACGTGATCATTGACACCGGGTAATTCCCATCTAAATGGCCCATGTCCCTTGGATTGCTGGATAGAAAGCAACTACATGGCGTGTATATGAAAAACACACGTCGTGTTCGAGTGACTGGGCTTGCTCCGTGTACGCTGGCCATGTGCCCGTACACGGTCTCTGCCCGTGTCCGTGTTGCCTGCCCGTGTACCAGTACACGGGGTACCCCGTGTATCTGGCCAGGGAAGGGTATACACGGCGTGTCCGTGGCCGTGTATCATGCCCATGTCTGTGTACTCCCAGAGTAGACACTAGGTCGTTCGCTGAAGAACAAACGCCGTGTAGCCCATACTACACGGTTTGTAGTCGGGAATTTTCCAGAACCATCGTCTTCCTCCCACTACTAGAAAAACAGTTATTTGCGATGGGTCATTTGCGACGGGATCCCGTCGCAAATGGATTTTGGCAACGGGGGCCCATCGCAAATGGCCCGTCGCTGAAAACAGTGTCCCAACAACAATTATTTGCGACGGGACCGTCACTAAAGAAATTTTTTGCGAAGGGGATTCTCCCCATCGTAAATAGTACTCCGTATATTTATAAAAAAAATTCAAATAGTAATTGCGACGGGCCCCGTCGCAAATACCTGTTGCGACGGGCCCGCCGCAAATAGTTTTTGCGACGGGACCCGTCGCAAAAACTATTAATAAATTATTTTAATGTATATAATATTAATATTATTTGCAACGAGCATAGTATCCCGTCGCAAATACAATAAAAAAAATAAAAAAATAATTTATTAATAAAATATTTTAATTAATATAAAATTAATCCAATTATAAATCAAAAATAAAAAATATTAAAATATTAAAAAATGATTTTAATTAATATAATAATAGAATTATAATTCACAAATAAAAATAATAAATTATGAATAAATTATTTTAATTAATATAATAATAATAGAATTATAATTCAAAAATAAAAAATAATAGAATATTAATAAATGATTTAATTAATATAATAATATTAGAATTATAATTCATAAATAAAAAAATAGAATATTAATAAATGATTTAATTAATATAATAATATCAGAATTATAATTCTTTAATAAAAAAATATTAATAAGTTATTTTAATTAATATAAAAATAATAGAATTATTTTACATTCAAATATTAAAATAATTCAAGTATTACAAAAAAAATATAATTAAATTATAATATTATAAAATTTTAATATATATAATAAATTTAATATTATAAAATATAAATAATATTATTATTCATATTAATATTGTTATTGCAAAACATAATATTATTAATATTTTATAATGAGACAGAAACTACGAATAGAAAAAAAATCATATTTTGATTTCACAAATTTTATAACATAAAAACAAACTCTAATCTGAAGGAGGGGGGAGGGGGATCTACAAATGTTGGTGGAGGATACTTCATTCCTAAATCATGAGTGAGTCGGTGCATGTAATCCATCTGCTCCTGATGCTGCTACTACCACCGACCCGTCTGCTCCTCGTACAGCTGCTGCTGGCATCGATACTCATGTCTCTTTGTAAAAAAGATTGATTTTGAGTACTCTTTTGAAAAAAATCAATTCTTTGGACATCAGTGAAAGCACATTCACTTTGACTAAACTGATTGTCTCGAATTTTGATTTTTATTACACTCCACCAATCAGTCAAGTCTTTTGATGTAGCACAGTACCTTGCGTAATAAACATGAGGTTCCTGTTGAGCCAATAAGAATGGTTCATTTACTACGAGAACACTTTTACATTTAATATCGATGATTCCATGAGTCGGATGAACACACATGCCTCTCTCTGTATCCAACCACCGACATTTGAACATGGTTATGTAATGTTGTCCAAGATAACAGAGTTCAATGATTTCATCAAGTATGCCATAAAAGTCAAATTCATTTTCTCGATGATGAGATCCTCTCAATCTAACTCCACTGTTCATGGTTTTTTTTTCGTTTCCCCATATGCATGTGTGTGAAATTGAAATCCATTCACCACATATGCATTATAAGTTTTAACAAGTTTGGAAGGTGGGTTACTCAATACACACAGCCGTTTGTCAATTTTATCAGCATGTCGAGACACTAGAAAATTTGTGAAATAATTATCAATATAGTAAACTATACATTGAATGAGTTGCTAAAAGATAAAGAATTTATGTTACCAGTTTTTGAAACCACTGAGAGAAATTTTTCAGTCGACGTTCTTCGAGAGCAGCTGCTGTAATTTGTCTAATTTGTTTCTTGATATGATTATCATACAACCTATAAAAACCAATGTTATTTACTGTATCATAAATGATAGAATAAGTGATATAAACACTTACAGTACAACTTATGTCATCTCTTTACAGTTGAGCAGAACATACGTATGAGCTCTATGATGTTCATCATCTGAAATCCAGCATTCATAAACTCCACCAAAACAAAGCTCTAGCTGGTTGAAAACAGATAATTGATTGTCGATTTCATCAATATTCATCTCGTTCCATCCCATTCAGTTGTGTTTTGAAGGATACTCAAGTTCAAAATAATGGGAGCATAAAAAAAAATTTCCTCTTGCAAATAAGCGTATGCAATAGATCCTTCAACAGATGCTTTGTTACGTACTTTTAGTTTCAATTTTTTCATGCATATTTCAAATGGGTACATCCATCTAAACTGTACTGGACCTCCACATTTGGCTTCATATGGAAAATGTAACATCAAATGTTCCATTGAGTCGAAGAAAGACGGTGGAAATATTTTTTCCAGTTTACATATAATTACAACAACATCTTTTTCAAGTTTGCCTAGAGCATCATAATCTGCTGTAGCAGCACAAATTTCCAGAAAAAAAATGAGACCTGTCTGTTATGGAATCCCAAATCACAGAACTCAACAGACCTCTTAATCCAATGGGTAGAAGTCTTTCCATTATAACATGACAATCATGACTTTTTAATCCAGTAATATCACCATTCTTTACACATCTACCCAAATTGGAATCACAACTATATAGAAGTCTCAAATCTGCAATCCACTGACAAAATAATAAACGGTTTTCTTTAGACAGTGTATAAGCTACTTTTGTTTTCAGTAACCTTTCTGTTCTGACATTCTCAAACAGTTCCAATTCTGGACGCATGCAAATTTGGGCAAGATCTAAACGTGCATTTACATTGTCTTTGCTATTTCCTGGTGTTTTGAAAACTGTATGAAACAAATTATCAAAATAGTTCTTCTCAATATGCATGACATCTAACATGTGTCAGACCAACAAATCAGACCAATATGGTAAATCCCAAAACATGCTACGTTTAATCCAATTGTGTTCTTTCCCAAAACCAGAAATTTTCTTTTGGTTTATTGTAGGACCAAAAGTGCTGGGAGGTAATGAAAATAAAACTGATTTTAACTCCGAACCTGATATCATTTTTGGAGGTCCATCCCTTTCAACTGTTCCTTTTCTGAAATGAGATATGTTTCTGCGAAAAGGATGATCACCTGGAAGAAATCTACAATGACAGTCAAAATAATAAGGTTTCTTTCCATGAATTAGCATAAATGTTTTGTTCTCTCCCATACAGTAAGGACATGATTTCTGACTATGTGTACTCCAGCCAGATAACATCCCATAAGCCGAGAAGTCACTAATTGTCCACATCAATGTTTCTCTCAATATGAAATTCTGTTTCATTGCAACATCATATGTACTGACACCAGTAGTCCACAATAAATTTAATTCATCAATCAATTGTTTCAAATAAACATCAATATTTTTCTTTGGATGTCCTGTAATGAGTAAAGTCAAAAAGATATATGGCTCTTTCATCAACATCCATGGAGGTAAATTGTACGAAGTTAAAAAAGCAGGCCAACATGAATATTGACTACCATAAGATCCGAACAGATAGAAACCATCAGTGGAAAGGCCCAGTCGAACATTTCTAGCTTCTAAAGCAAAGGATGGGTGCACTCTATCAAAATGTTTCCATGAATCACCATTTTATGGATGATTTATGCTTTTATTAGTTGAAATATTCTCTTTATGCCATGACATCATTGTCGCTGTATTCTTAGACATGAATAAACGATGAAGCCTGGATGTAAGAGGAAAATATCTCAACTGTTTTACAGGAATCAAACCAGACTTCCCATGTTCTCCTTCTTTATATCTTAGTTTCCCACATGTGGGACAACTATCCAACGACTCATTTTCCCTAGAATATAAAATGCAGTCATTTTAACATGCATGAATATTCTGACAAGTAAGTCCCAAATTTCGAACCAGCCTCTTACTCTCATAGTAATTTGCAGGAAAAACATTTCCTTTGGGTAACAGTGTTTTAAGCAAAGAAAATATCTGGTCAAAACAGGTGTTTGACATTCCGTTATCTGATTTGATAGCCATAAATTCTTCAACTGCTTCTAATTTTCTCAACTTGCAGCCAGGATATAATGCATCCTCAGTAGACCTCAACACCTCATAAAATTCAGACGGTGCAAACTCAGGATTTGATGCTATATCAGCCGGAGTTTCTATATGTTGAACAGATGAACCTGCAACATCATGTACTAAATCTTGAAACTGGGATGGATCCGGAATCAAGTTGGTATCACCTGCTCTGGAACTGCATTCACCGTGTTGATAACAAAAAACATAATCTGGTTGAAAACCAAAACGCAAGAGATGTCCCCCACTTTGTCAAACATGTCAAACATTCTCAATGCACATTTTCTGTGAGGGAATTTTATTTTTCCTTCTAAAAAAAATTCTTGATTTGATGCCACAAATGATAAAAAAGTCTCCACACCCTCTACATATACTAGATTTAAACCAGAACATTTTTGATTTCAACGTTGATTTATCCATATGCGGTCACCTAATAATGATTGTTGACGACCTCGTTGTTCCATATTTTTCTATAAAATATAAAAGCATTACTGGTTTTGAATAATTTGTTAGAAAAAACACTCAAGAAAGGATAATTATAGAGTTTACATAATAAATGACTGACACAAACTTTTTATTGAGATAGACCTAAAAATTGAACCTTTAAGAATTGAATATGTTGAGAATAAAGCAAAACCTGTTACAAATATTGATAATTTTAATATTATATAAATTTATTATTATTTTCATAGTACTAATATTATTGTTAATTATTCTAAATTATTGGTAATTATTCATAATTATTGGTAATTATTCCTAATTATTGGTAATTATTCATAATTATTGCTAATTATTCTTAATTATTGGTAATTATTCCTAATTATTGGTAATTATCAGTAATTATTGGTAATTATTGGTAATTATTACTAATTATTGGTAATTATTACTAATTATTACTAATTATTGGCAATTATTACTAATTATTGGTAATTATCGGTAATAATTGCTAATTATTGGTAATTAATACTATTTATTGGTAATTATTCTTAATTATTACTAATTATTGGTAATTATTGGTAATTATTACTAATTATTGGTAATTATTACTAATTATTACTAATTATTGGTAATTATTACTAATTATTGGTAATTATTACTAATTATTACTAATTATTACTAATTATTACTAATTAATACTAATTATTGGTAATTATTACTAATTATTAATAATTATTGGTAATTATTCATAATTATTGCTAATTATTACTAATTATTAATAATTATTGGCAATTATTACTAATTATTGGTAATTATTACTAATTATTACTAATTATCACTAATTATTATTAATTATTACTAATTATTACTAATTATTGGTAATTATTACTAATTATTGGTAATTATTACTAATTATTGGTAATTATTCCTAATTATTGGTAATTATCTGTAATTATTGGTAATTATTTGTAATTATTGGTAATTAATACTAATTATTGGTAATTAATACTAATTATTGGTAATTATTATTAAATATTGGTAATTATTACTAATTATTACTAATTATTACTAATTATTACTAATTATTGGTAATTATTACTAATTATTATTAATTATTACTAATTATTGGTAATTATTACTAATTATTGGTAATTATCAGTAATTATTGGTAATTATTGGTAATTATTACTAATTATTCTTGATTATTGATAATTATTGGTAATTATTACTAATTATTGGTAATTAATACTAATTATTGGTAATTATTACTAATTATTACTAATTATTACTAATTATTGATAATTATTACTAATTATTACTAATTATTGGTAATTATTCCTAATTATTACTAATTATTACTAATTATTGGTAATTATTACTAATTATTACTAATTATAACTATTATCGGTAATTATTGGTAATTATTACTAATTATTACTAATTATCGGTAATTATTGTTAATTATTACTAATTATTACTAATTATCGGTAATTATTACTAATTATTGGTAATTATTCCTATTTATTGGTAATTATTACTTGTTATTATTAATTATCACTAATTATTACTAATTATTACTAATTATTACTAATTATTACTAATTATTGATAATTATTACTAATTATTACTAATTATTAGTATTTATTGGTAATTATTAGTAATTATTACTAATTATTACTAATTATGGGTAATTATCCCTAATTATTACTAATTATTGGTAATTATTCCTAATTATTACTAATTATTACTAATTATTGGTAATTATTCCTAATTATTGGTAATTATTAATAATTATTTGTAATTATTCCTAATTATTGGTAATTATTCCTAATTATTGGTAATTATTACTAATTATTGTTAATTATTACTAATTATTACTATTTATTGGAAATTATTCCTAATTATCGGTAATTATTACTAATTATCGGTAATTATTGGTAATTATTGGTAATTATTACTAATTATTGGTAATTATTACTAATTATTACTAATTATTACTAATTATTGGTAATTATTACTAATTATTACTAATTATCGGTAATTATTCCTAGTTATTACTAATTATTTCTAATTATCGGTAATTATTGGAAATTATTAGTAATTATTGGTAATTATTGGTAATTATTGGTAATTATTACTAATTATTGGTAATTATTCCTAATTATTGGTAATTATTGCTATTTATTACTAATTATTGGTTATTATTACTAATTATTGGTAATTATTACTAATTATTGGTAATTATTACTAATTATTGGTAATTATCGGTAATTATTGGTAATTATAGATAATTATTAATAATTATTGGTAATTATTAGTAATTATTACTAATTATTACTAATTACTGGTAATTATTACTAATTACAGGTAATTATTACTAATTGCTGGTAATTATTACTAATTATTCCTAATTATTACTAATTATTGGAAATTATTACTAATTATTTGTAATTATTACTAATTATTGGGAATTATTGGGAATTATTCTTAATTATTTGTTATTATTTCTAATTATTGGTAATTATTACTAATTATTGGCAATTATTCCTAATTATTGTTAATTATTCCTAATTATTGTTAGTTATTCCTAATTATTGGTAATTATCGGTAATTATTGATAATTATTCTTAATTATTGGGAATTATTCCTAATTATTGGTAATTATTACTAATTATTGGTAATTATTACTAACTATTGGTAATTATTCCTAATTATTACTAATTATTACTAATTATTACTAATTATTGGTAATTATTACTAATTATTACTAATTATTGGTAATTATTACTAATTATTACTAATTATTGGTAATTATTCCTAATTATTACTAATTATTACTAATTATCGGTAATTATTCCTAATTATTGATAATTATTCCTAATTATTGGTAATTATTCCTAATTATTGTTAATTATTCCTAATTATTGGTAATTATTCCTAATTATTCGTAATTATTCCTAATTATTGGTAATTATTCCTAATTATTGATAATTATCGGTAATTATTACTAATTATTGGTAATTATTACTAATTATTGGTAATTATTACTAATTATTGGTAATTATTACTAATTATTCCTAATTATTAGTAATTATTACTAATTATTACTAATTATTAGTAATTAGTACTAATTATTGGTAATTATTCCTAATTATTACTAATTAATGGTAATTATTAATAATTATTACTAATTATTACTAATTATTGATAATTATTGATAATTATTACTAATTATTACTAATTATTGGTAATTATTACTAATTATTGGTAAGTATTACAAATTATTAGTAAGTATTAATAATTATTGGTAATTATTACTAATTATTGGTAATTATTACTAATTATTCCTAATTATTGCTAATTATTGGTAATTATTGCTAATTATTGGTAATTATTCCTAATTATTGGTAATTATTTGAATAATTACCAATAATTAGGAATAATTACCAATAATTAGGAATAATAACATTATTAGTATATTTTATTATTAATATTAAAATAATATAATTTTCTATATTATATACAATTCTCCTTTCATCTGTGTGTTTTCTGTCTCCACATACAAATATTACATGTGGAGACAGAAAACACACAGATTAAAGGAGAATTGTATATAATATAAAGAATTATATTATTTTAAAATTAATAATAAAATATATTAATAATATAATAATGTTATTATTCCTAATTATTGGTATTTATTACTAATTATTAGTATTTATTCTTAATTATTGAAAATTATTACTAATTATTCCTAATTACCATTAACTATGAACAATACTAATAATTTAAATTTATTAAGTAACAAAACAATGTAATCATTATTAAATTACAACTAATTAAGAATAATTGAAATTAATAAAAAATTTAAAATAAATATTAAATTAAAATGAAAATAAATACCTTTAAAATTCATCTGAGGTTCATCTCTGATCGTTCTTGAAAACTTCAATATCAACTCCGAAAAAAAAATTAAACTTAAGAAACGCTGAACTCTAGAAATTGAATTTTGAGAGAAGGAGAAGATTGAGTTTGAGAATTAATTGAAAAAAAACGGATTGGAGTATTTATAGGTTAGATTATTTGCAACGAGATACCCGTCGCAAATACCTTAGCCATCATTTATTACGGTCAACGGTTAAATAGTTATTTGCGACGGGTCCCGTCGCAATTAACCACCTACCGACATACTATTTGCGACGGGGGAATATTCCCGTCGCAAATACCTTTTACCGCCGCCGGTTATTTGCGACGGGCAATAACCGCCCGTCGCAAATACGTTTCCCGAGATGTGGCGCGCAAGCGCGCCAGTTCTTTTGCGACAGGGAAAGCTAACCCGTCGCAAAAGACTACTTATTTGCGATGGGCAAATACCCCCGTGGCAAATAAGTTTTTTACGGGGCTATTTGCGACGGGATTTATTCCCGTCGCAAATACCCATTTTTCCCATAGTGTCCATGCCCCTCGGCTAACCCTCCGGATTTTGATCCAACCGTCCGATCATCACGAAACATCGGATTTGGGGTCATCCCGCCCCTACAAAACCAATTCTGCCACTTTTGGGATTCTGACCTGTCTTGAAAATGCATCCCGATCCGTCCGCACGAAAACGCTCGAAGAACGGGAACTCCTGAACCGCACCGATTCATCAGCCGCCATCACCGTCGCACCTCCAATTGGTCGCCTTGACGTTGCATCTTTGATTTGAGATCGTTTCGCCAACAAACTAATGCGCAACGATCGATTCCCTCCAAGAACCCATAGAACGCAATGAAGAACGCGAGTGGTAAAAACAATAATCAGCAAGAGGGGCGAACCTCGATCGTTGTTCGTGATGATCCGGGTTTTCCATCATTAGATTGAAAACCAAAACAATCTCTAGAATCAAAGCCTCAAATCCCCGCATGAACCCGTCCCGCAAGAACGATCGACCCGCGGCCTAATCAGTTCGTGGATTAGTCTGCGTTCGTCGTAGAAATCAAAAACGGGTGAAGGAGAAATCAATAACAATTATCCTACCTAGATTCGATGTGTTTTCCGGTGAAGATCCGCTCGTCGTGTCGTCGTCGCTGTCGAAATCCATCGAGAACGTCGCCGCCGCCGCGTTGGAGATTTCCTCCAGTGCCGCCAAGGGTTTTCAGGGTTATGGGGTTTGTAACCCTGGACCCTGGCGCAAGCCTCTATTTAAATAGGAAAAAAAGATGTAAAAGATCTAACTATAGAAATAAAATATTTTTATTAAATATTTTATTACCGTTGTGTCCAAAAAACTAGATTTAACAAACGACCCGCATCGGCCGAAGTTATGCCTCGCCTAAGGTAAAATCGTTGTTCTGAACTCAATGGTGCCCTTAGATTTCTGATCTGAGCACCCATTCAGGAGTTATCCACTTTTTCAGGAAAACTGCACGCGTGTGTAATTTAATTATTAAATTAAATTCAAACATTTCTTTCGGGCTCACCGGGCCTCGGAACTGCATGTCGTCTAAGAGCCTGGTCTCGAAATAATTCCCATATAATTTTAAAATAATACATGGAAAATCCGGGACATTACATCACACCCACCTTAGGGATTTTACGTCCCCGAAAAACCAAAATAAGGGCTACTCAAAAAGATATGGGTACTGCACACGAATCTGAGCTTCCTGCTCCGACGTGTTCTCCTAGAGATTTATGTGCTGCCACCGAACACACACCAAGGGAATATCTCATCCATGAAGGATCTTCTCCTACTGATCCTTGATCTCCATTGGGTACTCAGCAATGGTTTCTCCATCTTCGATGTCCAGCTCGCCCTAGTCGATGACGTGCGATGGATCTTGCACGTACCTCAATAGCTGTGACACATGGAATAATTTGTGTACCTGGTCCATCTGAGGAGGTAGAGCCAAGTGATATTCCACCTCTCCAACTCTACTCAGAATCTGAAAAGGGCCAACAAACCTCAAAGATAGCTTGCTGCCTCGGCCAAATCTCTGCAATCCCCGTCGAGGTGAGACCCAAAGAAACACATGGTCTCCCTCCTCAAACTCAAAGGGACTCCACCTCCTATCGGCATATGACATCTTCCGACTCTGTGCAGTCTTCATCTGCTCCTGGATGACCTGCACCTTTTCTGCAGTAGCTCTCACTATCTTCGGGCCCATGAGTGCAGACTCTCCCGGGTCAGTCTAGCAAAGTGGAAAATTGCAGGGTCGCTCGTACAGAGCCTTGAATGGTGCCATACCAATAGTGGAATGATAACTGCTGTTATAAGAAAATTCCACCATTGGTAGGTGATCCTCCTAGCTATGACCGAAGTAAAGTATGCAAGCTCGTAGCATATCCTCCAGGACATGGATGGTCCGCTCTATCTGGCCAACAGTCTGGGGATGAAATGTTGTGCTCAAGTGTAACTGAGTCCCAAAAGTTTCCTGCAATCGCTTCCACAACTGGGATGTGAAACGAGCATCATGATCTGAGACGATCGTGGATGGTACTCCATGAATTCGAACTATCTCCTGCACGTAGAGGTGTATCAAGCTCTCTACTGAACTCTGCTCACGTATGGCTAGGAGGTGTGCCGACTTGGTGAGTCGATCAACGATCACCCAGATGGCATCGTGTCCCCTGGATGTGTGTGGTAAAGCTGTCATGAAGTTCATGGATATCCCATCCCACTTCCACTCTGGCACCTCAAGGGGCTGAGCCAAACCTGCTAGAACTTGGTGCTCAACCTTTACTTGCTAACATGTAAGGCACCGAGAAACAAACTATGCCACACACTTCTTCATCCCTGGCCACCAGAACTGACGTCGAAGGTCCTGGTATATCTTTCTATGCCTGGATGCACCGCCAAAGGGGGTGTATGGAACTCCCTCAGAACCCCCTATCGCAGCGTCATTGGTACTACTGTGCACCCTCTGAAAAGGACAGTGTGCTACCCTCCTTCTGAAAACCCATCAGTAGCATCACCTGTGGATATATGAGCACGTATAGTCTCATATCTAGAATCCTCGTGTTGTGCTTACCTGACTTATTGTAAGAGTGGAGGGGTAACAACCATTGACTGAAGGTAATCTCCCTCATCTCTATCCCTAAAGGACAACTACCAGGCGGCCAACTTCCTTGTTGCCTCATCCAGTAACTGCAAACTGGATTTCCTACTGAGAGAATCTACCACCATGTTCCCCTTCCCAGGAGTATAAACGATCTCAAAATCATAATCCTGGAGGAACTCAAGCCATTTCCTCTATCTCAAATTCAATTCCTTTTGAGAAAAGATATATCTAAGACTCTTGTGATCAGAGTAGACGGTAAACTATTCTCCCATTAGGTAGTGCTTCAACATCTTCAATGCGAAGACTACAGCTGCCAACTCAAGATCATGGGCCGCGTAGTTTTTCTCATGTGGTCTCAACTGACGTGAGCCATATGCAATCCCTGCTTGCCTCTGCATCATGACACAACCAAGCCCAGTTCCTGATGTGTCTCAGAACACTACGTACTCGACACCCTCCTCCGGTAATCTCATGATCGGGGCACTCGTCAGACTCTATCTCAACTACTGGAAAGCTTACTGACATATCTCAGTCCACACGAAAGGCTACCCATTTCATGTCAAAGCTGTCATGGGTTCTGCAATCCGGGATATATCATGGAAGAATCTCCGATAGTAGCCTGCCGATCCAAGGAAACTCCGCACCTCCGTCATGCTCCGGGGTGGCTCCCATGCTAGCACTGCCACCACCTTTGTTGGGTCCACTACTACACCAACCGCTGAGATAACGTGTCCCAGAAAGTGGACCTCCTATAACCAGAACTGACACTTCTAGAGTTTTCCATACAAGTGGTGCTCTCGGAGTGTGTCCAGAACCATCCTTCGGTGTCTTGCGTGCTCCTCCTCAGACGCAGAGTACACAAGGATATCATCGATGAAGACCACTACAAACCGGTCTAGATAGGGCTGAAAAATCTGGTTCATGAGTCCCATAAACTTTGTCGGGGCGTTCGTCATGCCGAAGGGAATTACCAAGTACTCATAGTGACCGTAGAGACATCTGAAAGCCTACTTCATTACATCCTCTTCCTGTACTCGCAACTGGTGATAGCCTGATCATAGATCAACCTTCGAGAACCATCGTGCCCCTTTCAACTGGCCGAAGAGATCATCGATCCTTGGTAGTGGATACCGGTTCTTCACGGTAACCTGATTTAAGCGCCGGTAATCCACACACAGCCTCAAAGTCTCGTCCGACTTCATGGAAAACAACACTAGGGTCGACCAGGGTGAAACTTTGGGTCTCAAAAAGCCCTTCTTCTGCAAGTCGTCTAGCTGCATCCTCAGCTCACGAAGTTCTGCAAGAGCCATCCGATAAGCTGATGCTGATATCAGGGTCATCCCGAGTTGCAACTCAATGTAGAAATAATCTCTTGATGGGGAGGTAGCCTGGGGAAATCCTCCGGAAAGACGTCCTCATACTCAGCCACCACTGCTGGAAACTACAAACTCGTAACATCTGCCGCACCAAGGGCTAGGCTAGCCAACTAATGTGAAATAGGTTGTGCCCTCCTATGCACGAGTACACCCTATGCTGCATGGGTCTCTCTTTCACCGACAAAAGAGAACCTCCTTCCATCACAGCGGACACACTGCACAATTCGCCTAAAACAATCTATCTAGGGATGAACTGTGGATAACAAATCCATGCCAAGAATGACATCGTAAGGCCTCGATGCTACAACCAAGAGGTTCCAACTAAAAATCTCACCTCCAAGGGTCAAGTCATACTGCCTGCAAAGGTGTGTGATCTTTGAATCTTCTCCAGTTGGTGTTTCTAAGTGTAACGGTCGAGTCAACGTCTCAACTGGAATCTCAAGGTCTCGAACAAGATAAGCAGCCAGAAAGGAATGACTAGCACCTGTGTCTATCAATATGGTAGAAAAAGTAGAAAAGACATAGATAGTACCTCTAATCATTCCGGGAGTACCTGGGTCATAAGCCTCTACCACCTGCAGCTGCCCCTGCCTCTGTCCACCAGCTCCCTGAGCCTGGGTTGGACCTCATGGGGGTGGTGGTGGTAAAGGGTCGAAACGCCGACCACCTCTAGCTGCTCTCCCAGCTCATCTTCCATGTATACCACCTCGCAGATCTACCTGCTACACACGTTACCTTTTCCTCGGTGGTCCATCCACTGCTCCTGTGTTAGTAGCACGGCGGGTCGGACAATCTTGGGCGAGATGTCCCTGGCCGTCACATGAGTAACATCACCTCTCTCGAGGCTGGCTGGAAGTGCCCTGTGAACGATGAACAACTGATCCCCTGTCCTGGGATCTCCTCTGGAAACGTCTCCCACTCCTGGGTCCCTGACGTCGGCTCCCTGCAACCGAGGTCTCTTCTCCAGCTTGCCCACTACTCACAACTGTCTGTTGTCCCTGCTCCTCCAAGAAGCTCTCGACCACCAAAGCCCGCTCGAGCACCCCAGCATAAGTAGGAAAGATCATAAGGATGATGCTAGCTTGTATATCTATACACAAGCCCCTCTCAAAAGTCCGAGATCTGATTTACTGATCTCTGACCATATCTATCGAGTACCGCGAGAGGTCAGTAAACATCAAAGAATAGTCAGCCACCGTCATGGTTCCCTGCTAGAGCTGAAGAAGCTCATGTTTAAGTACTTCTCTCTGGGTAACCAGTGAAAACATCTCTCTGAAGAGATGCTCAGACTATGACCATGAATGATTCGCCTCATCGTGAGTCTGGATGACCAAACTCCACCATCACCCTGCTAAGCCCTGCAAAAGGCTCACTGCCAGGATCACCATCTGGTCTGCTGGTGTCCTGACTAAGCGGAAGGCCCTGGTCACTTCCTCAAGCCAGTCCTCTACTACCTGAGGGTCAGGCTCGCCTTGAATCCTGAGGTTTCTCTATCTCTAAAACTCGTGGAGTGAGTTCAGCCTGTGCTCCTCCTCTACTGGTACAGCAGGCACCAAACACTATCCCATAGGTGGTGGAATAACTGGCATGCTACCTGGTGGTAGAACTGGGGGTTCTGGTCCCTGTATCGAAGCTTCATCACTAAGGGGGTCATCCTCGTGGTCGAGCTGCTGGATCATAGTGGGTGCGCGTCGTGGAGGCATCCTATTTAAGAAACAAGATGTATCACGGTCAGTGAGTATATCTGGAGTGTTGACTCAAGAAGGGCATGGAAACCACATCACATTCCTATATAAGGCATGTACCATTACTTTTCCCCATACAATTAGGGTTTTAATGTTCCGAGTCGAAAAGCAAGTTACCAGAGCCCTGGTGTATGAATACTTCGGTCTCCGCCCCAACACTGGGGTCCCTGGCCTGAGAGCCGAACTCAAAACACTTAACACTGTTTCCCCAAACCAACTCATAGACTCTCGTTCCTAAGGTAGAACCAGACACCTCTGATACCACTCTGTCATGACCCGTCCCAGTGGGGCCGGAGCTGTAACTCCCCAAGCCCACCTCCAATAGGCCAGGGGATGGTGACTAGCAGTGAGTAGGCATGCTACTAACATGGGAGGCATTGCCTATAAAACTGTACACATGCACACACATCTCCAAGCCCAATGAGCTGAAAAGTAAAAGCTTCCAAAGCGAAAAAAATGCATGCATATAATAAAACCCGACCAACAGAGTATGATAGGGAAGTAAAGTATAGTAAAGTAAAGCCCCGGGCCAAAAGTACAAGCCCACCAAAAGAAAGTCTGCAACAAAGTCCAACATATAGATAAAGGTACTGGTACTGCAACCCGTTGCTAAAGGAACACACCTCGGCCTGTCTGATCTCACTGAACGTCGTCCGGTCCTAGTCCACCTAGACTCCTGTCAAAGGCTCACTCGTCTGCACAAGACACGACACGTGCGGGCAAAGCCCGTGGAGGGGTGAGTATAACAATACCCAGTAGGACACCCCGAAAAACACAAAGGAAGTAAACAAATGGAAAACAACACAAAGAAAGGTACAGTCATCTCAACACAGTATATGTCTATGGAACATATAACAAGAATATCCAGATATTATCATACACAAACGAACTTCGCGAAACCACCACTAGGATCCAGCTTGATGATTCCACTAAGCATATCATTGGGAGAACACACTCCTAGGTCTGAAGAGAGGAATACGAAGTACTCATTCTGGGAGAACACACTCCAAAAGTAATTTGGAAACAATATGCTCATATGAGGATCATAGCCAAGTCATGGGGTGATTCCAACAACTCAGTCTGAGCTAATCCGCTGGGCAGAGGATCGGCGCTTGGATAAAGTTGGTCACGTCGATACCAAGAATTCTACCTAGGTTTCTAGGAATGAATAAAAGATCTGACTTTAAGTCTCATATAGGGGATTCCAAAAACTCTACTCAAGAAGTTCTATTGAAGGGATCATACTCCTGTATAAAAAAAATGATACCCGAACCTTCAGCGAATTACCAAGGGTACGTACCCTAAGAACTAGCCCAAGTCATAGAAGGCAAGTAGCTCAAGCCTTGAAGAAATTATTACACGGCGTGTAGAATGATTACACACCGTATGCTTTGACCCTAGGTACTACCCGTGTAAATAGCCCGTGTCATTCATTCAAGCCATGAAAAACCAAACTACACGACGTGTAGAAAAGTACATGACATGCTATTTGACACTGGGTACTGCCCATGTAAACGGCCCATGTCCCTTGGCTTTCCGAACATAAAGGAACTACACTACGCGTAGATGAAAAATACACGCCGTGTGCGAGTGCCTGGGATCGCTCCGTGTACGCTGGCCATGTGCCCGTACATGGTCTATGTCCGTTTTCGTGTCGCCTGCCCATGTACCAGTACAAGGCGTACCCCGTGTATCTTGTCGGGTCTGGCCGGGGAGGGGTATACATGGCGTGTCTGTGGCTGTGTATCCTTCCCGTGTCCCCGTACTCCAGGAGTACACGCCATGTCGTCTGCCGAGAAACACACGCCGTGTAGCCCATACTATATGGCGTGTAGTCGAGAATTTTCCAAAACCGTCGTCTTCCCCCATGCTCCTCGGCTAACCCTCAGTATTTTGATCCAACCGTCTGATCAACACGAAACTTCGGATTTGGGGTCGTCCACCCCTACGAAACCAATTCTGCCAGTTTCGGGCTTCCGATCGGTCTTGAAAATGCATCCTGATCCGTCTTCACGAAAACGCCCGAAAATGAAAACTCCCGAACCACACTGATTCATCCACCGCCGTCACCGTCGCACCTCCGCTTGGTCATCTTGAAATTGGATCTTTGATTTTGGATCTTGGCATCATCAAATGAATTCACAATGATCGATTCCCTCAATGAACGCGTAGAACACAATGAAGAATGTGAGGGAGAAAAACAAGAATCAACAAGTGGGTCAAAACACAATCATTGTTCGTGACGATCCGGGTTTTCCACTGTTAGATTGAAAACCAAAACAATCTATAGAATCAAAGCCTCAAATCCCCGCATGAACCCGTCCCGCATGAACGATTGACCCACGGGATAATCTGTTCATGGATTAGTCTTCATTCGTCATAGAAATCATAAATGGGTGAAGGAGAAATCAATTACAATTATCGTACCTGGATTTGCTGAATTTTTCAGCGAAGATCCACTCGCCGCGTCGTCGTCGTCGAATTCCGTCAAGAACATCGTCGTCGCCACATTGGGGGTTTCCTCCAGAGCCACCAAGGGTTTTCAGGGTTATGAGGTTTGTAAACCTGGACCCTGGCGCAAGCCTCTCTTTAAAGAGGAAAAAAATATTTAAAAGATCTCGCTACAAAAATAAAATATTTTTATTAAATATTTTATTACTATTGCGTCCAAAAAACTAGATTTCACCACTCACCCGCGCCAGCCAAAGTTGGGCCTTGCCTATGGTAAAATTGTTGTTCTGAATGCAATGGTGCCCTCGTATTTCTGATATGAGCACCCGTTCGGGAGTTGTACACTTTTTCAGGAAAACTACATGCGTGCGTAATTTAATTATTAAATTAAATCCAAACATTTGATCCGGGCTCACTGGGCCCCGGAACAACATGCCGTCTCAGAGCCTGGTCTCGAAATAATTCCCATATAATATTAAAACAATACATGGAAAAATCCAGGACATTACAGCACCTAAAGGACCTCTAAATCTAAATCTGGTTGATAGAATAGTGGTTCCTGAAAAGAAGATTGTCCCCAAGTGGCTCATGTCATGTAGGTCTATGGTATTGAATTTATTGAAAGAGAAAGGATTATTAAAATACTTTACAAAGGATGATCAACATATTTACATAAAATTAGTTGCACCGTTTTACTACTATGTTCACTTTATTTTGATAAGGTGGATGGATTTGTTGCGAGAAGCTGGATAAATTTCCATAGATGAACTTTTTCTTCGAGGTTATGGGATGAATGCCTTAGGATACCACATGAGGGTATTTTTTAGGACTATCAGAGAGGTCATGCACCACCAAGTGAATTCATTTTCTTGGAAGAATCTTTGAAAAGTTTAACTTGAAATGGATCCAAGAGGAGAGACATAGCAGCAAAGCTAGATGGAGAAACCAGTTTTATGTTTAAATTTATTTTGAATCTAATTAGCCTTAAAAAGGGTATTTCTTTGTAATCAAGTATCATGAAATTGTTTTAATGAATCTCATGAAAAATGGAAATAAGAACAATCTATGAAAGTATGTTATACACCATATGTGCAATTTTATCAAAAAAAACTTCCAAGTCATCCTCTCTGTTTTATTCTAGGCATATCTCAGCCATGCTTCATGAAAATGGATTCGTTGTACTAAATGAATAAGTTATCCAGAATTATGAGTTTTATCACTCAAAACATATATTAAAGAAGATGAAAATATGCTGGAATACTTGGAGAAAATCATGGGTTGAAGACAATGATAGGTTCTACGAAAAGATCCATCTAGTGGAACACCTTTCAAGACCTAATGATGTTTCTGATTTTGGTTATGAACTAGATTAATTTGTTGAGTATCCTGATGAAGAAGAAGAAGAGATTGTTTCACCTACAATAGAAACTGTCATTAATGGGGATGAAAATGAACCTATTATTCAAGATGTACCTGAGAATGAAGTGTTTATTCCTCAATAGGATGTTGAATTGTAAGAACAACATTTTTCAAAAGAATATTCTATTGTTGATGAAAGAAAAATGAAATTTCTAGAAGAAAATTTATAAGAATATTTGTTTCTTGTGAAAGAAGCTGCTGGTGAGGAACATGTAGGGGAAAAAGTATTCATGAAGTTATTCTTTCTGCAGAAGGGGTAATGGGGCTACCCATTTAGTTGACTAGACAAGAAATGGAAGAGGAAATTAGGGATGAAATAGTGAAAATAGACCGAGGGACTAAATATCTCAGTCCTAAGAAGGATGCACCTGTTGATGGGGAGCAGACTCTAGTCTGGAATCTGTGAAGCTCATAATCCACTTGATCCAAATTCACAGTATACAAGGTAAAAATTTCATAGTTATTTTGATGTGAATGATTCACAAGAAGTCATAGTCAATTGTCTTCATTTGTCTACTATGTTTTAGTTGATATTGGCATATGCTCTTGAATCCCTCTCTATGAATGATCCTGAGCCTGTCTCATCTTCTATCTCTAATCCCTTATAAGAACCTTCAAAATTGGTGAATAAATATGATCTAAAAAATTGGAATCTACCTTATTGGCTAGAGATTATAAACTTATGAATACCCATCTATCTTCGGTATCAAATCTATGTGGAATAGATTCTTCAATATTGTTGGAAAAAGTCATATGGAAGATTCAATAAAGAATGCTTCATGAGATTCAATAAGTCATAGTTGAGAATAAATTGCATAGTGATGATGTAAATACACTAAGAGGAATGGTTGAAGATATGAAGATCGTGCTGAACTCGAGACCCAAAAATATTTCTCATCCTGCTGAGAATATTATTACTCAGACCTCATAATAAGTAACTTCACTAATTCAACCTCATATAACCTCTTTAGTCGACAATGTTTCTGAATGAAACAATCATATTGTTTAAGAGATGTGCAAACTTGTTAATGGTCTTAACAAGATAATTGATGAGTATAAGGGGTGCCTTCAGAAGGTTCTAAATCAACTGAAATCTCTTATCTCATCATTCACTACTTCTCGTTCCTCTATTAAATCATCTAAAACTTCTTTAGATAGTGATCTTCTAAGAATAGTTTTCAAATAAGAACTTGAAACTATGGTTAGAGTTTCTGATAAAGAATATTTAACTATAGCTATCAAGAACAGTGATAGTTTTCTTGATTTGGTAGGAATACATTCTATGATTTCCAATGTATCTCAGTAAGAAGTTGCTAAGAATTTGGAAATCTACTTCAATCGAATCATCTTTAAGAATGACATGACAAACCATTTCAAGTACCTTTTGGAGAATCTGAGGATTCCTCTTGTTACTCTAGCTTTAGAAACTCAATTCTAAAAGCTCATAAATTTCACTCGTTTGTTGGATACATTTATGATAAAAAAATGATTACTTTGAAAAATCCATGCAGTATGGGGGAGAGATCATTGCTGATTTTTTTTCAAGATTTTGAGTCCTTATTTTCATGATCAGAGTACTGCTATTGTGGATCATGTAGCATCTCCTCTGATATCCTGTTTGTCTACCTTCACCTCTACCCTAGACACCGCATCTATGTCTGTCTGTCTAGCCTTAAGTCATATTAGGCCTGTAATCGATGATCAATAGATATCTCAATCTTCTAATACCACTACCATAGTCCCTTCTATTTTTTAAGGACTTATTTTACCTTCTATGTCCAACAGTTCACTCCCTTCTTCTACATCAACCACTGCTCTTATGACTTCTTCTTCTGATGCCGCTTCCAAGGAAAAGGAGAAAACTATCCAGTGATGAAGATCAATTACTACTATATTTTTACAGGGATGTTGTTGCATTTTATTTTTTGTCTATTTTTTATAATGACACAATTATTTGTCTAATGCATTGTGATCTTTTATTGACCATTTTTTATTCACTCTTTTTTGATAATTCCAAAAGGGGAAAAATATCCCCATTAAAAATATATAGAAATATGTGTTTTATATGGACACTAGGGACATATGTATTCTCTCACTCACATGATTTGTGATCGTCAAAAAGGTAGAGATTGTCGGACACCTTATGTATTGATCAAGTTTTAATGATCACAAATCATATATATTTTGTGAAGCCTGTTAATCCTATGTAATGAATCTCAAATCATATGTGCATATGATTTATATTTTTCTATGTGTGAGACACTGTGAGTCTTCCACCTCTTATTTGTTTTGGCAAAGGACCCAGACACCGTGACCAGACACCATGACCAGACACCGCAACCAGACACCGTGACCAGACACCGCAACTAGACAGCATGACCTGACACCACAACCAAACATCGTGACCCGACCCAACAACCTAACACGCTGACTAGACACTGCAACCAGACGCCATGAATAAACACCGCAATCTGGCACTGTGATTAAACACCGTCACCAGACATTGTGACCATCCAGACATCGTGAACATCTAGTCATTGTGAACATCCAAACACCATAACCAGAAACTGTGACCCTCCAGACATTGTGATCATTTAGACACCATTTCAAGAATACTTTTTCATGGCACACCATTTACAAAAAAACTGTGACACTGTTTCATAATGTGTTTTTTCATTTTTCATTTAATTCATAATAGTCATATTTTAAGACATTAAATGCACTATCATAATTAATGTTTCATTGTAGACATGTCACCTGACAATACGAGGTACGAGGTGAAAAATACATGTAGCCTATCAGCTCCAAAACAGAAAAATAAATTTATAAAAGAGATGTGCGGAATAGAAGCAAAGACACACAGAGAGAGCATAAAAGTAAAGAACACGTGATATTTCCCTATAAAAGGAACAGACACATGAAACTCAAAATTCTTTAATAACACATGAAGCATTCTTGAATCAACAAGTTGAACACCATAGATAAGAATAATTGAGCACATATTTTCATTGTCAACACCACGAAGAACATGAGCATGATCAAGATGACTTACGATACTCTTTTTTCCCTGAGATGACCTGATTTATGCATTTGTTTCATCTCAGATGTCCATATCTTCAAATACTAACACTCAGAGCACTTCTAAACATATCCTTATACATCTTATCTATTGTGTAATCTTTTTATCTTTCAAACAGTGTGTGTGTATCTGTATAAAAACACACATTGTATCTTATATTAAACAAAAGGATACCTGATATACTTTCTCAAACATGTTTTTAAACTTGTGTATACCCACATATAAGTGTGGAAGATGTTATGTGTAACATATTTTTCATAACAACGAATAACATTGGAAGAGGTCATGTGACTTGGACATTCTTGTGTACTCTTGTAATCCCCGATATAGGTTGTATATCTAGTTTATTTATATAAACATATTTTCGGCAAGTGGTCACCAAGTGGTGCGGATTAGGTCTCATCTTTAGAGAGAACCACTTTTTTTATATCCATTGTTATGTCTATTTTAGTATTCTGGTTTTACAGTTTATTTCAGAATTCACTATATTTACTTTGATACTTAATCTAGGAAAGAAGGTATAATGGTATTGATTTTTTAGAATAGCATCAAAAGTAATATTAATAATCAATATTAAGATTACTGAGAATTAATCAATATTCTAAGAAGTTATATAAAAATTCAAACCTTCATAACAGTATATCCTTGATTAATTGGCTTGTATTTAAATTTATTGTGGAATCCTTTTAAGAATACTTTTTAAACAAAATTTTGGAATAGATACACAATTCACCCCCCACCCCAATTAGTAATCTACTCAGACAAATACCTCCCACATGTATATGGGTGGAAAGATATAATCAAAAATAAAAATACCAATAATCATCTGTAATACCTTCTAGAAGCATGGAGTAAATAATGAATAACTTTTAAAACTATATTTTGTGGCACCCAGTGTAGATGTAAAATCCCCCAAACGTACAAATCTACCAATTTATTCACTAAGAATATATCTCATATATGTATAAAATGTTATATATTAGTCATACTGTCTAAATTAAACGAAATTGAGTCATTGTTTTAAGGTGTTATTGGGAGACCCACTGAAATATCTATCGTAATGTTGTCCCACTACCATTTTGGGAATGGAAACTCTTGTAGAAAACCTCCTTGTCATTTATGATCACCCAACACATGTTAATAACTGTAGCATCATGTCATTAAATTTGATGTCTCATTTTTAATTCTCATCCACTAAAACTATCATTGTGTTTCATTGTAAATTTTAGTCACAACTTGATGTACTTCCCACATTTTGATATGAAATTTTGGCCTCAACATATCCTTTATGTGCGTAGACACAAATAATCGATTCTTGACATTGATGATCTCATCATCAATTGTCAACCAGTCTCTAGTTTTATCTACTACTTCAAGGATTTCCATCATGGATAAACAATTTGGATCCTCATATTTTTAGTATCTAATCCATTTATAATGTTATAGACTACACTGAAACTAGAAATATATTTATATACTCCAGAATCTCCAAAACCAGAACTTGAATCTCAGATAGTAGTGTCACCATCATACACTCAGCACTGGACTACTAAATAACCTAATTCTGAGTATTCCTGCTCAATGAAACCTCAACAAAATTTATATTCATGGGAATAAATCCTAGTTCAAAATCATGTGACTATATATACACAATACATACCCACTATCGTAGATTCAAATATCATTGTGAGAAAATATACTTTATACTCTTATGATCGATATACATAGTAAACTATTCACACAAAAGATAATTTCTCAAATACACGAAATAATTAATCACATCTTGCAGCTTGAGGTTGTGTATAGGGTAATTTCTAATCATGTAGACTATATATTCGAGACCCATTCACCGCAAATCATTCTCCTTGAATAAAAACTATTTAGAGAAATTTCCTAAATGGTTCAAAATACTCTATATACTCGTCAACTGGCTTAGTTAGGATCAAGATCAACGATCATGCAAAAAAATATAAACTCTTACAAAGTATTCTCACATGATCTAGAAAAGAAAAACATTATACACGTATTATTCAAGATTGAAAGATGTGATGTAAAACATGAAAATTCAGGGATAAACTGCTATTAATATCCAACTAATCCTATAATGAAATGGATATCAAAATCATTATTGATATTTCCCAAGGAAATTTCTTCATACACTTTATTTGGGTCCACAGACACACCTTTCATAGAGGTGATGTATCCCATGAAGTATAACGGAACAATACATAATTGAAATTTAAATATATTAGTGTATAGAAGATGCTCTCTTAGTGTACTCAAGAAGATATCAAGGTGTTGGTAATGATCATCATGATTCATGGAGTACACTAAGATTTCATCCACAAACACACTAAAAAATGGATCCATGTTGGGATGTATGATTCTGTTCATCAAAGACATAAACATTGATTGAGTGTTTGTCAACTCAAAAAAATATGTCAAACTCATATGGTCTATACCTTTTTCCAAAGGTATTCCTCATTATATCAAATGTATACACTCTCAGATGATGATACTGCAATCTCATGTCAATAAAGAAAATGAAACAATATCTTCTCAGTTGGTGGAAAATATTATCGATCCATGGTATAAGATATTGGTTCATTACTATCATTCAGTTCTACATTGGGTAAATAACACAATTCTTCAAAATCACATCAAAATTCCTTGAAAATAACACTGGTGATCCCCATAGTTATGTACTCAGATGGATTAACCCCTTTTTATAAATTCTTATAGGCGATTTATGAGCACATGAGACACTATCGATGTCATTCTATATGGTGTTATAGAAACCAGTTCATCTCCTAGCATGTGCCCAATAGTAAATTCTACATATATCCTAGGTAGAAGCCTTGAGAATTAATCTGGAAAGACATAATTAAACCTATGCACTATGGGTGGATATACATAATGATTTGTGTCTCTATAATCTATAAATAGACTAATAACCTCGGCTATGTGCTCTCCTAGTTAAATAGTAATTAGCCAGGGTCGGCCAACATAGGTATCCCACCCTATAGAATTTCTGTAAAGGTCACCCTTTAAAGATGTAAAATTCATTATCTTATTTTTACAATCACTATGATCTCAGTATGATACTTATTATTCCATACACAAAATCTGGTTGAATCATGACATATAAGTTAATTATAGATCCCATAGAAAATGATACTCACCAACATTGAGAGAACATCCTTTACATAATATGATGTCCTTATACCATACCCCAATGGTGTGTCTATCATCAACACCCCACTCACAGACTCCATATCAAGGTTAAAATAATTTATAATTTTTATAGAAAGAAAGGAATGAGAGGAACCCAAATCCAATAATTCACTAACTAATGTAGAACATTTAAGAATATTACCTCTCACTATTGACAACCCAACCTCACTATCCACAAATATAGACTGCACCACATGTAACTATCATACCCCTCATTTATACGATGTAGTCTGAGTCCCCTAACATGCACCACTCTACTGGTATATGAACCCCTTACTATATGATCCAAATCAAGTGCGTCTAGTTCCCCGGCTAGTAGAACTCAAACTGCCAGATAGATATGGTGTAATAGATCTTCTTCCAAAAATTGTATTTTGTCAAGTTACCACATTATTACCCTTATATAATGGATTCCTATAGAAAAACTATAGCTATACCATATTTTGAAATATTATCACTCCAATGGTGGCTGATGATTGTATCTATGATAGTTTCTTAGCCTAATGCATTTGTGAAAAATAAATAGAGAAAGTTCATGTGTAACTGAATTCACCCCACCACCTTCCACTTTATTTTCCAGTAATATGTTGAATATTCTCACAGAGATACATCCTTCACTCTAAATATGTACCTATTGATTATCCAGAAGAAACCATTTTTTATTAATATGATTCCTCCTTCAAGTTCCCCTCTTATATGAGATATGGATTCACCCCTTCTAAAAACATCTTCCATATCAAGAAACTTACTTGGGACTTAATTTCAAACATATTTATTTCCAAAATCATTTTTCTATTGTAGCATCATCCGCTACCAATGATGGATAAAACACTAAAAATATATAAAGAGTCCATTTTAGTCCATCATATACATTCTCCCTCGAGTCAATCTCATATACCCAACTACTCTATCAGACCTCATTGAATCTTGATAGATGTTCTTTGTGAACCACTATACGAAGTCCTCCCATAAAATACATTTTTCCTATGTTGTCAGAGGTTGAATGCCCCACATTCACTTTTTTGATTCTCGTATCATATAAGAGGACATATTTAACGTATTTTTAGTTGGATTATCCATGTGGTCATGTATAGTTTTGATAGACTCAATCTTCATCTCAGATCCCTCGGGTCCACCAACTCCACCAAAATTTAGAGGGTGCAGAAAATAAAATTCCCTCATCATGTCATTCCAGATCATCTCAACCCTATATGTGCCTCTTTCCAAGAATTCCATGAATCAAGAAAAGTTATCCCAGAACTGCTCTTTAACTTCCTCAACTGGCATTATTGGTTTCTCTGGTTCCACTTCTAGAGGATAATCCGTATTGATTTCCTCCTTTCATTTTTTCAACATGCTTCATCAAAGAGTAAACACTCAATAATCCAAAAAACACCTCAGGATACTTTTCTCAACATTACACATTTACTAGAAACACAATAAAGAATAACAAGTGTTTTTCCATAAACTTGACCACATGATAAAAAATGAGATACTTGTACTAACATTAACAACCCAGCATCAATGTTAAGGTTGATATAGGGTGAATCATTCTAGTTATTTGAATCGTGTATCATTTAACCCCATAAAATTTCTTATTCGGAACCATTTTCAATTTAATCTCAAAATCAAGGAAAATAGCTCAAGTTCATCACCTTACCCAAAACCCATTTATTATGGGTGGCTAAAATGATATATTTCACAATTTAATCGTGAAATTTTAGTATTATGTATACTAACTAAAATATCATTACATACAAGAATATAAGTAAATTCCCAGAAAATATCATAATTAATTATCATATAACACCACAAGTGCATCATCCAAGATTAAATTATATTCAACGATAACATAGAACAGTAATAAAAACAATCCAACCCAAGGAAATTGTGTTCTCACACATACATGGGTTATGTACTCCAATTCATGAGATCATATCTAAGGTCTGACTCTTACTAGACTCCTACCTAGCTTTCCCAAATAGTAAGTTAAATGAAAAAGAAAAATGGTCTTTGATTCCACTTTTAAATTTCTTGACCTAGGTATGACACACTAGTTCCACGATTTTGTCAGTCAGAAGGCCTCAAACACTCTTCCATATATACAAGAGGCCTCCAACAAGAAACAATGATCTAATATCAAAAATTATGAGACTATACCCATTTTATCTGTGTTATAAACCATTAAAAATAAGTAGGAAATTAAAACTGAATAACCAAATGATATCATTACCAGAAAAATATGAGTATAAAAATTTAACTGAATCTATAAATACAATAGAAAAAGTAAATAGAAGATATTCCATTCCAAAATACACTCCATGTATCAGAATAAAAACTAAAAATAAAAGCACTAGTGACACCTATGTGATTCCCAAACCATATCTAGTTTCCTCATCCATGATCTATCCCGAGTCAACCACATAACATAAGGTATTTTCCCAAACAACGTCTGAAATCCATGAAATCTATTCTGGTACTGATCGGGAAACTGTATTAGGGTGTCAGTAAAACACACATGGCCACCACAAATATTGTCAAAAAGAATATATAGTCAATAGAAAGTTTTTGTAATTGTATAATTAAATAAGTACAATTCCAAAATAAGTAGTTAACACATTATTATATTATTATTTATTTATCCACATAAATTCACCGTGTTTCCAAGGATACCCAAACCATCATTCATGCTTTATCCCATGACAGATTCTATATTATCCCAATGGGATGTCATATTCTTGAATTACATTATTACCATTATATCCCAACTCAATCTCAGAATTCCATTGTTACCACTCCATATCTCAATTATGAAATAAATACCATTATTACTATTAATCACTACATTAATTAATTCAATAACTAATTAATATTTTTGATCTAATTAACTTACTAATAATTTTATTATACTTCTCAATATCATTAATAAATTCAATAATTAATAAACATTGTCAATCTCATTAATTATTTCAATAATTAAATTATCTTCTCAAATGATATTAATAAATTCAATAATTAATTAATAATCTCACTCTCACTAATTAACTTAATATGTAATTAATATTATTAGTAAAATTAATTAGCTAAATAATTAATAAGCATCTCATTCTTATTAATTAACTTAACAAATAACTAATAATATTAATAAAATTAATTAAATAAATAATTAATTTATATTCACATTCTTATTAATTTACTAAAAAATTAATTAATGTTCTCAAGCCTATTAATTCAATCGAAAATAAATTAACCACCTCAGTCTTATTAATTAAAATAAAAATTAATTAATATTCCCCATCACATTAATAACTCAATAACTAATTAATCTTTCTAATCATGTTAATTAACTAAACAATTAACTAATAATATCTATCCAATTAATTACCTGAACAATTATTTAAACATCTCAGCATTGTTAATTAACATAGAAAATAATTAATCTTATCTATAATATTAATTAGTTAAAAAATTAAATTAATCATTGTAATATTATTAATTAACTCAATATATAATTAATCTTCTCAAACTGGTGACCAATGTTAATAGTTTATTAATCTTATAAATCTAATTAATTAACTAATAATTTAATAAATATTATAAATATAATTAATTAACTCAATTTTTAATAAAACTTCTCAATATCAATAATTAACTCAATAATTAATTAATTATCTAACAAACAAATTATCCCTCTATTAATTCTATGATAAATTACCCAATTTAATAATATGAATATAACATAAATAATTCTATAATTAATTTCTCAATTCAATAATCTCAATATCACTTAATTAATTCTACAATTAATTACTCTTGATATACAGATCTAATATTTCCAATTCCTTAATTTTATTCAATTAATTAAATAACATTGTTATAAAAGTCTATCTACATTGTAATTGTTCAAAATCTAATAAAAATTATATCGTTACATACACATAATTTAAATCAAGACTTTTTTATTTGAATAATAGGCCACGTACCACAATTCAATGTTGAATGATCACCCAACTCCCATAAATATGAGTTACACAATGAAACAGAACATTATTTATATTTAAGACCATAATTAAAATTGAACCAACCAATATCATTCAATTATATATCTTGATCTATAATCCAAGATCTAGATATAATAAAAATAGGAAGAACACCCAAGTTTAAGTTAAGAGAAGAAATGAAAAAGGGATGGGAAACTAAACGTGATAGGATTCCCATACCACAAGGGGAAAAGATAATCAATCTTGGAATCAAATCACTATGAACCGTGGTCGGGGAGGCTTGTAATAAATATGGGAGGGTCTAAAATTTTAAGGAGATGATTTGGTCCAATTTTATGTTGAAAAGGGTGAGTTTTTTTTAGGTTGGGTGATTGAAAATCTAATTCTTAGTTGAAAAAGATCCTATGCATGGTTTTTTGAGGAGGGGCACACAATTATCCCATAATGATCACATAAACCATTATATTTTTCTATAGGGTTGCAATGTTACTGCTAAATAGTAACATAGTTTGAAAAACTATGCATCAACTGTGAAAATCCCTAATGTACAAGGTTACAAATTTTTTTGGCTATGGATAATGGTTAGGGGAAGCCTTATGAAAAACATGAACTTCCCTTTTAATTCATTTTCTATCATATTTTACCCAAAAAGAAACCCCTAGGTAGAACCCAAATGAAAATTACTCCACATGAAGAAAAAGCATACCAAAAATCATTCTTGAGTTATCTCCACAAAAGGTAAAGATTTTACATAGATATCTATAAATTTTTCATCCATAATACTAATGGGGTGTAAAATAAAAAAATTACTTAATTAAATATCATTTCTAACATTCTATTTATTTTTTTTATGAAAAAAGTTACACATCATTTTCCGAGTTAGTAGTTCACAAACACACAAAATGATGTTATCCTTTTTTCCTATAAATTTTATTAGAGGGAATAAAATTGATATACTATTAGTATAATATATCTTAATTATAGTGAAAAATATTGTGTTACCATACCTTCATGATTGATGTCATTTGAGGGGTGTAAAAGAGGGTAATTGTAAGAGAAGTTGAGTTAAGAATATTTCATCTCTCTTAGGATTTCTTATTTGGGTAACTTTGTAATGTTTATTATCCTTTTCATAGTTGAGAAAAAGGATTAAAAAACATCTTAAGGGTGTTAATGAGTTTTTATGGATGATTTTTGGTTGATTCATGGCTTTCAAAGGGGTACAGAAATAGGAATATGGAGGTATTCATTTTATAAGTAATGAAAAGGAAATTTTTATAAATACTCATCCCATGTCTAAATAAATTAAATAACAGTAATGGGATGATATAAGGTCGATATTCCTTCAATTTTCCAATATCAAACATTGTTTCATATGTTTCAAATATTGTGACTCTCGTAAACCACATTAAACATAATTTACTCATCTCGTTCTAACAGAACATTAACCATTGAAAAATAATTTTGAAGGATAAAATTAAAATTAAAATTATTTACTTATAAGAGTCTTATTATTATTAATATGCATATAATTTATTACATAATGTTTCTAGGAGTTGGAATAATTAACATCTCTATTATCAGATATAATGTGTGAACCCCTATTTTTAAAAAGTGTATTTTTTGGCATATTTTTGATTTCTTGAACAAACTTTCCCTATTATTAATTATAATGATATTAATAATGTCCATGTTTTTACAAATAATAGTTTTGTAACATTGAAATAAATAAAAAAACATTTATAAATAATTAATGAAACATACAATAAATATTTTTCATTGAATATTAATTTATTTTAAATATTCATATACATCTGTTGAATATAGTATTTTTAAATTATTTTATTATAATATATATATTTTTATTTTTTTTGTAAAAATGTTTTCCGAAAAAATCTATTTCCAATGAAATTGACTATAATATAAAAAAATATATTTTTCATTATTAATCTAATAATTGGGTATTTTATAATAATATAAATGTTCATCCAAAAATAATTATGGAATAACAATTAAAAAAATGAAATTTTATTTTTTATTATTAATTTTATAAAATATATATTTACTTATCAATTAAATGAACAATATAAATTATAAAGAAAACATCTTTTTAAATTAGCATATTTAAACATTATGTATTATTCAATTTCTTTATTTTCAATTTATAATATTTTTTATATTGAAATATGGGTACATATATAATAATATTTTAAAATTTTGAATTTAGTTTTTAAGGAATAATATATAATACTAAATAAAAACATTCAATGGTAATAAGTATTAATTTAATTCTAAATAAAATTTAATAAAACACTTTGATTCATTATTTATATTACTAAATTTAATTTTTCCATTATATTGAAATTGTAAATATTTACTTAATTTTATATATACACAATATCTGATTTTAATATTAATAATAATAATTATTATATATAGAATGTATATATTTTCATAATCTTATAATATCATAATATCATTTTTTATTTTATTTTCAGTTATATTTTTTAACAACACCAAATTTTAATATAATTATTTGATATATGGCCCATGGCCATATTTTGAAGGAGCATATTTGTAACAAACATATTTCAAAATACCATTTTTTCAATTATCATATTTACAACATTAATATTTCTTTCCTATATATTAACATACTAAATCATTCATTCATTTCACTCTCACTTTGCATGGTATAGTTCTTATATAATATTATATTATTTTTATAATTCTTTCTCATTTCATGGTGATCATCGTTATTATATGGAACTTTTTCAAATATTTTTTCAATTCATCGGATTGAATATTTGAAGAATCTATTAAAATTGTAGAAATAAAATACTACTAGTAGTAGTAGTGGTAATAATAATAATAATAATAATAATAATAATAATAATAATGGATCTTAAATTCCAGTGTGTTGCATTCTCCCGATTAAAAAATTAAATCCTCTTAATTATTATTACAGGAAACTAATGAATGATTTTTAGGGTATTTTAAACATATTCATCATTTGAGAAATAACTTATAATATGATATACTATGTAAATTGTAATCCTGACCAAGTTACTCCACATTCCTCAAACAAAATTAATCATTCAAACAATCATGTGCCCAAGCATTTATGAAACCAAACCACTTGAATCTCCAAGACAATAAACCTTGGGAAAATCATATATTCCTTAAAAAACTAATAGTTTTCCTCGTCTGATAGTTAAAATAGTAACACACTCATATATATATAATAATCTAAAAAATTAGAGTAACTTCAAAAAATATATAATTAATTGGTTATCAATCCCCAGGATTATAATAATGTCTTATGTACTTTTTCAATATCATCCAACCATTTATTATCTCAAAATATGGAATATAATAATCCATAGAGTTATCTATAACTCAATCATTATTTCTGTAAGATTGTCCAGAAATTTATATCTTTTTCTAAAATCAATTTTCTAGTTGACTTTTTCCAGTTTATATAAGTTTTAAAACCTTTAATGTATATTTATTAATTAAAAATCCATGAATGTTATTCATAACTCTTATAACATTCAAAATATCATCTATAAATATTTTCTCTAGTGAATATAGCTATGATTAATTTATATTATTGTATTAAACTTGCAACCATATGTAGTACTAGTAAACTCAAATTATTATTACTATAATATAATGTGATTGTCAATCATTTTTGTATAATCCCTTATTCAGTTTTAAGACATAGTGGTTTTAAATACAAACATTTTTTAGCTTCACCCTCATTATCTCATTTCAAAAAAATACTAAAACAAAAATAGTTAGGATAATATCCCTAATATTCAGAATTTACGAATATTAAATCTCAATCATATTAAATATTATCCAATAAGACCTTTACATCAACTTATGATACTTTCATTTTAACTATATCATATATGGTTATTCATATAACTCCATCAGTCCTAACTAGGATACATCAAGTTGTCATCTCTCATACTTCTTAACTAAATCCAATGAGGTAAATGTGAAATAAAACCTTAATAATGTTTTGGAGTGATTTTTTTATCCAAATTATATAACCTGAACTATTCCATCCTTTTGTATATTTTGGCTCTTTTTCATAAACTAATTCCTAGATGAATTAATACCCTAAATAACCTCATCATTTTTATTACCCCTAGGTACAACTGTTCTAGGTAATACATCTATATGAAAATATCTAGGATAGTTTTTAATTTCATGTAAAACTACATAATATATACATAAAAAATATTATATGTTCTACTATAATTTGACATGAACCTTATACCTACTCCAATTGTTATCAACATTGTTATATAATTATAAATTTTAAAAATAATGTTTCCATGCTCTAAAATACTATGATAACCCAAAACATAAACACACATTATTTAATGATTAATAATTAGATTTCCTTGAAATATAATCCATGTATCTTGAGGTCTAGTGTCGTCAAATTTGTAGATACAAAAATACATCAACATAAATGTAAATAATAAACCTTTATTTAAAACTTTAAATTATACTCCTAACTAGTATAGATCTTATAAAACTATATATGATACCATTTGTAAAATATATATGGGAAAAATTTGAGAAATAAGTATTAGTAAAGGAATAATAATTGCAATAAATCATACCATTAGAGTTGAGATGTATTACATGATATCATAATAGAATTATCTTATGAATGGAATAATATAATAAGTATGTGAAATATTAATACCATGAGATCATAAACATTGGAAAATAATAAATTATGGAAACATAATAATACATTTTGTTTAATAACATAGTAGAAATTATAGGCTAACGATAATCATTGTCATCATATCATCATTCTAACCATCATCATAACATGGTATTGTTAATACAAATTTATATGAACTATATAAAATTTTCTTAGGATAACTAGACATTCATTAAACATGGTATCTCATTAGACTTTATAATTTCCCAATGCAACTATAGGTTATAATGTACATGTTGTCCTCTCTCTAATTTTAATGGTTTTAATAATCACAATCCATGTCCAATCAATCCAATCACGATTATTTATATTTAAATATGTTTATTTATGATTATAAATGATCAAAAATATATTAAACACATTATATTTCTATTCATGTTATAAGATGGATAAATTAAGAAAAATTGGCTATGTATGAGTCACTGACACTGAAAGAACATGTGTGACCCTGACAGCAAAAACTGAATCACTGGTACCAATAGTGTAATTATCTAATCGACAGTTCAATTTGGACACTGACAGATGAAATGTCTCATCGATATAAGTAATGAATCATATCTAGTTCAAAATAGCTAACCGATATACTACTCACCAACAGTACAAAAGAAACACTAAGACAAGGAATGAATCACTGAATGAACAAAACGAGTCACTGATGCATTGAGTCACCAACACATGGAGACACCAACAGAATGACTCATAGATATAATGAGTCACTAATTCAAGTATACATACTCATTTATATAATGGATCACTGACAGAATGACTCACTAACATAGGAGTCACCAACAGACTTTGTAATTTTTTTTCATTTAAAATTATATCTAAAGATCAAATTTGATTGTTTTAATGATACTGATTAAATTAATTATCCTTTTTAGATCACATTAATGACTCTGCTAGTGGACGGTATGAGGTACGAGGTATATCCATATTCTCTTTTTCAGCCAATATAAGACACCCAAAATAAAATGAAATCTGGTCAGACTAGCTATACAGAAGAAGAGATCAACAAAAAAAGAATATACATGCAAAGATATTATACCAAGAATAAGAACACACAATAAAATCTCATTCCTATTATTTGTGAATTAATGAAGGTTTCTTTGAAAAAAATATTCAATCATCCTTGTTCTCAACAAACCCTAAGGAGAATAATCCCATATACTTGAAAACTAGATAACAGAGCTACATGGACACTCTATATTTGTGAATGTTTTTGAAAGAGAACTCAATATTGACATCTGGTACATCCAAAGAGTCCAAAACTTCATTTTACAACACTCATATCATTATAAACACTATCTATTTATTTCAAGATATGTTTTGTAAATTTTTATTACATTTTGAGAAATGTCTGAATCTGCATATTAAACACACATTGAATCGTGATCTGAACTAAAGGATATAATATATCCTCACATTATCATTCTCTTACACAATATTTCTCCCTCAAGGAATTTTAGAACAAGTCTTTGTGTGACTAAGATGAAATATTATTCCCACAAATAACTGTGGTAAAGGTCTTGTGACCTGGGCAGTTTGTATACTATTGTGTAAACCTATATATAGGGTGTGGATCTGAGATTAGAAATTTAAACTACATGGTGTAAAGTTATCCCCATTTGGAGAGGATTAGGTCTTGTCTTGATACTTGACCTATTGATTTAATCCACAGTCTTTTCATATTATTTTACTCTGTTTTAACACATATTTATAAAACCAAGTTTTATATTGATAATAAGTCTTGGATAGTATTTATAACTATTTTGGTTTATTATATTAGTTTCAAAAGTTATACCATTATCTAATATTTTTATAAAAGACAAATAATCAATCTTCAAAGAAATTAATTGAATAGTTGAACAATATTAAATATACTACAGTGATTAATAGACATACTTTCTTTTAAGTTGTGGTGTTCATTCCAATAATGTTATAAATAAAAAAATTTATTGGATCTCAATTCACCCCTCATTATTATCATACTTTGACCAAAATTCGGTATAAGAGGTTGTTTAAAATATATTTCAAATAATTTAATCATAATTTTTAGTTGCGTTTTTATGATTTATAAATTTTAATTTGTTCTAACTTTTTATCTCATTAAATTATGGTATTTATTTTTTATTATGGATAGTAGAAAAGAAGGTGTTTATACCAACAACCCCCCCCCCCACATTAATGGTACAAATTATTCATAGTAGAAAATAAATATCAATGTGCACTTAGAAAACATTGGGTTTTATATTAGAAATGTAATAAGAGGTAAATATGACATACCAGACACTCCAAGAACTACATGGCATGATGCCACCAAAAAGTAAAATAATAATAATTTAGAAGCTATGAATTCCTTGTTTTGTGCTTTAGGGGATGATGAATTTAATAAAATTTCTCCATGTAAAATGACTTATGAAATTTCTGAAGCCTAAACTGTTCAAAAAAATGGAACCACTAATGTATAAGAAATTAGGCTTAAAACATATATTGTTTAGTATGATAATTTCACAATGAATCATGATGAGCCCATTACTTATATGTATCTCAGGATTAATGAGATAGCCAATACAATGATATCTCTTGGGAATCTAGTGGATTACAATGAAAATATTCATGCAGTGACATAGATATCTATGTGAAATATGGGGAGTAACATCAATATAAATTAAAGAATCTTTTTATATAAGTATGATTCTATTTAAAGAACTAACAGGAAATATAATGATATTTGAGGATGAGTTAAAGGTCAATAAGTACGGGGAGTATGAAACGAAGAGATTTTTAGTGGTTTTACAAACCACTAATTCCAAACATAGTCAAATAGAAAGGATACAAACACATTCTAAAAATACATGTAATAATGATTCACAATTTGATAATAGTGAGGAAATATTTTAGTAATCCAAAAGGTTTAATATATTTTATTGAAGGATGAAATTATTCAGGAAACCCAACTACAATGGTAAATATGATAATAAGGGAAACTGAAAGAATTATTTCAAAAGTAATATTAACTCTAATGAAATAGTTTGTTATGAGTGCAAGAGAAGAGGACATGTAAAAGAAGACTTTTCTAAGATAATATATAAGAAAAGAATTGAGGACAATGATAAACGATACAAGAAGGAAATAAAGGTCACCCAGAGTGCTTCTGAGGATATCCCCAGTGAGTCAGAATTGTCACATGATGAGAACAGCAACAATCCGAACATGTGGTTCGGGGAAAGAATGTATGAGGAAAACCATGAGTCTGCTATGCATATTTCTTATTAATATAGAGAATGATGTGATTTTGAATATATGACCAATGAATAAATTTTTTTATACTAAAAAATTCTTGAAAATAAATGGAATTGATTAAAATAAAATTATAAAAGATATAATGAAACAACATTCACATACCTCTACTCTTAAATCCGGGGTTACTATAGAAAAAGAAAATAATGTTTCATTTCTAAATGAAAACAATGAGATTAAGTTATCAAAAGAGAAAATTTAAAAAGTACATAGATAATTTTACCAATGGAAATAATACTCGTATAAAATTGACTGGTAAACATGTAGCTACTAGGTATACTACTAGTATAGGACTCTAACTTGGATAGATGAACATAGCTAGAAATCAATTTCTAACCAAATCGGGAAAACAATTTTTATGGATAGAAACAATATTTTTCTTCAAAACCTTCTAATAATTTCAGTTTTTTGAGACAAAATAATTATCACCTTTCGATATACATTAAAAATATATTATTGGAAACCCATTATACAAATATGGCTTCCCAAATCTATTATTACTAATGTTATGGGGCCCAAACAAATCTGGGTACCAAAATCTTTTCTTTTTTAATCGATTATCACAGGAAAACTGTTTGAAGAGCTCTTATTGAATAGTATGGTACTTGGAAAATGGATGTTTAAGACACATTTAAGGGGATTATTCATGATTCAAGAATCAAATAAATAATAATGGGTGTAATGTAACTTTTGGTTAAAACTCTAATGGAAAAATATTTTCCATTTGGAAAATTGGAAACTCTAATTACATTTTAATATCCAATTACATTTTTTTGATTGATTAAAGGAACATATTATTAGTATCTCTTAGTTATGTTATGATAAATTTAACTTTAAATTTAAAAATGATGAATGAAATGTCTTTATATCAAAAAATGAATATGTATTTTCTACTCTTGTATATGAAAATTAAAATGTTGTGAATGTAGATTCCTTAGTGCCTCAAAATGTATCATACATAAGATCCATTCACAAAGATTCATGGATATGGTATAGGATATTAAGACATTTTAATATCAATTCTATTAGAATGATTAATAGAATAGGAATTTTTAAGTATCTACTGAAATGTGACTTTCCAAATGATAGAGTCTGTAATCCTTCTTAGAATTGTAAAAAACATAAAATATATTTCAATTAAAAGAAAAAAATTTCAACTTCCCAACCTATTGAGTTGGTTCACATGGATTAAATTGGACCATATAGAGTTTCAAGGTTAAATGTGAATCACTATGTCAATGTTCTAGTATATGACTATTCAAGATAAACCTAGACATTTTCTTAGGTCAAAAATGTGAATCATTCTCTCATTTTAGCATGTATGGTAGAATAGTAGAAAACCTATGATTCATAGAATTAAAACCAAAATAAGTGACCATGGTCGTGAGTATAAAAACCACGTTATTGAATCATTTTTTAAAAAAATTGGATATAGTAAAAACATCTCTTATCCTAAGACACCCCAATAGAATGGTGTTGTCGGAAGATGAAATAGAACCTTATAAGAGGTATCCATAACTATGATTAGTGAATAAGAATTACCAATCTATTTTTTGTATAATATCTCAATACATCTTTTTATATAATAATTATAGTATTAATCAAACAAATTCTTAAGGGAACCCCTATGATCTGTGGAAAAATAGAAAAACCAAGGTTAATTACATAAATTTCTATCGTTACACATAGTATGTCATTAATAAAATGGAAAACCGCAAAAAAGTTACATCCAAAAGTGATTAAGGAATATTTCTAGGTTATTTAGTATCTAGTAAATCTTGTGGTGATTTTAATGAAAGAACTATGTGTGTCAAAAAATCCTTACATGTCAAATTTGATGAAACCTACCCACATGAATCCAAGACCTCTCAATAAATCATTGAGGACGATCTGTTTTATTTGGACATAAAAAGTAAAATCTTATTACCATGCTGTTAAGAAACATGTAAAATAATCATGTTCTTTAAATTCTCAAGACTATAGTCATTATGGACATGCACATGAAGAAGAACTTGAAATAATTATCCCTAAATTTTATAGACCGACATGAACTCTGAGGAGCCATTATTTTGATATTGTAGTTGGTGTCCAAGATAAGGGGATATAGACTGGGGATCATATAAGAAACTAAGATGAACTTCAATCCTTTTTGTCACAACATGAACATAAAATCATTAATGAAGAAGTCAATGATAAATTTTGGGTAATTGCTATGCATGAAGAATTTAATCAGTTTGAGTGAAATGATTTATGGAAAATTGTAGATATATCCAATGTCATCATAACTATAGGCACTAAATGGGTGTTTAAAAATAAATTAGATAAATCTAGTAATATTTTAATAAATAAATCTAGATTTGTTACAAAAGGATATAGTCAAGAATAAGGGACTAGATATGATGAATCTTTTTTACCAGTTTCTAGAATGGTGGATATTATAATCTTTCTTGCATATGCTTCCCAACTAAATTTCATGCTACATCAAATAAATGTTATGTTTGAATTCCTAAATATTTATATAGTGGAGGACGTTTTCATTGGACAACCCCCTAGTTTTACAAACCCACATTTTCAAAATCATGTTTTCAAATCAAAAAATGTATTATATGGTGTAAGAAAATATCCAATCACATGGTATGGTAGACTAATTATTTTTCTTATATACTATAGTTTTAAAAAAGGTATTACTGATTCTAATATATTTATAAAATGTATTTCTAATGATTTTTTTATTATTCAAATTTATTTTTATTATATTATTTTTCGATCTTCAAAGACTTTATTATGTATTGATTTTTCAAAAATGATGCAACGTGAATTTAAAATGAGTTTAATGGGGGAACTCCAATTCATTATTGGATTTAAAATCATTCAAAATAAAAAGGTGTTGTTTTAAATAAATGAAACAATTCTATAGTTATTATAAAATGGTTGGCTTTGATGGAACAAAAAGTAGTGGTACTCCAATGAGTACCACGTGTAAGTTGGATCTTGATGAAAATGGTAAATCAGTGGATCAAAACACTAACATAGAAATTAATGGGCGTTTAATATACTTAACCACTAGAAGGCCTGAAATTATGTTTGATGTGTGTATGGGTGCCTGTTTTCAAGTTGAACCTAAATAATATAATCTACATAATATTAAAATAATGTTCAAATAACTCAAGTATACTACCAAATTATGATTCTTCTACCCTAGAGGACAACCTTTTATTTATATAGTTATTCCAATGATGATGTTGGTGGTTGTAAGTTAGACAAAAAGATTACCTCTAGAACATATTACTTTTCACGTATGTGACTAGTGTCATGGTGCAGTAAGAAGAAAAATTATGTCGCATTATCTACCACCGAAGCTGAGTACATATTTGCAGGTAGTTAATGTGCTTGGATATTATGGATGAAACACACTTTACTAGACAATGGATATCAATTCAGACATGTCCCTATAAAATGTGATAATACAAGTGATATTAACATCTCTAAGAATACTATTAATCATTCTAGAAGAAAGAAAATTGATGTAATACATCACTTTTTAAAATATCATTTTTTAAAAGGTGATATAACTTTGTAATTTTTAGCACAAAACATCAGCTTGATAATATATTAACCAATCCATTTCACTTGAAATAATGAATTACATGAATAATGAATTAGGGATGAATAATTTATAAGGACCTTATGATGATAACTTTGTAATAAAATGAGTGTAGATTTCATGCCAACACTAACAATGCCATGCAGACAATGTCGTGATGACATTGATTGTGTCATGCTACTGCAGTCATGATGACTCTGATAGAACACATTGTTTTATATTTTTTATGATTCAACCAAATCGATGTTGTTTAATTTTATTAGTTGAACCAAGTTCAGGAATTTACGATCTAAAATGCCCAAAATGATAAATTTGAATTGATCCACATTATTTCTTTCCCTCACAGTTTAATTGTTACACTACTTACATTCCTCTATACCCTCAGAACACTAAACTTCAAACCTTCAACTGAACCATCATAAATTGTGAGAGTGGAGTGTGTCTTCTAAGGATGATCTCAAGATGAGTTTCAACCCACAAAAATCAAAAAAATGAGGATCGACCAGATCACATCATATCAATCCTGCTCTTTGGAACCGTGTGTTAATACAAGAGAAAGATGTTTTTAGAGAATGGTTGTTATAGAAAAAGCAAATATTATTAAATGTATTTCCAATCCATGGTTCATGGAATTGTTTACAAATAATGAAATTCGATTCTATCCTATGTGTTTCCATGATTTCTACAAACATTCTGAATTTATTTTGGGTGGTAGTGATGTATTTTTTATCAAATCTATTGTTAAATGGAAGAGAATACATTTTTCTTCTATGAATTGGGAAGAATTACTTAATGTTCACCATGAATAAATATTTTATAGATATTAAGGATGTAGTGGACTAAAAAGTGTGATATATCTCTTTTAAAAACATTGGAGGAACTGACTAGAAATGAAGAGCACAAAAGACTAATAGGTACAGAGATAGATAGGGATAGCAGATTGTTTTTTATGTTCCTTCAGCACCAGATTCATCTTTGTAAACAGGACAGTACATATTTAAAGTAAAAAATATAAATCTTTGTTATATTTGTTGAATAAGGGGGCTAGATGAGTCTATGAATGTACTCTATTGTTCATAGTAGTGAGATGGTAAATCCTTACATTAAAACTAGTCTGTATTATATACAAGGAATATTTATGTCCTGTTAAAAGTGAAAGGATATTTTAGTGAAGGTGAGGAGACTATATCCTCTTATAGTGGAATCTATTTGAATAATTAAATTAGAAAAAGAATAAAGATCAATGGAATCCCAGGGAGAGGTAATGGTTTGGAGATAAGGAGAAACTATATATAATGATTAATCATGTGGATAATCCATCTAAGATAAGATATGTATCTATTCATGGTCTAGGGCCAGATAAAGAAGCAGAATATTATGATGATGAGGATGGAGAATATGAATCTATACCTACAAGAGATGACATATCTCTTATATATGATAGGAGTGACCCATACATTACTAAAATATCAAAGATAATAAAATTTGAACATCCCCTTCCACCTCTTGATTTTCCATCAAAAGAACAAATTTTAGGTGATGATGAAGAAACTAAAGAATATATTAGTGTTGAATATGTGTATAGATACAATGATTCTGAATATGAATATAGAGGAGGAGGAGAAGAAGAAGAAATAGAAGAATATGAGGAAAATGGTAACTGTTCTGGCAGTGAGAAAGATGAAGATGTTAAAAATATTTAAAGAATTTTTAGTGAAGAAGATTCATCTGAACATAAAAATTTTGGAGATGATTAAAGAAGGGGGAGTAAAAATGATTCAAATCATCCTAGTGATGATCAAGATGGTACTATAGAACTAGATGGTATTGTGAATCAGTAACCCATTATAGACTCTCCTTGTTTTCAGTAGCTGATATTGCATAAGAGGAAATGGCCGGAGATCAGAGATATGTGCAAGCTAAAATTATCATTATGCCTTATTTGGTTTCTTCTAGATGAAGATATCAAGATAAGGGATAGTAGTAATTATGAGGAAACCCAGTTTAAGTGGAGCTTCATGATAGAGGAGTTCATTTTGAAGAGGATCCTCCAATTAGAAGAGTGACACATAACACTATCTATCATTTGGAATACTCTATGATTTCTGAATAGAAAAGGAATCCTAGATATGTTGTCCTTATATTGGAATATTCTTATTCTGATGCTGATTCTGATTGTGTATTTTCAACAAGACCAGTGGTGGAGGATAATGTATAGTCTGAGACACATCCTGTAGGTTCATCTACTTCTACTCATGAACCTTCAGTAGTTCAAATTCCATATGCCTTTATCACTAGGGATGTTTTTGATAGTTTTAAGGCAGAAAATTTTCCCACCATTAAGAATTTTACCATTCCAATTTCCAAGTTATGATTGAGTGAAATTGATGAAAATATTCTCTCTAGCACTATTATTGACCAAGTGTAACATATATTAATTTCAATCAATGGAGAAATTGTGATGGATAATCAGATAATGAGAAATGAGTAGACCACAATGGATTCCACTTTATATAGTTTGACCTATGAGTGTAAGAAAATAATGGGAAGAACAATGAATGGAAATAAGGGTATTATTTCCCACATTCATGTTCGTGATTTTATAAATACAATAAAGGATATTAGAGACATTGAATAACAGGAATCTAGCTCAGCAGCTCTTATATCTCACTTGTCGGATGTTGAGGGAGTGAGGTGTGTTATTAGTGAATAGTTCCAAGACCTGTTGGGTAGAACATATGAAGAAACAATCGAAAATATTATGAAAAATAGTGACCATGTCCATGATAATGTTAGGCTCTGCTCCAATAGTGCTAAAACTGTGATTGTTCATATCACAAAGAATGTGGATTAACATGAAGAAAATTTCTATCAAAAACAATTTAACAATTCATTTTAAATTTTTGGTAGATAATCTAATGTTTCCTCCAATTACTCGGGCATTAATGAAAAAATTTTGGCATCTAATGGAATTTACACCAACTCTAGAAATGATTAGGGAGAATTAGGGAGATTTGCAGATGTCAATGGAAATAGTGGTAAGATTATCAAATATTTAATTAATATCTTGAATCCATAACATGATGTTCAGATCTTAGTGATAATTTTTTCAGCTACTTCATCTTTGATACCTACTATGACCTCTTTAGCCTATCCTGGTGAATCATTTCCACCTTACCCTCAGTCGATGTCAATCGTTCAGGCTTTAATCCAGACACATCCTATCCTCACAGAGTTGATCAATCCTCATGCATCAACTAAACCTACATAATCCCCTTTTTTCATGCATCCCTTGTACTTCCTCCATTGAGAATTTCTTCAGATCCTCCAGTTTCTTAGCCTCCATCCACTAGACCTACTATTGATCCCTCTAGCAAAGGAAAGGATAAAATATATTGTAAAGAGTAGTTTGGATTACTTTTTGATAGGGCCTCTTGATTGTACTTTTTTGTATTCCACTAAACTGTATTATACATTCATTATGAAATTCAATGTTCTTTAATTTCTGTTAATTATTTTAGGCCTATTTCTTTGGGCATTTTAATTTTTAATATCATTAATCTTTTTGATAATCCCAAAAGGTGGTGAAAAATAAATGGAATTATCCTTTTTTACCTCTGATTGTGTATGAACATTATATATAATTCTTATGGAAACATGAAATGGTAGATAACACGCATTATAAATAAATAAATATATATATATATATATATTCATTGAAAAATTGTAGCTTATAATTCCCTATGTTTTGATCATCAATAAGGTAGAGAATTTTGGACCCACTTTGGTTTTAATGGTTTTAATAATCAAAAATCATTCCCAATCATGTGAATAATGATTATTTATGATTAAAATGTTTAATTATTATTATATATAATCTACTTTTAATTTAAAAAATTAGGTTAATATTCATGTTATATGATAGTTAAAATAGAAAAATTGGCTATGTATGATTCACTTACATTAATAGAACTACTATGACACTGATATAACAAGTGTGACTCAGAAAGCATAAATAGACTCACTGATATCGATTGAGTAAATGTATTGATGGAGGTCTAACAAAGACACTAACAGAAGGAATGTCTCACCGATAGAAGGAATGTCTCAAAGATAGTACAAACTAACTCACTAATAGGGAACTCACTACCAATAAAAATAAAACATCGACAGAATCAATTACTCATAGACACAACAAAATGAGTCACTAGCACATTGAGTCACTGGTACATGTAGATACCGATAGAATGACTCACCGATAGAATGAGTCCCCAATACGAATAGAAGGACTCATGGATGAATTGATTCACCTACAGAATGACTCAATGATGGAGGAGTCACTGACAGACTATTTAAATTTCCTATTATTTAAAATTATCTCTAATGGACATATTTTTTGGTTTTAATGCTTCTGATTAAATTAAATCTTTATTAGAAAAAAATTAATGACTATGTTAGTGGAAAATATGATGAATTAAGTACCTCCATATTCTTCATGTCGGCCAAAAAAAACACCTAAAATAAAAGGAAAAAATGGTGAATGAGTGGTACATAAGAAGATAAAAAAAGAACATACGATCAGAGATACATAACTAATATATAGAACACACGAAGAATTATCTTTCAAGGAATCTATGAACTAAAAGAATATTGATGTGCATAAAATATTCAATAAAATCGTGGAGTAAAACAACACTAAGCAGGAGAATAACATATTCCTAGATGCCAAAACATAGAGCTCCAACAACACTCTTAATCAGTTTCCATTTCAAGAAGAGGACTCAAAATTCCCATCTTCTACATCCAAATATTCCAGAACATCATTTCACAACACTTAGACCATGCTAAACTCTATCTCCATTATTTCTTACATTATTGTGAACATTTTTACAACATTATGAGTTGTGTTTAAATCAGTATTTTAAACATACACTATCTCATGTGCTGAACTGGATGATACCAGATATCCCCACACTATAATTTCCCTACAAAATATTTCTCCAATGAAGAATTGGGGATGTTATCAATTTGTGACCTGGTTTTAATATGTTTCCCATGAATAACTATTCAATAGTTATTATAACCTAGATATTTTTTATAATATGGTGTAAACCTAAATCAAGGGTGTGGATCAAAGTTTATAAATTTAAAATCATGGGTGGAAGGAGATCACCATGTGAAGAGGACTAAGTCTCAGAATGAGATTGAACCATTTGTTTTAATCCACTGTGATTTTGAATTTATTTTTCTACATTTTTACTCATATTTCATAAAACAATGTTTCACTTTTTTTTACGTCATGGGTAGTATTTATAACCATTTTGGTTATGTAAATTTGTTTCAAAAGTTATATCAAAATCTCATATTGTTATAACAATGAAATAATCAATCTATTGAGAAATATATTGAACAATCAATCTATTATATGTTTATTACATTGATTAATTGAACTGTATTATTTTTAAATTGAGGGTTTCTTTCAAATTATGTTTCTAAAAAAATATTTATAGGAACTGAATTCACCCCCTATTGAGTATCCTACTCCGACCAATAGTACCCAAACATTAAATCCTAATACTTACATTCATATTTATTATATAATTTTAAAAAAATACAGACATGACTCTCAAAAATAATATATCGATGAAAAATGAAGTGGGGTTCACAATATTTGTCTGATGACATAGCTGAATGATATATCATATAGATTCTCAATGAAATAAGGAAAAAAATAATTTTTAGACTTCATCATAGAAAAAATAAATTGGTCATGAACATGTTTTTCAAATATATAAAATTCATTAGAATGAATTTGTGAGTAAAATAATAAATGACCCACTTCAGTGAAACATTATGGAATAAACAAGTATTATTTTAATGAACGAAAGAGACTATTATTTTTAGTATTATATGAATTAAACCATGTTAGTTCATGATAAAATAATAAAAGTTCTTAAAAATAAATTAGTTGTTTAAAATAATTTAATAGGGGTGATTATTCATATGATATGAATAATTTCAACTCCTTTTTATAAACCATGATCTTCATTTGGATCCTCTTATGTTCATTTAATCAATGATAACTGAATATATATTGGAGTAAAAATAGAATAACTTTTAGCATACACAATTTCCTAGAAAACATTAATTAATTAATTAATTAAAAGACCATTCTCCATTCATAACATAGTAAATGATTACATATCTTTTTTACTCAAGGTATAAGGTACTATTTTTTTAACCAGATGATTATGAATTGAGTAATCATATAATATAAATACATACAATGATAATCTCCACGTCAATTATAACTCTTTTGAGTGAATATAAACAATAACCATTTCTAACCAATATATATTTTACATTTAACCTTATATAAATGATTCCCCAATATTTTTAAATGAAAATTCTACAACCAACTAAATGAAATGTGTTGGATAATTCTTCTCGTGAAATATCAATTGGTGATATGTGAATTTGATAACCCAATCATTCTTCATCAACATGCAATCATGTCTCATTAAAGGATATTTATTGTAAATAAAAATTTCAACATTTCCAAAATGAAATAATAATAGTGAATCATTATAAAATATTATTTTTAATTACTGAATTCATTCATCAAATAATTATGTCAAAAAATAGTCCTCTTGATTTTACTTATATATTGGGATATATATCCAAGCAATGTTTTCAAAAAAGTGGGTGTCATATAGAAATAATCCCAAAAATCATCAAATCTCATTGATATTTATAGGCCTTGGACACAATTCCCTAAATTGTTTAGTAGAATCATTCATTATAACATCAGTATGAATTATATTCCAATGAAAGTAATTTTTATGAGGTGAAGATTCACATTTAGTGAATTTTACCTAGAATAAAAATTATTTTATAGACTACAAAAACCTTAGGTGATTCTCATATTAATCATAACATTTATAATAAACCACAATATAAGAAATGAAAACAGAAAAAATTATCAAAGTAATCATGGAACACTCTATTAATTAGATCAATAATTAATGTGGGTTCTTTTTTCTACCCAATTGGAATAAAAACAAACAGTTATGACCATACCTTGTTTTGAATTCCCTAAACCGAATTTATTCCTCTATTCCTTCAACTAGTGATAACCAAAGAAATGATCAGTTTTATGTTATAATTTTCACCCAACAGATGATCAAACAAGTTATTTGTAATTGTAAAAAAGATATTTGTCTCTTAATATTTATGATATTGAGTTATCTATAATCAATGAAATGTTTCATGTAACTATAATTTTTTTTACAATTATATATTAGTAGCCCTATAAAAGTAGGAACATTAAAATATGATAAAATTTTCATGAAACACATACATCTAAATTTTCATATCTAATAATTGAATTGGATCCATTTGATATGGATGTTTTGAATTTATATTTACCTTAGGAACAATGTCAACAAGAAAATTTAACGTCTCAATCTAAATAACACCATTGAAATCATTATAAAATACATACATATATTCATTTACCAATCTCACGACACTAATTTTATGTGATCCTTTATTTTCAATATTATTTTCCCGATTATTTTAATTTCTTTCTTTTAGAATATTCTTAGCATCCTAATATGTTATCAACGACATGAATTCATATTTATATAAAACTTTTATCACATTATATGAATCTAATATAACTTATTCTGGTATAAAATATATCAAATAGTGATAAACAGATAGCCTATCCATACGTATAATAAAATGAAACTCTATAATGAGAATGAAAACATGGTTTATTGGAAAACAAATTCCAATTATATTAAATGGAATATTACTATAATGTTCTCCCCTATATTTCCCCCAGAGTTTTTACTAAAAGAACAAAATTTTTCATGAGATATTGTTCCTATATCATTTTAAAAAGGCATTACAATAAATGATTGTGTATATCATAAATTAATCTAAAAATTAAAATAATATGAATAAAAAGGAAATTTATAAAAAATATGAGTTAATTTACCTAAAACTACTACTGATGTAGAAAATTAATATTCTATGCATTTTTTCTTTCAATCACCATGATTTTATAATTTAGTAGTTAATTATGGATATGGTTTAGCATTATAATCCTACTCATTGCGTCTACAACATCTCAATGATGGATGAAATCATTTTTACCATTACTAGTTCGATTAGAACTTTTTTCCTTGAACTCATTAGACAGATCACTTGGCTTACCTCTTCAGTAACACTATCCCGATCATGAAAGACATTAATTACAAAGGTTTTTTTCAAATTTGAAACATTTTTGGGTCTTAAATGCTAATTTAATGGTTTAAAAATTTCCTATTTCTTCCTGTATTTACAACATGTTATACCAGAGAGGCTCATCCAAGGGATAACCCCTTGACCATTTATTAAAATAAAATAAAATGACAGTAGCAAGAAAAACAATTCCAAAGAAAAATTTACATGTCATCAAAAGCATGCCCATCCCAACACGCATGGTAGAAAGATTCATCCACAGTAGCTGAATACCATTCAGAGATATCATAATTCTTTAGGACCGTAGCATATTTCCTTCGCAGATTCTTCTATTCCCAGGCTAAGAGCTCAGTTTTACCACCAGAGGACCTACTAGCCAACGACTTTGGCAGGTGGGAGTAGTTCTTTCTTCACCTGCGTCGCGGAGGGGCAATCAATACTTCATGAGGCTCTGTCATCTTCATCCTCTCGCCATGAACCACATCACTAAAATAGGGCTTGATCATGCCACCATAGTTCTCTTTATTACTCTCACAACAATCCCCCCATTTCCCATTGATGATCACATTCGGAAAAATATCTTCTTCTTTACTACCCTTCTGGAATTGGCCATTGGTGTCAACAGCGAGACACCTTGGCTGCTCCACAGGCTCACAAATAATCTGAGTCCCATGTTTCACATATTTGGATCCACTACCACCCTCCTGTATCAAAGTCCCATTTTTCATTTCATTCAATGGACAGCCATCCTCCACATTCTGTTCCTACAACACCTGGAGACAATCCCAATCAACAGTAGTGAAGCCCACACCCTCATCATTCATAGCCTTCCCTTGGGCCCCATTCGCAACATCCAACACCTCCAAAGGACCACTCACACAACCAACGTCAACTAGCACTCTTTCATCCACATTCTCTGCTCCCTTGGACCAGTTATCCTTCTTTCCATTAGATATAGTTACACCCACCTCATTTTGTAAGTCCCGCATGAGTGCATTATCACCTGCTAATCATTCCAGTTCACCAATACCAGTAGCATCCTGTACACAAGCTTGCAACACCCCCTTACCCAACTGGAGATTGTAGCGAATCCTACTGAATACTACAGACACATCAGGATTTTAAGGTGCCTCTACATAGAACCTCGAAGGCACTGCAGTTCGGTTCTACACACCATCAGCAATTCCAGATACCAGACCTTTAGCAGGCATCAACCTCGGCCCGTGAGACTTGCCTACTCTCTCCCTCGGATTAGAACTTATTTGGTTTATTACCTCAACATGAAACTTCGAAGCCGTATGCCCCAATCGGCAATAAGAATTTCAATAATCTACCCAATATTCAATGAACATGGACTGCCTCCATCTGAACTCTTCGCCTACGGTAAGCCATATCCAGTTGACCGGTGTCCTTGCAACATCTACCTCCACACAGATACGAGGATTGACTGGATGGCTTACAGTGGATGTTCGGACATCGGGGCAGAGATAACACCCAACCATTTTACCAACCATGTGAATAATTGCAGGATTTTGGAAAGGAAGAAGCAGTTGTGGGAGACTAACCCATGCCGCAATGGTTGATGGATCATTGTTCATGCATAGATCAAAAGGCCAGTGAAGGAGGAAGAAGCGGCATATGTTGCATCTACAAGGGGCACTAGACCAGGCTCAGATCAAATCGTCTTCCAAGGAGAACCAAATCAGGAGATGGTGTTTTTCGAGAATCCCAACAACCGCTCGGTCTTGAAAATCCCTCTTACCAAAGATGAATCGATCAAAGTCATCAACCGAGGGCCTTTGCTGATTGAAGCTAGCCATCAGCATAAGATCCAAATGACATTATGATTAAATAAATTCCAACAATGAAATCGACAAATGCAGATCGCCCTGATGGTGATCAGGAACCTTTGGGCATAAAGAAATCATCGGGAAAATAGGGAGAGAGTTAGGTCTTGAGAAAGGAACGAAAGATTTGCGTGGGATTGGAGGCTTTGGTCGTTCCTCCACACCCCTTCCACCTCCATGAAGGGGATGGAAGTTATCCCCAAGTGACATCTAGGGTTACAGTGCCTCGAATCACCATCACCGTCACAGTGAGTCTATGTCGCCATCTCTCACCCTTATATTTTTCTTGCTTTACAACATGTTATATTTTCATTATGATGTACATAATTATCATCATTCTCAATCTCCACATTATCAGTATAACAATCAACATCCTCAAAGATTTTATAGTATTGAGAGTCAAAATATATTAATATATATTGATTTAGACCTCTAAAAAATATATTAATTTTACCATAATGGTCCATAATAAAATTATGTTAATTCCTAACTAGTTTGGAAAAAATAACCACAGAAAAGTCCGGGGATCCAACTACATATTTATTCGACTCAAGAAATATTTTTTCTATTTTATGGTAAATATAATTTGTAAAATACTTATTCAAAAAATTATTTAATGTTTATCCACTCCATTGAAGAAATATTATTCATTTAGTTAATATTCATAATAAAAAATTACCATTGCTTGGATCCACCTTCAAATGGCTAAATTTATAGACTTCAATTTTGAGGTCTTGTATATCACAATACAATATAAATGTTTTATACAGAATTTATCCATCCTTTAACTATCCCAATGTCTGAAGATGCATTTAATTTTTGCGGGTGATATTTCATGATATCCTCTACTATATACATACTCATATGTAGAGGGATCAGTCAATCTTTTATGTTTTCCAAAATTAATAACCTATGGAAACTGAGTCAACACTTCCATTAAATTTTATATCCCAATAATTTGAGGTTATTAATGTGGAATTTTATTATTCTCTTAGTCCATTCATATATCAGATGACTTGTTTTATTTATAGAATACCATCTTGAATAGACATGCATTAGATGAAGCATCATGGAAATATTCAAAATCTATCCCACGATAATATAACCTTATATTTGGGTATCTTCAAATTTCAATTTTACATTCTCTTAACCTATAATATATTTTTACCCTTTTCCAAAATACCAACAATAAAAAATAATAGATTTAACTACCAATAATTACTTGTTTTATAACAATTGAAACATAATATTACATTTCTATGATATTATTTTATGGTAAAAGAGAATTATGTTAAAATAATTCAAAATAATGTTGACAAATTAACATATTCTACATATGTTTTCTAAAAAACCCCTTTCTATGATTTAACACCACCTATTTCATTGAAGATGCATTTTTTTCATTTATGATGAGTAACAATAGTGTGAATCATCACCTTTATTATAATTATATTAGTTCTTTGATCTAGGAAAAAATATATCAAAATGTTGTATGTGAAAAAAAATCCATATATTTTATAAAAAAACAAGTTAGACTAATGAAAAACATGAAAATGCATGACGATGTTTTATTTTTTCACAATAAAAACAAATGAGCATAAATGAAAAATTTCCACAAGTTGAAATCATTATTCACAAAAATAACCCATAATTATTATTATAATTAACATGAAAACCCATGAAAGAATTTAGTGGCCTGTGGTAACTCATGAATACATTCCTTTGAAAAAAAACATTCAAATTTAAATATTACATTCCTTGTGAAATTTTAATATATTCATAATTTTTTTCTTGTAATCAAAATATTGGTATCTTGGAGAATCAAATTCAAAACCTATGTTAACTCATTTTTAACACATGTTGGTATAAATAAATACCAGTTAATTCTATAAGTGTAACATATATAGTTATACAACCAACGTAACCATCTCATATTATCTATTATTTAAATAATTATAGAGTTATATCAAGATCACCTATCATCAGGAGCTATATCCAGTTCACTCATCACCATAAATAATGCCTAAGTACCATGTCATGAACGAAAAATATATAATTATTAAATTTCTCATCATAAAAATAGTGAAATAATAATTTTATTCACTAAGTAAGACAATTTCAATTATCTCATATAGATGAGTAAATTTTTTTGTTTCCATATAAAAACATTTTAAACTATAAAATTATAAAAAACTGGGAAAAATAATTACATTCAATATAAACATGGAATCATTTACTATATTATTTATAACGAATAATGATAATGGTGTTTTAAAATATTGATTAAAACATATATGTTAAAAATAAAATTTTTACACATTTAAGAAAATTCAAATTTTACCCACATCACAAGTATTTAAAATATTCTATTAAATTACTTTTAAAATATAATAAAATATAGTTATAACATATATTGTAAATATTTTAAGAATGTGTGAGAAAATTTGTGATGTATTTAAAATCATACGGATATGCCAGAGAAACTGTAAATTTTTTTATTGAGATACTTTTTAAAATAAAATATGTTACCTTATGTTCCTTCTAGATTCATATGTTCTCCAAATGATGGATAAGTAAATTATATTCGTTTTACAATTGACTAATAAATTATTTCATGTCTATTAGATTACCCTAATTCCTATTTTTATTTATTTACACCTCTAATTTAGATACTAAAATTGATAAGTTCACATTGTATGTTTGGTGGCCATTCAGTTTATAGCTTCAAAACCACATTTGTGAGTTGACCATGGTCAAAGGGGTCAACGTCCCATTCTTTATAGTGTATTTAATATTTTATATTTATTCATATTTATACATTATATATACAATTATAAATATTTTTATGGTGTCCAAAAAAATAGAACCAATTAATTTCATATATATTGTAGTCCATATAGATTCATGAATGATAATTTCATTTTTGTATCAAAAGTAAAAATAAAATATATAATATTTTAAATTTTCATAATGATAAATATAATAGAAATTTCTTATTTATTCATCAGTTACATCCGTATTACCAACTATAAAATGTGAAATTTAAAAATGTATCACATCGCTTCAATTAGGTGGTGCTACACACATAGTTAGTTAGGAAATAGTCAATTACCAATTGTCATACATGTTATGAAGATAAGTAATATTTTTATTTGAAATAATCATAATTATTCCATAAAAAACATATATATTCATTTGATATGTCAACATTAATAGGAAATTTATATTGTTTTGAAAAATGGTTGAACCATAATCATTAAAAACATTTTAGTATATCAAATAAACTGATTTTATGATTTCAATATGGTTAACAAATATTTAAAGGAGGTAGTATAAATAAATTAAATAGGTTGGTTGCGAGTTATACTTTCCCCTAAATAATATCACTTTGGCTTATTCTGTTATCCTTCTATGATATACCTTTTTATTATTATGTATCTCTAGGATGATGGGTTGTAAATTTTGGAGAGGTGTAGTCAGAATGTTACCAAATTCATATTATCAAAAGGTTTGAAGAATGACGGAGAGTAGGTTCCCTTTAATATGTGAGCGAAGTGGAAACCATGTAATTTTTAAAAACATATAAATATTGTAAAGTCCTAATAATTATAAAATGGCTCCAAAATTGTATAATTTTAAATATTTGGTGGTGAGGGTGTAAATACAATCATTAAATAATAATTATGATACATTTTTAGCCATATTGATAAGTTCTTTTTATCAATGAACCAGATTTGAGCATTAATATGGAACCCATTTAAACAATGGATACTTTTCATAATGAACAAAAATCAAATTTAAACAATTATAAAATATGAGCATCCAAATACTATATATTCAATCTAATTTAAAATATAGAATTTTTATATGTGGGGGAATATTTTATAAAATATGTGTTCAAGATAGTATGAAAATAATTTTTTAAAATACTATGTTTTCTACATAAATTTGAACTTATGCTTGAATAAAATATAATTTTTATTCTTATGAAATTATTTAAAATAGGTTTTATTAAAATGATATTATATTACATTAAAACCAAATAAAACACATAATGATCTTTAAAATAATTTTATTTAGGAAAAATAAATGATAGATTTTCCAAAATTAGCATTTTTACTATTCATAAAAAAGAAATGTTCTATGAAAAAACACAAAATATCAACCTATGATGGATTTTATATATTGGTTTCAAAATTGAATACCATATCCTCAAAGTGATTTCCAAATATCAACAATTTTATCTTTTTAATGAATCAATGTAATTCATTGAAAACCAATTTTGTTTAATAAAACTATTCCCTTATAGGTAAAAATATTTTATATAATTATTTATAAAAATATGATGAATATAAATACATAAAATTAAAACATACAAATAATAAGAATTATTTATTTCTAGGATTATCTAGTTTTCATAATTTTGTAACATATTAATTCTTAGGTACTCACATCCTTAGAATTATCAGTTATGAAAATATGTATAGTGAAGATTTTTGAATGACATACGTTCTGGACATTTAAGTATTGGGATAAACATGGGGGTCCAAGGAAAAAAATTTGTGAAATAATTTGATGTTTTTGAATCATTAGAGATAAATAATGATATGGATGGACTTTTTATTGGGGTTCATCATTGTTATATCATTCATAGAGGATTCATTCACAAGTGATTTTAGATGTGGTTTTATGATTTGTATGATGTTTAAAAGAATTAATGAGGGATTATAGTGTGATTAGTGGAGAATATTGTACCACCCTAACTATGAACACTCAATAATATCTAAATTAGAGTCACACATTACCTCTATCTTTCCACTTTGGGTACTAGAGGTCACCTAATAGTTGTGAGGGGGTGAATTATAAATTTGGGATTCTATAACATCGATGAAACAATAAATAATAATAATAAAAGAAAATAAAACTTATTAGTGAAGAAATATGGGATTTTATCCAATTAAGCCTTTTTTATAATAAAAACAAACCATTTTATAAAAAATCAATATGCCTTTATACATCCCAAGAGACTGTAAATCTGGATGGTCACTTGTATAAGATAACAAAAAAAATAATAAAGAGGCTCCACTATGACCAAATGAAATTCCATAATCTCACCTGCAATCACTCTCAAGATAATCTAGATTGAACCAAAATGAAAATATTTTCATTCATACATATCTAACATATAGTCCCCAACCACATCAGGTTGATCGTTTATGGTGTGAGAAATAGAACTCTTTATGGTATGACCATGTTTTCCCAAAATACAGCATCATATACATGTTTATCATAAGGAAAATAAATAAATAGTAAAATTTGAATACATGAAGTCTCATTAGGTCATTATGTACTAGGATAGACACCACAACACTCAAACCTACCTAGAATAGAAAACCTTAAAAGAATAAATCCTAGCATTCCATAAACCCTGACCAATACCATTTGAATAAATCTATGGTGTCATCTTATTTTGGGAACAATATCTAACTTAGGGTAATTTCATTTACTCAGTCCTAATATAATATCACATCTTCTTCCATATTTTTACCACCTCCCTCTCACTCAAGGTAAAGTTCATACCATGTTTCATTTAATAATATAGTGAGCACCTGCCAATCACTATGGGTGGGTATTATAATAAAATAACAGTCAACGTGTCATACTCTATCATGTATAACATCTCGATAATGTACCCTACCACTTTGGGTAGACACATATAGATCTCTATCACTTAGCGTAATTCCTGGAAAGAAATCAATTAATTATGAATGAAATTTTGGATAACACATGCACACAAAATAAAAAAAAATGGATATATCTTTAATCAAAACCAGTCAATTTTTATAAATGGTCTATCCTCGCATCTGGAAGAATTATCTATAAGTCACCAAGCATCAAAAGATTATTTTCCATGCATTTCTATGACACATGACCATGACATGTCAACTCCATAGGCATCCAGCTATTCTATAACTATGTCCACCATGTTGTACATACCCAACCCAGTTTTGAACCATTAATTATAACCATCACCCATCACCCCATAGATATTGCATGGATCATAGGTCTTTCCTGGTCCTACTTAAATGATGAAATTTTAACATATTTTATCCAATACTAATATAAATATTCACATATGATCCCAATATACCATGCGAAGCACAAGAACCCATGGTCTCTTAGATTATCCCAACAAATCCATGATTCCAATTATCAGGACCTACATATGAAACCCATATAAAATCAATTTTAAGAGATAAATCAATCCCATCTATTTTAGGAATCCAATATAACACTCTTTATCTATCTATGGATAGAATATTCTTCTCATATCCTACCACAATAATTCAATCCATATCCAAAAGTGTGTACCTAAATAAATATGATATATATTTCCATCTCACTTATCATCTCTTAGGCTTAGGCCCCCGTTATTATAATACCAGCCATATGAAATCATTACTAGGATATAGAAAACAAATCATAATTTTTTGAGACATATCTAAATATATCATAACTAAACCGAAAACCTCAACCTACTGGCAACATAATATTTGGGACATTTAATTTTCTTTAAAATGCAATAGATCAATCACTCAAATATTAAGTTTCAGTAAACATTCTAATTTAACAAATTATAAATACACAATTCCTATTTTTACCAAAGTAAAAAAACACAAAAAGGGATTCACAATCACGAATAAATATATATATGGTGAAATATTATAGTAACCACCAATATTGAAATATAGTTTTAAATCCTTAAGCCGCACTCATCCACATCTAAGAAAAATCTCGTATGTAACATAATCCTCTATGTCTTCCACAATAAAAATATTAATCGTAACATTTTATAATTAATTATAACTATTAATACAGAGAGTCATAATTTAATAAATCATAGTGAGAAGAATATACTCATCATAACAACAATTATTTACTTTTTTATGTCTCATGACACACCCACAACACTGTGAAAAGTGACTTTCACGTGAACACAACCATTAACTAATTTTAATATATTTGATTGATTTAAAGAAAATAATTAGTCAGCAGACCTACCTCTAATTAAATAATAAATATCACCATCCATTCTTCCTATTGTATCATCCTCTGACCACCATATGAAAAATACCCAGCATTTTGGGTCATTACAGTATTATATTGTAGAATCGTCAGAAAAACCATAACTCAAAATCCTAAACACTATAGGAAATTTGAGATGAGGAAAAAGAATATATGGTAAATGGTGAAGGAAATACCGCAAATTTATAGGAAAATTTAATCCAAATCACCCCTTAATAAGGGAGACCTAGGGGATGAGGTGGATTATGATGATTATCTTATTGAATTTCCCACCATGAGATCTCTTCAACTTCTAAATAATTAGAGTACATAAACTATACCATGTAATAAATCACTTTTTAAAAAACAAACATATAGGCTTGTTATAGAATGACTCTTGAGAGATATAACTAAATGATTTTAATTGGAGGAATAATTATGACATGGCCAACATGATCATGATGCACCACATACCCCAATATATTTTTGATTTTATTTATCATGATACACTACATGATCCCTCAACAAAATCATTATGATTTTTTACCTCCCAAAAAATATTCAAACCACATCCCTTAGGGGTAAGTGTGATGCTTCACCTCTGATCCAACATCATTGCAAAGCACCTAAACCCACAACAAAAAATTACCACATTATAACCCATTATGTTGTATCCCATTTGGTTGTTTCAGGATTCCCTCAAACCTCGGAGTTTGATATTTATGAGGGGGTTTGAAGAATGAAACTGTTCTTTCTTATCATAACCCTCCCCATCCATTGGGAAATTTAATCTTACATGACTCAGGTGAGTTAAAAACACCCCCTAGCTTTAGAATTATTTTTTCTATACTCAATATATTTATCCTCATGATGAGGATTAACATCCTGATTCACAACCTTCACAGGGTAAACCTATCCCTCCATCTAAAACATAAAATCTCACAACATAAATAATATTGAAACAACCCTTGGTTGGAGATTGATTCATTACTTATAGTATAAGTTTTTTCACATGACCAACCCATGACCACTCTAACACTATCATAATCTCATGATACACCTCTCATATATCCAAACTCTTCTTGAAAACACCATTATCAAAACATCTATTTCTAGAAGACATGGAAATTATATTTATCTTGATTTAACCAACATTAAATTATTTGGTTCATTATAAAAAAACCCACTATGGGGAATCTCATTCCCAATAATCACTTGAAAATTTATTTAAAGATTCAATACATCAATCAAAAACATGTACATCTACACATTATAAATTATGAGCGGAGAAAATGCGACTTCACTTCCCACACACCCTGATCTTATACACTAGATTTCACTGAAATTTATCACTATATTCCCTGTAACATGAGACCAATCAGGAAATATAACACTCGATATGGTTTCCACCTCATAGTATCTAATTAATCAAAAAAACATTGGCCGACCATCCTTTGAAAACAATTTAAAAAACGATAAAACTTAACTATTCACACGTCATTACATCATGTTATCATGATGTGATAACTCATAATGGAATCATGGAATTACAACAACATCCACATAAAAATATTATCCTATAACATGTTGTAACATTACAGTGGTTTCCTCAATTAACAAACTCTTCTTCCATACTCTACTAACAAGAACCAATGTATCCCTAACCAAACAAATTTTCATATCACAATAAATTCCATCACATGTTGTAAAATGTCACAAAGAGATTATTTTAATAAAAATCATAAAAACTACTTCTACCATTCACTATTTATCGAAATATAGAAAAAAAATACATACACACTTCCAATTCAGTTCTATATTGGGTACAATGTAGCAAATTCAACCTCCACCATGATCCATCCAACACGAGTGCCTTTCACTATTGACTGCTAAGATTCTCCCCACCATATTAGTATTCATATGCTCACCCAACTAGAAAAAACATCCAATATATAATCCCCATGTTAAATATTTTACCAAAAATTATAATTGGACATAATCACCCCCTCATACATAAGATCCATCCCAAAACACTAATCATTACCCAACCATATCTTACCAAGAATACCATTATCTACATTAATAAAACCTGATCCACGTAGAGGGGATAACACTATGAAAACCATTAGTTAACTCTTCTCCATATATATTCTCATAAACTACTTCTTGAGCAGCATTGAAAATAATATCCAACATCACAAACATGTTTCCCTTTATTTTCTATAATTATAAAATCCTAAAAACCTTTATAAAGATAAATTCATGGATCTTCCATGCCTTGGTACTTAAATCCATATATAATATCACATCATAATACAAAGGTCACATTAAATCAATAAAAAATTGGTATCTTCCTTGAACATAAGTATCTCCCAAACTTCATCATTCCTCAACATTAACCAAAATAAAATTCCACACATAATTATTTATCACATCACATGTTGGATTAGAATCCTAGCCTTCCAATGTACCATAACTCAACTATGTATTCCAGAAGAAGGAGAAACACATGTCATTATTATATTATTATTCAGTTCATGACTTCCACTTAAAAATAGAAATTTCTAGGGGCCTACACATGATCCTTTCTACTGATGCACAACCATTGAGGTCACATACATGACGAAAACATGCCCAAATTCACATTCTAAGATATTCTATAAAGGAAAAAAAGGTCAAACCCTCATTTTTTCAATATAAGGAGTGAAAAATCTAAATAATCAACCCACCTATTCCTAAACAATTACAATCATTGCATGTATTAACACAAATGAGTATATTCTCTATTATTACAATGTCAAAAATATCATCCTATTATTCTATGAGTCTCTTTTCACAAGTCTTCATCTCATTAATAAAATCATCTACCTTACAATTTAGAAGCATCCCAAACAAACCCATAAGAAACCTTTGTTCCTTTCAAAAAATCCCAAAGAATATCATTCAGGGAAATTCCAACACCTTTCTACTCGACACTCCTTAATCATTCCAAACTAACAGTTTCTACACATAACCTATATATCCTTGAACTGAACATTTATATTAACTATTAACTATACCATTATAAACCATAGCTAAAACCATCAATCCTAGTTATCTCATTCCATATAATGTTTAAACCATTCACTCTATGAAAATAACTAAAAAATTATTTATTTTTATATCCAAAGGATTCTAAAATTCATTTACTCTCTTCCCATTTAAAGTTATACAACTCATCAAGACGTCCTATATATATTATAAAGCACTTATTAGGCATACACCCCTATAGAAACCCATATAATGACAACACATTATAAAACAAAACAAATCATGGTCTTCAACCGTCCCTAGCACCAAGGGACTACATAGACAACATTTGGGAACATCCCTTGACAGGACCTGAATAACCATTAAAAACACCATGGTTATGGTGAGTATAATTCCACCAGAATGATTTATAAGAAAATAAATTATATGTTTTTATTGTAGCATAAAATATTTGAGCCCCATAAAATCATCATAACAAAAAATGAACATGACCATTCAAGTCATGTGAATATTCTATGAAAAATATATTGCATGTATGCATCCCAAATTCCCTTCCAAGAAGAGATCCAAAACTGTGTATAATGATATCAATTTAAAACATTATAATTGAAAAGATATATCACAATTATAACAAAAACCCGTGTATTTAAATCCAATAAACATCACATCCTTGAAATCTCAAAATATATGTGCTCATGACTCACTAGGATGAATTGTATCATATTATTTTGAACGTCCCTATTTTCTTCTAATAATTATTCAATATAAATATAAAAATAAAATACTATATAGTACCACTTTAAAACACTGCAGATATAGTCACTTGTAGAATATCATGGACAAAATTATACATGACATTAATCATTAATATTAATTTGTTAGAAGTTAAAATTTACTGGTGAGGGCACAATTCATACAGTAGGGATGTTATTAATTCAATTTCATAATGAATAGTAATAAATAAAAAACCAAACAAATACTAAAATAAAATATCATATTATGCAATAGGTATTTACATAAATATCATACCATAGAAAAATAAATATACATCATTCAATATCAAATGAATATATATATATAGTCATACATAAAAATATGCATGCCATTATTCTAGTGAAATTAAAAAATATAACGTAATGATTAATGTACACAAGGAGGATACAGTTCAACTAAGATCATCGCCTCAATCCCGTCACCAATCACTAATTAGATACTAAATCCAAATATACTATGAAACTTGTGATTACTTGCACATATCATGCATATAATATACATGTACTCTAGGGTTCCCATCATGGGAGTGAGGAACACATGTTAGTAGGGTCTCACTATGATTAACTAATATAAACTATCATATACATGTATATATATAAGGAACATTAACAATACAAAACAATGTAACATAAGTATGAGTGTTGGATTTTAATATGATTAACAATACACAATGAAACCATACACTTCCTATCACATCCAAAACCATAGGAATAGTTTTTTTCATTCTATAATTACCAACCCATACATGATGACTCAGGGAAGGGTGACATCATACCTCAAATTCTATACTTTCATTTCGGGTATGGTATTATAAAATCTCTAAAATCAGGTTGTATTATATTTTTTAACCATAACACTACCCTCTAACTCAGGGTGGGGTATAAACCACATTATTTTCCACATCATGGTGACTCCTTACCTCTAACTAATGGTGGGTCTCATCATCACATCACACAGCAAGATTCAAACCCTTCCATATATCATATAATGTAACAATTTCTAAAAATTCATGCTTCTCTATAATGATTACCTATATTTATCAAATAGATGCATAACATTAAGTATTATCATTAAATATAGAATCAATGTAAATATAATCTCAACAACAATAAGCATGGAACATACCAAACTCAAAACTAGAACTAGTTACCTAGGAACTATCCCCACATCATGAATCCCAACTCATCAAGCATATAATAACAAAATCTAAGATCCCAAAACTATGATTACCATCATGAAAAATACTCTAAAATCTTGTTTTATTATATATTTTAATCATACCACTACCCTCTAACTCAGGGTGGGGTATAAACCTAATTATTTTCCACATCATGGTTACTCCTTACCTCTAACTGATAGTTGGTCTCATCATCACATCACACAGCAAGATTCATTCCCTTCCATATATCACATAATGTAACAATTTCGAGAAAACCATGCTGCTCTATAATGATTACCTCTATTTATCAAATAGATGCATAACATTAAGTCTTATCATTCAATATTGAATCACTGTAAATATACTCACAACAACAATAAGCATGGAACATACCAAAATCAAAACCAGGAACTAGTTACATAGGAACTATCCACACATCATGAATCCCAACTCATCAACCATATAACAAAAAAATCTAGGATCCCAAAACTATGATTAACAACATGAAAATTAATTTAAAAATAAATTTTCATCTTGGAAATTACTATAATGGAATCAACTAATTTCTATTCACCCAACCGTGTCTCTATGCATTAGTACTACCCAACACTAATTTACCCATGGGGAAACAACGCTTGTAGGCCATAGAAAAACCTAGACTAAAGTGGTAAGGTCTATTTCCACTCTTCAATATCGATATTTATTTTCTTTCTAGATCCCAAAATAACATTAAAATCCCAATAACTCAAATCCTATTTAAAACTCACAATCACATCATGAATGTAATAATCAGGACACATATTTTGTTACCATAATAGAAATACATTATGAGAACAGTCATTCCCCTTACCAGTAGAAAAACAACATAATATGATGAATAATTATCTATAAGACTTATCTTGCACATATCATTAATCAATATGACAATCCAACATTGATATTGGGTTCACGACCACATGTGAGATGTATTACTATTTCACCATTAAACCCTAGGCCTCAAACCCTCAGGAATGTTATACCAGCCTTAATGAATCTTATATAGGATATTGATAGCTCATCTCAATATTTGAAACATACCATGAAATAACATTAATCATTTATAATCATCACCCCATTCAAGAAATAGACATCAAGCAATTCCAAATATGGGAATAGACAATAGATTACTCACATCAACTATAGGATGCATTAGGCTACCTTGTTGTACAAATAAGGAAATTATAGTTCATATTCCATTTATATGAAGATGAAACCCCTTGTAGGTAGCCAATGTCATTATAAAACAGGAATATGGATAATTTTTGTATGAACCTCCTACCATGAAATAGGAGTTAACATACATATATCATGGTTATGTAATCCTAATCCAAATCTTATCTATTAAACAAGCTTTTATCTCGTCCATAATTCTCAATATTTTATTATATCTTTTTATAATTAATTATAAATATTAAAAAGAATAGGTATAATGTCCTAAAATTCTTGAGAAATATATAATCATTATACAAATGACCACTACCATATGAAAGTATTATGATATAGCCACTATATCACTACAAGAAAAATCCATACCTCCCAAAACATGATCAGTAATTAAATTAAATCAAATAATTTTTTTACCAAATAAATCTACTAAGAATTTTGATAAAACCAAAATGAAAAATATTAGTATGTACTTATAATCTTAAGACATATGTTATCCACCACATTCATATAACCCCATCACTCTAGATAATTTGAATATTATCCAGTGGAATCATAAAAAGAACTATAACTATGAATCATTGAAAATAATAGGATAATATATTATTAAAATAAGATTAAGATAAATAATTTAAAGATAATTACTAAAATAAACATGGATAAGCCATCAAAATCAACCCATTATAAGGGGGTCTATAATAAGAAGAGGTTTAAATTGTTGAATTCTCTACCATATGTCTCTTTCCCTTATAAATTATTAGATATGGAAACATGGGAATTGTTGGTGAACCATTATTAAAAATTATCCTAGGGACCCCTTTGATCATTGACAGTAAGGATCATGGTGACAATCAAGTAATGAGGGTTTTCACTACATTAAAAACCAAATGGTCGTGAAATTTTTTTTACCCCAACCAACTGTTGTATAATATATCAGGATCAATAACTTGATTATTCTCCAAAATCATCATGACACCACTCCATATAGCCACCCATTATGACACATCCATGGGATGTGGAATGATATCTCACTTCTGAGATGACATTATATTGAAAAACATTAGTCCATGTTATAACACTTAAACCATATATAGGGAATCTCTTCGGACTAAAACAATATAAAATAAGACTCCAAATTTTATTCTTTTAAATAGGTTCCATTTCTTGACCCACATTACATAGGGTGTAACCCACTCACACCAATAACATAATTATACACAGCATGATCAATACATAAATTACAACTGGTTGAGGAATAATTCTATATTGTCTCTAGATATATAGTCTATCCAGAACTACTTTTGGATGTCATCTGACACCACACCAATCCTGGTATGTGGCATGGCCCGAGGAGTGTTCCCAATCCACATGGTCTAAAAACTTGTGTTGGGGAAAAATAAAATAAGGGGGAATGATTTTACCCCATAAATAAACAATATCGAATAAAATTAATTAATAATATCACAATATATATAAACCAAAAATATAATTATACACAAAATATTCCAAACTAATGAATGGAACTAAGGAAAAACCAAAACAATTAGATGTAGACAGCTACAAACCTGATCTCCATGTGACATCAATGTCACCTCCAACTATATGAGCAAGTTGCTCCAACCGCGAGCATCAAACTCCCAAACCCACACAAGGAAGAGAACATAAAATACTACTTGGGTCTACTGAGATTGAGTGGTACAAGTTGGTTGTGACTCAAACAACCTCAATAGGCTTCAACCATATAATTCAAGTGTTTTGATTCCCAAAGAAATTCATTAAAACTAGATTAAAATATAGTTATAAAAATAGAGGGTTTCGAATTTTATTAGAAGGTAATATATTTTTTCATTTTGAAAAAAACCATACACTACATCTCATTTCAAAATAAACAGATTATCATTTCAACACAAAAAACAAATCCAAATCCTTGATCCATTCATTACTGGGTTGGGTTTAAACTAAATTAATAGTGTAAGATAAATACCAATTGAATCAGAAAGTAAATAGGAACAAAAAATATTGTAACCATATTCCTTTATAAACATCTATTAAAGACCCATGCATGTACTTGGATTAGAACCAACTTCCGGTGTTTGGTGAAGCCCCTAAATCTATAAAGAACTGGCTCTCCTCCACTGGCCAATCTAGTGGCACATCCCGCCTAGACTATCTACAATCCAAGGGGAACCGAACTGTCTACATGAGGATGATTAGAAAATATCACTTTACACTCTATAAGACCCCCGTTAAGGCAAGGTAGATATCAAAAAACTATATAAGTAGGTGGCCCTCACACATGTGACTAACCTTACTTGCCGCCACCACACATGCCTACCCAAAAAATAGAAACCCTCTAGGATATCTCGTAAAGGGATATCCTTCTTATAGGGGTTTTCTATCTATATATATATACACATACATACATACATATATATATATATATATATATATCTGTATCTGTTTCTGTTTACATATCAAATCATTTAAGTTTCCAACCGAGCTTCTGTATCATATAAAAATCCAAATAATTTCATAAAACTCTTTGAGTTACCAACTAAACGCTCTCATTTGTTAACCCAAATTCAATCTAAAAGTTACAATGTGCCAATTAGTCCATATATTTCTGAAACGAAAAACAAATTCAACATTGATTACACATAATTTTCAAATGTCAACAGAAAATTCCACTTTTATATGAAAAATTACAAATTGGGCACATTATTTCAAATCCAACTCTACTTCAAAATAAACACAACACACATTTAGATGCAAAATGGGATTCCATGTAATTTAAAAACCAATAGTTATTTAGGAAGAAAAAAACATTTCCCAAACATGACTATCACCTAAAAAACAATCGAATCAATCATTTAAATAGTTTATAAACCAATTCCATGAAGCTCAACATTGATTTACACCAATAACATAACAAAAATTCTCTTTTAAATCAAACACACACTAAAAAAAATCTTATAACATTATTCGAATCACATGATTAGTTTAATTAATTACTAAAAAAATATTTAAATCACATTCAAATAGCACCACAAGTGTTTAAACTAATAATACCCCTAAAAACATATAGAAATTTTACATTAAAATAATATTCATATTGGACCCCTGTAAGATACATCTTTCAAACCTCAAAGAATTCCAAAACAGAAATCCATCAAATTTTATATAAAAACTACTAATATCCAAACATCAATCAAATCACACAATTTTTCTAATAAAACAAAATTTTATCCTTATCAAACATATTTCATGTGAATTCATAGATATATAAATGAATAATCACATGAATTTGTTTAAAAAAAACTATCTATTATAAAACATCATAATATGTTCGGAATGGGTCTTATAAACATGTGATCCATGTTCAAAAATTATTTATGAGAATTCCACCACCAACAGAATAAATCAAAAATAAAAAACACATGAATTCACCAACTTCTTCAATGTGTAAACACAATGAATGTTAAATGGATGTATGAATAAGGCTTCACGGACCAACCACACACCCAAGATTCAATTTTAAATGACCCACACATTAACCCTACATGTAGGGTTCTAAAAAACTGAATAATACCCAACTATTTTATGAAAATGAACTATATGGGGCAGCTAAAAAATAAGGATGATGGTGACACTAGAGTGTTTGCACACTGGAGAGGGGGCTGATGTCGATTGGGTCACATGCTGGATAGGGGACCTCTGGTGATAAAGGGCAGCTGGAGAGGGAATTAGTGATGGATGGGTAAGAACCAGAGGGGAGGAAACTGGTGAGGGAGGGCAGAAAAAGAGGGGAGGAAGGATGGAGTATGAGTTAGATTGTGAGGGGAGTTTTCAGGGGGAGAGGGGGGTGTAGAGACTCTAAGCTTATCGTACATGGACATTACATTACTTTTGCGGAATACTTAGTACATAACAGAAACACACACACAAGGATCGTAATAGTTTAGTGTCTTTGGAAACTCGGAACGTAATCTTCTAATCGTGGTGAAAGATCTTCAATATCTCCCATAAAGATCTTCCCTTTTTTTTACCTAAAAACCTTTCTTTATATCCTGGGGAAAAGAAAACATAAAAGGGTGAGCTCAAATTCTCAGTAAGGGTAAACAAAAGAAATATCAATCACATCATATACATAAGAACATAGCTTTTGAAAATCTTAACCTGCAAAAGAGCTCATAATATCATAACATGGGATAAATCATAGAAGTGAAAATGAGATCCCCATAATCATAACATAAAACTTGAAACTTTGTGGCATGCACACATAATCATGGAAAATCATTTCTTGTTAGTCAAGACTCATTGCCAAGACTATCTTAGTGGACAAAGTCCCTTTCTGAATCGAGTAACCCTCCTTTCAGTCCTGTTTCACTGAACCGGTATAACCTACCGTTCCAGCCCTGTCTATCTCATGAGATATAAAATCTTTACCCAATGCATTGGAGGGAGATATAGGTCCCACCCATCTCATAATGATACCATTCTTTTGTGTGCCACAAAATCATAAATCATACATCATTGCATAACCCATGTAATAAAAATGGGAATCTTAAACATCACGACATCATAAAACAATTCATATATGATAAAGGAATTCATAAAAATAATTCCATCAAAACATAATCAAATCAATGTAACAATAGGGATAAAAAACAGAACCCTTTATTATCTTAGATGGAAAATAATTTTGATAAAACATTTGAACTACATTCTTGAAGAAAATATACTTTTTACTTCAAAACTTTTTCTCTTCTTAACGTGTCATACAATTTTAAACTAAAATAATTTGATTAAAAATAAACTTGAAAACTTGTAAAGGAATCTTCTTTGAAATAATGTTTTAAAAATCCATTCAGGCCGTATAAGTTAAAAAAAACATTCTTCGTACTTTTGTCGGAAAAGTCAAAAAGTACCTCGTACGAAAAACGACAAATGATTCCTTTCATATCTTTTACAAAAAACACATCGAAGGGTAAAATTGGATATAAAATATTTTAGGTGGATGGAAATAATATTACATATTGAGGAAACATGGATGTGGATAATAAAATACACCCCAGTAAATTTGAAAGTATAAACAATCTCAGATAAAAATGAGATTGTGATATTTCCCTTACCTTAGGTCCGACTTGCTTTGTAAGTGTCCGAACCTCCTGTATAATGATTTAAATCATGTTATTGACTTATTATAGAATCATATTCATTGTTATGATATCATATATGGTTCACTTATGACATTATATTACCCGTTCTTTTGTAAATTCCATGTTAAAGAAGCGTTTTGGGTAAAATCATTTCATTTATCGTAGGTGTTTTGACTTGTTGTTCTTGACATCATTATTAATTATATCATGATTTACTCACTTCCAGAATATAAAATATGGTTTATATATCATATATATTCAGTATATATATATATATATAATAGATAGATAAATAAAATGAAAAACACCGTTCATGGAGACGGTAGTCCGTACGTACGCATGAACGCTGTTTTCCTTTCCTTATTGTCTTGAAATGGAAGTAAGTAGATGACATACATATGTATATATATACATAAATACAGTAGCTTTATAATTTCATATATTTCATTATTATTTCTTATATATACATTATAATCATTCTTAAATGGTTAACATGGAGAATGAATCTCATCGCGTCGTGGAGACGGTAGTCCGTACGTACGCACGAGCGATGATATCATTTCTATAAATATTCAATTGAATTGGAGTGGATCATACAATATATAAGAATAAATATGATGTTGTAATAACTATGTATAGTTATTCTTTACACCATTATACCCATCCATGTAAGGTGGTGGTGGAAAATAGATTACACCACGGCGTGGAGACGGTATTCCGTACGTACGCACGCGCGGTGATTTCTTTTTCCGTAGGATGGATAGATGGTGAAATAGGGTTGTTTCATACTTATAATAACATATCAGTATATTATTGATACTGATGTTATTACTTCATAATGAAACAACCTAAAAAGAAGAAGTGGAAGAAGAAATAAAGATGAAAGAATTGGTAACGGTAATTACCTCTTCTTTGAAGTGCCTCTTTGAGACCTCCTCTTAGGGCACTAAAATTGGTCTTTGAGGAAGACCAGAACCTCTAGGATGTTTCTAGGGAAGTGGAGAAGAGATTTTTTTCAGGGGTTGGCCGAGCTTGAGTGATCAAATTGGTGTGAGGAGGAGGGGGAGGAGGTGTCCTTTTATAAGGGAGGAGAGGGGCACCTTAGGAATATCTCAAAATATTGGTTTATATTAAAGTCAAAATCGGTTTATAATGGTTCCAAAGGGTCTTATTTAGAAGCTAAAGTGGGGATGGGTCGAAATCCTATCTACCAATAAGATTTAGACAAGTTTAGGGTATTAGTTTAACCTTATCAATTAGATTTAACTCTAAGTTAAATAATTTAACTTTTACCGTGTCTTTTTGTTTTCTTTCACTATATGGTTAATACACTTACTATAACATGCCAAAAGAACCCCAAATTGTTTATTATTAATATATATATCCTTATCTAAGTCATATGGCCGAAACTTAGATTTTTAGGAATAAAATAACAATTAATAATATAATATTTGATTTAAAAACTATTTTGTGTCAATTTTGACACTATTTGATATATGATTTTTGTGAAAGTCATAACAGAATTATATGTTCGAACCAAGTTGATTCAATCAACACTAATATATCATAGTAACCTAGAAAATTAGTGGAATTCATAAAAAGTCTTAAATTACATTTATTTTGGTATTTATATTATCAATTATGTCAATATTTCATTAATAAGATAATTACTGCATCATCTTTGTGTCATAAATAAATTATATTATTTGATGTCTAAAAATTACAAATAAAATACCATCATGTAGGAAATCTTTTTAGCTTTCTAATGAATATTTACAATAGAATTTATCTTATGTATAACCCCATATTAAAAATGATTTACTTATTAAACTTTGATTTTAACTATTTTAACCCTTCTTTAAATAAATTAATAATAAATGTCCTAATCTAATCCAAGTGGGCCTAAATGGTCATATTTTATTCCTAAGTTTGTTTTTGGTCGAATTACACTTGTCCAATAGAATTAGGACATGTGTTAGGGTAATATTAATATCATATTTACCCTTAGTTACCCTATTTAATATTAACCGCGGTAAAAAAAAGTAAAAAGTTACTATTCACCAAAAATTATTTTCATCTCATTGAACCACATTTTACTTACTGACATCAACCGTGTCTCTCGGATTTTTTAAATTCCATTCACAGAAGCGGTAAAATTATGTTTTATGAAAAATTCAGTTTTTTAACTACCACTTAGTAGTTTCACTATTCATCAAAAATTGATGTTTTTCAGAACAGTGCCAAAATTTCATCCCTAGCTATATTTCATATTCCGAATTCCAAAATGAAGTCTATTTTACCAAATTCATTACATAAAAGTTTCATTAATTAATTTTATAATTAAATCCCGCTGTTAAAACAAATAGCGTGTTTTTAAGAAACAATATCTATCAAAAGATTGACACTTGTTTATGTCTAGTTTAAATGTGAAATTACATCCAATGACCAACATTGTATTAAATTGTAAAAATATATTCTAAATATACTTTAAAACCACTCAAATTAATGATTTATCACTATTAATTATTTCGATTAAAAAAGTTGTTTTTAATTATAATTTAGTAATTTTCACTATTCATCAGAATATGAAAGTTATCCGAAAAGTACCAAAATTTCACCTTAGGCTAAATTCGATACTCCGAATCCAAGAATGAAGTTCATTTTGAAAAATAAGATTTACGGAATTTTAAAAAGTGGTTATTACTATTCATAACGGCTAGTTTTAATAATATTTTAATAGCATATCGTTGTTTAGTGAAACTCAGTATTGCGTATTACACACGCTATCGAGGAAGGTCGCGATTGCGTGTAATGCAAGGTAAGTCAAGGATGCGTGTTGTGCAAGCTCCTTTTTGTGTAGCGTACAACACAAGACATTAATAAAATTAAAAAGAATATTTTTTTTATAAAATCTTGGGCTGTTACATTCTACCCCCCTTAAAATGAATTTCGCCCTCGAAATTCGTCGGGGTTATAAATGGTTTACTATTCGAAAGTTTCTTTAATAGAAACCCACATCGTAAAAAGGAATATCAAAACCAATCTTTAAAAACAAAAGTATGAAACGTAACGGTTACCCAAATAAACTAATCATTGGGTTTCCACATAGGTGAAAATATGGATATGGAAGAGAAATCTAACCATCATGTTCTGATGGAGAGTGGTAGAGAACATGGCTATGGAAAAGCCAGTAATCACAAATCCATAAATTTGTGACGATCTAAGGTACCATCTGATTCATCAGGTATAAGAGAACTAGGACAACATTTTTGGTTTTCAAGATCATTTCCCTAAAGTTAAAGAATTTGAATTAGAATAAATACTTACTTTATTTTGGTACAATCTCACTGTTGTTCGTGCCTTTAACAATTTCCACTTCATCTCTTAAATAAATGAAGTTGAATTTTTTTATTCGTGAAGTGTTAGCAGATCATGTGATAGAATGAGAGGTCATTCCATCTGTCTCAAAAGGTTAGCAAAATTTATATACATAAGTCGATCTATAGTGGGATTAATCATATATGGTTCCTAAAATGGGCTTATACTTCATATATCATACTGCTTAATATAATAACACTAGTTTCTACTAAACATGGACTTCCTGTAGGTCAGTGGTAGGCGATAAAGGCCAGTCGCACTTCGGTTGTGGGTTCGATTCCTACAGCCTTGTCCGAAGCGATGGGCTGTCGCCCGTCCTGCAGGTTGTCCTTTTTCTAAAACTACGTTACTATAACATCCCATCAATAATATCGAAAATCTTCTATCCTTAAACAATACTAACTTATGTCCAACATAATCCAGTCTAATCTTTAGGCTTATACATAATACTGCAGTCCACTCTCATAACATAGTGACAACGATTACCAGAGATTTAATACTGTCGTTGATCCCCACATATCATAAGATATGTCTTGTTGGTCACATTCCAAACATTCAAAGTCCTTAATCGTGTATTCTCTTGAATACCTTAGTGAAAACATGAGTGCAGTTTAAAGTTAACACTTTCCACATACCAAAATCCTCAAAATTCTATATACTAAAACCATGATATCACTTAGTCCTTATATCAATAATGAGCTCATGAATACTATTAAACATTTCATTTTCTCGTCTTCATTATGAGCATATCATCTTATTTCCAAAAAATATCTCAATCACTTTGAATACCACATCAATAAATATTGCAATACTCAATGATACAACATTATTTTGGAATTCCATTACATAAACACTTAATCATTCCACCACATCGTTGTCATATTCAACATTTCCAATAGTGATCGCATGTGATTTCCCTTTGTCCTTTGCCTTCAGTGGTTTCTCATGTTGATCATCACTAACCCTTGGATTAGGTCAATTATTAGCATAATGCCCCATTTCCTTGCACTTGAAGCATTGAAGTGTTGGCGGTGCGTTCTCTGTAGTGTTTTCTTTATTCACATCATTAGAAACCCTTTTTCCATTACTTCGACACTCAGCTGCTCGATGACCTTCTTTTCCACACTTAAAACATTTTCTAGTCCCTTTATGACAATCTCCACCATGCTTCTTTCCACACTTTGTGCATAAGGAAACATTCATCTTCTTTTCACCATTATTCTGAGATTTCTCCTTGAACTCCATCTTTCGTTTCTTGTCAAAACCATGAGATGGATATGTAACACCAACTTCCATTTCTACCTTGATAGCACAACACACAATTTCTTCATAGCTACTGAAGTCTCTTATAGCTAATGCCCTTCGAAGACTTGGTTTTAAGCCACTGAAAAATCGATCAACTTTACTTTCAGGTTGGATGATAATTCCAGAAGCATACCTTGCAAGTCTTGTAAAATTTCCTTCATAGGTACCAACAGATTCATCGTCCCTTTGCTTCAGTTCAAGAAACTCATTCTCCATCTTTGTTTGAAGAATACGAGGGAAGTACTTACTGAAAAACAGGTTCTTGAACTCGTCCCATTCCATGTACTCAATTTCATCTCTTGGCCTCGTATTCTTGATAAGATTCCACCATTGATCAGCTTCACCTTCCAAACGATATACTGCTAAGATGACTTTATAATGTTCAGAACATTGAAGAACTGAAAATATCTTTTCAGTAGTACTGATCCATTGTTCAGCCACAAGTGGATCAGAAGACCCACTGAAAGAAGGTGGACGTTGCCTCGTGAAGGACTCAATAGAATATTGTTCCCTTCTCTGCTCATTTGGAAGTCCAGAATGATTCATAGCTTGTGTAAGTATAGCAATATGATTTTGCACTCCATTTCCCATAACGTTTGTTTGTTCAGGAGGGCAATCATTGCATTGTCCATTGCATTGATCAACACGGTTCCTTCGGGTTCCAGCCATCGTCTAAAACCCAAAAAGAATAGTGTGAGAGGCAAAAATCATGCTAGGGAAAACAACATAATAAAGGGGGAGTACCTTCAATATCCAACATCTTAGGTTTAATTCTATGATCGTTAGCGTAATTCTATTACTATAACCTATACGTATACTTATCCCTAGGGACATCCCTAGACATACCTTGGAAATATCTCTAGGGATCTCACTAACATTTTCGCATCCTAGTTTCCAATGGTTGACTAAACCTTTCCTCTAATACCAACTGTAGAGACCCTAAGCTTATCGTACATGGACATTACATTACTTTTGAGGAATACTTAGTACATAACAGAAACACACACACAAGGATCGTAATAGTTTAGTGTCTTTGGAAACTCGGAACGTAATCTTCTAATCATGGTGAAAGATCTTCAATATCTCCCATAAAGATCTTCCCTTTTTTTTAACTAAAAACCTTTCTTTATATCCTGGGGAAAAGAAAACATAAAAGGGTGAGCTCAAATGCTCAGTAAGGGTAAACAAAAGAAATATCAATCACATCATATACATAAGAACATAGCTTTTGGAAATCTTAACCTGCAAAAGAGCTCATAATATCATAACATGGGATAAATCATAGAAGTGAAAATGAGATCCCCATAATCATAACATAAAACTTGAAAATTTGTGGCATGCACACATAATCATGGAAAATCATTTCTTGTTAGTCAAGACTCATTGCCAAGACTATCTTAGTGGACAAAGACCCTTTCTGAATCGAGTAACCCTCGTTTCAGTCCTGTTTCACTGAACCGGTATAACCTACCGTTCCAGCCCTGTCCATCTCATGAGATATAAAATCTTTACCCAATGCATTGGAGGGAGATATAGGTCCCACCCATCTCATAATGATACCATTCTTATGTGTGCCACAAAATCATAAATCATACATCACGGCATAACCCATGTAATAAAAATGGGAATCTTAAACATCACGACATCATAAAACAATTCATATATGATAAAGGAATTCATAAAAATAATTCCATCAAAACATAATCAAATCAACGTAACAATAGGGATAAAAAACAGAACCCTTTATTATCTTAGATGGAAAATAATTTTGATAAAACATTTGAACTACATTCTTGAAGAAAATATCCTTTTTACTTCAAAACTTTTTCTCTTCTTAACATGTCATACAATTTTAAACTAAAAGAATTTGATTAAAAATAAACTTGAAAACTTGTAAAGGAATCTTCTTTGAAATAATGTTTTAAAAATCCATTCAGGCCGTATAAGTTAAAAAAAACATTCTTCGTACTTTTGTCGGAAAAGTCAAAAAGTACCTCGTACGAAAAACGACAAATGATTCCTTTCATATCTTTTACAAAAAACTCATTGAAGGGTAAAATTGGATATAAACTATTTTAGGTGGATGGAAATAATATTACATATTGAGGAAACATGTATGTGGATAATAAAATACACCCCAGTAAATTTCAAAGTATAAACAATCTCGGATAAAAATGAGATTGTGATATTTCCCTTACCTTAGGTCCGACTTGCTTTGTAAGTGTCCGAACCTCCTGTATAATGGTTTAAATCATGTTATTGACTTATTACAGAATCATATTCATTGTTATGATATCATATATGGTTCACTTATGACATTATATTACCCGTTCTTTTGTAAATTCCATGTTAAAGAAGCGTTTTGGGTAAAATCGTTTCATTTATCGTAGGTGTTTTGACTTGTTGTTCTTGACATCATTATTACTTATATCATGATTTAATCACTTCCAGAATATAAAATATGGTTTATATATCATATATATTCAGTATATATATATATATAATAGGTAGATAAATAAAATGAAAAACACCGTTCATGGAGACGGTAGTCTGTACGTACGCATGAACGCTGTTTTCCTTTCCTTATTGTCTTGAAATGGAAGTAAGTAGATGACATACATATGTATATATATAAATAAATCCAGTATCTTTATAATGTCATATATTTCATTATTATTTCTTATATATACATTATAATCATTCTTAAATGGTTAACATGGAGAATGAATCTCATCGCGTCGTGGAGACGGTAGTCCGTACGTACGCACGAGCGATGATATCATTTCTATAAATATTGAATTGAATTGGAGTGTATCATACAATATATCAGAATCAATATGATGTTTTAATAACTATGTATAGTTATTCTTTACACCATTATACCCATCCATGTAAGGTGGTGGTGGAAAATAGATTACACCACGGCGTGGAGACGGTATTCCGTACGTACGCACGCGCGGTGATTTCTTTTTCTGTAGGATGGATAGATGGTGAAATAGGGTTGTTTCATACTTATAATAACATATCATTATATGAGTGATACTTATGTTATTACTTCATAATGAAACAACCTAAAAAGAAGAAGTGGAAGAAGAAATAAAGATGAAAGAATTGGTAACGGTAATTACCTCTTCTTTGAAGTGCCTCTTTGAGACCTCCTCTTAGGGAACTAAAATTGGTCTTTGAGGAATACCAGAACCTCTAGGATGTTGCTAGGGAAGTGGAGAAGAGATTTTGGCAGGGGTTGGCCGAGCTTGAGTGCTCAAATTGGTGTGAGGAGGAGGGGGAGGAGGTGTCCTTTTATAAGGGAGGAGAGGGGCACCTTAGGAATATCTCAAAATATTATTTTATATTAAAGTAAAAATCGGTTTATAATGGTTCCAAAGGGTCTTATTTCGAAGCTAAAGTGGGGATGGGTCGAAATCCTATCAAACAATAAGATTTAGACAAGTTTAGGGTATTAGTTTAACCTTATCAATTAGATTTAACTCTAAGTTAAATAATTTAACTTTTACTGTGTCTTTTTGTTTTCTTTCACTATATGGTTAATACACTTACTATAACATTCCAAACGAACCCCAAATTGTTTATTATTAATATATATATCCTTATATAAGTCATTTGGCCGAACCATAGATTTTTAGGAATAAAATAACAATTAATAATATAATATTTGATTTAAAAACTATTTTGTGTCAATTTTGACACTATTTGATATATGATTTTTGTGAAAGTCATAACAGAATTATATGTTCGATCCAAGTTGATTAAATCAACACTAATATATCATAGTAACCTAGAAAATTAGTGGAATTCATAAAAAGTATTAAATTACATTTATTTTGGTATTTATATTATCAATTATGTCAATATTTCATTAATAAGATAATTACTGCATCATCTTTGTGTCATAAATAAATTATATTATTTGATGTCTAAAAATTACAAATAAAATACCATCATGTAGGAAATCTTTTTATATTTCTAATTAATATTTACAATCGAATTTATCTTATGTATAACCCCATATTAAAAATGATTTACTTATTAAACTTTGATTTTAACTATTTTAACCCTTCTTTAAATAAATTAATAATAAATGTCCTAATCTAATCCAAGTGGGACTAAATGGTCATATTTTATTCCTAAGTTTGTTTTTGGTCGAATTACACTTGTCCAATAGAATTAGGACATGTGTTAGGGTAATATTAATATCATATTTACCCTTAGTTACCCTATTTACTATTAACCGCGGTAAAAAAAAGTAAAATGTTACTATTCACCAAAAATTATTTTCATCTCATTGAACCACATTTTACTTACTGACATCAACCGTGTCTCTCGGATTTTTGAAATTCCATTCACAGAAGCGGTAAAATTAAGTTGTATGAAAAATTCAGTTTTTAACTACCACTTAGTAGTTTCACTATTCATCAAAAATTGATGTTTTTCAGAACAGTGCCAAAATTTCATCCCAAGCTATATTTCATATTCCGAATTCAAAAATGAAGTCTATTTTACCAAATACATTACATAAAAGTTGCATTAATTAATTTTATAATTAAATCCCGCTGTTAAAACAAATAGCGTGTTTTTAAGAAACAATATCTATCAAAAGATTGACACTTGTTTATGTCTAGTTTAAATGTGAAATTACATCCAATGACCAACATTGTATTAAATTGTAAAAATATATTCTAAATATACTTTAAAACCACTCAAATTAATGATTTATCACTATTAATTATTTCGATTAAAAAAGTTGTTTTTAATTATAATTTAGTAATTTTCACTATTCATCAGAATATGAAAGTTATCCGAAAAGTACCAAAATTTCACCTTAGGCTAAATTCGATACTCCGAATCCATGAATGAAGTTCATTTTGAAAAATAAGATTTACGGAATTTTAAAAAGTGGTTATTACTATTCATAACGGCTAGTTTTAATAATATTTTAATAGCATATCGTTGTTTAGTGAAACTCAGTATTGCGTATTACACACGCTATCGAGGAAGGTCGCGATTGCGTGTAATGCAAGGCAAGTCAATGATGCGTGTTGTGAAAGCTCCTTTTTGTGTAGCGTACAACACAAGACATTAATAAAATTAAAAAGAATATTTTTTTTATAAAATCTTGGGCTGTTACAGGGGGTGACATGAAGAGAGAGGGTTGAGGGAAATAGGGGGTCGTCTTGGATGGGTGTGGGAGAAGGGGGATTTGGGTTTCAAATAATATGAAATTAAATATAATAATATATATATATATAGAATACTAATAATAACCATATTAATAATATATATATATATAATAATAATAATAAAATTTATAATAATAATAACTAATTTTTTAATAATAAAAATAATAATATTCATAAAAATTTTAAGATTAATGATATCATTATCATCAAAAATAATAATATTATTATTAAGGTCAAAATATTCTCCTTGTTTTATTTTTATTTTTTACCTCACTATATTTTATTATATTATTTTTTAGAATATTGGTCAACCACATAGTTACCCCACATGGCTCAAGCAACCATGCTAGAACTGTGTGGTAGCTTCTGTCCATTCCAAAATTGACAGTAGGGGTACCTAGGACGACTGCATTGTTTTTTCTAGTCATGTGGGGCCTAGGAACTAGCTATAATCCACCAAAACATGAAATCATTAAAAAACTCAACTGGTTCTCAACCCAAACCTCAACAAAAAGGGGTTGAGACCAAGAAAATAATAAAATTAAAGATTATATGAGGTAGAGATGTGGCAATTCTCCTCAAAACAGACACTTTCTACCCCAAAAAATGCACCACGCCAAAGGATAAACTACACTCAACTCCATACCCAAACAATACTGAGATAGAAATAAAAAACCTTAGGGTGACTATTCCCTCCACTTGTCACACCTAAAAAACTAGAAGAAACCATAACATAAGAGATCCTGACAACACGAGAGGGTTCTCCCAACCATAAGGACACAACTAGCATGAAAATTTAAAACACAAACACAACACCATTTGGAGGGTAAAACAAGAGAAATACCAAAACAAAGCCAATACAAATAGGGTTTATACACAATCAAAGAAGATTTAATGATTACAAAATCCACCCTCAAACGCACTTATCTACATTGATTATGCTAGAACATTTGCATCATAAGACCAGAATGACATGATGACCTTACAATGATTGTTAAAATTTAATAGCATAGAAACAAGAATGAAAAAGACATCAAATTTTCCAATCCTAACATAGAACAAAAAACCTATACCTAGGATTCAAACCCCCAACATCTCTTGACTGTGTGTGAGCTTCACTCTGAGACCTATTGATGGGGATCTAATGGACGATGCGTCTTCTTCCTAATAGTTATGAAATAGAATCCTCCAGTCATAATGAATTCTTTAGGGGATTCTTCATAAAAAACTTATATAGATGACCTATATATCCATAATGATTACATTTTTTCATAGGTATATTAAAATATGTCTTTAAATTCATGAACCATCCATAGCGGTGGAACAAAAATGATCTATCTGAAAAACTTTAATCCATAACCAATGAAGAGGACTAATTAGGAACATGTTCCTCTAGAATACACATCCCTCTAGATAGCAAACCTTCAAAAGATCTAAGAACTAATGACTACACACCAAAAACTTTCTCAACTAAAAATTATCCGTCCCCCAACTTTAGAAATAATAATTCACCTGATGAGATCACCATTTTTTCATTCTCAAGATGAAGACCCCAAATGAATGTTGGAGTTATCATTTGATCCCATTATGCTTCCTCCAATAAAAAGGGGATAAAATCTTTAAAGTGGTCAATGTAAGATTTAACTGAATATTGGCTTTGCCAAACTTCCTCCAACTATACTACCTTCCTCAACTTCACATACTCATGTATGAACCCTTATATGATGTTGGCCTTGAACACATCTCAAATAATTTATCATGCATCATGGATGGGGAATCCAACTTCCATTTATTCATCTCTGAATTCAGAATCAAAACATAGGATAGCTTTTACTCTATGATATTATAGAGTTCCTAGCATCATAATGATTTTACCCACTTCATAAATCAATTACACTGCCTATAATGGATTATGATCACCATGAAAGATATGTTTCACTTGGGAAGAATTAAAAACTGTTCATGAGTCATCAAAAACATTGGGGACCATTCTGGGAGGCATTTTCTGAATAACATGGGAAACATAAAATCAAATCCAAGACCAATATCAAACATAATTGGAAAGAATAACTCAATCCAAAACAACAGGGTGAGAAGAAAAACACATACAGATATAACCAAAAAAATCATTTTCTAAATCCCCTTTCCTTTTTATATTTCAAAACATTCTTCTTTCAATAGTACATTCTGAATACGGAAACCTACATTTTAAGTCAAATTCAATTTTTCAAATCATTTACCCTTTCAAAATAACTTTATAAAAACAAGGCCAATTCATTGATTTCAAAGACACACCCATGTAAACCCATGGACCATTTCACATGTTTTTATACACTTCCATCCATACATGCCAATAAGGACATTCCATACATTCCCTCACATGTGAAAACATTCATGAGGATCACTGAAGGAATTTTCTTAACAAGTCCAAATATAAACCATGTTTTCACAACAAAAACACAGTCAATTTCTAAACCCATGTACCAATTTAAGGAAATTTTAGAGATACAATTTTTATTTCAAAATCACTTTTATTTATAAAATCACACTTACATCCAACGAATGTATGAAAAAGCACCACTTACACCAGAATCCTAGAGAGGGAATCTCGTAGTTATTGTTAACCCTATGATATGGTAATGATCCATTCCCTATGTAGGCATTAATAATTACACATTTACAATAGATTCTAGATTTTTTCATTATTTTTTTAAATTAGGATGATAATAATGATATCAAATCACGATGGACCAATCAGTTTAGTCTCCTTGGAAATAATAGATACAAACAGAAGTTGTACATTAGATCTTGAAATGAAAAAAACATATAACCCCTTTAAAAACTCTTATATCCTATAGATTATCATTTTATGTCAATAATAATATACTTATTAAAATCCAGGTGAAAAAATTAAACATAAAATAGTTTGCTTAGTTGTTTAGCAATGATACAAAATAATGAAGAATTAATCATAAATGGGCATAAACATTTAAGGCAAGGAATAAAACTGGAACACAAGCCTTTTAAACAGAATCATCAGCACAACATGGATAGAATAAATCTTATAATTCCATATATACTTAATATGGATATTATACTAGTGTAATAATCACATGAAATATTAATAACTAATTTGACTATGTGGAAATGCCTAATGTAGGACATCATAACCATACCGTCAATTCCTCATGGAAAGACCATTACCGTACAGTAAAGAACATATGAAAAGTCATTAAATTGTCTCATGTTACATACCAATTCATTTAGTGGATATATCAGGCCCCTCCTATAACTTACTAAGTCCAATTAATTCCTATTAAGAAAATGGTGAAGCATACAATAAACATTTATATTAAAACTAGCATATAAAATGTTAATAATTAACCATAAAAATGAATGGTACAAAAATAGCACATACACAGTCAATCATATCATATAACCTTAAATAAAACAAGGAAGATTGTATCATACTAAATAATCCTCAATTAGGAATAAAATCCATCAAAGGTTGTTGACATAAATGGAAATAATTTAAAAAATCCATTAAGACATTTCATGGGAAATATACCTTTTTTACATTGAAATAAATTAGAATCGGAACAATTATAAAATAAAACATTTATTTGGAAAATAACCATTTAATATTTTAAGGATATAATCAAAATGTTAAAACATCACAACATAAAAAATAGCCTCTTGTGCTGTAATTGTTAAAAAAGATCATTCCATGAATTTGTCGAAATGGTTATAAAATACATCATTTGGAAAATGAATAAAATATTCCTTTCAAAAAAATTGGAAAATGTAAAACATGGGTAAAAATGAAATTAAAAAATTTTCTATATATATTCAGTATATATATATATATAATAGATAGATAAATAAAATGAAAAACACCGTTCATGGAGACGGTAGTCCGTACGTACGCATGAACGCTGTTTTCCTTTCCTTATTGTCTTGAAATGGAAGTAAGTAGATGACATACATATGTATATATATACATAAATACAGTAGCTTTATAATTTCATATATTTCATTATTATTTCTTATATATACATTATAATCATTCTTAAATGGTTAACATGGAGAATGAATCTCATCGCGTCGTGGAGACGGTAGTCCGTACGTACGCACGAGCGATGATATCATTTCTATAAATATTCAATTGAATTGGAGTGGATCATACAATATATAAGAATAAATATGATGTTGTAATAACTATGTATAGTTATTCTTTACACCATTATACCCATCCATGTAAGGTGGTGGTGGAAAATAGATTACACCACGGCGTGGAGACGGTATTCCGTACGTACGCACGCGCGGTGATTTCTTTTTCCGTAGGATGGATAGATGGTGAAATAGGGTTGTTTCATACTTATAATAACATATCAGTATATTATTGATACTGATGTTATTACTTCATAATGAAACAACCTAAAAAGAAGAAGTGGAAGAAGAAATAAAGATGAAAGAATTGGTAACGGTAATTACCTCTTCTTTGAAGTGCCTCTTTGAGACCTCCTCTTAGGGCACTAAAATTGGTCTTTGAGGAAGACCAGAACCTCTAGGATGTTTATAGGGAAGTGGAGAAGATATTTTTTCAGGGGTTGGCCGAGCTTGAGTGCTCAAATTGGTGTGAGGAGGAGGGGGAGGAGGTGTCCTTTTATAAGGGAGGAGAGGGGCACCTTAGGAATATCTCAAAATATTATTTTATATTAAAGTCAAAATCGGTTTATAATGGTTCCAAAGGGTCTTATTTAGAAGCTAAAGTGGGGATGGGTCGAAATCCTATCTACCAATAAGATTTAGACAAGTTTAGGGTATTAGTTTAACATTATCAATTAGATTTAACTCTAAGTTAAATAATTTAACTTTTACCGTGTCTTTTTGTTTTCTTTCACTATATGGTTAATACACTTACTATAACATGCCAAACGAACCCCAAATTGTTTATTATTAATATATATATCCTTATCTAAGTCATATGGCCGAACCTTAGATTTTTAGGAATAAAATAACAATTAATAATATAATATTTGATTTAAAAACTATTTTGTGTCAATTTTGACACTATTTGATATATGATTTTTGTGAAAGTCATAACAGAATTATATGTTCGAACCAAGTTGATTCAATCAACACTAATATATCATAGTAACCTATAAAATTAGTGGAATTCATAAAAAGTCTTAAATTACATTTATTTTTGTATTTATATTATCCATTATGTCAATATTTCATTAATAAGATAATTACTGCATCATCTTTGTGTCATAAATAAATTATATTATTTGATGTCTAAAAATTACAAATAAAATACCATCATGTAGGAAATCTTTTTAGCTTTCTAATGAATATTTACAATAGAATTTATCTTATGTATAACCCCATATTAAAAATGATTTACTTATTAAACTTTGATTTTAACTATTTTAACCCTTCTTTAAATAAATTAATAATTAATGTCCTAATCTAATCCAAGTGGGCCTAAATGGTCATATTTTATTCCTAAGTTTGTTTTTGGTCGAATTACACTTGTCCAATAGAATTAGGACATGTGTTAGGGTAATATTAATATCATATTTACCCTTAGTTACCCTATTTAATATTAACCGCGGTAAAAAAAAGTAAAAAGTTACTATTCACCAAAAATTATTTTCATCTCATTGAACCACATTTTACTTACTGACATCAACCGTGTCTCTCGGATTTTTTAAATTCCATTCACAGAAGCGGTAAAATTATGTTTTATGAAAAATTCAGTTTTTTAACTACTACTTAGTAGTTTCACTATTCATCAAAAATTGATGTTTTTCAGAACAGTGCCAAAATTTCATCCCTAGCTATATTTCATATTCCGAATTCAAAAATGAAGTCTATTTTACCAAATTCATTACATAAAAGTTTCATTAATTAATTTTATAATTAAATCCCGCTGTTAAAACAAATAGCGTGTTTTTAAGAAACAATATCTATCAAAAGATTGACACTTGTTTATGTCTAGTTTAAATGTGAAATTACATCCAATGACCAACATTGTATTAAATTGTAAAAATATATTCTAAATATACTTTAAAACCACTCAAATTAATGATTTATCACTATTAATTATTTCGATTAAAAAAGTTGTTTTTAATTATAATTTAGTAATTTTCACTATTCATCAGAATATGAAAGTTATCCGAAAAGTACCAAAATTTCACCTTAGGCTAAATTCGATACTCCGAATCCAAGAATGAAGTTCATTTTGAAAAATAAGATTTACGGAATTTTAAAAAGTGGTTATTACTATTCATAACGGCTAGTTTTAATAATATTTTAATAGCATATCGTTGTTTAGTGAAACTCAGTATTGCGTATTACACACGCTATCGAGGAAGGTCGCGATTGCGTGTAATGCAAGGTAAGTCAAGGATGCGTGTTGTGCAAGCTCCTTTTTGTGTAGCGTACAACACAAGACATTAATAAAATTAAAAAGAATATTTTTTTTATAAAATCTTGGGCTGTTACATTCTACCCCCCTTAAAATGAATTTCGCCCTCGAAATTCGTCGGGGTTATAAATGGTTTACTATTCGAAAGTTTCTTTAATAGAAACCCACATCGTAAAAAGGAATATCAAAACCAATCTTTAAAAACAAAAGTATGAAACGTAACGGTTACCCAAATAAACTAATCATTGGGTTTCCACATAGGTGAAAATATGGATATGGAAGAGAAATCTAACCATCATGTTCTGATGGAGAGTGGTAGAGAACATGGCTATGGAAAAGCCAGTAATCACAAATCCATAAATTTGTGACGATCTAAGGTACCATCTGATTCATCGGGTATAAGAGAACTAGGACAACATTTTTGGTTTTCAAGATCATTTCCCTAAAGTTAAAGAATTTGAATTAGAATAAATACTTACTTTATTTTGGTACAATCTCACTGTTGTTCGTGCCTTTAACAATTTCCACTTCATCTCTTAAATAAATGAAGTTGAATTTTTTTATTCGTGAAGTGTTAGCAGATCATGTGATAGAATGAGAGGTCATTCCATCTGTCTCAAAAGGTTAGCAAAATTTATATACATAAGTCGATCTATAGTGGGATTAATCATATATGGTTCCTAAAATGGGCTTATACTTCATATATCATACTGCTTAATATAATAACACTAGTTTCTACTAAACATGGACTTCCTGTAGGTCAGTGGTAGGCGATAAAGGCCAGTCGCACTTCGGTTGTGGGTTCGATTCCTACAGCCTTGTCCGAAGCGATGGGTTGTCGCCCGTCCTGCAGGTTGTCCTTTTTCTAAAACTACGTTACTATAACATCCCATCAATAATATCGAAAATCTTCTATCCTTAAACAATACTAACTTATGTCCAACATAATCCAGTCTAATCTTTAGGCTTATACATAATACTGCAGTCCACTCTCATAACATAGTGACAACGATTACCAGAGATTTAATACTGTCGTTGATCCCCACATATCATAAGATATGTCTTGTTGGTCACATTCCAAACATTCAAAGTCCTTAATCGTGTATTCTCTTGAATACCTTAGTGAAAACATGAGTGCAGTTTAAAGTTAACACTTTCCACATACCAAAATCCTCAAAATTCTATATACTAAAACCATGATATCACTTAGTCCTTATATCAATCATGAGCTCATGAATACTATTAAACATTTCATTTTCTCGTCTTCATTATGCGCATATCATCTTATTTCCAAAAAATATCTCAATCACTTTGAATACCACATCAATAAATATTGCAATACTCAATGATACAACATTATTTTGGAATTCCATTACATAAACACTTAATCATTCCACCACATCGTTGTCATATTCAACATTTCCAATAGTGATCGCATGTGATTTCCCTTTGTCCTTTGCCTTCAGTGGTTGCTCATGTTGATCATCACTAACCCTTGGATTAGGTCAATTATTAGCATAATGCCCCATTTCCTTGCACTTGAAGCATTGAAGTGTTGGCGGTGCGTTCTCTGTAGTGTTTTCTTTATTCACATCATTAGAAACCCTTTTTCCATTACTTCGACACTCAGCTGCTCGATGACCTTCTTTTCCACACTTAAAACATTTTCTAGTCCCTTTATGACAATCTCCACCATGCTTCTTTCCACACTTTGTGCATAAGGAAACATTCATCTTCTTTTCACCATTATTCTGAGATTTCTCCTTGAACTCCATCTTTCGTTTCTTGTCAAAACCATGAGATGGATATGTAACACCAACTTCCATTTCTACCTTGATAGCACAACGCACAATTTCTTCATAGCTACTGAAGTCTCTTATAGCTAATGCCCTTCGAAGACTTGGTTTTAAGCCACTGAAAAATCGATCAACTTTACTTTCAGGTTGGATGATAATTCCAGAAGCATACCTTGCAAGTCTTGTAAAATTTCCTTCATAGGTACCAACAGATTCATCGTCCCTTTGCTTCAGTTCAAGAAACTCATTCTCCATCTTTGTTTGAAGAATACGAGGGAAGTACTTACTGAAAAACAGGTTCTTGAACTCGTCCCATTCCATGGACTCAATTTCATCTCTTGGCCTCGTATTCTTGATAAGATTCCACCATTGATCAGCTTCACCTTCCAAACGATATACTGCTAAGATGACTTTATCATGTTCAGAACATTGAAGAACTGAAAATATCTTTTCAGTAGTACTGATCCATTGTTCAGCCACAAGTGGATCAGAAGACCCACTGAAAGAAGGTGGACGTTGCCTCGTGAAGGACTCAATAGAATATTGTTCCCTTCTCTGCTCATTTGGAAGTCCAGAATGATTCATAGCTTGTGTAAGTATAGCAATATGATTTTGCACTCCATTTCCCATAACGTTTGTTTGTTCAGGAGGGCAATCATTGCATTGTCCATTGCATTGATCAACACGGTTCCTTCGGGTTCCAGCCATCGTCTAAAACCCAAAAAGAATAGTGTGAGAGGCAAAAATCATGCTAGGGAAAACAACATAATAAAGGGGGAGTACCTTCAATATCCAACAACTTAGGTTTAATTCTATGATCGTTAGCGTAATTCTATTACTATAACCTATACGTATACTTATCCCTAGGGACATCCCTAGACATACCTTGGAAATATCTCTAGGGATCTCACTAACATTTTCGCATCCTAGTTTCCAATGGTTGACTAAACCTTTCCTCTAATACCAACTGTTGAGACCCTAAGCTTATCGTACATGGACATTACATTACTTTTGAGGAATACTTAGTACATAACAGAAACACACACACAAGGATCGTAATAGTTTAGTGTCTTTGGAAACTCGGAACGTAATCTTCTAATCATGGTGAAAGATCTTCAATATCTCCCATAAAGATCTTCCCTTTTTTTTAACTAAAAACCTTTCTTTATATCCTGGGGAAAAGAAAACATAAAAGGGTGAGCTCAAATGCTCAGTAAGGGTAAACAAAAGAAATATCAATCACATCATATACATAAGAACATAGCTTTTGGAAATCTTAACCTGCAAAAGAGCTCATAATATCATAACATGGGATAAATCATAGAAGTGAAAATGAGATCCCCATAATCATAACATAAAACTTGAAACTTTGTGGCATGCACACATAATCATGGAAAATCATTTCTTGTTAGTCAAGACTCATTGCCAAGACTATCTTAGTGGACAAAGTCCCTTTCTGAATCGAGTAACCCTCGTTTCAGTCCTGTTTCACTGAACCGGTATAACCTACCGTTCCAGCCCTGTCCATATCATGAGATATAAAATCTTTACCCAATGCATTGGAGGGAGATATAGGTCCCACCCATCTCATAATGATACCATTCTTATGTGTGCCACAAAATCATAAATCATACATCACGGCATAACCCATGTAATAAAAATGGGAATCTTAAACATCACGACATCATAAAACAATTCATATATGATAAAGGAATTCATAAAAATAATTCCATCAAAACATAATCAAATCAACGTAACAATAGGGATAAAAAACAGAACTCTTTATTATCTTAGATGGAAAATAATTTTGATAAAACATTTGAACTACATTCTTGAGGAAAATATCCTTTTTACTTCAAAACTTTTTCTCTTCTTAACATGTCATACAATTTTAAACTAAAAGAATTTGATTAAAAATAAACTTGAAAACTTGTAAAGGAAGCTTCTTTGAAATAATGTTTTAAAAATCCATTCAGGCCGTATAAGTTAAAAAAAACATTCTTCGTACTTTTGTCGGAAAAGTCAAAAAGTACCTCGTACGAAAAACGACAAATGATTCCTTTCATATCTTTTACAAAAAACTCATTGAAGGGTAAAATTGGATATAAACTATTTTAGGTGGATGGAAATAATATTACATATTGAGGAAACATGTATGTGGATAATAAAATACACCCCAGTAAATTTCAATGTATAAACAATCTCGGATAAAAATGAGATTGTGATATTTCCCTTACCTTAGGTCCGACTTGCTTTGTAAGTGTCCGAACCTCCTGTATAATGGTTTAAATCATGTTATTGACTTATTACAGAATCATATTAATTGTTATGATATCATATATGGTTCACTTATGACATTATATTACCCGTTCTTTTGTAAATTCCATGTTAAAGAAGCGTTTTGGGTAAAATCGTTTCATTTATCGTAGGTGTTTTGACTTGTTGTTCTTGAAATCATTATTACTTATATCATGATTTAATCACTTCCAGAATATAAAATATGGTTTATATATCATATATATTCAGTATATATATATATATAATAGGTAGATAAATAAAATGAAAAACACCGTTCATGGAGACGGTAGTCTGTACGTACGCATGAACGCTGTTTTCCTTTCCTTATTGTCTTGAAATGGAAGTAAGTAGATGACATACATATGTATATATATAAATAAATCCAGTATCTTTATAATGTCATATATTTCATTATTATTTCTTATATATACATTATAATCATTCTTAAATGGTTAACATGGAGAATGAATCTCATCGCGTCGTGGAGACGGTAGTCCGTACGTACGCACGAGCGATGATATCATTTCTATAAATATTGAATTGAATTGGAGTGTATCATACAATATATCAGAATCAATATGATGTTTTAATAACTATGTATAGTTATTCTTTACACCATTATACCCATCCATGTAAGGTGGTGGTGGAAAATAGATTACACCACGGCGTGGAGACGGTATTCCGTACGTACGCACGCGCGGTGATTTCTTTTTCTGTAGGATGGATAGATGGTGAAATAGGGTTGTTTCATACTTATAATAACATATCAGTATATGAGTGATACTTATGTTATTACTTCATAATGAAACAACCTAAAAAGAAGAAGTGGAAGAAGAAATAAAGATGAAAGAATTGGTAACGGTAATTACCTCTTCTTTGAAGTGCCTCTTTGAGACCTCCTCTTAGGGCACTAAAATTGGTCTTTGAGGAATACCAGAACCTCTAGGATGTTGCTAGGGAAGTGGAGAAGATATTTTGGCAGGGGTTGGCCGAGCTTGAGTGCTCAAATTGGTGTGAGGAGGAGGGGGAGGAGGTGTCCTTTTATAAGGGAGGAGAGGGGCACCTTAGGAATATCTCAAAATATTATTTTATATTAAAGTCAAAATCGGTTTATAATGGTTCCAAAGGGTCTTATTTCGAAGCTAAAGTGGGGATGGGTCGAAATCCTATCAAACAATAAGATTTAGACAAGTTTAGGGTATTAGTTTAACCTTATCAATTAGATTTAACTCTAAGTTAAATAATTTAACTTTTACTGTGTCTTTTTGTTTTCTTTCACTATATGGTTAATACACTTACTATAACATTCCAAACGAACCCCAAATTGTTTATTATTAATATATATATCCTTATCTAAGTCATTTGGCCGAACCATAGATTTTTAGGAATAAAATAACAATTAATAATATAATATTTGATTTAAAAACTATTTTGTGTCAATTTTGACACTATTTGATATATGATTTTTGTGAAAGTCATAACAGAATTATATGTTCGATCCAAGTTGATTAAATCAACACTAATATATCATAGTAACCTAGAAAATTAGTGGAATTCATAAAAAGTATTAAATTACATTTATTTTGGTATTTATATTATCAATTATGTCAATATTTCATTAATAAGATAATTACTGCATCATCTTTGTGTCATAAATAAATTATATTATTTGATGTCTAAAAATTACAAATAAAATACCATCATGTAGGAAATCTTTTTATATTTCTAATTAATATTTACAATCGAATTTATCTTATGTATAACCCCATATTAAAAATGATTTACTTATTAAACTTTGATTTTAACTATTTTAACCCTTCTTTAAATAAATTAATAATAAATGTCCTAATCTAATCCAAGTGGGACTAAATGGTCATATTTTATTCCTAAGTTTGTTTTTGGTCGAATTACACTTGTCCAATAGAATTAGGACATGTGTTAGGGTAATATTAATATCATATTTACCCTTAGTTACCCTATTTACTATTAACCGCGGTAAAAAAAAGTAAAATGTTACTATTCACCAAAAATTATTTTCATCTCATTGAACCACATTTTACTTACTGACATCAACCGTGTCTCTCGGTTTTTTGAAATTCCATTCACAGAAGCGGTAAAATTAAGTTGTATGAAAAATTCAGTTTTTAACTACCACTTAGTAGTTTCACTATTCATCAAAAATTGATGTTTTTCAGAACAGTGCCAAAATTTCATCCCAAGCTATATTTCATATTCCGAATTCAAAAATGAAGTCTATTTTACCAAATACATTACATAAAAGTTGCATTAATTAATTTTATAATTAAATCCCGCTGTTAAAACAAATAGCGTGTTTTTAAGAAACAATATCTATCAAAAGATTGACACTTGTTTATGTCTAGTTTAAATGTGAAATTACATCCAATGACCAACATTGTATTAAATTGTAAAAATATATTCTAAATATACTTTAAAACCACTCAAATTAATGATTTATCACTATTAATTATTTCGATTAAAAAAGTTGTTTTTAATTATAATTTAGTAATTTTCACTATTCATCAGAATATGAAAGTTATCCGAAAAGTACCAAAATTTCACCTTAGGCTAAATTCGATACTCCGAATCCATGAATGAAGTTCATTTTGAAAAATAAGATTTACGGAATTTTAAAAAGTGGTTATTACTATTCATAACGGCTAGTTTTAATAATATTTTAATAGCATATCGTTGTTTAGTGAAACTCAGTATTGCGTATTACACACGCTATCGAGGAAGGTCGTGATTGCGTGTAATGCAAGGCAAGTCAATGATGCGTGTTGTGAAAGCTCCTTTTTGTGTAGCGTACAACACAAGACATTAATAAAATTAAAAAGAATATTTTTTTTATAAAATCTTGGGCTGTTACAGGGGGTGACATGAAGAGAGAGGGTTGAGGGAAATAGGGGGTCGTCTTGGATGGGTGTGGGAGAAGGGGGATTTGGGTTTCAAATAATATGAAATTAAATATAATAATATATATATATATAGAATACTAATAATAACCATATTAATAATATATATATATATAATAATAATAATAAAATTTATAATAATAATAACTAATTTTTTAATAATAAAAATAATAATATTCATAAAAATTTTAAGATTAATGATATCATTATCATCAAAAATAATAATATTATTATTAAGGTCAAAATATTCTCCTTGTTTTATTTTTATTTTTTACCTCACTATATTTTATTATTTTATTTTTTAGAATATTGGTCAACCACATAGTTACCCCACATGGCTCAAGCAACCATGCTAGAACTGTGTGGTAGCTTCTGTCCATTCCAAAATTGACAGTAGGGGTACCTAGGACGACTGCATTGTTTTTTCTAGTCATGTGGGGCCTAGGAACTAGCTATAATCCACCAAAACATGAAATCATTAAAAAACTCAACTGGTTCTCAACCCAAACCTCAACAAAAAGGGGTTGAGACCAAGAAAATAATAAAATTAAAGATTATATGAGGTAGAGATGTGGCAATTCTCCTCAAAACAGACACTTTCTACCCCAAAAAATGCACCACGCCAAAGGATAAACTACACTCAACTCCATACCCAAACAATACTGAGATAGAAATAAAAAACCTTAGGGTGACTATTCCCTCCACTTGTCACACCTAAAAAACTAGAAGAAACCATAACATAAGAGATCCTGACAACACGAGAGGGTTCTCCCAACCATAAGGACACAACTAGCATGAAAATTTAAAACACAAACACAACACCATTTGGAGGGTAAAACAAGAGAAATACCAAAACAAAGCCAATACAAATAGGGTTTATACACAATCAAAGAAGATTTAATGATTAAAAAATCCACCCTCAAACGCACTTATCTACATTGATTATGCTAGAACATTTGCATCATAAGACCAGAATGACATGATGACCTTACAATGATTGTTAAAATTTAATAGCATAGAAACAAGAATGAAAAAGACATCAAATTTTCCAATCCTAACATAGAACAAAAAACCTATACCTAGGATTCAAACCCCCAACATCTCTTGACTGTGTGTGAGCTTCACTCTGAGACCTATTGATGGGGATCTAATGGACGATGCGTCTTCTTCCTAATAGTTATGAAATAGAATCCTCCAGTCATAATGAATTCTTTAGGGGATTCTTCATAAAAAACTTATATAGATGACCTATATATCCATAATGATTACATTTTTTCATAGGTATATTAAAATATGTCTTTAAATTCATGAACCATCCATAGTGGTGGAACAAAAATGATCTATCTGAAAAACTTTAATCCATAACCAATGAAGAGGACTAATTAGGAACATGTTCCTCTAGAATACACATCCCTCTAGATAGCAAACCTTCAAAAGATCTAAGAACTAATGACTACACACCAAAAACTTTCTCAACTAAAAATTATCCGTCCCCCAACTTTAGAAATAATAATTCACCTGATGAGATCACCATTTTTTCATTCTCAAGATGAAGACCCCAAATGAATGTTGGAGTTATCATTTGATCCCATTATGATTCCTCCAATAAAAAGGGGATAAAATCTTTAAAGTGGTCAATGTAAGATTTAACTGAATATTGGCTTTGCCAAACTTCCTCCAACTATACTACCTTCCTCAACTTCACATACTCATGTATGAACCCTTATATGATGTTGGCCTTGAACACATCTCAAATAATTTATCATGCATCATGGATGGGGAATCCAACTTCCATTTATTCATCTCTGAATTCAGAATCAAAACATAGGATAGCTTTTACTCTATGATATTATAGAGTTCCTAGCATCATAATGATTTTACCCACTTCATAAATCAATTACACTGCCTATAATGGATTATGATCACCATGAAAGATATGTTTCACTTGGGAAGAATTAAAAACTGTTCATGAGTCATCAAAAACATTGGGGACCATTCTGGGAGGCATTTTCTGAATAACATGGGAAACATAAAATCAAATCCAAGACCAATATCAAACATAATTGGAAAGAATAACTCAATCCAAAACAACAGGGTGAGAAGAAAAACACATACAGATATAACCAAAAAAATCATTTTCTAAATCCCCTTTCCTTTTTATATTTCAAAACATTCTTCTTTCAATAGTACATTCTGAATACGGAAACCTACATTTTAAGTCAAATTCAATTTTTCAAATCATTTACCCTTTCAAAATAACTTTATAAAAACAAGGCCAATTCATTGATTTCAAAGACACACCCATGTAAACCCATGGACCATTTCACATGTTTTTATACACTTCCATCCATACATGCCAATAAGGACATTCCATACATTCCCTCACATGTGAAAACATTCATGAGGATCACTGAAGGAATTTTCTTAACAAGTCCAAATATAAACCATGTTTTCACAACAAAAACACAGTCAATTTCTAAACCCATGTACCAATTTAAGGAAATTTTAGAGATACAATTTTTATTTCAAAATCACTTTTATTTATAAAATCACACTTACATCCAACGAATGTATGAAAAAGCACCACTTACACCAGAATCCTAGAGAGGGAATCTCGTAGTTATTGTTAACCCTATGATATGGTAATGATCCATTCCCTATGTAGGCATTAATAATTACACATTTACAATAGATTCTAGATTTTTTCATTATTTTTTTAAATTAGGATGATAATAATGATATCAAATCACGATGGACCAATCAGTTTAGTCTCCATGGAAATAATAGATACAAACAGAAGTTGTACATTAGATCTTGAAATGAAAAAAACATATAACCCCTTTAAAAACTCTTATATCCTATAGATTATCATTTTATGTCAATAATAATATACTTATTAAAATCCAGGTGAAAAAATTAAACATAAAATAGTTTGCTTAGTTGTTTAGCAATGATACAAAATAATGAAGAATTAATCATAAATGGGCATAAACATTTAAGGCAAGGAATAAAACTGGAACACAAGCCTTTTAAACAGAATCATCAGCACAACATGGATAGAATAAATCTTATAATTCCATATATACTTAATATGGATATTATACTAGTGTAATAATCACATGAAATATTAATAACTAATTTGACTATGTGGAAATGCCTAATGTAGGACATCATAACCATACCGTCAATTCCTCATGGAAAGACCATTACCGTACAGTAAAGAACATATGAAAAGTCATTAAATTGTCTCATGTTACATACCAATTCATTTAGTGGATATATCAGGCCCCTCCTATAACTTACTAAGTCCAATTAATTCCTATTAAGAAAATGGTGAAGCATACAATAAACATTTATATTAAAACTAGCATATAAAATGTTAATAATTAACCATAAAAATGAATGGTACAAAAATAGCACATACACAGTCAATCATATCATATAACCTTAAATAAAACAAGGAAGATTGTATCATACCAAATAATCCTCAATTAGGAATAAAATCCATCAAAGGTTGTTGACATAAATGGAAATAATTTAAAAAATCCATTAAGACATTTCATGGGAAATATACCTTTTTTACATTGAAATAAATTAGAATCGGAACAATTATAAAATAAAACATTTATTTGGAAAATAACCATTTAATATTTTAAGGATATAATCAAAATGTTAAAACATCACAACATAAAAAATAGCCTCTTGTGCTGTAATTGTTAAAAAAGATCATTCCATGAATTTGTCGAAATGGTTATAAAATACATCATTTGGAAAATGAATAAAATATTCCTTTCAAAAAAATTGGAAAATGTAAAACATGGGTAAAAATGAAATTAAAAAATTTTCTATAATATTTTGAATAATATTTTAAAAAACACAGACATGTATGATAAGGATCTATAAGTATATACTTACATGAAATCAATGTCAGATAATTTAGAGATTTTGAAATTAACCGTTACCTTATACATTCATTTAGTAAGGGGTGTGTTATACTCTTGTATAGTGGTTAAAAAAATTAATAAAATATCCATGTACCATAACCATATTTATGTTATCATATATGAATCTCTTATATCTTTTTGGTAATAATAATTCAGTGTTACAGTTGTTTTCTGTGTTAATTATTTCATTTTCTCATTCATATTTTATCATGTATGTAATATTTGTTTTGCATGGGATATATTTTATTGAAATATAGAATTAAATTATGTTCAAAATTATTATTTTTATTCATAATGTAAATTTTATAATCAATCTTGACTGTTTAACATGGAGAATGAATGTCACCGCATCATGGAGACGGTAGGCAGTACATACGCACGGGTGAAGGTATAATTCCCTTGATGGTTAATAGTATAGGTCTGGGTGGTATATTAATTACAAAAAATAATTAACATGTTATATATGATATTGATATCAATTATTCTCACCATTATACCCATAAAAATTATGTAGTGTTGAAAAATATATTATACCATGGTGAAGAGATAGTAAGACATACATATATACGTATGGTGATATTATTATTCATATGATGGATAAAATGAGTAATTTGGTTTTCTAATGATTATAATAACATCTATGTATATGTATTATCCTTTATTTATCGTTTTATATTGAAACAACTTATAAATAAGAAGTATAAGAAGAAAATATCATTTAAATAGATGATAAAACAATTACCTCTTTTCGGGTGTCTCCTTTTGGTTTCAACAAAAGGGCTCTGTAGGATCTATTTATTCATAAAGTGTGGACTCTTGGATGAATTGAGTGATTTTAGGATAATTAGTGGGTTTGTTTTTGCCATGAAAAATGGATTTGGAGGTGTGAATTAAAGACAAGGAGAAAAGACCATTTAAAAGATTGGTGAGGGGCACTTATAGAAGATAACAAAATATTAATTTGTTATAAATTAATTTTCTATTTCTAAAAGCTAAAATCTGATTTATATTTAGTATAATAAGAGGAAAAGGCTAGGTCCTCTCACACAATGATATTTAGTAAGGTTTAGGTAATGAAATAAACCTTATATTTTCTGTTTAACCGTTAGTCAAACAATTTATCTCTTATCATGTCTTGTTGTATTTTTACACTATAGGGTTCATATAGTTACTATAAAATGAAAAAATAACACCAATAAGATATTTTATGAAATATTTTACACTATCATAGTTACTTGGAAGAACATGAGATATTTATGAATTTTGTTACATTTAATTAAATATTATTTATTTGAAAGTTTCAATTATTATAATTTTCATAGTATTCAAACATTTCATTTAAAAAAACATCAAACCAACATGATAAATTAGAACCAATAACTATAATATGTCACTAACATGTCTTTTTTTTCAGTAAATAAAGTTTATGGAATTAATTAAGTTAAATTATATTTATTTTAATATTTAAAAAATCATTTAATTGATGTTTCCTTTAATAATGAAATTACTGCAACATTATTGGTTAACTATTTAAATTAATTAATTACTTCCTAAAATTATAAAACCATACAACTATATATATTAATTTTATATGTATAAATAATATTTATAGTCTAAATTATGATATTTATAACCCTATATTAAAAATGGTTTAGTAATGAAAATTCTGGTATGTTATTTTTAACTCTATTTAAATAAAATATAATAAATGTCTTAATCTAACACATGTGTCTTTAAAAAAGAGCATAATTTTGACTTAATGTTTATTTAGGTTGAAACACACTTATCTAGTGTATTTCGAATAACCTTTAGTGTAATATTATATTATTATATTATTAATTTTACCTTTAATTTCTCTATTTACCTTTAACCATTGTATATAAAATTCAAATGTTACTTTTTAAAAAAATTATATTGATTTATTACAAAATATTTTACATACCAATTACAACCATTTATATCTATTTTTATAAATTCAATTCACAAAATAAGTAAAATTGCGTATAATGAAAATCATATAGATGTTACTAGAAGGAAGGAAAAAGACATTCAAAGGATTAATAATTTTTTTATATCTAATTATAAAATGGTTCCAATGAACTATATGGGATTAATATATATATTATTTATATATTTTAACATTAAAATTAATTTATAGTAAAATAGTTATTTAAATGAATTTTTTGGTTTTTAACAACAATGCAGCATTTTTCACCATTAATCAAAAATTTAACCTTTTACGGAAAATACCAAAATTTCACCCTAAGCTCATTTTGATATTTAGAATTCAAAAATTAAGAATATTTTGAAAATTAAAATTTCCGAATTTCATATTTTCGATAATATTGTTCATAACCACTTTTTAAACAGCTAGTTTGAGTGGTCATGGTGTACTCAAACTCGATGTTGTGTGTATCACAAAAAATTGAAATATTTAAAAGGAAGAATATCATTGAAGCATAGGGAATTACATTATTCCCTCTTCAAATAATTTTATCCTCGAAATTTCTAGAATATCACTTCATAATATAGTTTGAGTGGTTATTCATCAAATTTTCTTCAGGATCCCACATCGAATCTTCCATGTTATGGTTTCTGCAAAGAACATTTTCTAGAAACAAAAATCCAATTTTCTCAACACTAGTTCCCTAGTATCTTGAATTTTCATAGGATTTTTACTATAAGATATATCAGTTTTCAGTTAAATTTCTTCAAATGGGAGTACATGTGTTTTTAAGGGCATGTATTTTCAAAAAATCGATACGTGGAACACATCATGCACTTTGGAGTGAAATGATGGCATTGAAAAATGGTAAGATGAAGCTCTAATTCAATCCAAAATTTCAAAAGTTTCGATGTATATAGTACTTAATTTACACTTCTTACTGAATCATAAAAAAATATTCTATTGAGATACCTTCAAGAAAACAACATGTCCCACTTGAAATCTAAAATACTTCCTTCGGTTATCAACATAGATCTTTTGCCTACATTGAGATGTTTTGATATGGTTCTGAATAGTTATTACCTTTTCCATCATTTCCTCAAATAGTTATGTTCCTACCTGTTTTCATTCACCAATATCATCCCAACATGTTGGATTACGATATCTTCATCTATATAATGTCTTATATGGTTCCATATGTACAGTTGAATTGAATCTATTCTTTAAGGATAATTATACCATTGGTAAATACTGATCCCACATTAGTTGAATGTGAAGAGGGAAAAATATCAAAATGTTATACAATGATTGAATATTATTTTTTGTTTGTCCATGAGTCTAGTGGGTAGGCAGTGCTCAAATAACGCTCTGTATTCTGGGCCTTTCGAATAATTTTCTATAATTGGATGTGAAATTAGGATCACAATCAGAAAAAATTAATATGGGTACACAATGAAGTCTTAAAACATCATTAATATATTATCTTGATAAACGTTCAAGTTCTAAATATTCACATATGGAACGAAAATATGAGTATTTGGTAAGACGATCAACAATAACCCATTTCGTATCATTTCTTCTATGAGTTTTTGGTAGCCCCATGAAAACATTCACCATAATATCATCCCATTTTTCACAAAAGTATAGTAATAGGATGCTTGAATCCTGTTTTATGATGTCTTCTTACCTAAACCTTTTGAAAAACCAAACATATCAACACATAATCATCAATATACCTCTTCATGTTGTCTAAAAAAATGTTCCTTAAATTCTCTGTAAGTATTAGTGGCACAAGGGTGTATTGAAAAATTTGAGCTATAAACATGATCCAATGATACCCTTTTTTTCATATATATATAAAGAACACAACATCTTTTCCCAAATTTCAAAATACCATCTTCAAATATAGATTAAATCAATTTCACATCATTAAAAACTTTAGTTTTATTTTGAAACTCCTCATCATGAGACTGAGAACTTTTTGTCCATTCAAGTAAAGATAGTTTGGTAACCATTTAAAAGAGTAGTGATGGTTCATATTCCATGATAATTCCAAAATACTGCTTCACTAGATCCATAAACATTGGATCCCTTTCATATCTCATTTATTTATAACTACATTGGATTTTGACCTCAAATCAACTACCACCTTATATTACATTTCCTGGAGGTAGTGTATTATGTCATAATAATCCTCGAGTAGCTCAAGCCACCACCATTGTCCCATGTTAATTTCATTCTTTGAGAAAATATATTTTAAACTCTAATGGGCAGTATATATCTAGCATCTTTCACTATAGAGATAGTGTGTTCATATCTTTAGAGGAAATATTACTTCTCCTAACTCCAGATAATGAGTTGGGTAGTTTTGTTCATGAATTTTTAATTTCCTTGATGCATAAGTAATAACCCTATCATTATTCATAAAGCAACAAAAGAGTAATTTACTTGATGCATCACTATAAATCAAAAACCCATAATTTGCATATGGTAGAGTCAAGAAAAGGTCATTGACTAATATTCCCATCAATTTTTAATATAATTTATCAGGAAATTTTTTCAAAATAAATATAACCCTATTACAAGTGAGCTTGGTTAACCGTTTTTCCAATCAAGAAAACTTCTAGATGAAATTCCAACAGTAATCTACTAAACAAATAAAACTGCAAACCTTGGTTATACTCATCAGTGATGGCCATTATTGGAAAGCCATTTTCTTTATAGGATTGATGGATATTCCACCCTTTGAGACAATATAGAAATTAATGGAAATTTACTAAATCCAAAATTCACATTTGTTACAATACCATATAGTTCATTTCCTCTAGGATCCTTCAGAACAAACCACAAGTAATTATAATGTTCTTCATATGTTTTAGATTATACCAATATATCATCAATAAATATGTTGAAAAAATCATCAAGATATTCCAGGAACACTATGTTCATTATATCCATGATAATATATGGTTAATTAGTCAATCCAAATTTCATTACCGTAAATTCATAATGAGTATACCTTGTTCGTAATGTTGTATTTGGAATATCCTTTTTTACATACAATTGATGATATACAGACTGAATGCCAATTTTCAAAAATTCATGATCTGCATTAAGTTGATAAAATAATTCATCAATATGAAGCCTAAAATACTTTTTCATTGTTGTAATATCATAAATTTATATATAGTCAATGCATAGCCTCATTGATACATCTTTCTTCATTAAAAGAAATGGGGCTCCCCTTGGAGAAACGTCAAAAAGAATAGACCTATTATTAATAAACAACTCTAGTTATTTCCTAAACTTTTTTAATTCCAGAGTGGCCATTCTCTGAGGAGTCATTTATATTGGTCTAACATCAATGTATTACATTACAATAGGTACATCCTCAATTTTAATTTTTATGTCTTCATCCCTAGACATTATTTACTCTGCCTCCCCAAGAAGCACATTCAGTAAATCTATTGTGGGTGTATTTTGATAAGAATCAGTTGATGGAGTTTCTGCACTAAAGATAATGGATTCTACATGATCCTAAAAAATCATAACTTCGTTAATCTTGTAATAAATATTCACATCATATTTTGATAGAAAATCCATACTGAGGATTATATCAAATTTGACCATAAGTATGATAATAAAGTGAGTATGTATTTCCCATTTATATTCCATAATGGGAACTACCTAAAACATATCTATTGAAATTGGACATCCGTTAGGCTTTTTGAATGATGACACCCTCGTTAATGTTAATTGAAATATATTATTTTAAACGAAAATTGGGAAGATGTAATGGAATGTGAGGATCCATAATAAAATAATTATTTGCATAAATTTAAGAAGTTGATTATAGTACCTTCCACAATGTCATTAAAAGTTTCATCCTCATCAGTTTTGAATGAAAAATCTTGGCCATTCCGCCTTGGCCTTTTCTGTGGTATGATTCCTTGATCCATATGACAATAATTTTCCTAATATCCCATTTCATTATAATTAAATCATTGAATGTTGATAGCTTCTTTCTTCCCATTTCAATCATGATCTTGGTTTCCTCTTTCTCTACACATGTAATAAATAGTAATGCCCTTTTGGAAAGTAATAGGGTGTTTCTTCCAAGAATTATTAAAGGGTGAAAAGTCATCTTTTCCCTTATTCCCAATATTTACTTTCCCAATGTGTTCAGTGGCCCTATTCTTATCTTGATTCCATTTTAAGTCATAAGAAAAAGATACTTACTTTTCTCTCTTAATGTCATATGAGAATAAACCTTTGTATGATGAGAATTATTGTGAGATTAATTCCTGTTGGAGGAATAGTTAAATCCAAAAGGAATCGATCAATATTATTTTTTTGGGTTACATATGTAGACTAAATTATGCATTACTAACCTTGTGAATTTGGCCACGTACTTTTTGACATTCTCATTCCCTTCTTACCTCAGACTCAAAAATTGATTTTACACATCACCCCATTATTTATGAGGAATGTAAATTTCTATGAAAATTGTTTTAAACTCCATCCAATAAATATTTTCTACTTCATTATCCTTCTTCTTATTTTTTATTAATGGCCACTATTGATACAAATATTCTTAGATTTGATAAGCTACTATGAAAATATCTTACCTTTTATTACTCCATAAAGAATGAAATATTTTTCTAAGGATATTATCCATTGATTAACTACAAATTGATTTGAGTTCCCATTGAATGTTGGAGGTTTTTGTCTCATGAATCAATCTAACATTAATCCTCCACCTTGTGGATAAGCGTGCTACATATGGGTATGGTCATTATTCATAAATTGAGTCAGCAGTCCTAGTATGGTTATAATATATTCGTCAGTATTTGTAACACTATCTCCACTATCATTATCATTCCTAGGAGGAAACTTACTATACAGATTATGTGAATTGATACTATTTCCATTTCTTCTACTAGGAACTATTTTGTAATAAAAAGACACACACTAGATTAGGTTATGAATCATAGCACATAATTCTAAACTAATAAAATACATAACATATATTTAAAAATATATGAATTTCTAATCCATAATAATAATCATTTTATATTTAGGAAATGGTTAATCATAAATACTATTCATAATGGTTTATAATAAAAATATGAATTATCATAAAAATATCCTCTGGTAGTTTCAAACTAGGTGGGTAATAAGTTCCATTTTCATATACCCGGTAACCTCGAGTCAACCTGGGAACACCTTGTTGGAGTTTTCACCCCTAGGAACATCTGTTCCAGAACCACAACAACATGTAGTATCTAGACAAGGATGTATTTTCTAGGAATACCCACAAAATATCTATTGTAAAAAATTATAGTATGTTCATCTATACATGTCCTCAAAGACTATCCTAGTGTAATGTTCCATAATCAAGGTTGTTTTCCAAATAATATTTCCAAAAATTATACAAAGCATCCTCTCAAAACACCTATAACTCCCCAACCCTACTTTCCTAGAGTCTGTGCATTATTTTATTACATTTTCATGGTCACAAGAAAATAAAATCCTGAAGGATAGATTGGTTTAGTAGCCTTATAAATACTAGATACAAAAATATGTTTTTCATTATATATTGTAATTAAAATCAACATATTGTCCCCAATGAAAACTATCATATCCCTTATGCTATCACTCCATTTCTATCATAATATAATTTAGGACATAGTAGGGTAAAATTAAACATAATAAAGGGATTAGCTCATATGCTTGGTATGGATAAACAATATAGAGAATGATATCATAAATAAGAATCAACATTTATGGAAAGGTATAAAATTGAAGCAGATGCCTTTAAACCATAATATTCAGCACAATATGGCAAGAAAAAATCATATAATTACATTTAAACTATCACATTGATATTATACTAGTCAAATAATCACATTAAATATAAATAACTAATCTAATAATATAGAAATTCATAATATCACACATCATAATCATTTTATCAAGGCCTCATGCCAACACCATTACCAAAAAATCAAGTCCTTGTTCTAGGACACTAGTTTGTCTCATTATACCCATCGATGCATTGAGGGGCTATATCCATCCTCTCTCGAAACTTACTATGTCTAATGAACTTCTCTTGTGAAATGGGTAACAACTTAACATAAAAATTCATATTAAAACTAGAATATGATATGTTAATATTTTAACCATAAATCATGAATGGTATCATAATATAATATCCACTTCCAAACATATAATAAAACCTTAAATACAATATGGATGATTTTATCATACAAAATCAACATAAATTACAATTAAAATCCAATAAAGGGTGTTGACATAGATGAAAATAATTTGATAAATTCACTAAAAATATTTCAGAAAAATATACCTTTTTACATTGATATCAATTAAAAGATGTAAAATTTTAAAAGGATTTTTTTTAAATAACCTTATAAGTTTTTAAGGAAATTTTTAAAATATTATGGCGTCATATTGGTAGAAAATAGCCAAAAGAACCGTATTTGTTAAAAATCATTCTTTCTTAAAATTTGTTGAAATGGTAATAAAGTACCTCATTTAATAAATAATGGAAGGATTCCATTAAAAACATTTTTTAAAAAGTAAAACATGGGAAAAATGTATCTCAAAACTATCAATAATATTTTTAATTACATTTTACGAAACAAGGGTATGGATGATAAGGATTATCAAATATATACTTATGAATAAACAATCTTATATAAAAATGAGATTATAAAATCAACCCTTACATTATAAATTCATTTAGTAAAGGGTGAGATAAATTTTTTTATAATGGTTATAAAATGTTATTAAATTATTAAATGACCATATAAATATATATAATATCATATATTATCCTCTTATATCATTTTCTAATAATTAATAGTATTAACGTCATTTCCAGTGCAAACGGCTACGTTTTCCTATTCTTATTTTGTCATGCATGTCATGTTTGTTATGATTAAGATATAATTTATTCATATCAAAAATGGAATTATGTTCATAATTATTATTTTTCTAATCATATAAGTTTCATAAACATTAATGAATGCATAACGTGGAGAATGAATCTCACCAGGTTGTGAAGACTGTAGGTCGTGCGTACGCATGAGGGACAGTATAATTTCATTGATAGTTAAATGATATAAAACTGTAATTTATATTAATTATACAGCTTAATTATCCTGTTATATTAATTATTTTTATCTATTAAATTCATCCTTATACCCAACAAAAAAAGTATTGTTGAATAAAAAATTACACCACATTGTGGAGATGGTAAACCATATGTATGCACATATTGGGATATTATTATACATATGAAGGATAAAATGAGAAATATGTCTGTACGATGATTATAATAACATCGTGGAATATTTATGAAACTAAATTTATTACTTTGAAAAATACAAAAATTTAAAGAAGATGGAGAAGAAGAAAAGAACATTGAAAGAGGTTATAGACCAATTACCTCTAATACATGTGTCTCCTTTTTGTTTGTACAAAAGAAATAATTATGATGGATATCATTGCAAAGGGTGGAATCTAGAATGAAGTGATAAATGTTGGGAGAAGAATTGGTCAGGTTTCGGCTGATCCAAATGGATTTGGAGGTTCAAATTAAAGATGAAGAGAAGTTCCAGTTTATACGATAGGTGAGGGGAACTTTTGGATGACCTTAAAATATTAATGTATTATAAATTTATTTTCTATTTCAAATATCGCCAAAATGATTTATTTCTATGTTACGATTAGTATGTCTTGAAATAATATCACCTAATGATTTTTATACAAGTTTATGGCATAAAATTAACTTTACATTTTGGGTTTACCCCTTAGTTAAAAATTTTATATCTTAAATTGTCTTCTTGTATTTTTACACTATCGGGCTAATATATTTACTATAAAATGCCAAAAGAACCAAAAATTGGATCATTTATGAAATATTTAATAGTATCCATGTATCTTGGTCAAACATGAGATTAATATAAATTTTGTAATATTTAATTAAATATTATTTATTTTAATGTATCATTTATGTCAATTTTGATACTATTGAAACTATTAATTTCTTAAAAATACCAATCTAACCTGATAACATCACATGAATACTTCTAATAAGTCACTAAAATTTATTTCTTATCTTTAAAATTTTTTATTGAATTAATTGAGTCAAATTGTTTTTATTTTAATATTTCCAATTTCATTTAATTGATAAGTCATTTAATAATTCAATTACAACACCATTATTATGTCACCATTTAAATTCATTATTTATTCCATGAAATCATAAAAATACAAATATATATATAATCCTTTTATATTTCTAAAGACCATTTATATTTAAATTTATCTTATTTATAAACCTATGTTAAAAATGGGTTTTTTATTAAAATTTTAATATGTCATTTTTCACTCATATAAAAATATAATATAATAAATGCCATAATCTAACAAAAGTGGCGCAAAAAATATCATAATTTCGAATTAAGGTTGATTCTATTCGAAACAGACTTATCTAATGAAATTATGATAACTGTTTGGGTAATATATTATTATTATAATACTAATTTTACCTGTAATTACCCTATTTACCTTTAACTGTGGTAAATAAAACAAAAAATATTATTCACCAAAAATAATTTTGATCTTACTAGAACAAATTTTTAAAATTAATTTGAACCATGTATGTCTATTTTTTGATATTAAAATCACAGAAGTTGTATAATTTTATTTAATGCAAATCATGTGGCTGTGGCTACAAGATGGGTAAAAGAGACATTAAAAGGTCTAACAAAATACTAAATCAATTTATAAAATGATTCCAATAAACTATATTGGATTAATATAAGAATTATTTATATATTTTAACATTTAAAAAATTATAGTAAAATAATAATTTAAATGAAATAGGCAGTTTTTAACAAGAATTTATTATTGGTCACTATGCATTAAAAATTAATAATTTTCGACAATTTCTAAAAGTTCACCCTTAGACAATTTTCATATTCAAAATTCAAAAATGAAGTCAATTTAAAAAAAATTCACAATTTAATTTTTTTGAAAATATGAGACCGTTCCCAGAAAAGAAAGGCTCATTTATTAAGAAAAAATGATTCTGAATTACATAATTCTAAAAAAGGGAAATTTACATTGATCATGTCTCAACAATGGAAGAAGATCACCAGGTAGTAAATCATACCATAAGAAAGTATTTCCATGGACACCCTTATTTTTATGACCATTGGCCAATGCATTGGTCTCCCTGTAAACATGTGTGATAATGTATTCCATGCAGGAGAGAGAATACGGGAAATTGGTTCATCTGTTGGGGAACTTCCCAGACAAATGAGACGATCCCATCCTGATGGAAGACACAATAATGGTAGAGTCGCTATAAATCCATATGTTTTTTCTTCCGTGATTCTGTGCCTATTCCATAGTAATGATAATACCCATCATCTCTACCTCAATTGAGGAGGAAGGACCGCAAGAACCCTAAAAGAGTTCGAGGACCTCTCCCCGATGGTTTCTAATAATTGCACTATAACCATAGGTCCCCAGGTTGCCGCGTGAGGCACAATCAAAATTGACCATGATCCAACCAAGAAATGGTTCCTACTATAAGACTTCAAAAGTACTAAGAAAAGGTCTAAAATTACATTTAACACCAACCTGTCCAAGGACAAACAAATCATGCATTTAATTAAAATAATATCATTTCTTTGAAGTGCAAGCCTCACGGACGACAACAAGAATCAGTGCCAGTGCTTCACTCACATTGAAAAAGTACCTTTCATGTATAATTTTATTCCTTGAATTATAGACAATGTATATCAACTCAGCTGTAGAAACATGAAAAATATCCATAAGCTGGGAGATAACATGAGACTATGCCATCCATGCAGAAACCCTCACATGGAATCCATACAAGGTAAAATAATTTCAAAAATGTCCTCAAAAACCTTCCACATTGATTAAGCAACAACACAACTATAAAATAGGTTGTCCATATCCTCCATGTGTTGATGACAATGAACACAAACATAACACAAAGAAATACCACAAGTTTGAAGATGACAATCAGTTGGTAGCTTACCACGAGCCACCCTCTAGATAAGAATGGATCAAGAGGGGTGAATTAATCTCATGTGTTAATCTCCCATCCAATGAGTATCAACATTAAAATTAATAGAGTTATCATAGAACAATTTAGAAGAAAAAATTCCTTTGACAATAGGTTCACATACCCAAAAATTCACTCGATTAGAAAAATAATGCTAATTAATAATGTCGATGATATGGATCGAGAGATCCTCTATATTCTCAAGTTGGTCTTTGATAGTAATACTCAGTTCCAAAGTATTCATCTCATCAACCAGGTATTCAAGAAGGGGATGACTAGTCTAATTATCCTACCAAAAAGTGAGAGAATAATTTTTAGAGACTAACCACCTAGAGTTGGAAATAATTGAATCATAAGGCGATTTAAAAGAAGGCCATACAGATGAATTCATATAACTATAAATTCCATTCTTGAGACAACTCATGAACTTAGCCTGAAGGAAGTCAAGATCCATAGAATCAGTATTGTCAAGTCTCCATATAAACACAACCTACAAGGAATTATTGAAGGATTCAAGCCTCTTAATACAAAGCCCCCCTGAATCAAAAGGTTTACAATAAGTGCTCTAGGAAACCATTTGTAACTTCCTCTCTAGAATGTTTCCACCACATATAAACTTCTTAATAGAAATATTGAGGCTTTTAATTAGAGAAATAGACCATTTATACACCATAAAGGAGTAAAAAAACATTGAAATAACAAAAGAATTCAACAGGAAAACATGACCAGCCATAGAAATAGATTTATGTTTCTTAGTAGAAAGTTGACTTTTGAACTTTCAAATGATATCTGAGAAGTATGAGGCTTTTGGTCTCCCCCAAAATATGGGAGCCCTGAGATAAATAAAGGGGAAAACACCCTCCTAAATTCCCAAAGTTTTGATAATGGAATTCTTCCTAGGGACATAAATATACTTTCCAAAATAAACAAAGGACATACTCCAACTGATTTCTTGACCAGAAAACTTCTCTTAATGTGAAAGATCATGCTGAATATTTTTGATGTTACTTTTATCCCCATGAGTAAAAAGTATGATGTAAGAAGCATATAATAAATGAATAGGAGAACTTAATCCTCTTCTATCACTAATAGCATTGAAATTTCTATTACCAGCCATAATGGAAAGATCTCTGCTATGGTAATCTTCAGGTATCAAAAAATGATCCCGGAAAATGTATCACCTAGCCGTACACCTCTAGAACAGTCAAAGTACCCCTCAAGAGATCCATTAATTATAACAAAGATGTGTGAAGACGCAATAATGTTTTTAACCCAATCAATGATGACCATGTGAAATCCAAACATATGAAGGATCTTACCAATGAATCCCCAATCCATTGTATGAAAATCCCTCCTGACATCAAGTTTGAGTGCAATATTTTCTCCTCTGATGTGTTTTTTGAGCAGGTTGACACATTATGAGGAATTAATGAGAAAATAATGAATGGATCTTCCCTTAACAAAACCAAACTAGTTATTGGAGACCATTTTGAAAGCAATTGAGGTAAACCTCACAATAAAAAAATTTCAAATGATTTTATATGTGGTGCTGACTAAAGTAATTGGCCTGAAAAGGTGGATCTCATTGGCATTTTCCACTTTTGGGATAAGAGAAAGAAACTGGGAATTTAAGCCATATGGAAGAAAACCTTATTTAATGAAATGGTTGGCTAACCTACAGACATCAACATGTATAGTATCCTAGAATGTCTGGAAAAACAGATTTCTAAAACCATCTATACCGGGAGCACTATCATATTTGAGACTGTATGTGTCTTTCATGATTTCAAATTCTAAGGGAATAAAGGTAAGACATTGATTGTAAACTTGAGGGACAAGTATGGTAATAATACACTCCAAAGGATCATAAGGGGAAGTTGGTCCATTGAAGAGGTATTTAAAAAAATTGATTACATGCTTAGGGGGATCCTTCATGTCATCAATGATTCGATCTCTATTTTTGATCAATGATAGAGTCATAGAAACCATCCTTATTTTGTGAAGAGAATTAAAAAAACTGAATTTATGTCACCTAATATCAACCAGTTAACCTTAAAGGCATCCCTTTGTAAGGTATCTTTACGGTTTAAGAGACTATTTACCTTGGAGACAGTATAAGTTTCCCCAAAAATATTATTAGAGAAGTCATTTATAGTATTTTTTTCTTGTATTTTCTATAGATATCCCTCAATGGAGGAGATTTATGCATCAAGAGAACTAAAACAATCTATGCTCCAAAGTTTTAAGGCTTTTTATGTATTTTTATCTTGATGACACAAGTAAAATCATCCTTCTTACATCCCATAGAGTTACAAAGCTACTCAACAATTGGCCTATATTCTGGAAGAGTGATCCATGATATCTTGAACCAAATGGGTAAAGGTGGTTTGGGTTTTTTTCCCACCACATCAACCAATATAAGATGATGATAAGAATTAATTCTAGACAACGTTGTACATGGTATGGATCCCCAAGATTCGAGATATGCTTCATTGAAAAAGTCCCTATCAATCTTACTAGAAACATACATATTTAAAAATATCATGTACCAAGTATATTTTTCCCCAACCGGATTAAACCGAATCAGACCTTTTTGAACTATACAGGATCTGAACATCCTGGAAGCAACAGATTTATTCATATCAATAATCATCCCATCTAGAGTCATCATAATGTAAGAATCTCCAAGAATGAGCCTAGTAATAATGGTAGAAGAATTAATAGAGCCAATATCCAACCACAACCTCACGAGATCCTGGTAATAGTTATGTGAATAAATAAAGGAGAATAGATGGAGGGAACCAATATAAGTGAATTCAAATGTGACATGATGATCACTACTATCAACTAAATAAATATCAGATGAAGAGAAATGTTCCAAACCCAAAGTCTTATAACCTCATAGACAAACCTATGAGAATAAATATAATGAAATCCCAAATGTACCAAATTGGAAACATTGTTAGAAAAGACTCTCTTAGGTTCAGAAAAACCACTCAGAAGAGTCTTATGAAGCTGAATGAAAGGCCTTGGGGATCTCATAGTCTCACAATTGGCCATCCCCAGACAATTCCAAAAAAGAATCTCCATTTGAGTTTGATACCGGGGCAAGACATCCTTTTTTTAAATCCAACTGCTTTATGTTTTCTCGATTTATAAGGCCTTCAAAAAAATTTTTGGGACAAGAATCTCCTTTACTAAGATCATTTATATCATAGATATTGGAATTAGTTCTATTTTTTTGACACATTGTTCATTACCCGGATCTGCTACACTGATTTCATTTGTGTTACTGCTCTTTTGGTCCACGCTAATACCAGATATTTCCAGTAATAATGTAGTGAGTTCTGATTTACTATGATCCTTAATGGTGTCCTTTATGTGAACAATCACTATGTTTTTATCCTCTACTATAGTAGACTGGTCTGCCTCACTATTTTTCTTGGTGCTGCCCTGTGTTGGAACTAAACCAACATAGGGTTTCTGCAGTGACACAGCAGTAGTGACTGGTCCATGGGTGACTATCAAATCAGCTGTATCATTAGCGTTTGGATCAATGCTATCTTTTATGATGATACCATTCAGATCTAAACCATCATCCATATTAATCCTTGTAGTATTTACCTAAGCAGAATCAACTTGAGGAATGCAGTATGGACAGGATCTGTCAACATGAACAGGCTCTAGAGTATGGGATCCTAATTTTGTCTTGAGGGTTAAATCAATGACAGTAGAGTTAGGTAAAATCGGTATTAAAGATGATACAGTGCTAGTTTTCCCCTAAACCTCATGTAATAATAGTACCAGGTTGTTAATATTTTGTTCTAGACCATGCACTATGGAGATGTCATCTATTTATTTTTTCATGTGAAATCACAACGTATCATCACCTTGCCGATATTATAATACCTCAATCCAAAACAATAATAGAGGACTCAAATCACGCACAAACCCTGACAACACAATGTTCGTAGCGAGTAGGGGTTCATGATGGCCTTCCCACACCTACTTCATGACTCTAAAGAATCCCAATATTTAACTACCTCAAACCCTAAAGAAAAATAACCTTCTCTAATATGATTTTGTCATGAACTGGTGGGGGATTACAGCTGATCCAAAACATTACCTGGTCTATAGAATGGATTATTGGGATTTATTGATCCCCACGGGCTGGAAACTACTTCCATGAATAAAAACAATAGAAGGAGGGGTTATTTTAGTCCACAAATAACCTCCATAACATAAAAAACTAAGAATTACACAAGATACAACAAAAACTAATATATATATCCTCAAACTATTGCAGAAACACAATGAGACTAAACTAAAATTAATATGAAACTATAACAATCAAAACCAAATTTTCATCAACCTGATCTCCTTGTGACCTCAATATCACTTCAATCCAAAAGGGTATACTGCTCAAACCAAAAAAAATTCAACGAACTAGAACAAGGAAGAGAGCCAAAAAAATAACTGTGTTCTACAGACATTGATTGGTATAATTAGTGTGTGAGCCAAACAAGCTAGTAGGCATCCATGACAAAATTCATGTATTTCCATTCCCAAAAAACCCCATTAAAAAATATTTAAATAAATTTATAAAATATGGTGCTCATATGTTAATTAAAAAAACATAGATTTTACCATTTTGAAAACCAAAACACAATATAACCCATTTTAATAGAAATATGATATCATTTTAACATGAAAACCATACCAAAACCCTTTAGAAAGAAAATACTGGGTTGTACTGAAAATAAACTAACTAGGTAAGATGAAAACTAAATGCCACATAAATTAAACAAGGACAGACAATATGGTAACCATGGTATTTCCTAAATATCACTCTTAGTCCACAAGACTTATGGAATTCAAAACCACATGTCTACATGTGTTGTATCCCCTAAGTCTATACACAACCGGACACCCTCTGCTATCCCATCAAGTGGCACAACCCACCTAGACTATTTGTAATCTCAGGGTTACTGACCCTTCTAATTGGGTTAGATAGTAAACCATCATTCAAACCTCTTTAATATACCCAAGAACCCACGATATATATTAATAAACAATTTAAATAGGATTCCCTCTCATCTGTGACTCACCGTGCATGTCATCACCACACTTGTCTACCCTAAACATAGACACCCAATATGTTAACCCCTTTTTGTGGTTCCTTGAAACAAGTGTTCTAATTTTAAGAATCAATACCTCCATGTTGTTTCCATTAGATTTATTCATATAACTGGAAACACCCAAGAAGTCTATATCCAATAAGGGACCTGCTTTCCAAAGGTAGGAGTTCGTTACGTTTGAACTTTATGATACAAAAGAACATGTATTAGTCTCGAGGACGGCAGTTAGGTATCATCACCCCCTTTTAGGAAAAATATCATCTACTCTGGGACCCTATAATTAAATCTATGATATTTCCATGAATCCTTATTAATTTACCATCTAAAACATAAGTTTCCCTTGGAATTTCTAATCACTTATTTAACCTGTGTGAAATTTAGAATGATCTGTATGCATTCTAGGATCTTCATTAATGGAGATATCCTTATGTATTAATGTTTCTCCATAAATGTTATCCCATCATAAAATATTTCGAGATTCTTTTTTTATAATCCCTATGATAATACTAGTTTTAAAGCCACTCAGTGGGGCACCCTGTAATTTATTATTGTCCTGGGAGACGACATTCTGTTTTGATATTGGGACTGTACCCATAAAATGGGATACCTACATATCCTTGTGAAAGTAATCAGAACCCCCCCAAGTTTAGTTCCACTTAACGGGACACATCATACCTTTTATGGTCATGTAATTAAAACCCAACCAAACTATTTAATGTCATGTGGTAAGGAAATATAAGCGAAAGGTTATTAGTCACTGTTTTGTTTGAGACTTATGCTAAAGTAGCCAAAGGGACATGGAACGAATATGGTTTTCCAAGTAAGATAAGTTATTTTTGAGAATATGGCCTAATGAGAATAGGGTTAATTTTAAGTGTTGGGTTTGAACCTCAATGGTGTTTTCTACGTATCCCATTTAGATGTGAATCAATGCCCATGCATTTCGATAAGTCTCAATGGAGAGTATAATCTTTTGAGAGAAATGAGTTTGGAATTACTTTTTGAAAATGATGTCTTGATGATTTGGTGGTTTAATATAGAGCCTATTCCTAACGCGATTTCCCATATTATGTGAATTAGGGTTGGATTCCTAATGTGTAAATCCAATGAGCTCGATCCGTGAGAAGTCTTCCTATGTATCATGGTTTGAATAGGAATAAAAATTATCATATTCTCAGTGGTTGTATAAATGTTGTGATCATAAAAAATCAATAAGACCATGTGATTCATGCTCGGTGCGAGAAGCAAGAGGATGCCAATGATCCAAAAAAGGCAGTCAAGCCTTTCCACCACCACTGGGGGAAGAGAGTGAGCTATGGTGTTGATGGTGGAAGAGGGTGAGGTGACCCTGGATGAGGGTGAGGTGAAGGACCTTCCCTATATTCAATTTACATTTGAAATGCATCTAAGGAAAGGAAAGAGTGAAGGTGATAGAAGTGAAGAAGAGTAGGACTGCAACCTCCGACATGAACAATTAGGGGCTTAAATATGAGAATGGGAGGTGAGAACCCAACCCCTAATTCTCTAAATCGGGAACATCATAGCACTGCTCCTGGGAGAATGGTCCATGTGAATGGGGATATACAAACCCACCAACACTCCATGAATCCTATCCCCATTGTGAAATAATTGTGTGAAACCTATGAATGCAGAAATATAAACCAAGATAGTAGATATAAAAATGTGTCATTCCCAAAGGTTTGATAACTCATGAGGTTTTGCTGGAGGTCCAAACGAAATCCATTTCATACAAGGGATCCAATGATGAAGAATCATGTCAATGAATGTATTTGAGGAGGGATCGATGGATTGTAGACTGAATATGGTATGTGAATCAAAGCGGGGTACCCAATTAGGTACTGGAGTGCAAGTATAGAAACATAAGAAGGCTTGGGAGACCTGATGTTCACATAAGAGATGAAAAAACTAGATGATAATACTTGGGTGATACATTAATCAAGCCTTCAAGAGTATTCACATGTATTCCCCGAAGTGAGGCTCTTGTTCATGTGAAAGTAATAAGTGGTGTGCAAGTGTTTCTGATTTAGGAAGTTTGGGAACTTTAGGTGATCAACTGTTATTGATTAAAAAAAGGAATAATTTCCTATGATCCTTTTTCAAATCCACTTCTCTAGTTGTTAAAGAACTATGTTGAATGTTTCAGAAGACAAGGGTGAAGCACTAGGGTGACTAGAGAAGAAATTGGGTTCAGGGATATTTGTTAATTCAATTGAAGTTCCCATGGGTATATTAATAATCAAAAAATAAGACATTGGGATAAATGTAATTGGGCGCACAAGTAGGATTTGTGCGAGACTGGGGTGAACAAGTAGGTTGCGCACTGACAACCCTTGGGTCTGGATAGGGTGATTCAAAGCCCATTCCATTGAAAATATTGATTTTATTTATGTGTTTTCTCCACTTTTTCTTAAGAAATTGTCCTTTTTCATTTATTAGAATCAGTAATAGAAAATAGTGTCAATAAATCCCCCTTACCTAAATTGGATCTAGAATGAAAATAGGATAATATAGTGAGGTAATATAATGACTAATAAAACATATGGTTTTGGGCCGCACACGTTTTAAGCGAACAAGGAAACTGGTCGTGCAAGTTAGTATCACATAGGATCCTAGCGCGCTGGGTGACATGGATCACTTATATATAGTGGCTTCAATATCAAAAACAACTCTCCTAACATTCTGATTTTAAACACATAGCACTGAAACTCTTTCCCACTCAGATGCTTCTCTTTAGTCACACTTCTACCATATGTTTTCTTTTTTTCATGCTATAATTGGGGATTCACACTTGGGGACCGGCTTACACATGTGCATCATGTTTTAGACTTTCACTCCATAATTCCTTTCTAAATTTATTCAATTATTTTGTCAAAAAGTCAAAAATAACTTACTTAAAAGATGATTTTTGTTCTTTATGTAGGCTCAATGGCTGCAAAAAGAATCATAACCACTGATGAACAGGCCATTAAGGGGATTGATGACATGATGAACATTGTCATTTAGGACTACTATGATTTCTGTGAAACCACCCTTCTAAAAATGGAAAAATATTTTATGAAATATCACTTCAAAATTTCTTAAAGCACTTATTTTTTCATGTATATCAATGGTTATCGGCAAGAAGTCAACTTTCCATACCCAAAAGAACTATTCCCCACTCTCTTGGTTTCAAGATTACACAAACTTCCCATCTACCAACATTTATATTGAGGGTTCATTTGGTAATTATGGGATAGGGGTAACACCTCTTATCATGCATCATAACCCATTTTCTCAAGATTTGAAACAACACACACATTATCTACAGCCACACTGTTATTTGTAAATCTTTCAAAATTCCCACATAGATCAATCCAAAGGCTGAACAAAAAGTTGAGATTTTTCCCTAGAGGATGTGTATAACCTTCATGGATGTGGACATATTGGGAGAACATGAAGTGTGTATAATTTACATATAACTTAAAAGGTGTTGGGATTTATGAGGATTTATGGGTTGGGAAAAACTATGTGTACATGAATAATGATTTTGTGCCAGACATACTAATACGATGGTTCTTAATAAACTAACTCCTTCCATTTAATACATGGAAAACTAGGAATTAGCTTGTGGGATGTCTACATGATTTATAGATCTCCAATCCTTGGAGATATGTACATTGAGTTTATTCCCCCGAAGGTGACATGGAATTAATTGAAGAAGACAACAACATTGGTTTGTGAGTTGATGAAAATATTTAACAAACTCAATTACACAACCACCATGAAGTCCCACACAGGAAAGGATATACATCTAGAAGAATGGATGGAAATATTCCTAGTAAAGAAGAATGAAAATGGTCCCACCTACACTCGTCCAACCAACTATACAAAGGGATAGAAAAGAGGTACACCTGACAATTTTTGTTCAATACTAGAGAAAGGAGAGTTTGACATGTAGGGATATGAAGTCAATTCAAATAATCCTACAAAGGCATGGTTAGCAAGTTTCCTATCCATGGGGATCACCATGTACTTTTTACCTATCCATAACTATAATGGAGGTGTGAGGCTAGGAACATTTTTTATTGATGAAACTCTATATGAGGGAAGGATGGTATTGTTGGAAACACTTATTTTTGAAAATATTCATAGGATCATACTGCATATTTACATAGGTGAGTCTCATTTTATAATATTCATACCATTCCAGGTGTTATGGGTATGGATCACTACTCACTTAAAAACTTATGTTGCACAAAGTGGGGTACATGTATTTGGAATTTATTTATGACAATCTGTTCAATATTTCGCTAGTATTTCACCCTTGTCTCTAAATTCTTACGATATAATGGATAGGTTGTGTATGTTTAAAGAATTTCATTTCATTCAGTATGGTAATCCTCCTACAAGGCCATTCATTGATAATGGGATGGCCAGTTTAGAGCTAAGGTCATATATGTTAGCTTTAGTGATGGCGTATTAGCAACCAAGATTGACGGAGAAATCATATGAAAGGCCTGTGATTCTTATACATGTGCGCATAAATTAAAATGTCTACAAAAAATATTGTATCCCCCCTATGCATGTTAGATTAGAGAAACATATGATTTTTCCCGACAAATATGTCTGATGAAATCTATGGGGAATACTAGGGAAATATTTACTTTACATGTCATTGTTGTTTTAAGAAGATTGACTATTGGGTATGCCAAAAAGTGGGTCGTATCTTACCCTGAAGGGGTATTATACCCTAATTTCCATCAAGTGGGGGTAAAGAGAGGATGCAGGAGGCAACCCCTTCATTTGGAAGGTAATTCTTCACCATTAAGAGCCAACTCACTAGAGTCTCAGGGAGGAGGTGATGTGGCTCCAAATTCACCGAACGAGAATCATGCAAGATATAATCCACCTACCAGAGTTAATAGAGCCACCCCATTGATCCCTACTGAGGCTGTACCATGTATATCTAGTCGCTATCATTCCGAAGAGAAACAAGTCCCATTTTCTCATCCCTCATATATTACTACAGGGGTTGGAAGGAAACATAAATCCAAGGCTGTAGGATCCTCTTCATAACCCTTTGGCATGTAGTCAAAATATTTAAGACCAGAGGCTGTTCACACATGGAAAATTTTATATTGTGATGTTGAAACCATGTTGATAGAACTGTGTGAAGGGATGAATATTCCAGGAGTATGGTATCTATGAGACTCTTCTGATACTCTAATTAATTACAATCCTAATGAAGTGATAAATTACATATGAGACCTAGAAATGACCAAATATTCAACCGGTGAAAAAATTACCACCATGAAGTAGGCAATGGAAATGATAGACTATGGAAGAACTGAAGGGATTAGTCCATCATTAGATGATGAATTGTTTGATTTTGATGATCCTGAATATGTTAGTTTCCTTTTTTCTCACATTCTCTATTTCTTTGTAATTTGAATTTATTCAATGATTTTTTACTCAAGAATAATATCATCTTAACATGCAGCTGGTTAAATTAAAATCAATTGATGTTCCATTGAAACGATATAGTCCAGGTGGCACTATTATTGTAGCTACTGGATCACCCCATGAATCAGGAGAAATATCTCCAGGACAACAAGCCATGGATGATGATATGGAAAGGGTATTTCCATCTCTAACACCTATCATTAAAGATGATTATTCATGTCCTCCAAAGAAGGAGAAGAAACAATTGCATCGAAGAAAGAAAGAAATAGTTAAATTCTTTCTCAGTAGTGGTTAGACTTTCTGATAATCATGAATTTCAGTATTAATCATGAAAAAGTGTTTAAACATTTTGGAATTGTGGGGTATTTTTTGTTTATTCATTAAAATAAAATACTAATATTATTCAAGTAACCAAGGAGGGTGTTAGTGAACAGTCAGAAATTCTATCTAACCTAGTGGTTCATAAAGAGGCATTAAGGTCAAAAGAAGCAATATTTGTTCCCCTAAATGCTCTAGTTCTTTCTATCAGAAGACAATATGCCTATGGTAAATCAAAAACTCTTTAAAATACATAAAATTTAACAAAAAATGACTTCCATACTCTGGTAATTCAGGTTCATCACATGCACCATAAAATATGTAAAGACCTGATGCTAACCCCCAACAATTGTTGAAGAATCTATTCCAGGTCAAAGGTTTTTAGGGGAAGGATGCAAAGTAAACATGTCATGTGATCCCATGGGTGAGACTAACCTAGGATCCAGGATATCATTGGATTATATGATAAACCTTGGAATGTATTTTTAAGAAGTATTAGAACAAGTTAAAATACCAAATGCTTAATAATTTTTTGAATTTTATGTATAGAATCTACTGGACATGAGTTTCATTATTCGTCCTATTAATATTATTATGAATAAATTTTTAACCATGATTGGTTGAAATATATAGTTTCATATAATGATACTATTTTCATGACAATAATTGAAGGAATTATTGAAATTAATGTCAATACAATAATTTTAGAGACATTAGATCAGGTGAATGTTGAGATTTCAAATCCTCCTGAGAGTCATTCTGAGAATCTTGAGCTAATTAAGTTGTGAATTCCCAACCGAGAGACATCAAACAAAACTGTTGAAACTAAAAATATTGGGGAGGAGTATTCTCAATATGCTTACCTACTATTAGGTAATTGATTTTGATATTTTGAATATACGCACTTTTTAGTCCCTTGAAACGAACCATAACCATAATCCATAATTGATCATATAGGGCTGTCAACGTCGATGGATAGTTTTAGAGGTGCACCCTCTACCTCAGATAAAACAGCATTAGAAGGGGAACTTTCCATCATCATGGAAGGAACAAAACATGACACATCATTACATGTGTCAATCCAAGAATATGCCCCTCCTTATGACAGTGACTCTAAATCAGACACATACCTACCAAAGTCCCTTCTTCTTGTGCATCGCAATGCATGGAAGAATATATGGAATATAGTATCTAGAATTACCCTTGAAGAAATTACTTCATGATTTCCATGAATTTCCTCTCTTTTTATCACACCGGGATTCGACAGTGTTGAATACCACTAAATTCATAACTCATTTAAAGATATTATCTGAAAGAGGGATCAGGAGAAGAATCTTCGACCGGACAATATAAAAGATAAACTATTGATCATACATGAATAATTCCAAGCCGTGTTGTCTCGAGTAGAAGCTAATCATACTACAAAGTTCATGAAACTAAAGAAAAAGATTAATGAAAATACTATTCATCAGGTGTATCTTCAAGAGAAATTAGATATCAACACAGGGGAGCATGACCATCTTCATAACTCATTAGGAGAAGTCTAGAAGGATGGTGAAAAATCTACTGTAGATGCTAAAGAAGCATTCTTTAAGGATGAAAAGAATGGATCAAGTCGGATAAATGAACAAGAATGGGTAGCAGATGGGGCTCAAGAAGTAGTTAACCTAATGGTAATTTATGTAGAAAACATTTTTTGATTCCTGAAAAAAGAGAGACTCCAATTTTGGGATGCTCTTCTGTCATATTTTTCTCATAAATGAAAAAAATAGTCTTAAATCATCTATGTTTTCATTATTTCTAACTGATTTTTTACCTACGACAATGGTCCAACTAAGCGTAGATTGAATTTTTTTCTAGGGTTATTCATACAACCCCACAAACATTGTATCTTTTGACTTTTTGTTGCCTAATATTACCCCAATAATACAAAATGTATGTTTAGTGAGTTGGGACTTGACTTTTGTTCTGAGTTCCCTTTGAGGGTTCCCAATCTAGTGAGTATCACATCTCTTTTTATTGTAATTTTAGTGTCAAGCATGTTAGACTATAAATATATGATGTTTAAAGTCGAATATCTTTGACCATAAATTATGAAATTAGTTCCCAAACAAAACCCAGTTGCTAGTAATTGCTCAAATATTCTTTTAACTGATGAGAATCTTGAAACAATATTTTTATGGTAACCAAATATGTAACATTAATAAACATAAGCAAATTATCTTCTAAGAACAACGTTACCATTATTTGAAAACCCCGTTATGCGAATTGTGTTTTGCATGTCCAACTAGGTCATATATTTCATTATCCAATGGAAGCATCTTTTGACTGACATTACTGTCATGTTGGCTACTTATGTAAGGCCATCTAAGGAAAAGTATTATATATTTAGGAAAAAATTATCTTAGGAATTGATCATTTTACTATTGATAGTCAATGTAAAATAATATTTGGGTGACGGAAGACCATAGTGGTTCGTTTTTCCATATATGGAAATTTAAATAATAAAGGGTTATCTATGCCAATATAGGTAATCAATTGGAAAAACATTCCTATAAAACTATAATGTATGTGGAATGGATAATATTTATCAGAAAGGAAAATTTCTAATATTATACAATGCAGTTTTATTTCATATAGTGAGGTCATTTTAATGTGCAGTTTTATGTCATGTAGTGAGAAGACTATGTGGATTTAATTTAACGTATTCAGCATTGACCTAAGGTATGAGATTCACCCAATTTATTGATAATTTGTTGGTAAACATATTACCATATTCATCTATGGAAGGGAAAATTCTTAACTGTGATTTGGTAATTTCTAGATCTGAATATTGGAATGGGAAAAGAGCTAAAGGCATTAGAGGAAGTCATTTACAAGAAGGAAGTTACCATTACTTGACAAACCCATTATGAGAAATATATTAGTAATTGAAAATAAGGGAATATGATGAATATTTAAAGAATATCATCTTTTAACTAACAATCTAGTATTGTAAGGAATTTTTTTTTGCTTGGCCGCCTAAGGTAAATTACTGCATATTCAAGAAAAAGATATCTCAGAAGACTGACATTCTATTTCAAAAATTCGAAGAATGTCACTGAAGATTCATATTTTCTTATGCATATATTTTTGTTTATGAAGAAAGTTACATGAATAAGGAGAGATTATTTCCAATCCTGATTTACAAAAAATCAATGGAATATAATTTTTGTGAAGGTCTGACCCAAATGTATGATGTATGATGTTTTTAGTTTTTGGTCATACAACATGGAACAGAAATGGAAATAATATATGGTATGTGGTCAAGTGATCCAATGTTATATCATATTGATTTCTACACATGGAGAGGGAAGTTTGTAAACCATGTTCTTGAAGAATTTCAGATTGAGATAAAGGTAATGGAAAAAATTTACACAAATGATTTTTTTAAACTACAGATTCTCTTATATTGTTATCAATGTTAGAAGGGGAAAAGGTACTTTGACCAAGAAAAAAATTGCCATAATTTGAAAAACCCATTATGGGGGATATATTTTGTAGGTCCAATAGGGGAATATGCCTCACGGCTAAATAATGGAATCCTTTAATTGATAGGCCTATTATATAGGAAACTTATTCAAGACCACATAAGGGCACATACTGGGTAGTCAAACAAAAGATCTCTCAGATGTCAGAGACTCTGTCACCAAAAACCTTAACAAAGAATATGAAGATATGAAATTTTTTAATATTAAGAGTGTGAAATATGGAAGGGGTTATTCTCAACACACATGATAAATATTTGAATCGATATTGGTTATGAGTTTGAATTCAGTATATTAATATAACTCATATGTAAAAATGGATACATTCTTTATTTCCATTGAATTAATATTATGTTATGCAGTTTAGAGTCATGTGTCGAGGACATTATAATGTGCTTTTTCATGATTTGAAGACCATTGATGACCCCATAAGAAATTGAGATAGCTTATTAATATAGATAATATTTTTTTACCCAATTCTTAATCCCATGCGAGCTATGCTCGATGTGAGAAACAAGGAGTAGTAAATGCTTCCTCTATAACACATAGGTGAAATATGTGAAGAAGAGGGGTATTAAGATTATGTGATGCATGAGCTAGGGAATAGGAATCGGGATCACTATGTATCTCATTGGGGAAATAATCAAGGAAAAACGTATTTCTTGGATTTCTATACAGTTTAACATAATGCGGTTATAACGAATATGAACAGACATCAAAAGAAACACAACATGTAGCTACACTATAAAATAAAACTCAATCATCCCTACATATCTTGTCTGGGGAATGAATCAAGACAAATGTATTTCTTTAAAAATTCCCTATGTAGGATTTGATTCTTACATAAGGAATAAAGGGGTTCTTTTTTATCATTGTTGGTCCCATGATTGGAGATCCAGACATCTCTTTATATCTCAGATTGTTTAGAATAAAGACATATGTAGTTCATGAAACATTCGTTTCCGACACCAATCGAGTTTGATATTGAAGATGGGGGATTTAAACATGTTCTCTAAGTACGGTTAAACTTAAGACACAGTATGGTATAAATATCAAACCATGTATCATAAGGGAATACTCTGTATATATATGATTTATATACAGTATGATAAAATGAATAAAACATATATTTGTTTGTGGTTGGGCCAAATATTGGTTATTTAGTCATCTCTACGTATCTCAAAATAGATGACAATCAATACACACATAGTTCATGAAATGAGGTCCCTATGCAGATATGATTCATACATATGGAAGAAAGGGAAACATGTGCCACTAAAAAGTAGTAATGTTGTCAATGATTCTTGCATATTGAAGCTCATATGGTCAAATTGAGAAGAAGTTATATGTAATGTATAATGTCGTATAACGGTGAAAAATGATGTCATTTAGTTTAATGTCGTGCGATAAGGAAAAATATTCTATGCATTTTATTTTCATGCAACATAGATGCATATAATTGTTATTCTGGTTGATTCCTTACAACTATGACGTTTTGATTTGCAGTTTGGAGTCATGCAGCATGGGCATAGTGTGAAATTACACAAAGTATTTCTTCAAGAATCTTCCAAAGGTTGGAGTTTTTATATGTTCTCCATCCATTGATATTATGGAATAATCAACATTTATATAGACCTTACATATGGAATAAGGTATTTACTACTTTGGCTCAAGAATTAGACGATTCATTCCTAGTATCCTTAGAGCCTTTAGGACCAATACCATTTCTCCATGATGAAATGAATGGAGGTGAAAATTTGTGTTAATGTATCATACTATTCTCTTATAATAGACATTTAAATGATGTAATGTATGAAATCTTATTTCTACTAATCATTATAGTTCATCAAAACATTTTTATGACTTCTCATCTATAAACAACTAATCGTAGATATCAACTCTGAGTAAAGGCAATTGAATCTTAATTGAAAAAACATCCTCTATTACATACACCAATGAATATGGGGGTTCCTGTGTGGCAGTACAGGTAGTAGTACAGTAATCCCATAAAGCATAAAAAAGCTTATTAGACCATGATTTAATATCTTTATCCACTATCTTATGGAGTATATTTTATAGGGTCTTATTGATGGCCTCTATCTGTCCATTGGCTCATGCATGATAGAGAGATAAATGGCTGGATTTGATATTGTGCTCTTGATATAACTTCTTCACCTCAAAAGAATAGAAATTGGTGTCATTGTCTGTCAATATAGAATGAGGGATGAAAAATCTGGTGATAATGCTATTTTTGATAGAACTAACAATGTATTGGGATCCTACTTCGTTGAGAGGGATTTCCTCATCTTGTTTGAAATTAATTTTGTTGTTTTAAGGATATACATGATCTAATAAGCTGTAGATAGAGAATAAGGTCCTCCTAAATCCATTCCCCATGTGGAAAATATCTAGGAGTGTTTTTTTATGTAAAAAATTCATGGGTTGATGAATGATGTTGGCATACTTGGTACTGAAGACATTTCGTGGTAAAATTTGTACAATCCTACATCATTGAAGTCCAGAAGTATCCAATCCTTTGAATTTGATCAGAAATCCTATGCCCAAGCTAGTGAGCACCATAAGATCTAGTATACACTTCTTTCATGACAGGTGTAGTTTCTTCTCCATCAATATAGCTGAATAAGATTCCATCAAATTCTCGTATATAGTGGATCTTCTAGTGATCTGGACTATCATAAAGAGAATAACAGGACACTCATCTATGTGTCTATTCTTTTTTATCCCTATCTGGTGGAATTAATTCATTTATTAGGTATTAAATGATTGGTGTTCTTTATCCCATGGTATGACTATATGGATAAAAAATAGGGCTTATATCATTAATTTCTTCCATTTGAGTTTGAATTAAAGGTGAGACCACTTAAATATGGGATATATTGATGATTGTCTTATCCCGATTTGGATCTTCCAGGGCTTTAGCTGCCTTAGACAGTGAATCATATTAAACATTTTGTGATCTTGGGACATAAGAAAATATCATCTCTGAAGGGAAATTCAGCAATTAAACATCTGATGTAATCACACATAAGGATTAACTCTTATTTTTTGATATCATAAACCCCATTGATAATTTTGATTACTAACTCTCAATCACCTTTTACATTTATGTAATTCACTTGTACTTGAAGTAACAATTCCAAGCCTATAATGGGAGCTTGAAAATATTTTTTATTAATGGTACCGTATTCGGAAAATAGAATGGAATAAAGAAAAATTATCTTTTCTAGGGAGAAACATAAAATTCCTAACCCATACTTATGGAGTTTATAGATTTAAATTCCCTTACCTATTGGACTTCTGTAGGAACCATCAATGTACATTTCCCATGTTTCGAAACGATCTTGAATAAAGAGTACCTCTTCATCGGGAAGTTCAGTAATAAATGATGTATCTTCTATATATAGATGTTCAGTAAGGATTTTGGCCAATGAATGGACTTTTATTGCCTTCTGAGGTAGAGACTGCATATCAAAATGTTGTAAAATAACTACCCACCGTTTAGGACTCTATGTAAGCATAAAACGATTGAGGATACATTTGAATAGGTTATTGTGAGACACCAATTGGATCTCAGGATGTTGCAAGTAGTGCATCAATTTTTTAACATAAAAGATTAATGCCGATAAACACTTTTAAATACCTTAATACTGAATCATTATGTCAATCATAGTTCGACTAAGATGGTAAAGGCTATTTTCATTACCAAAAAAAAATTGCTCAAGAAAAGAACCCAGTGACCTCTCAAATTCTATCACATAGAGAAAAACTTTTCTTCCATTAAGTGGTGGAATATATACCAATGGATTGATTAGATATTTCTTGAGGGAATCAAATTCATCTTTTTAGTCTTCAGTATTTTGATAGGTGGCTCCCTCCTTCATTAATCTATTTAAGAGAAAAAAATTTCCCACCAAATTCATGATGAATATAGGCCAACTATCCTTGATGAATATAGGCCAACAATCCTTGATGTCTTATTAATTATTTCAAATTCGGAGAAGGTGACATACAAAGGATTGATTTTTTTTCTCAGGATCAACTTCAATTCCATGATGGTGTACATTGAATCCGATGAATTTTCCAGTGGTTACCCTAAAACCATATATCAAGGTATTAATCTTTATATTGGGTTGCCGAAGTTTATTTAATATGATCTTCAGATCATCCAAGTGATTGGAACATTTTCTGGATTTAACTACAATATCATCCACATAACATTTGAAAAAATATCCTAATAAGGTTTTGAATATATCAGCATGGCACATTGATATGTTGTACCTACATTATTTAAGCCAAAGTGAATTACTCGATATAAATACACACCTTAAGGGGATTTGAAGACTATTGACTCGTCATCCTATGGGGATATGTAGATATAATGGTAATGAAATTAACCATCCATGATGGAAAGAGCTTTATGTACCTCTATTTAATCAATTAAAATCATTATGACCGGAACTGGAAATTATTCCTTAGGACAATGCTGGCTAAGATCTTTGAAATCCTTGGAAACTCTAATTTCCCATTAATAATTTTTACTAGGAAAATTATGTCCCGCCATTTTTTATATTGAACCTCCCTAGAAATGGTTTCCTTGATAATTTTCTCAACATTAGCTTTAGTTTTAGAGGCATGAGTTTTGTGTCTTCCTCAATCTTGCCTACTTGAATCCTGAATGTTCTTTTGGAAAACGCAAATGATGATTTTCTACATCAGGATTAAGACATGGAATATCTTTATAATTCTATTATAATATATCACTATATTTATTAAGAAGCAAATTATAAACTTCTTTATCTTCATGAGTCCTAGAAACACTAATTAGAGTGGGGTGTGGATCTTCTTCTGAACCTATATTTATTTATCTAGGATCATCCATAGTTGTAGAGACACCTTCCACAAATTCTAGAGGATATTCCATGCAATATTATTGTTATTATTCCTCTTCCTTACACTTCACTTATTTTATTTATACATTCATAGTAGGTGATGAATAAAACCTTCATATCTTGGAGATGAGTTATTATTTGAACATCTTGAAGAAGACTCCACCATTTATAATCCTACTAATGATGATGGGTCTTTCTAGAGAATTGATGAGGATATAATGAGTTTGGAATCAAAACTCTTTACTTCATATAGTATTTATAAAACATATTTTAGTCTTGTTGATCATGCAAAGACTTCATTAAGATCAATGGAGGAAATGAAGACATCTCCATTTATTCTTTCACCCCTGCTGGGTGAATCAAAAATATCTCTCATGTTGTCAGGATCGATTGCCACAATTTCCATTATGGATTTCACTAGATGAGTGTTCATATTTGAGATTATCCTTTCATTATGATTGATAGGAAATACATTATCTATAATAAAAAAATATAACTGGTTTTCTGTGATCTTTTCCAAAAAATTTGGAGTATTGATTCTGGATACCTCCTTTGTTATAGTCCTCATTCCCTTCATGTGATAAAATTATCCCACAAATGTGTTGAGATTCACATGTTTTTAATGGATCCTTGTCACAATACAATTTTCCAATTTGAGGATTGAAATAAAACTTCATACATCGGTGGTATGGTGAAGGTATGGCTGCATGTTGACTTTGTCAAGGCCTATGAAGAAGAATGTTAATGGTTGGATTCTGATGGACAACCATAAAATCAAAATTAGACATAAGATCTCCAAACAGAGTTCTATGTGTAATCTCCCCATGTGGTCTTTCTCATTCTTAACATAACCATGGAATAATAATGTATAATATGATAAATCAGATTCATTGAGGCCCAATCGACGATGTATAAGAATAGGAATGATATTGACTCATAATCAATTATCAATGAAGTCTCTTCAGATGTCTATGTCATTGATTTTTCTATATAGATAGACGGGCCTGATATGTACATGTACAAAATCATCATTATCTTCATTCATAAAAGATTTAACTGCATGACTTTATATAGGATAATTCTTTATATGATAGACCTCAGCAGCAACAACTTCGGTTTTAAACTCTTGATGACTTGGAAAATCCATAATATCTACTTCTCGAAGCTATTTTGGAAGATTCAAGGCATCCAAAATAAAAAAAATTCGGGTACATTGGATATCCATTTCACAAAATAAAAAATCTGTCACATAGGTATGCATTTCTAAGTATGGAGATGCGTTTTTGCAGGTTTCATGGAAGTTGATGCTCTTGATGTAGATGTACCTTATGTTAGAGCAGAAACAATAAATACTTCTATCATTGGTAGAATAGAATTACTATTTATATCTATTTGATCAGAAAAAGATAATGTGAACTCTAATCGGTCCACTAAAACAATCATGTCAGGACTAACCCCATCATGCATGAAATAATATTCTTGTTCATGTTGAGCCCACTGAAGTGATCTTTGATGAGTATCCACCGCCTATACGGTTTGATTAGGGGTAGTGTTAAATTAGTATATTCTAGAATACCAATTTCTTATCTTGTATCCTTGACCTTGGCCTCTTCCTCTTGTTCCCCGATTAGGTTTAGTGATATTATGATTATTATAATCAAAAACATCATTGGCATTGGGATCCTTTAATAGAATCACATTTACCGAACCAAAGATCAATTATTCATCTGATAGAGATTTTTATGATAGGTTAGTTATAGTTATTGTATTGGGTGGGCTGGTTCCCATGCAATTGAAATAAATGGCCTAAAATCTACCAGTGTCAGACAAAACATAGGCCATGACATGAGCTCATCTACTCCTGACTGCTCTTTGTCCTTGTGATCGTGTTTCTTCTTTGAGGATTGACCTATTGATGAAGGTGGTTTTGCGGTTGTGGAATTAGCATAAGGCACAATCATTTGATTTAATTGTGTTCATAAAATAGAATTACTTCGTTTTATCTTTTTCGTAATCATCCAATCATCACATTTTTGCTCATTTTTTACTTTTGACTTCTTACCATTCACCTTCTTAATGTGGATCAGTAGTAGTTACACATGCTTGATGGTTTGAATAATTTTTTAGTGTTACTTGTCTAGATTCTAGCATTTTTGTAAGAGGTCCTTGAAAACAAAACACTCCAGAATGAGATTCCCCAATATCTAGTGAAAGGGATAATAAATTTATAGATCTTAATCTATTTATTTGTTTGGTTTTATAGGCCTTCGAAACTAAAAAAAATTCCAGAGCTGAGATGATGTATCTTGAAACTTTTCCATTCTGTAAATAATAAACAATGTTCTTTAACTACTCAAATTGTTTTCGTCTTTGATCTATTTGATCATCATGATGAGTCGGTCGTTGTTGCTGACTCTCGAGAGGTGGATCCCTTTGATATAATGAAGGTTTTGAAGTGGAAGAAGGTACAGGTGATGGTTAATTATAACTGTAGAAGCCTCTATATTCTCTATTTTCTTTCCCAGAGCTGATGGAATTACATGAGTTTTTACATTAGTTTTCATAATGGAATTTTCTATCTGTTGAGAAATTAAAGCAAGGTATTGAAACCCACATGTGTATCTCGTAAGGTATCAATGGTGTTTGTAACTAGTCATGCATATTTTCCACACAAATTGGTAGAAACACTTCTTGATGGGGTTCCAAATTTAATAAATATGTTAATCATTTCCATCAAGAAATGAAATCTAAAACTCTTTCACTGTCCCATTGTTTTAAATTTGGAAGATATAAATTTTTTGACTTTGGTAGCGTTGAACTAAATTGAAGATGTAATTTCTGACTAAGATCGTCCCATCTAGTAATTGATCGAGATTGGTAACTTGAATACTATAAAAAAGACAGTCCCTTTATTAACTACACAAAAAAATTAAGATTTAATTCTTCTTGTTGTTGAGGAGTTCCCATCATGACATCACAATGTGAAATAGAATGTTTTTAGTTCTTTTTCAGATCTCACGAACCATTAAATATTCAGAATTTGTTATTCACAAAATTTGGTGTGGGAGGGATCAGATTGACACACTCAGGTTATGCTTTCATTTCCTGATGAACTGGCACACTTCATTCTTCTATATCTTTCAATTGAGTTTTTAATGCCTCAATTGTGTTCATAAGAATGTGGGGAATACCATAATGAGATAGTACCTGTATAGGTAAAATACCTAGAGTTCGAATGGTTGAAATGACTTGAAAAATCACATGTGGTGGTGCTGGTATTCTCCTTGGTTAACCCCTGGTAACATTCCTATAAAGACGTGTTTGATCCTTCCCTAGCTGTGTACCCAATATGGGAAATTCATTATCCTCATATGCAGTTACCACAAATCCTCTTTTTTGTGGGACTCCTATAGGATGTGCAAGTTTAGGATCTTCATAAAAAGTATTTCAAGCATGAATGGTGCTTCTAAGTAACTCTGTATTAAGTCTTTTCTACTATTTCATCTCCTCTTCTTATTGTGCATGACTTTCTTTAAGATAAATAGATTGACCTTATCTTGTGAATGTCTCACTTCAAAGTCCATTGCTCCACGAAGCTGCAATGGTCTATGGTTCTACCTCTTCCTATGGTCGTGTGATTTCTACATGCAACATCACTACCCTACAGTTGTTATTTGGGTTAGTCTCTCAGAACATCCTGTACTATTTCAGAATCCCTATATTTGGAGAATGGTGGGAAACCTTTTTCGTATATTTTTGTGTGCTGATTCAAGAACTAGGGGGATATGTAATCCAATTAATACACATATATATACTGAAATTTATTTACTGAAAATTAATCTAGTGTTTGTGAGGATTACATTGGAGGGTGAGTTTCAACACAAATAGGTCGAGGTCTATGAAACATGGTTTGACTACTATCTCTCTAGTAAGAAACTCGGTCACCTAGAGAAAGCCTATAGAGATGAAGAGATGGAACCTTTTTCTTAGGTGGACTCAAGATGTGCGTCAAGTGATTTGTTATGGGTAATGGAAATGGAAATATGATGGAAATAGAGATAGTGCATACATTAGAAGCTAGCCTACAACAAGTGAAGGTGGTGATAGGGTCAGGCCCTAGTCTGGAAGATCAAGGCTCATTGTGGAAAATAATGTTTCCCTCTTAAAATATGAGTGTGTCTGATGTTCTTGGAATACTGAAGATGGATATGGGGGTGAACATAGATAGTACATTGAACATGGGTGCATGAAGCAAGGTGTGGTGGTACCCAAAGACAAGGAAGATGTTGTTTACAATGAAGAGGCATTGGAAGAAGCTTTCATGATGTTGTAATGGGACACAAATGACGGTAGTGGCAACCACCTAGAGACTAAAATGACATTATAGCTAGCTCCTCCTATAGCCAAAGAATCTGCAGTGACCAAGGGAGTTTTTGGGGACCTAGACATTGGTGATGATTCCCAGAGCATGGTTCTAGGGGAAACCTCAAAGAAATTCCAATATATAGGAAGAGGCATTAAATAGAAATGATCCCTATATATGACAAAAAATAACATACATGCCGGAATTTCCTATGCAGAATTGGAAAAATATGGGGGATCGACATTGAACTCTCGAAACTGGTTTTCAGTGTTTGGTGCAGTGGACAGCCATGATACCGGGGAGATGAATGGGACAGATCGTACCCATGGAGAGGAACCATGGTGGTTGAGGAAGAATCTCAAGAGAACACATATGATACTTTAGACTCCCCTACTATTACCAAGGATGTTTTCATTGAGGAGGACTATCTCAGATCCTTTTCACTGAAAGGTAAACACGTTATTATGGATTCTGATGGTTTTATTATGAACAACCAGATCCCATGACATAGGAAGAATTAATCTAAATTACGAATTCCTCTTGTTACTAGGTCTACATGTAAGGGTATTTTTCCCTCACTAGCTCCAGTTATTGAAGGTAGCACCCCCACGAGCACGTACAAATTCTCTATTGAGTATATAGTGGCCAACACCTCTAAACTTATAGAATCTGAAGGACAAGGGGATGTTTTCTCTTCCACTTACTTGAATTTTATGTTGATAGGACCTTGTATTCAGCATAAGACATGGCCCACTAAAGACCCTCATTGAAAAATAGCCTCAGTGCTTGAGCTCATGAATCTTTTTTTCACTCGGATGAAGAAATGTCGGAGGAATTTTTGGAGTTGAAAACATTGAAGAAAATTGTAAGATCTCTATGTTTTAACATCACTAAAGAGAAAGGTAAGTGTTTTGATAAGAAGAACCACATTTTTATCAGGTTATTCAATAAATATAATATTATCATTGAGGAATATAGGGGCTTTTAGGACAACATGGCACATCAATATGATAGAATCATAAATGACCACCCTGACTCTTAGGTAAATTCTATCCCTTAGATATTTTTTAGGGAGACTAATTTCAATTTGATGAAAATATTTTTCAACAAATATGTAGTTTCATTTGATTATTAATCTTGATGCTAAGAGGGTTCTCACTTTCCACTTAAATGTTTTGGGAAAATAAAAAAGTTTTTTTGTGGGAGGATTCCCCCAAACTAGAATCATTTTCTAGATGATCTTCTTCAATGGTGTTAATGACATTTGTTAACGCATAATGCATTGATTAAATTTTTTTATTATCAATGTTAGAACTTGTCCTTCTATATCTTCCATGACATTATGTTCTTCTATATGTTAAATTCCCAAAAACTTTTTGGTGGACAGTTACCCAAAGGAAATCCTTGGATAGTTCAGTTGTGCACTCTCTTTGTGACATCATCCCGACTCAGGAGAAAACTAACTTCCATTGGGGAGGGGATTTCAGATGTGAAAAATCCCTCAATCTATAGGAATGGGATTTTCCTATACTTTTTCTTCAAACCATTAAACATTTTTTATTGAATTCAAAGGTTTAATTAATCATGTTTCCAACCTTGCATGATGGGTAGGCTCTTAAACCACAATATCTACTATTGGCGCAACTGATCTTCTGATTTTGGGAAATTTTGGTTCAAAAATTTACATAGTTCTCTATCTGAAAACCACTCAAATAACCTATTTCAGAATATTGATGTTCTATTTCAGACATTTTCATCGTGTAAATTGGTTCCCTGCTTAAGAATACCAGATTCTTGATGCAATAGTATCTCAATAGATTTCTTTATTTGGTCATTTTTCTGAAGATAGCTAGTTGATGAATGTTCTTGAGAGTACATTTGATTACAAAAAATGGTTTATTGTAGCTATTCGTGGGAAACAATAATGCACGAGATCACATTTGGTTGGATTTTCTGATTTTTTAGTACTCTTAAATGAAATGATCCATGTGCACCCCCTCCTCTGATAGGAACGCCAAATTGGGTGTCATAAATTAATCGGTGTAGCCTCTTTAGAGAATTAAAGCATGAACAATGAAGGGTTATGTGTTGTTTATCAATATTTTGATGTTAGGAAACTAAGAGATATGAAAAATAAATTTGGAATTGCAACCCTTCAACGATCATTACATAATTTTGATTTTCATCATATGGTAATACTTTGGTTTTCAAATGATTAAGAGTATTCTTTATGTTAATGAGGAAATCGTTAATTCAATATTCTACCATAAATTCTGGAATATTATATATAGAATTTTCCAAAGGCCATTACATGACTGGTATTTCTCCTTTGGCCAATTTTTTTCTCATGTTTAACATATCTTCATCATCATTAACTATAGTTTTCTTCCCTTTTTCTGACCAAAGTAGACGATTCTCTATTTTTATATTAAAAACAATGGGATTAGTGTCTTTTTCCGCTATTGTATTAGAAGAATAATGACCCAATGGGGGTTCAGAGAATACCCATTCCTCTAAGATATCTTCTGGTTGAGAAAGTGTTTTGCCCGTTAATGATAAGGAATCAGACATGATTGTATAAATGTTTGCTTGTGCCTCAAGAGAAGATAGATTTTTCATCACAACATTGTCGATTATAGAATTATTTTGACAATGTGAAATACTATTATGGAGAGAACATTCGCAGAAAACTTCATCATGGGGAGTAACACCATGGTGGATTATAGACTTGGATAAATACTCATTCCATTTTGTCTTATGTCCACATAGAGGGTTGTCGTGGATCTCATTAATGGATAGGCTCTCAAGATTGATAGAACTTTCATGAAGCAATCATTCATGATGATGTGTCTGATAGAGAACATCAAAATTACAGCTATTATTCCCATAATTTTGTAATAATAGGGTAGTATCTTGAGTTGCAACTAATAAGTGTATGAGGTCTTCAAGAACTCCAACATTAATTGGAACCATATTGCAGCATGTCTCTTGATTTTAAAAGTATTTTTGTGAAACTTATTTATAGATATTCTCTTACACAAAGTTGGGGCCACTTTCTAGGAGAAGTTGTTATCATGGGTAGGTGTATGTTCATGCCTTGGAGTGGTTATTAGAACTAGACGATTACCTTCAATGGGAAAGGGTTCCTTTTTTTGATCTTGTTGATAATATGATATTGGGGAGTATCCCTGATAACCCTCATTGAATAGAGTATAGGTATGTATATTCTCTGGTATGTCATGATGATGTGTCATAGCATGTGTTGGAACAAATTTATGTGTACATACCCCTAGTCTGATGAAGTTGTTGTTATGATATTCTGTCATGATTACATAATATAGGCAAGAATTTATGTTTTCCCTTTCACCATTTCTAAGATATTTTCGGTTATATAAGCAAAAAAAATAGGAATATACATCCATTTTTCATTTGGAGTATGTTTATGTGCCTTATCATGTCATCCATTTTTAGTCAATGGGTATTAACAGTACTCATGTATAGGGAAGAGAGTTGGGACTGGCCTAGATTTGCTGTTGGGGCATTCTAACTGACTTCTCCAGGTACATCCAAATGAGACTGTTGGAAAGATTGATGAACCCGGGTAGGTGTATGTTCCTATTAGTTTTCCTCTATCAGGAAATGTTTAAGAACATTCTTCAATAATGATAAACGAGACTGCTAGCAGAATATGTGATTGTAAGAAGGTGTATGTTCTTATTTCCCAGTTTCCACCAAATTTTATCAGTGGGATTTATTTAATGTAATCAGATGAGCCTACTGACTGAATGATTATTTTTAAATAGGTGTATGTTTCTATTCATGGTACTCCCCCAAGATTTTCCAAGTGGGATTTTTGGGTTGCTTCTAAATGAGACTGTTTGGTAGAATAATTATGACGGATGGGTGTATGTGCCCACTCATTGTTCTCCATAAGGGTTGGTTAATGGAATTCTGGAGAGGGGACGTGGTAAGAACCCACTCAATATTAACTGAAAGTTTCCCTATATGGTACCTCATGCACGCCTGGGTTTGAGGGACTAGGGCCAAACATCTGGAGAAAACACCTTCATCATGTTGGGGGTTCACTGCCACGTGATTTTCCTTGTGGTGATTGTTTATGGGAATCCTAATGAAGGACCCATGCATCCTTTAAGTGAGGCACTAAGTGACCACTAGATCCAAATACATGTAATATTACAGGGACTTGTTGTTTCATTTTGGGGATAATGTCCTGAAACAATTGAAGATGGTGGTTTTTATCATCAGCTTCTTGATCATCGGGTGTAATTTTCTAGATGATCGGGGATTGTTATTGACCTGGAGATCCTGTCGGGCAGCCTCCAAGGTTGGTATTGTACCTTGATGATGTTACTCCCTTACCATCATGTTTGATGCCCTGCTTTTAATATTCTAGGTGGGTTTTGGCATCTTTCTCATGGATGAGGATCCAACTTGACCTTGTGATTGTGAAGTTCACTGATATCATCTTGAAGAAATCCATTTTAGACTATAGGGTGTTCTAAGAAAAAAACTTGAAAAAACATTAAATTCCATTAAAGAGACATCATTTATATGGATACATGCATGATTGATTAATTTTTTTGGCTTCATTTATCAAATGAAAGGGTTCTAATAGGTGGGTAACATTATTAAGTTGGTTAAAGATTCACGTCAGGTTAACAATTTTTGTTTCATAGTTCCCTAATACATGTGTTCTAATTTTAAGAATCACTTCATCTAGGTAGTTTAAATTGGATTTATTAATGTAACCACAAACACCCAATAGTTATTTATTCTAAAAGGGACCTTCTTTCCAAAGACAGGTGTTCATTAAGTTTAATATTTACTATATTTAAGAATGTTTGTTGGTCGAGAGGATGGGAGGTCAGACTCATCACGCCCTTTTGGGGGGGAAATATCTTATACTCTGGGACATTATTTATTAATTTATGATATTTACATGAATCATTATTATTTTAGCAAGTATAAAATAAGTTCACCCTGAAATTTTCAATCATATATTTAACTTGTGTGAAATTTTGAATCATCCGTATGATTTTGAGGTTCTTCATTAATGGAGATATCTGTATGTATTCAATGTTCTCCATCAATGGTATCCTCTAATATACTATTTATAGATTCTTTTAATAATCTCTAAGATGGTACTAGTTTTTAATCCACTCAGTGGGGCTCTGTAATATATTATCTTCAACAAAGATGAAGGTCTATTTTATATTGGTATCATACCCATAAACTGGGATACATATGTATCCATGTAAAAAGAATCAGAACCATAATATTTTGGTGCCACTTAATGGGACAATATTACCTTTTAATGTCATTTGATAAGGATTAAACAATATTATTATAGGGTCATGTGGTAAGTACATCTAAGGGAAAGGTGCTTAGTTAATGTTTGGTGTGGGACTTATGTCGAATCATCCCATGGAAATTGGAATGAATATGGGTTTCCAATAATATTAGACCATGTTGGGAATATGGCCCATGGAGAATACGGTTGATTTGAATTTTTTGGTTTGAACCTCATGGAGGTTTCCAACGTTACCCACTTGGATGAGAATCAATCCCACATAGTTCAATAATTCTAATAGGAGAGTATATTACTTTTAGGGAAATGTGTTTGGACTTACATCATGAAATGGATTCCATGATAATTTGGGGGTTTAATTTTGGGATTATTATTAAGGAGGATGGCCAGATTATATGAATTAGGGTTGGATTCTTGAATAGGATATCAAATGAGATTGGGCCCTGAGAAGGATTCCTACATATCTTGGATTGAACCTGAATCGGATTTCTGGTAATTCAAGTTATTATGAAAATGTTTTGATCCGGACAAATTTCTAAGACCCCATGATCCATGATTGGTTTGAAAAATAATAATAATTAAAACATTTAACAACGGAACCCACACTAATCCTCATACCCTAGAGGAATAGTGTGCACCTACAGCGGTGATGGTGGATGAGGGCATGGAGAACATGGAAGAGGGTGAAGATAAAAAACATTCCTCTCTTCAATTTACATTGGATAAGGGTCTAATGAAAGGAAGGAGTGAAGGTGAAGGAAGTAAAGAAGAGAAAGAGAGCATTATCTTAATTGAATGGTTTGGGGAATACACTAGGATGGATGCTATTGTGGATCTTGGTAGGGTGGGGATATTTCTATTTTTCTTGCATGGAAAATTATGTATAAACTATACATTCCCTACCAGAGACCTATGATTCCGGGTTTTAGAGATGAGAAGGGGACATCAGAACCCAAACACTAATTTTCTAAACTGGGTACATCCTAGCATTGTTCCTAGAAGAAAAGATCATGTTACTATGGATATACAAACCCACATATACTCCATCAATCACAACCCCATTGTGAAAAAAATGTTTGAAACCTCTAACTACATAAATTAAAAACCAAATAAGAGACATGTAGATGTGTCATTCCCAATGGATTGAAAAGTCAGGAGGTTTTGGTGGAGGTATCAACATAATCCCTTTTAGAAAAGGGATCCAATGAATAATAATCCATTCCATGAATGGATTTTAGGAGGGATTGATGGCTTGTAGACTGAATAGAGTAGGTAATTCCAAGAGGGTCAACCAAGTAGGTACTCACACACAAGTAAGGGTGCACAAGTTGTCTTGGGAGACCTGATGTTCACTTAAGAAAAAAAAACCTGGATGATAATACATCGGAGAAACTTGACTCAAACATTCAATATTATACAGAAGTATTCCTAGAATGGGGGCTTTCATGTTCTTATGAAAGTAATTGTTGGCACACAAGTGTTTACGAATTAGGGAGGTTGGGCGCTTTAGGCACATAACTATTATTGATTTCGAACACTAAAAAGACTTATGTCCTATTATCCTCCATCAAATCCTCCTCTCTAGGTGTTAAAGAACTACATTTAATATTTCTAAAGACTTGAGATAAGCACTAGGGTGACCATAGTAGAAATTGGGATTCAAGGAAATTTGACGTACAAATGATGGCCCCAAGGGTCAATTTATAAGAAAAAATACGCCCTTGGACAAAATGAAATTTGGAAAGCCTATAGGATGCCTTCCAGTTGGGGGAGTGCATTTAGGTTGCATACCGAAGGAAACTTGGTCCGACAACGGCTATTCAAAGCTCATGCTTTTGAAAATCATGATTTTCAAAATGTGTTTTCAATTTTTTTATATTGATTGTCCCATTGTCATTTTTAGAATATTTGACGAAACAAAATATCGAAACCTATACACTGATATCCCACTAATAGAGGTTCCCTACATATATATATATATATCAAATCATTGAATGTGAAAATCAGGCCGTCAAATTATAACAACATCCAAATTATTTCATAACATCCGTTGAGTTGCCAATTAGGCGCTCACATTTTTTAAACCATATTCAATAAAAAGATACAATATACCAAAAAACCATATATATTTGAGAAAACACCTCTAACACATCACTTACACATCATTTTCCATCATCAAAACAAAAAACAACTTATAAATGATTAATTCCAAATGTGACACTTTATTACAAATACAACATTATTTTAAAACATGATAAAGATAGGTTGTGAATGTAAAGATGCCAAATGGGTTCCATATCATTTAAAAATATTTCTTATTTAGGAAGTATATAACCCTTACTAAACATGAATCACACCTGTTACATAATTTAATCCATCATTTAAATAATTCAGTTAACTATCCTAAGAATATACATATGGTTTTACACACAAAACACTCCTAGGTCCCTCTTTTAAAATAAAACAGACACAAAAAAATCTCCTAACAAGATTCACATGACATTAATAACTTAATAAATCAATTAAATAGTATATAAAACATTTACAAATAGAAAAACAAGGATTTTCACTAAATATACACACAATTCCATAATGAAATGCCACTATAAAACCAAACGCATATTAGACCCCATTCAAAAACATATTCGACAACTCACATAATTCCAAACCAACAATTCGATCAATTTTTATAAAATCTACCAATGGTCAATCATGAACCAAATCACCAAATGTTTATAATAAAACAAAATTGGTACCTTATCACACCCATTTCATATAAATTCACACAAATATAAATGAAGATTCACTTGAAAAAATATTTTATTAAAAAAACTATAAATTATAAAACATCGTAATAAGCTAGTAAAGGGATTCCTAAAAAAGATATTCTTGTCAAAAATTTATTTTAAACAATTCAATCACCAAGAAAATGAATTGGAATAAAAAAACATGAATTCACCTACCTCGTTATCAAGTGAACACAATGAAACATCAATGGAAGGAGGAATAAGGTTCCATGGACCACCCTAGACTCAATGGAAAATGAAACACACATCAACCCTGCAATTAGGGTTCGACTAATGTAATGAAAATTCCAATTATTGAAATAAAACACATTTTAGTGGAATCCACTTTCGAAAGAGGAGGGTGGCGCAGGCGGGGTCGTGCGTCGGACAGGGGGCTAGCGACTGTGAGGTCGTGCGCTAGAGAGGGGACCACCAGTGACAGAGGGAGGCTAGAGAGGGTGCCAACGATGGAGGTGCACATGCTGGAGGAGAGGCTACAAGTGATGGAACATGGCGGAGAGGGAAGAGTGACTTTTAGAGGAGGGTGATGATAAATGGAGCATACAAGGAAATAATGGTGTGATGCAACGAGAGAGGGTAGGGAAATGAGGGGGGTCGCGCAGGAAGGGTGAGGTAGAAGGGGGGATAGGGTTTCCAAAAAAGATATTAAATTTAACAATAATAATACTAATAACAATAATCATCATCATTAGATTAAAAATATTATTTGTATTAATAATATTAATATCCATTTTAATATTAATTATAACATAATTTTTAATAATAATCATCATCATCCTAACAATTTTAAAAATATTATATTATTATCCATAACAATAGTTTTATTATTATTGTATTAAAAACACTCTCCTTGTATTATTTTATTTTTTTTTGTCTCACATTATTTTATTTTATTTATTAGAATACTAAGAAATTGCATGGTTACCCACACAATTCAAGTGAGTCTGCAAAAAAATGTGGTAACATCAATTAATTTTGGATGCGATAACATGAGTACATGGGCTAACCCCATGGTTTCCTCTAGTCATGTAGTGCTAATGAACCTGCCTAAAACCCCACAAAAAACATCCAACCCCCAATATATTATACCGGTTCTCTATAAGAATCTTTTCCAAAAGGGTCTGAGACCATGAAAATAATAAATTAAAAGAGTAAATAAGGTTGGGATGTGACAAAATCATATGTAAAGGATTTATTTAATGTCCACATACCTCACATAACAACCATCTCTCCTTCTCTAAATCATAATCTCTTGCAAAACATGGCACACCACAACCCCCATTGGATTTGGTGTGATTTGTCATCTGATCCATATTTCTACAATCAAGACACCATGAAATTTTACTAAAAAACACCAAATCCTATAAGACACATCTCAAATTTCTTAACACATTTGAATTTCCTATTGGAGATGTTTCAACCCCTATAATTTCTATATGATTACCAATTATTAAAAAAATCCCTTTTTAGGACTTGAAATTCATATTTCCATTTCATTAAGAAACATTAAATGATGATAATATTTTTAGATAACCCATGCAGATAATATTAGGGGATACTATAAGTTATTTGGTTTTTATATAAATACTAGTTAGGCCTCTAATTGAGAAGTAATTCCCATCAGAGTTCTAGTTGATCTCACTAGGGTTCTTGGGGCTTCTACAACATTTGTTTTGATGTCTCAAAATTCTATAATTTTAACACTTTTTTAAAAATATTTAATAAAGTGATAATTTAAATTCATTCTTCCCAACCCCATATGAATTCCATTTAGTTATCCATGTCTCCATCTCTCCCAAATTTTTAGGGGATCATGAATCAAGGAGTATTCATGGGTGTTTTTCATGTATAATCAACCTAGAATTATCCCTTAACTTGTCAAATTTCATTTTCACCACATTTCTTGTAATAATTTTTAGAAAAATTATGGATTTGTGATGAATTATATTTTCAAATGGTTTTATTCATATGAAATGGCTTTTCATCACCATCTTTTAATTCATAGAGGCTCATGTTGGTGACATGCTACTCATTCATCGTTATTTTTTTAATGAAGAAATAAGATAATGTATATTTAGTTAACTCTTATTAAGGGATCATATTTTTTAATTACATTCTAGTTTTTAATTTAATATCTTAATAGAAATAATTTTTTATGATATTTGGATATATGAGACATCCATTCCCTTTGGTATTGGGTGACTCCTCATTATATTTATCATGAAAATTGAATTATATACCTATGGAACGTTTTTATGTTTCAATGGATCTTCCCTAATAATTTTACAGATATAATAAATGTTGATACCCATACGTGACGTAGATGGAAATTACATTACTTTTGTGTAATTCTTAATACATTACAAAAACAAACGCCCAAATACCGTATTAGGTTAGTGTCTTTGGAAACTCGGAACATAATCTTCTAATCATGGTGAAAGATATTCAACTTATTCCATAAAGATATCCCCCTTTTGTTTTCTTACCTAAAACCATTATTTATATCCTAGGGAAAAGAAAACATATAATGGGTGAGCTCAAATTCTTATTAAGGGTAATCATGGATAAAATAAAACAAACCATATACATTTGAATTTAAAAACATGAACATAATGTTTAAACATAAAAATTTTGAGCAATGACATAAAACATAAAAGTACGTAAGGTATAGATCATAATGGAACATAAATCATGATAAAATAGCATAGGGACTAAAACATGTAATTGTGGAAAACCATTATGCACATGGTATTCTTTCCATAGTAGCCAAGGCATTTCTTCCAAGATCATCACAGTGGACAAAGTCCCTTTCTAAATCGAGTTCACTCCTCATTCCAGTCCCGTATCACTGAACCAAATTAAATTTCCATTCCATCCAAGTATATCTGATGAGATATAAATATTTAACCAATTAATTGGAGGTATATATAGGTCCCACCCATCTCATAATGAAATCATTCTTACTTGTTCCACAAAATAAACATAAATCATTTCTCATAACCCAAAGATTAAAATGGGTTTCATAAACATTATCCCATCATAACGGAATCTATATAAATCAAATGGATATCATTTCATCATAAGAATAATAAAACCATGTAAAAAATAGAGAAATTATACTTGAAACATAATCATACTAAATAGTGTCATATTAAATGGATTTTTGTTTGAAAAAACACTTCAAATGAATTCTTGAGGAAAATATCCCTTCTTCAAAATCATTTTCATTTTTTACAAAATGTCATGAAAATTTAAAAGAAAAGTATTTTTGTTGAAACTAATCATGAAATATTTTAGACTAATATTCATGAAAATAATGAATTATTAAACCATAAAAATCTTTTAATTCCGTATAAGTTAAAAAAACATTATCCTCGTACTTTTAACGGAAATTTCAAAAGGTACCACGTGTGGTAAACAAAAGAAAGATTCCTTCCATAACACAAAGTAAAAGTCAAAGAGGGGTAAACGTGACATTAAAAATACATGGTATAATATTAAAAACTTTATGAAAATCATTTTATGGGTGTGGATGAAAAATATAACCCCAGTAAATATTTACGTATAAGCAATCTTGGATAAAAATGAGATTTGCAAAATTATCCATTACCTTAGGTCCAATTTTTTCCGTACGTGTCTGAAACACATGTATAGTGGGTTTAAACATATTATTAACTTGTAAAAAAACCATAATAATATTTATGATATCATATATGATTCACTTATGACGTTATACTACCCGTTCTTTTGCCAATTCCATGTTAAAGCAGCGTTTTTGGTAAAATCGTTTTATTTATCAGGCGTGTTTGGACTTATTGTTCATGATATTATCAATAAATATATCATGAATTACTTACTTAATGAATATAAAACATGATTTATATATCATATATATTCATAATTGATATATATAATAGATCGATAAGTGAAATGAAACACACAGTTCATGGAGACGGTAGGTCGTACGTACGCATTAACGATGTTTTCCTTTCTTTATTGACTTGGATGGAAGTAAGTAGATGACATATATATATATATATATATATCAAGTAGAATTATTATGTCATATATATAATTTTTATTCATTTTATATACTTTATAATAATTTTTTAATGGTTAACATGGAGAATGAATCTTATCGTGTCGTGGAGACGGTAATCCGTATGTACACATGAGCGATGATATCCTTTACGTAATTATTGAATGGAATTGGAGTGGATGATATAATTTCTCAGAATTTGTATGATGTTATAATAAACATATATAGTTATTCTTTACACCATTATACCCATCCAAGTAAGGTGGTGGTGGAAAAACAGATTACACAACGGCGTGGAGACGGTATTCCGTACGTACACACACGCATTGATTTCGTTTTCTATAGGAAGGGTAAAAGGTGAAATGGGGTTGTTTCATATTTATAATAACTTATCAGTCTATTATTTATAATTATTTGATTACTCTGTAATGAACCAACTAAATAAGAGGTAGTGTAAGAATAAAGAAACTTGAAAGAATATGTAGAAGATATTACCTCTTCTTCGACGCTCCACCTCTTTACCTTCTCTTAGGGAACTAAAGTAAGTATTTGAAGAATCCCATGACCTCTAGTAGGATTCTATGGAAGTGTAGAAGTGAAATTGGCATGTTTTGGTGGAGCTTGAATGCTCAAATTTGTGTGACTATTAGAGGGAGTAGGTTCCCTTTTATAATACAGGAGAGGGGAACCTTTGGAAACATAATAATATTAATTTATAATAATTTCAATCTCCACATAAAAACCACCAAAAATGACTCAAATAAAAATATTAGATGATATAGGGTTATAATATCATCAAAAATTATAATATTTAGATATGTTGGGAATTTATTTTAAACCTTATCAACTTGATTTATCATTATTTAATGTTTTAATTTTATTTGTTGTAATAAAATTCTAAATTTTAAATTATTATAAATAATTACTTATGTGTTGTAAATTGTCCATAATTGGACACTTTATGACATTTTGGACCATATAAATTTCAATTTATCATTGTTAAATTATTTTGTGATTTTTAAGCAATTTTATAATATGGTATTTTTATAAAATAACAGTAGTGTCAATTTTGACACTATTCATTTATTTGAATTTCAATAAAATCCACAAAGAGTATATATTCGAACAAATATATTTAATAGATTCCTAACATTCCATATGCATCTATAAAATTTGTGTAGAACATTAATTAGTTCATATAATATTTATTTTAATATTTATAAAACCAATTATTTGATATTTCTATTAATAAAATAATTAATACATCATTTTTATATAATCATTTAATATTCTAATTAGTTGCATAAAAATTAAAAATAAAATACTATGATGGTGATAACTAGAATATATTTCAATATAATAATTTTACTCTAATTTATAATCTTAAAAGAACAACATGTAAATTATTATATTTATTAAATTATAAAGGTGACAACTTTGAGATCATTTAAAATAAAATAATATAAGTGTTATAATTACTTTTATAAAGATCCAAATGATCTAAAATTAGACCATTGTATGGTTATTGGTTATATATATACGACCAGTAATTTTGGGTCTAGTTTTTGGGATTTTTAATGGGTATTATTATTTTAATAAAAACATTATTACTGATTTTCCACTAAATAAATAATTTCTACATCATTATTGTATAAGATATTAATGTAATTAAATATCTCTTAAAAAGTACAAATAAATTAACATAACAAAGAGAAACATTTTATATTTAAAATTATTATTTATAATTGAATTTATATTCTCTATAAAATTATATTAAAAATACTTTAATTATTAATGTTTGAGTGAGACATATTTCACTTTCTTTAAAATAAATTGAATGAAAGGTCTAAATCACATCTAAGTGCGTTCCAATGGATTAAATTTTGACCCAAAGTTTCCTTATGACGAAATATAATCATCCAATTATATTAGTACAAGTGTTTTGGTAATTTTGTAATATTATATTTACCCTTAATTACCTGATTTACCTTTAAATGTAGTAAATAAAATTTACAGTAGTTACTATTCACAATGTCTAAAAAATAAAAAGTATCCTATTAAAATAATTTGTACCTACTGATTATAAATATGGAATCAATTTTTCCAAATTTAAAACAGAGAAGTTGTATTATTTAATTTAAAATTAATCCTGCTGTTGAGAATACGAGTTTTAAAAGATAAAACATTGCAAAAGATTGAAACTTTTTTACCTATGAATTCAATATAAAATTAATAATAATGACTTGAATTATATTAAATGGTAAAAATATATTCTATTTATACTTTAAAATCATTCAATATTATTATTTAACAATATAAATTATTATGATGAAAAAATTTGTTTTTAATTGAAATATAGCATGTTGTTACTATTCATTAAAATATTAAAGCTATCAGAATAATATGAAAAATTTAATAAAAGTAATTTTTTTATCCTGATTCTAAATAAGATTTATATTTTGTCAAATTTAACTTTCAAACAGGTCGAAAAGAAGGTTTAATGTGGGGGCGACATCAAAAGGTGGGAAAACTGTATTTTTTTGAAAAAGAATTAGTTTACCTGAAAAAATTATTTTGTTCTCATACCATGTTCTAGAAAATGTGTAAGATGAATAATAATGTTATCAAATTCAAAATGTATTTAATACTATTCATAACATCTAGTTCATAATAATATTATAACAATATATCGTTGTTTAGTGAAACCTGGTATTGTGTACTATACACGCTATCGAGGAAGGTCGCGATTACATGTAATGCAAGCCAAGTCAGGGCTGCGTGTAGTGCAAGCTCCCTATGGTGATTCATATAAAATAATCAAAACTTATTTAATTTATTCATTAAACAAAATCTATATGTAATATTGCGTAGAATAATTTCTACAAAATGAACTTGACATTGTCTGTAACATGAGCCAAAAATAGTGTTGCGTATACTGCATGCTAATATGATGTTGTGTATAGTACAATCTAATCTTGGTGTAGTGTACAATATAATATATCAAAGAAATTTAAAAGAATATATCTCATATAATCTCGGGGTGTAACATTCTTCCCCCCTTAAAATGAATTTCGCCCTCGAAATTTATCAGCGTTATAAATTGTTTACTACATGATAGTTTCTTTTATAGAAACCCACAACATAAAAAGGAATTCTAAAAAATAATTTTAAAAAGTGAATTAAGAAATGTAATGGTTACTGAAATTAACTCATCAAAGGGTTTCCACATATGAAAACATGGGTGAAAATATGGATATGGAAGAGAAATATAACCATCAACTTCTGATTAAGAGTGGTAGAGGACATGGATATGAAGAATCCAACAATCACAAAGCCATACATTTGTGATGTTATAAGGTACCCTTTGATTTATCGAATATGAGGGTACTAGGGAAACATTTTTGGTTTTCATGATCATTTCCCTAATGTTGAAAAAAAAAATTCACAATGAGAAATACTTACTTGATTTCAATGTAATATCATTGTTGGTCATTCCATGAACAATTTCCTCTTCATCTCTTATTTTATGAGAAGAGGTTGAATTTTTACTTCTTGAAATATTATCATATCATGCGATAGAATGATAGGTTATTCCATCTGTCTCCAAAAGTTAGCAGAGGTTATTAAATATACATAAGTCCATCTATAGTGAGATTAACCGTAAATGATTCCAAAAATGGACTTATACTTCAACGATCCTACCACTTAATAAAATAAAACTAATTTATACTAACCATGGACATCCTGTAGGTCACTGGTAGGTGATAAAGGACTGTCACACTTCGGTTGTGGGTTCGATTCCTGCAGCCTTTCCTGATGCAATAGGTTGTCGCTTATCCTGCAGGTTGTCCTTTTTCTAAAACTACACTATTATAACATTCCATAAATAATATTGAAAAAAGGTTCTATCCTTAAACAATGTTATCTTAGGTCAAACATAATCCATTTCAAACTTTTTATGCTTATCCAAAATACTTATATCCAAGTTCATAGTATAATGACAACAATTACTAGAAATATCATCAACCAAGCATGTGAATACCATCATTTATCACCCGTATATCATAAGATATATCTTGTTGATCTCATTATAAACATGTGAATACCTTAATCATGTATTATCTTGAAACATAAATTACCATAGAAACTTAGTGAAAACATTAATACTATCAAAAGTTTATTCTTTCCACATACCAAAATCCCAAATGTTCTATATACTCAAACCATGATATCACTTTTTCCTTATATCTGTCATGAGCTCATTAATAACATCAAACATATTATTTTCTCCTATCCATTCATTATGAACATATCATCTACTATCCAAAAATATTTCAATAACTTTTCATGGTTAACGGTACTATATTCTTATAGAAACCCACAATGGACCAATACATAGATATTCCAATATACCATAAATATACCTCAAAAACATTATTCTTAAATACCAATACATAGAAACTTCAATACATCCTCTTCCATTATTATCATGGAATAAGTCCTTCTTTGATTTAGAATTAACCTCTTAGGTCAGGGCATTATTTGGGTAATACCAATGTTCTCCTTAGATAAGACGTTAAACTCCATAACTGTTTGTCACTCTTTGACCCTTCTCTCCAAACAGATAACATCTCCCCCTACATTTGATGTATTCATCAAGGCTATTCTTTCCTTATTTATAAATCTCAATATTTCTTTCTCAATGCTCCTCACCATGCAAACATTCATAAATTCCCATCTTCCACTAATTTTATGAATTAGGAATACCACTAAAGTTCACCTTGTTAATCATAAAAGTGATGTCTGATTTGGCATAATCATAATATCTTTCTCTCTAGGAATTACACAATTTCTCTACTCATAGTTACCAATTTGTCCATCAGATTGAATGTTAACCCAATTACTTCTAGTTCCCCCCATTAACAAAAACCAGAAACCATTATGTAAGAAACAGTTAAAATAATGAGGAACCACATACTCATAAAAAGTCTCTTATAGGATGTATAACTTATGACACCTTATTTAACCTATGATAGCATAGGTTCACCCAAGGTTATTCATGATATTGAACATAATCCTTGTAATGTAACCTATAGTTATACTAATCCTTAGGGACATCCCTAGACATACCTTAGAAATATCTCCCGGGATCTCACTAAAGTTTCCGCATCCATGTTTCAAAAGGTTAACTAAACCTTCACTCTGATACCAACTGTAGAGACCCATACCTTACCTACATAGTGATTAAATTAATTTTTCAGAATACTTAATGTATTAAAAAAATAGATGCCTAAATACTGTATTAGTTTAGTGTCTTTGGAAACTCGGATCATAATCTTCTAATCATGGTGACAGATCTTCAACATCTCCCATAAAGATATCCCCCTTTTGTTTTCTTACCTAAACCCATTATTTTTGTCCTAAGGAAAGAAAACATATAAAGTGTGATATTAAATTCTCAGTAAGGGAAAGCATGGAGTAAATAAAACAAACCATGTACATTTGAATTTAAAAACATGAACATAATGTTTAAAAAACAAAATTTTGAGCATTGAAAAAAACTATGGAAGTACATAAGGCATTGATCATAATGGAAAATCAATCATGATAAAATATAATGGGAAATAAAACATGTAATTTTGGAAAACCATTAAGCCCATGATTTGATTTCCAGAGTAGCCAAGTCATTTCTACCAAGACCATCATAGTGGACAAAGTCCATTACTAAATCGCATTCACTCCTCATTCAAGTCTTGTATCACTGAACAAGATTAACTTTTCATTCCATCAATGTCTATCTCGTGATATATAAATATTTACCCAATGCATTGGTGGGAGATATAGGTCCCACCCATCTCATAATGAAATAATTCTTACTTGTGCCACAAAATAAACATAAATCATTCATCATAACCCAAAGAATAAAATGGGTTCATAAACATCATCCCATCATAACGTAATCCATATAAAACAAATGGGTATAATTTCATCATAAGAATAATCAACCCATGTGAATAATAGAGACATAATAATTGAAATATAATAATACTAAATAGTGTCACCTTAGATGGGAAATAGTTTTGACAAAACACATGAAATGAATTATTGAGGAAAATATCCTTTCTTATTCAAAATCGTTTTCTTTTCTTACAAAATCCAATGAAAATTTAAAATAAAATGATTTCTGTTGAATATAATCATGAAATCTTGTAGAGGAGTATTCATTAAAATAAGGTATTATTAAGCCGTAAAAATCCATTCATTCAGTATAAGTTAAAAAACATAATCCTCGTACTTTTAATAGAAAAGTCAAAATGTACCATGTATAGTAATGAAAAGAAATATTCCTTCCATAACACAAAGTAAAAGTCAAAGAGGGGTAAAAATGAAATTAAACATACATGTATGAATATTAAACAATTTATTAAAAAAAATTTATGGGAATGGATGAAAAATATAACCCCAGTAAATACTTAGGTATAAGAAATCTCAAATAAAAATGAGATTTGAAAAATTATCCATTACCCTAGGTCCAATTTCTTCCGTACGTGTCTGAAAATCATGTATTGTGGGTTCAAACATATTTTTAACTTGTAACAGAACCATAATAATATTTATTATATCATATATGATTCACTTATGACATTATATTACCCGTTCTTTTATCAATTCCATGATAAAGGAGTGTTTTTGGTAAAATAATTTCATTTATCGTACGTGTTTAGACTTGTTGTTTTTGATATTATTATTACTGATATAATTGTTTAATTACTTCCAGAATGTAAAACAAGATTAATATATCATATATTTTTAGAATATATATATATATATAAAGTAGATAGATAAACGAAATGAAACACACATTCATGGAGACGGTAGGTTGTACATATGCATGAACGTTGTTTTGATTTCTTTGTTGACTTGAATTGATGTAACCAGATGAAATATAAATATACAAAAATCTACTAGTGTTATTATGTCATATATATCATTATTATTCATTATGTATACTTTATAATCGTTCTTCAATGGTTAACATGGAGAATGAATCTCATCGTTTCATAGAGACGGTAAATTGTACGTACGCACGAGCGATGATATCGTTCCCATAATTATTGAATGGAATTAGAGTGGATTATATAATATCTTAGAAGAAGAATTATTTTTTAATAACCATATATAGTTATTATTTACACCATTATACCCATCCAAGTAAGGTGGTGGTGGGAAAATATAGTACACCAAGGCATGGAGATGGTATTTCGTACGTACGCACACGTGGTGATTTCATTTTTCGTAGGATGGATAGAAGGTGAAATGCGATTGTTTCATATTTATAATAACATATCAGTATATTATTTATACTGATGTAATTAATTTAAAATGAAACAACTAATGAAGACGAAGTAGAAGAATAAATAAACTTGAAAGAATTGGTTGAAGATATTACTTGTTCTTCGGCGTTCCTCCTCTTAACCTCCTCTTAGGGAACTAAAGTTGGTCTCTGAAGAAGAAAAAGACCACTATTAGGTTTCTATGGAAGTGGATAAGTGAAATGGGCAAGTTTTTTCTGATCATGAGGGCTCAAATTTGTGTCAAGAGAAGAGGGAGGAGGTGCCCTTTTACAAGAGGGGAGAGGGGCACCTTTGGAATCCTAAAAATATTAATTTATAATAAATTGAGAACCCACTTAAAAACATCCAAAAATGAATCAAATCATAATATTAGATGATATAGGGTTATAATATCATCATAAAATCAAATCTATACATGTTTGGAATTTATTTTAAACCTTATCAACTTTATTTATCATTATTTAATCTATTAAATTTTATTTGTGATAATAAACTTTTAAATTTCAAATTGTTATAAATAATTACTTATGTGTTGAAATTTTCCCAAAATTAGATACTTAATAACATTTTAGACAATTTAAATTTAAATTTATAATTTTTAAATATTTTTTTGATATTTAAACAATTTTTAATATGCTATTTTTATAAACTAACAATAGTGTCAATTTAGACACTATTAAATTATATAAATTTGAATAAAATCCACACATAGGATATATTCTAACCCAAATATTTAATATATTCCTAAAATGTCATATTCATCTAGAAAATTTGTGGAGAAAATTAATTATTTCATTTATTATATATTTTAATATTTATAAAACCATTTATTTGATATTTCTCATCATAAAACAATTACTACAAAATATTTTTATAATCATTTAATATTATTATTATTTTCATAAAAATTAAAAATAAAATACTATGATGATGATAAACCTAATATAATTCTATATAATACTTTTAATCGAATTTATCATCTTAAAATCATAACATTTAAATTGTTATATTTATTAAATTATGAAGGTGACAACTTTGACATCATTTAAAATAAAATAATATAAGTGTCATAATCACTTTTATAAATCTTTGAATGGTCTAAAATTATACCATTGGATGGTTATGTTTTATATATATATTACTTGTAAGTTTTGTTCAGGTTTTTGGGCATTTTAATTGGTATTATTATTTTAATAAAAACTATATTACTAATTTTTTAGTAAATAAATAATTTATGCATCATTAATGTATAAGCTATTAAAGTAATTAAATATCTCTTAAAAATTACAAATAAATTACCATGAAAAATAAAAACATTTCAACCTTCAAATGAGTTTTATAATCTAAATTATATTTTGTATAACCTTATATTAAAAATACTTTAATTATTAAAGTTTGAGTGATAAATATTTCACTTTATTTAAAATAAAATAATTTAAAGGTCTTAATCACATCCAAGTGTGTTCCAATGGATTCCATTATGACAATAATATGCCTTAGGATGAAATATAATCATCCAATTATATTAAGACAAGTGTTATTGTAATATTATAATATTATATTTACCCTTAATTACCTGATTTACCTTTAACTGTATTAAATAAAATTTACCGTAGTTACTATTCATAATGTCAAAAAAATAAAAATTAGACTATTGAAATAATTTGGACATACTGATTCCAAATATGGAATAAATTTATCCAAATTAAAAACACAGATGTTTCAAAATTTAATTTAAAATTAATCCCTCTATTGAGAATACGGGTTTTAAAAGTTAAAACATTGCGAATGATTGAAAAGTTTTTACCTATGAATTCAATGTAAAATTAATGATAATGACTTCTATTATATTAAATGGTAATAATATATTCTATTTATACTTTGAAACCATTAAATATTTTAATTTAACTATATAAATTATTATGATGAAAAATTTTGTTTTTAATGAACATATAGCATGTTTCTACTATTCATTAAAATATGAAAGTTATCAGAATAATGTGGAAAAATTTTCCTAAGTAAATTTTTATATCCTTATTCCAAATAAGAATTTTATTTTGTCAAATTGAACTTATAAACATGTCAAAAACTTGATTTAATGTCAGAGTGCCATCAAAAGGTGGCAAATCCGTATTTTTTAAAAAAATATTTAATTTACCTGAAAAATTTATTTTGTTCTCATACCATATTCTATAAAATGTTTAAGATGAATAATAATGTTACGAAATTCAAAATTTAGTTAATAATATTCATAACTTCTAGTTCATAATAATATTATAACAATCTATCATTGTTTATTGAAACCTGATATTGCGTACTACACACACTATCGAGGAAGGTCATGATTGCGGGTAATGCAAGACAAGTCAGGGCTATGTGTTGTGCAAGCTCCCTTTTTTGTTTCGAATAACATAATCGAAACATATTTCATTTATACATTAAAAATATTTAAACTTAATGTTGCATAGAATAATTTCTACAAAATGAACTTGAAATTGTGTGTAACACGAGCCAATAATAGTGTTGCGTATACTGCAAGCTAATACAATGTTTCATGTAGTACAAGCTAATCATGGTGTAGTTTACAATAAAAGACTTCAAAGAAATTAAAAATAATATATCTCATAAAATCTCGGGGTGTTACAATAAATATCTCAGTTCATGTTGGTTGGTGATATCAATCCCATATATAATTGGCATACTATGATTGTGATAAGTATACCTAATGTTATAATATAAAATGACATTTCCTAACTCATATTTTCTTAGAAACAGATATATTATTTATCAATAGTATTTTAAAAAAATTTATTCACCCAATACACGTTTCATGTGAAATAAAATACACCTTTGGAAGGTGTTTTCTATTTTATAAACCCTTAATAAAATATAGTTCTATAAGTCTATCCCTTGTTGATCCATTAAATTTATGAATTATGTCTAGTTCAAATGGGTATTTTTAGGTTTCCCTATCATAATATAGATACAATTAACCTTTTATCCTAATCACTTGAGGATTTCGGGTGAGTAAGAAACATTTTCATAGGATAAACCAAGAGTGAGTTATTTTGTGGTTGAAAAATTATAAACCAATTGGATTCACTTTTGTGTTATTTAATGGTATCAATATAGAATGCTTTACCTGAATTATTTATAATTCAAATATCCCACATACCATTTGATTAAGTTGTTGCTTCATTGATAATATTTTTTTGGGCTTGTAGAGTGCATGATGGTGATAGGTAGTTGTACTAATCTCGATTTAAAATTTACTTAAATGTTCAATTCAATTATCTTACATTTTATCTTAAAAATTAGAACTTCTACAATTTAGGTAATGTAAGTAAATGAGGTTGTTTCCAAAATATCTTCTTTCAAGATCAATTCTCTCTTTAAAACTAATCTATTGGGTCCATATTCTTCCTTTCAAATTTTATTAAATGTGACTAATTAATCCATTAAATACACGTATATTAATGAATCAGGGAAAACATAGGTTCTAATTATATTTCCATTAACATTTTTCCCCTTATTTAAAATAAAATAATTGTTCATATCAGAAATAAATTCATCTGCTGGGAAAAGTTTCTCAAATGGATTTAACACTACAATGTAGTGGACCTAGTTCCCACTTAAATATTATTTAATAAATATATTACATACTGTAATTGACATACATACCCTCCCTTAAGTCATCTATTTTATAATTTTAAATTAAACATTCTTCGTAATAATGAAATGTTCCCATGAATGTTGAACAAAGTTTTGCGGTTGAAAATTATTACATGGTGTTTAATGTTTTATATTATAAAATGTTGACATCTAAAAGTATTTTTATGGTAATGACTTATAATTAATATATATTAATCTATAGATAACTGGATGGTCTCAAAATAACCATTATATGTTAAATGTTTTGGACATCATTTCATATCTTCCTTGAGGTAGTGGGTGTTCCATCTATATAATACATATTTTTTTGTAATATTGTGCGATGGTTATATAGTGTCGGTATTGATTTTATTTTTTGTATTTTATATTTATTATTACTTTCCCATTTAAATTATTGGCCTCCAACTACTATATTTGGATGCTAAATATTTCTTTTTTTTTTGTAATAAGACTAAACTAAGAGTAACATATTTGTTCCGTGATTAATAATTTTTGTTATTTAAAATTGAGATTTTCTATAATTGACAAAACTTTTATATTATAGAATTTTAAATTATATGTAACGTCGTATTATAGAATCCATATGTTATATTATTATATATTGTAATGATATTAATGAAATTTGTAGAGGTTTTTATTTAGTGATATTACAAATATGCATCGTTATTTGGAACTTATTGTACATGTAATTATCAAGAATTATATTTAATGATCATGATCAATGAATGTGAAAAGGATACACATATGGGGTTTTAATTATATTTTTGTACAGTTACACATACATTGTAAGTATTATATGTGTTTTTGTGTGACTATATACATTTGACTATTATATATATTTATGTTGGTTTGTACATTCCATCTTTTTAGATGGTGGGTCCTCCTTTGTGAGAATGGCATAAATGCAAGATTATGGTAAATACATGGGAAGGAAAAGTTTTCCTATTAATTTAGTGTGAGTATCATTCACTCCCTAAAATTATGTTTACACACACACACAAATATATATATATATATATATATATCTGTGTGTGTGTGTGTGTTATTAATGAAAGGGGGTGGTTGGAATCAAATGTAAGACAAAGTATTTGTTCCTCCATATTAGGATGATTATATGCATATAAATTTATATAAATACTAATACATATATACAAAAACATCATTATATGGAGGATTTATTTTTTTAGATATATCTGATGGGTGGGATCCTTATATTGGATATGTATATCCCATGAGATTCGAATATAAGATAGAAAAAGGGAGGCTGATGCAGTCAAAACTTATATCTTCATTATTATACTGTGATATCAATTCATATTGTTGACCGTTAATTACATTAACATTATTTTTCAACACTTCTCACTAAATTCAATTTTATATATGGTGTTTGATATCATGCTTCACTACTGGTGGTATAACTATTTTATTATGTTTATATAAATTTTTCAACATGTTTTTTTTTCTAGACTTGTGTATCACTGTATAGATAGATATATTTTTGGTAGTAACATGATGAATATTTATGGGAAACCCCTATATGGGATCCCTTGTATAAATGTATCCTCTTTTAAGAAAATTATATTTATAGATAATCACTCTAGGGGTATTGATTTTTCATTGATTGGTTTTTTTAAGAGTGTGTTTCACCTCCTAAAAGATTTTTAAAACTGATGAAGGGTGGGTGAATGGATATTTTTTAAATCACCACTTAATTTTTAGTTTTTCATGTGTTATTTTTTCCAATATGAATGTGACAATAATTAGGATCATTATTTATTTTGTAAACATAATGTATTTTCGTTTGATATGAATTCATATAGATATTTTTATATCATTAATACTTTTTCCATTCTTGTATGACCTATATAGTATAATTATTATTTTTGGTATGTATAAAAAATGATAATTTATGTATGGTTTCCACAGTGATATTTTTCATAGATTTTATTTCAAGTAAAATAAGTTATGTCAATACCAAATGGCATTTCTATACATTTGGAACTAGGGGATTACCCTGCGGATCAATGTTCACTATTGGTTATTAGCTACATGGATTAAACACTATAAGAGTATTGAGGTTAGGGATGGTACACTACTATAAGGTTTTTTATGTACTAAATAATTTCATGTGTACATGGAAGTGTCATAATAAATACTTCAATCCCACCTGAATCCTGATGGCATGCCACTTAGAATTTGATGGACCACAAAACAGTTGATGAGTTGTTACCAGATGTCTGATACATACCACAACTCCATAAATTAAATGTTAAAGCATTAATTTGTACATTTATATTTCTTTAATATTCTCACAAACCTCATGAACCCCTTTTTTATTTATAGATCAGACCACCAGTCTTTACAGTTTTCCTTATTTCATGTTACTAATAGATGATTTATGATATAGAATGTATTTAAATCATTAAAAAATGGTATGATATCTTAATTCTCCTTAATTTCATCCTCTATAAAATTCATAAATTTATTTACTTCGTCATGGATATAGGTATTTTGGTTTGACTTCACTAGATTATTGTGAAATTACAACTATAATCTTGGGAATCATCTTTTAATTGTTAATGAGTTCTCGATAATGAAAAACATATATCAGTGTCCACTATTTTTGGTGATAGTATGATGTTCGGTGACTTTTTATTTCATTTTCCAAAATCTAGAATTGAAAATGAATAAAAAGGTAGATTATTACATTGGGGTTTTCATATGAGATAAGAACAATAAAATTTTTGGGTTGTTGGTATTCTTAATCTCAATTTTCGAACTAGATTTCATATCATGGCATGTTTTGGTGTATTATACTAATTTTAATTGATCATTATAAAAAATTATAAATGTTTATAAAAATATAAATTAACATGAAACCTATATTTAGGGTATAAAATTTAACATACGACATATAATTGTGAGATAGGTAGCCTTTAATTTTTAATAATTCATGCATATTGGTGTTTGGGAGTTATATAATTAAAGGGATTGGGTGATTGAGTCAAGGAGACCTCAAAGGTGGGAACCAAAAGAATATTGGTTTTTTTATACAAATATAGATTCTATTTGGATTGTAACTAGGTTTTAACCTTTGACAGGACGATTTTTACCTCATGGAAATCATTTTAACAAATGATCCTCATGATAGTGATGATGTGGATTCATTTTTTGTGTCCATGGGTGGGGTTGACTAGAGGGAACCTAATATGGACTATTTTGGAATAATAATGGAGGTTCATATAAGAATAAAATGTGATCAATTATCATTTTATGGATTCACTATGTAGGTTATAGTTTGATACATCGATGAGGTATGATCATAAGATATTTTGATTTAACATGGAAGAGATTTACTAGTGTGACATGTGTTAGATAACGATATTGAGATCATAAATGGATTTAATTGATATTATTATTGGTCTACTATAAATTTAATTAAATTAAAATATTATTCAACCCATATACATTATATATATTGTTACATAGTGAGTTGATAGCTAAGAGATAATCATTTTCAAACAAAAATGTGTATGAGGCATGTGTTCTTAGTTTTCATCATGGTGGTGATCAGTTAGTTGAGTTATAAATTGTGTTTTATCATATGTAACATATTTTAAATATATAATTATATATATAGGTTATTAAATTAGTTATCTTATTTCATCATGATAACTTATGGGTTACCAGAGAGTTGTGTTAATATCCGATAGATGATCATAGAGATTGAGGAGTTGTGCCTTGTGGTTTTTGATTTATATAGTGTTGTCTTATAAAGTGATAATTTTGGGATGTGATAGTATTAATTTGAAGTATATTTATAGTATATAGAGATGTGTGATATAAGATAAATGTTGATCTATAATGATGTGTATGAATAAGATTTTTTTATTAAAAAAATTAATTGTTTTTCTTCCAAATGGTTTTCCAAATTCTAGGATATATTTAATAACTCATGTACACCCATTTATAAATATTTTATAAGAGAATAAAACAACATGAAAACCCTTCCATATATTGACATAGAATATTTCTATGATGTATAATTTTTATGGGTTTTTTTAGTTTTTAGGGACTTCAAGTTCAGTCTTATTATACGCATGGTGTGACTTATTTCTGAGGAAATTTTCGTTATTACACCACCCCTCCCCACATGGCTTTTATGTTAAATTTCATTATTAGTGGTATACAAATTTGACAATGTTCCCATTTTTTTAGGTTCAGTTTTTGAAATATCAGTTACTATTGTTGGATGATGTAGGTATGATTGATTATCATGGTGGTCTGGTTAGAACATGATAAATCTATTTGAATGGTTATGATGGGGGGTTACGTATTTTGTATTAGGGTTTTAATGCACATTTCTACAAATTGTGTAAATATTAGGGATCATATTTGTAGTTTCATACTAAATGATATGATGACAACATTAACATTGACCTTAGTTAATGGGAAAAACATATTTTTTAGATTATGGTCAATGAAAGGGTATGGTAGAGGGTTATAGACTTTGATAATATTGGAAAGGTCCATAAAAGATTATAATGGAGGGATAAAAATAGAAGTTATAGAGTCATGAGTGTTTAATGTTGTTTTTTATATTATATATTCTATAATATTAACACAATTTTAGAAATCAAATTCACTCAAAACTAATGTATTATTTATCATGTGTTTCTTTTTTGTAAAACATTGTATGAGTTTCTGGTTTTCGTTGATTTTATTTTATAATTATATATAAAAATATACTATTAATATTCATGGATGATGATTTTTACATATTATTATAAACTTATTATATTAATTTAATATTCTACAGATTGTATAAATTATACCCACACAACTTGTTAGAAATAAAAATTATATATGGAGGTAGTCTTCAGAATATCTGACAAATCATCATGGTTATTATTTGAGTAGATTGGTTTGAGGATATTATAGAAGGAATTAGAACATTTTTATATTTATTTAATCCTTTGGTAAATTGTAAAAGTATATGTGTGGTTTAATCATAATATGGTACTAATGAATATGATAAATGAGGTCATTCATAGGGAATGTGTAGGATTCCATGTTTTTTTATTTTCTTGTTTAATTTTAGTTGTTGTCTTAATATATTATGTTTATATATTAGTTTTTGTTACTATATACCCAGTTTGAAAATACAAAATTTATAACTACATCATGCATGGAATATATGTTCACATATAAATTTCATGCCATTATGTGATAATAAAAATATTTCTGAAAATGATTTTTGGGGACTATTCAAAAATTGATTTCTGAAAATGTTTTTTTCGAGAGTGGGTAATGCTAAATAAAAAGTGATTAAAAAATTATTTATTTCCTTCCAATATAAATTATTGTGATAATATTAATAAAATTAATAAAAAGACAATGTATTTTATATTTAACAACTCAGTATGATGGTGTAATAATTCTTATGAGATGAAATGTTGACCCCTGAATGAGTGGTAAAGTAATTATATCACTCTGGACTATATTATTTTTAAAAGAAAATGACTGAGTTATGGAATAGTATGATAATTGGTGTCTTATGGGAGAAGAATCCCAAGATTGGTAAGACTGAGACATATGTTTATTTTTATAATCATATATATGATTGAAATAACATTAAGTTACTTCTAAAGAGTGTGAGGGCTATGTAACATATTGAATCAATTGGATTCATAGAATGAAAAATTATTCATGAATGAATAGTGGTGGTGACATAACTCTTAATGTAACTATGTTTGGGTCTATTATAGAACGTTAGTATGACAACATGCACCACGTACTTGTGGAATTAGATGGATTATGAATATTATAATGAATGTTAATCTCTCTCTCTCTTTGAAGTAACATAGATTTGTCTAATGTGAGGAATGAGGTGTGTAAACATTAATGAAATTGATGTAAACTATTAGATTATATTCTCTATATTTATCATTCGGATATTTTCTTTTTTGAAATATATTTAATATATGGGGATTGTAATGTGTGGATAACATAAAAAATTTGACTTTGGACTTAGAATATACACACAATCATTTGTAAGTGTAAGTATTTTTTTATTTCATGTAAATAATGAATTTTCTATGTATGGTTGAAATATTTCATTGGTATAATTTTTATTCCATTATATATTTTTATAGATTTAAAACATGAAACAAGGTAATGGTGTTATGGAAAAGTTTTTTGAGCTTTATTGGCATGAATCGTTATTGGATTAGAAATTATATAAAAACATCAAACTATGTATTGAAGTAGAAATTACTAAAAAGATGAATTTGGAGTATGAATTCATAGAAAGGTATGACAGATGAGTCATTATTAGATGATCATCATGTGAGTTTCCTTGGGATGTTGAATAAGGATTCAGAGGTGGTCGTTCATGACTCATTCCCATTTGAAATCATCATTTGCAGGCATGAAAGAAATTTATCATCCTTGAAGCCCACCTCCAATTGGTCATGGTATGGTGACTAGCACTGAGGGTTTAACCACACATATTACAATTATTTTTTTTGAAAATAACATTAAAAAATATATTAGAACGAATTAAACTCATTAAATATAAATAAAAAAAATAAAAAAAGTCATAAAATGTCATACATAAACCGGAAACTCTATAAAAATTTTTGGAGTCCTATAAATGGGACTCTAACACATATCAAAAAATCATTGAGTTAGTAATGATCATACCAATCAGAAACATCACCCAATAGATATATAATAAAATATTTATAGATTGGGGTAATCTTTCATGTATACTCAATATTATCCTCCCATGACCCTATTTGGAAAATATTGATGATGTATACAAAAACTCACATGAATAAATATTGATGCCAAACCATTATGTATACGAGGTCATATAACACCCAAACTCACTATGGTTCACTAACCAAATCCATAAAAATTTATATAATATTATAATCCATATAGTATATAGTAGAAATGTATACCAAACTAACATCTCTACTGAGTGAGTCACCATCACTCCCCAATAGCATATGTCCCAGTGCTTCAAAACATTCCATATCCTCATAATATCAATCCATACATTAATATTAGAGACACAACCACGAAAAAACAATTACATTCTCCATCGTCATCACATCAAAAATATACATCCTCATCCAAATGATATATCACATCGCTACCACATGATCACAACCTCATACAACATATTACATTGTGACCAAGAACATAATCATTTAGTACATCAACAATATGCCTTCATCCCCATGTAAATCAAACAATATAACACCAAATAATTTCGGGAATTATTTTTTTAGAATTAATTTTTATTTTTGAAATTTTTCATTTCACGTAACAATAAAAATAATTTATTTTATATTAAAGAGCTCTATTTTTCCTGGGTTATAGGCAAAAACATGTTAATCGTGCACTACCTGTAACATGAATTTTATCTTTCTCTATATAGAACACTGAGGTTATCTTGTGTTATATGAAATAATTACTTTCCTCGAAGGTTTTCATAACACAAAAGATTGATTTTTACAGAGTAATAATATATTAATAAAATATTGTGTTATTATATAATAACATATGACCTATCCATTAAATTAGTGGTCATAAAAATAGTGAAATTACTTATGAAATTCTATGGTTTACCCAAATATAAAATTAATTCATTTGTAAAAAATTAATTATAAATCAATATTGAAACTGATTGAATATCATGGAAAATATTATTTTCTTTATGACCACAATGTTATTTTACCGTAACAAATTAAATTAATGAAAAATACTGATTTATATTAATGTGATATATAAAACATATATTAATTTTTTTTATATTCATAGAATAGATTATATGTGATTAAGATAAAAACAAACACAATTTTATTCATAAAATAAAATATTGTTGGTGAGGTATTTTTACCACCTTTTAATGGACTACCTATTTTGAATACAATTTTTTTCACATTTATATATCAAATATGTCCAAATACACTCAATATTTGATATCATAACATATGAATTAGGTTAGGGAAAATTATTGGAATTATTCATCGAGGTTTCAATTTTTTCGAATAGTGAAAATTACAGAATTTTGGTAGCAAGCATCTTTTTCATCTAATTTATTTATAAGAGTAACTAATATTTTAAATGGGTGGAAATTTTAATTTATAAAATAGACTTATAAATTAATCTAATTTAGGTTATTAGAAACAATTTTACATTGAATTTTGGTATTTAACCTTATAAAACAATTGATCATTTTTTTGCTTTAAAAACTAATGTTGTCGTCATGTCTATGAGACAAAGAATAAATTAATTTTTTATAATTATGTAATTGGAATTTTGAAAAATGGATTTAATATTTTTAATCAGGACAATTTATAATTTAAATAATTTTTTACATATTTTTTGATCAAAACATATTACTGAAAGTGATTAAAATTAACTATAATGATTAAGATAAACATTTATCTAACAAAGTGCTAAACATTAACTTTATGACCCAAAAAATCCCTATAAATATGTATGAGGGTATTTTGTGGCCATATTTATACAAAATACACCATTATCTAAAATTGGGTTCATTATAGGATCTACATGGTATGTGAAAAACGTATATGGAATTTGTTTTTCAAAATACATTACTAAAGTGGCACTCATCCTCCAAAATAAAAATGTCTCCTCCAATACCACTTCTTCACACCTCTGAAGTCACATTTTCTGAACCAATATTAAAAAAAATAGCTCTTAAAAATCCATACCTTCCACTATTAAGCCTCCCATTAGTAATAATGGCTTCCAATTTTTTCCTTTTTTGAAAAGAAAATGGAGTTACTGGAATAAGAGTTATCATTATTCCTCAAGTTCTTCTATGGTATATCCATTTCCCACCCCCTCAACTCTTCTTACCTTATTATTGTATAGAAAAAATTATATCCTCAATATAATAGGTTTTTGTTATTAATAGGGTTTACCTACACTTATGAACACCTCAATATAATGGGTAATGAACATATTATTTGCGTGTATGATGATCTACCACCTTAGTTTATGATGATTGCTCATTTTACTAGTATTTCCTTTTATGGTGAAAATTATGATGGAAACAATGTTTATTTATGTTTTATATAATATTTATAATTACCTTAAGATTCTTTAATCTATTACCACACAATTCATTATACATTCAATTTGGTACATATATGAAAATGTCATTGGAGGATGTGTGGACTACTAGCCACTCAGAGAGATATGATTCATTCACACATTACATTATGTGTATGAAGGATCGGTTTAATTAAATTATATGATATGTATGATATAATAATACAATAGGATTAATGATATATATACATATATATATATATATAATTTATATTCCCTCTTTCAATATGGAAAGTAAATAGAAACAACTATCATGCGTACGTACTACCTACCATCTCTATTAATAATCTATTCCATTTCGTACTTATATATAATGTAGATTATTATAATACAAATATTTTAAATATACATGATATTTAAATAATTTTTAGCATTCTTGAAATCAAAATATAAGTGTATGGACTAAATATATAATAAATTAATAGGCGAAGAACAAAGTGGAAGGGTGATGGCCTAACATCTACCTAAGTGGGAGAATGTATATCATAATTTGTGGCAGTGGGGGCCTACATTCGTGCAGTCCCAAGAAGGCTAGAAAAAACAATGTGTATATTACAAAAAGTGAATTTGTAACATAAAATTATTAACAAGAAGTTCTTATGAATTCATAATAATACCCTATATGGTATTTGATATAATAATGTGGTTCATTTATATATTTATAATAAAATTATATATATTGTAAATGATATTTCTATGACTACGACAAGAGTCAAGAAAAAAATAAAAGGAATTTCATATCACTTTTTATTTCTATGAGATTCTTACTTTATTCACAACCAATTCAATTTGGGTCATATTTATACTACCCATGGATTAATTATGTGATTATTATACCTAATTTTATGGTTATTTAAATAACCATTTCATGATCCTTATTTCATGGGGTTTTTTTTCAGATGTTACCAAATTAATAAATTACTTTTTTCTCAATTTTTGTTCTTTGAGAAAAAATCTTTTTTATGAATATATATTATTCCATGAGGTGTATACACTGACTTCAAAATGATATATAATTATTATGATTCATTTCATGATATTTTAAGCTTCATGTAACTTTATTTTATTACATGGTGAGTATCGTACATTATTATGAGGTGGTAATAGATAATTAAAACAATATCTTCTCTTATCAAGATTATTCATGTTGAAGTTTCCTTTCATGAAATATTATGATCCATATAGAAATAAAAATCATGATATTTATTCTCATTTGGATAATAATGAAATATTTATGTATTATTAACATTATTCAACTTTTGGGTATATCATATAGTTATGAATATGTTTTTTAAAGAAATCCTGACTTTACATTCTCTTATGTCAAAAATCAATGTTCCTTCAAAAACATGTTTTCTAAAAAGGGTTTCCAAAAATATTATATTATTTTTCTTTAATAAAATTACCTTTTTTTATTTTACCAATTTTTTCATTGGAATCATCTTGTCACATTCTGAACAATTCATTTTCTATCGTATAATCCTGCAAAATAAATGCTCTTCTTAACTCGTAAAACATATATAGATTTACCTTTTATCATTTCTGTGGATCATCATTTGAAAGTTTAAAATAATTATTTTCAAAAAAATGTTTATTTGAAATAAAATCAATGATATTGTCTTCAAAAGTTTTCAAAGATTTACTCATAAATAATCAATTCATTTTTCGTAAAAAAGTTTATTAAAATAGTTTTTTTAATTCACTTATAATATTTCATGGAAATTTGTTTTCATATTTTTTTCAAACATCATTTATATGTTTTCATGGATTTTTTTTCAAAATATCTTCAAAAATAATTTATATGTTTTCAATTAAAATAGTTTTAAAATGTTTTCAATATTTTGTATATTTTTTCTTAGAAAATACTTTTCAAACTATTTTTATGATCTCTTTATTGGTTTCCAAAGAAAATGGTTTTCTAATGGTTTTTATGTCTTAAGGATCCCTTTTCAATGATTAAATTATATTTTCCTCATGAAATGTTTTCAAAATACCATTAAATGTTATTTTCCATTTAATATGACATCTGTTGATGATACTCATTCCCTTATATGAAATAATCAAAATTTTCCTTTAATATTACTTTTTAAATATTTTGTATTTTGATAGAATTATCCATATAACACTTGTATTTATTACATGGTTTATATATTTTTGAACCTTGATTCCTTACACGATTTATTATTTTGATGTAATGATTATGAAAACGTAATCTTTTTCCATAGTTTATGATATGATTACATTTTTATGATACCCATTCCATTTCTTGGGCTAGGATTTTATTGATTATGATTTTGTGGCTCATGTATTTATGATTTCATTACTATATGAGGGACATATATCTACCTCCAATTCAATGTGTAAAGATTCATATCTCTTGATATATACATGGCCAGAATGAGGAGTGAAATCAGTTCATTATTACAATGTTATAATCATGAGTAAATATTAATCAGTATTATAAGGATGTCATGAGCAGTGAGATTGGATACATAATACAAGGTTGTAATGTAGAGTGATTGTAGTTTAGTAAAGTACATTGTCCACTAATATGAAATTGGATGTGATGCCCTATCTACTATGGATATATATATATATATATGTGTGTCCATATGTGTCACCAATAATTCCGTGTATTATTCATATGTTATTCTTTCATGGCTTATGTTCTTTATATCATTATTATTCATGTCTCATGAACTACCAAGTTTTATGCCTTGATTAATGTATATAATATTTGTTTTGTAGGGTATGACCTTATATTTTCATGATCATGTACTCAAACCCCTATTCATATCTTTGTGCTTACATTTTTACCATTTTTTTACCCTTATTGAGCATATAATCTCACCCCTTTTTATTATTCCTTCCTTAGGTTTTGAAAAAATATTTCTTGTAGGAATTTTCTAAGATATGTTATTTTCTTAGAGAACCTAGTGGGATATAATATTTCTTATTCTTTTAATAGTTTTGAGGTTTCCATGTATCCAAATGCACTAGACTTATATAGTCTAAGGCCATCTGTTTTTATAATGATTTATATATTCTGTAAAATGCGATGTAATGTAAATTAATGAAATGTGAGGGTCATTATATATGGTATTAAAAATATGTTATAGTTAAAAAATGGAATCTATTATGGGAAAACTCTATTGATATACCACGTTATATTAATAAGGACATGTCTTGGTATGTCTTTAAGGATAAGTATACGTATGATTCATTGTTTTGAAGAATGTCCTAGAATTTTTGTAATGGATGGAGTGTGCAGTTTCTTAACAATAAATCCATGTCTACATACTACATGTTGATTTCACTATGACATAGATGTATCTAGTGGATACAACTCTAAAGGTATGTCCAGAGTCTGGCTCAAGGTAATATGGTATACAAAAATGAGCCTTTATTCACCCTTGGTTTGACACTCCTAGGGTTTATGATTTGGAGATTCCAAAGTCATTACGAACCATCGTGAAGTATTTTATTACATGGTTATTATGAATAATATAGGATAAAACTGTGTTGTCATTGATTAATGTTGTAGGATCCATGATTTAAGCACTACCTAAGTAATATTTCATGATTACATCTTTTCCCAATATGATAAATTTTTTTCATACTACCTTTTATGGTTTTAATAAATAAAGTTAACTTGATGGAATATGGATAATATTTTACATTTCAGATGAGAAAATTATTGTAATTATTCGAATCTATTTATAATGAAAAAATATTATAATTATAATCTAGAATGTCATATGATTATGGGTTATACATCTAAAGTTAAAGAGATAGAAAAGGCCATGTATAATGTATGTGATGTTCTTCAAGTATTTTTTTACATTAAATACAAGAAGCCTGACAATATTAAGGTTATGTAACCATATGAAATGATTGATATTTCACACTCTAGTGAAAAATTATCAAAGAATAATTTGATGAAGCCTATGTAATGGTTTAAAAATAATGTTGTAAGAATAAAGTATTAATGTTTTCAAATATATAGATTATATTATATAAATCATGAAACATATAAGTATTTCCATTATATGTTTTCATTAAGGATTAAAAATAATATATCGAAAGGTGATGATGACATTGATAAATTAATTCATGTAAAGGAGATATTTGATTAATTAAAGGAAAACAATAATTAATGCCCGAATTTGAGATAATGATGTTTGGGGGAAGATAATATATATATTAATAAGTAAATTTGACAGTATAGATTACCCTAGAACTAATTATTGAAATAGTGTTTTATGTCATCAATGATGAAGTTTAAAACATTATGCATTTTAAGAATGTATCCAATAATAAATAGAATAAGGAAGCATGTTTTTTATTCAAAAGGATTTATAGTAGTTATGGTTATTATCATATTTCAAACAATATACGATAAGGGTATTCACAAGTTTAGAAATGTGGCAAACAAATTGTACTTTTGGATATATGGGTGATCAATGTTAAACTACATTCAATATTTACTTTATAATTATTTTAATTTTCATCTTTCATAAGGGTTATAAGACTAATCATTTATGGAATATTTTAGTTAGTCTTCATATAAGATTAATGTGTTATATCTCCATAAGAGGATTTACAGATTTGGATAGCATGTTTAAACTTGTTTGTGTTGATGATAACTGATGAAAACTGGGTTGGCATATCATGGATCTCATGACATGTTAATTCTTATAAATGAAAATTTCATCTTCATTTTTAGGGAATGAGATGAATTGGATCAATGGATAACAAATGGTGATGTTGTCTTGAAATCATTCAAGTATATCTTTTCAAAAAAATTATTCAACATTGGGAAAATAGATTGTGAATCCCAAAAAACAATCCAAGTACATTCATTTCTAATTAATCAAATGGTCCCATAGATAATTTTAGATTTATGGATATGTGATTGTTAACATTCTATTGAAAAAGTTCACTATAACTCTCTATCACAACATGATTATTAAATATCACTTCCATATCAATGTGTTCACATCCCACCTATGTTCTCCAATGTGGAAAAATATTTATAGTTTTGTTTTGATAATTGTTACGGATCTATCATTACCTTTATAGGAGATAGTTTTCATACTCATTCTTACAATGTGTGTTTCTATGAGGGAAAAATTCATGTATTAAAGATTTGAAAACCCAGATTAATTTTTTGGGAGAAATTAATTTTAAGGGGCAATAATTTAACACCTCAAGAGTTTTTCAATTATTTGATTTGAAATAATTTACCATTATTGATATATTTTATTTCAAAAAACACCGAAAATTTATTATTTTATACTAAAGAACTATTTTTATCATGAATTATATGAAAGTGAAGGTCAATATTGTACTATACGTATTATAAATTTATGATTTCATTGAATTGTACACCATTTTTATTTTTTGTTACAAGATACAATGACTTTCTATGATTGGTTACATAATAGGGAAGATTGAGTTTTACCAAAAAGGAATATATTAATATAGAATTATTATTTGATATGATGATATATAACCTTGCTGTAAAATTACTGGTTATGGAAAGGGATAAATATATTTTAGAAATTTCTAATTTATGAAAATACAAAATGATTTCAATTGTTAAGAATTATTTATAAATTAATATGAAAACTTATGGAATATTATGAAAATGATATTATTATGTCAAAAAAATCTATATTACACTAATGAATTAAATTAAATACAATTATTGATTTATATTAATGTGATATTTATGAAATATATTCAATCAAATATTTTTTATATCAATACAATATATTTAAAATGATTAATATTAAATCAAATACAATTTTATCTACAAAATACTATATTTTAATTAATGTATTTTTACATAAATTTAATGGAGAACTAGTTTTAAATTCCATTTTCTGATATTTTATAGACATAATATGTCACAATAAAATCAATAATTGAATGTTTAATATAATAATTATGTTTGGAAAAAAATTAACTTTTATGTGATGTTACATTTTTTTAATTAAAAGTGAAAAATAGTGAAAATAGTGAATTTTAGTTCATTTGATCTATTTGTTTTATTATGATAATTATAATTTAGATTATTTTAATGGTTATTAAGATACGTTTGTTATAAATTAATACAATTTTGGTCATTATAATTATATTTAAAATGAAATTGTATGTAAGAATCTTATCAAACATTAGATCATTTATACTTTACAAACCCATGATGTCATTCACACTGTGTGAATAAACATAAATTTATTGTTTCAAATTAGGACACTGTATTTTATGAAAATGTATTTTATATTTAGAATTAGAATAATTAATGTTTATTAAATTTATCAACTTAGTTTCTGACCAAAATATTAGTGAAAGTGATTGACATTAATAATGGTGATTAAGAGATAATTTTGGTTAACAAAGTACTAAACCATAAACTGAAGAACCAAAATGACATAGAAAATCAGCCAATGCCCATTGTATATGCAAATTTAGACCCTTTACTCCCTGTTCTATAATTTGGTCCATTATTGTATCCACTTGACATGTAAAAAACATATACGGACTTCCCTAGTCAAATTAATTCAATAGTGTCACTCCTCCTCAACTATAAAAAGGCATTCTATCCTCCCACTTCCTCACACCTCTCAAGACACTTTTTCTCAATCATCATATACCAAAATAGATCATAAACATCCCTATGTTCCTTTTTTATGCCACCCATTGTTCCAAAAGTCTTCCAAAAAATATCTTTGGTCAAAACCAAAAGGTGTAACACGAATATGAAGTAACATTATTTCGCATGTTTATTTATGTTATTTCCTTTCTACACCCCATCAAATATTATTATTACATGTTCTAATAACAATAAATTTATCCTAAATATACTATTATGTTTTCATTCTATGGGTTCAACCTATAATTACACACACCTCCATCTAATGTTAAATAAACATATTGTTTACGTGTATGGATAATTACAACCTCGTTAAATAATTATTGTTCATTTTCCATTTACTACATATCAGAGTGGACATTATGATGTAATTGATAATTTAATTTGAGGAAGTGTCGACTACCACCCCTCAATGTAATGTGATTTGTCTGCACACTACATGGAATTTATTAAGGATGGATTTAGTGAGCTTATATGATATATATTACATAATAATTTTACTGGAATAAGGATATATATATATACATATATTTCATTTCAGTTCATTTTTTAATATGAAAAATAAATGGAAAAAACATTCATTAGTACGTACGACCTACCATATCCATGAATGATGTACTACATTTGACACATATATAATATATATACTATTTATATAAAAATATATTGAATATAAATTATATTTATATTATTTTTTATACTCTGGAAATCATGATATAAGTAAACAGACCAAATATATAAATATTAAGATGTATGGAACAAAGAAAAAATTACCCAAGGGAATCATCAACATAGAACTGTTAATAATGGGGTAATATATAGTCATGATCAAATAAAATATGTTATTATATATATGATTATACATCATTTAATTATTTATAATGAACATATATTTTTTATACAAGAATATTTTATGAGTATGATGAGATTCAAGACACAGGGGAAGGTAATTTCATCTCACTTTTTCTTTCTATGGGATATATTATTTATTTACCACCCATTCAATTTTTTTGGTGTAAACATCCCATTGATGAGTTATATTATACATATATTTAACGTTCTGTTTATTCATATACAAATTGGATAAAATTTCATTCATAGGGTTTATGTTTCAAATATTACTAAAATGGTAAAGTAATTTTGTCTTGATTTTCATTATATGAGAAAAAATCAATCTTATGAACCTATATTTTATCATGAGGTGCATATAATGCCTTTGAAATGTTATATCATGAATCTAATTCCATTCATGATATTTTATTTTTCATGTAATTTAATTTTCAATCTTGGGTAGTATGGTTCAATGTTACAAAGTTGTAAGATGTTATTGAAATAATATCATCTCTTATCTAGATTTTTTATATTTGTGCTTCCTTTGATGAAATATTATGACCCATCAAGAATGAACATTCCAGATATTTAGATATTATGATATGATGGTTTTTTATGGTGATTTTTGATGTGTCGGTCTTGGGAAGAATTTTATGTCTCATATGCCTTTTTTGATAGATATTCTTTGGTTTCTCTTTTTGGGCATGTCTTATTTTGGGTGTGGTTCCATGTCCATCCTTCTTATGGTTCCCTTTGTGTGCAGGATGGTTCTCACTTAGCCTAAAATAATTTTTAAAAAAACTTATGGGGTATAATTTATGACTATTTTTTAACTCAATATTCATGATATATTTATATATTTGTTCCCTAATTCCATCCATCGGTATATAGATAGTCCGGAATGTGTTTTTATGAAAACCCAAAATTAACCTCCATTTAGTCATAAATATATATTCCTTCAAAAATCATGTTTTCTAAAAAGAGTTTCTATTAATATTATTTTATTCCTCTATAATAATTAAATGAATACTTCCTTTTTGTACATTACAAATGTTCTCAAAGGAATATTTTATTGAATTATAATTAAAAAAATTGATATTACATAAAAGTTGAACAATATTCATTAAAAAAATTCACAAGACATGATAGGACCGTATAGGTATAGTTTCATTTGATATAGGAAAACATAAACAACTAGTTCATAATACATCTTCATTGTCTCCCACTTATTTCAACATAACTGGACTCTATTTTGAAATATCTTATTTAATATCCTTCTTCCTGATATAGGTAAAATAAACATATGAAAGGGTAATCTCAAATTCGTAGAAAGGGTAAACAAATTTAGATATAAATGATATCATAATCCTAATACATATGAACATAACATTTGAAAATATTATCATTCATATGATAGATCATGATATAATTCCATGTGATAAATCATAAATGTTCAAATAAATTAAAGAACATAATCCAAAAAGGGATAAAATAAGACAAAAAAAATTGTGCCATAAACATAAGAATAGAATATCATTTTATATTAGTTATGTCTCATTTCCAAGACCATCATAGTAACGATGTCCATTTCTGAACCTACTTCACTTCTAATTCTAAACCTGTATTACAGAATGAAGATTATTTCCCATTCTTGCTATGTCTTTATCATGAGATATAAAACATTACCCAATTTATTGGAGAGTGATATAGGTATCACTCATATTATAATGAAATAATTCTTACATGTTCCACAAAAACATAAATACTTCATCATTGAATAATCCAAGGAATAAAATGGTATTATTAAACATCATTCCATTATAACATATCCCATATAAAACAAATGTATTTCAAAAATAAAATTTCATCATAAAAAATATAACTGTAGGAATTTTTGGAAGAGTATACTTGGAATAGATCCATATTAAATAATGTCATCTTAAATGGAAAATAAATTTGATAAAAATATAAAATTAATTCTTGAGGAAAATATCCTTTCTTCTTCAATAAAATATTCTCTTCCCAAAATGTCTCGTAATTTTAGAAGAAAATATTTTAATTGAAAATAATCAATAAATATTTTAAAGTATGATTCATTGAAGTAATGTGTTATGAAAATGTAAAAATATATTCCTGAAGTATAAATTAAAGGATAACTTTTATCTCGTAAATTTGTTTGAATGTCAAAATGCACATCATACCGAGCATGAAAAAAGATTCCCTTTATATCATTTAAGAAAAATATAGCAATCTATAAAATTGAATTTTAAATTTTATAAGTATAAAAATTATATTTTCTAATGATTATTTAGGAAACATGGATGTAGATGATAAATATAACCCAGTAAATACTTAAAAATAAAAAATTTCAAATAATAATGAGATTGTGAAAATCATCCCACACCATAGGTCTTATATCCTTTTTGTGTATCTGATCCTCGTATATAACTATTTTAATGATTTCATTGACCTATTAAAGAGTCATATTCATCATATATGATCATATTATCATTTGTTTGTTAGTAACATTATTACCCGTCCATGGGTCATTAACTTCATTATTTTCTTACACATGTTTTCTCTAATAAGTTCCTCTTCTTATGTTATAGATATATCATTTACATAATTATATTTGTATAATATATATTATATTAATTTATTCCATTTATTTATATAATTATTCATTAATTAAGACCATGTAGAATGAATCACATTGCATCTTCGAGACATTAGGTTTTACGTCTGCACGAGAGATGATATCATTCCCACAATTGTTGACTAGTACAAAAGTTGGTGGTTTATAATATTTAAGAGTAAATAACATGTTAAAATAATAATATATAGTTATTAATTCTATTATTATAACCATCCGAATAATGTGGTGGTGAAAAGGAAGATTACACCATAGTGTGGAGATGGCAAGTCGTACGTACGCACGGGTGGTGAGGTGGTTTTTCATAGGATGGATAGAACAATGAATATAGTAGTTTCATAATTATAATAAAATCTCACTATATAAGTGATACTGGAGTTAATAATTTATAATGAAACAAATCATGAAGAGGAAGTATAAGAAGAAATATGTTTGAAATAATCGATAGATGAGATTACCTATTCATCGACGTGCTTCCAATATATCTCCTCTTATTGCACTATATTATGACTTTGGAGAATTAAAAAAACCATATAATATAAATTTGGATGTTTAGAATATAAATGGGTTGGGAATGGCCATGCATGATGCCTTAATGAGAAGTGAATAGGTGAGGGAGGCAGTGCACTTTTATAATTGATATTAGGGGAACTTTTGGAAACTCCATAAAGAATAAGTTAAAATAAAATAAAACCCTACCCAAAAACCCTAATTAATGTACTAGTTTTGAAGATTAAATTAGATACGGTATCCATCTAATCAAACAAAAATTTTTTAAAAGTTTTTTTCCATTTAAACCTTAATTTTTTTATTAAAACTTTATTATTCAATTTAATTTATAACTACGGTGACAAATATTTAAATATTAAAAGGGTCGAATATTTACATATTTTATTTCAATTACACCATAAATAAATAAAATAGAATATTTTCAACCATATATTAAATATTATGTATTTTAAATAATGTTTTATGATATTTAATAATTTAATAAATCATAATTTTTTTAACAAACAATTGTGTCAGTTTTGATAATATTAAATTCATTGAATTTTATTTATATTAAGATAACAAGTTAACATCAAATAAACTATTTATTAAATTCCTAATAGATCAGTGTTATCATGAAAATTAATGGGACATTTTAATGAAAAAAAATTTCTTCTATTTTAATATTTTTAATAAAAGTTATTTGTTTTCTCTGTTAATAAAATATTTTCCACATCAAATTTAGGAAAATATGTAATATTATTTTTTTAGATAAAGTAAAAAATTAAAATACTGTGATAATGATAAATCTACTATATTTCATAATAATACTTGGAGTAAAATTTTTATTCTGTGAAATCCAACATTAAAAAATATACAGTTATTTAAATCTAAGTAAGAAATATTTAACTTTTTTAAAAATAAAAAAAAAAAATTGTCAAAATCTTATCTAATTGGAAACTAAATAACACCATTTCAACCCAAATATGTTTTAGGTCGAATAAATCATCTAACTATTATAGGACAACTATTAGGTTAATTTTATTAAATTATTTTTACCCTAAATTTCCCAATTTACGTTTTACCATATAAATAAAAATTATTGTACTTACGATTCATGTTGCCAAAAAATAAAAGTAATATATTTACATAATTTTTATTTAGTGACTAAAAATATGAAATAAATTTTTTAATATTCAATGAATAGATGATGAAATAGTTAATTTAAAATTAATCTTATATTCGGAAAGAGATAAGATGTTTTACAAGTTAAAACATTGCAAATGATTAAAATGTGTTTACATTTGAATTCAATGTAAAATTAATGATCATGACATAAAATATATTTAATGATAAAAATATATACTATTTATACTTTAAAAAAATTAAATATTATAATTTATCCATAAAAATTATTTGGGTGAAAACATATTTTTTCAATTAAAATTAAGTGTAATTTTATTATTCATCAAAACTTGAAAGTTATCAGAAAATATCAAAAATTCATCCAAAGTAATTTTTTATATATTTATTCCATTGAACCATTTTATTTCATTATATAATAATTATTACTGTTTCATAATCATAATATTAAATGGGTTCTCTATTAAAAGAAGTAAAATTATTATTTGGTAAAATATGGGCTTTCATACATCAAATTGGTTTTATTTTACCCTAGGACTAAAATACAAATTGGATAAAAATAACAAATATTTTATTAAATATTTAATATATATATCATTCAAACATTATAATTCACAATATTTATTAATACAAAAATAAAACTATATAATTTCATTATATATTTACATAATTAATTGTTTTCCAATGAATCTGCCATACATTTTCAAAATCTTGGTATATTTATTCCCGCTAACCTAAAAACTAGGATATAATGGTAATTTTATACTATGTGTGTATCTTAGTTCATTTAAACACATGATTTCATGCAATAAAAGATTTTGGAGAATTAAAATTATTAAAAAAAATTATTTAATAAAAACATCCTTGTTGTACATTCAATCCCCAAAAAAAATTATTTTTTCCCACAAAATTTATCACATGTATATAGAAAGATTGGGATATATACCCCTCCCAATATCCTAATGTTCACATGTAGCTTCCTCAAATTTTTTGTTCCATCACAAAAATTAAACCAATTGAGTGGTATTGTTTGAAGAAATTTTTTCTACAATCCTAAATCTTTATCAATTATTCATTATTAGAAAGATTTTTCAATAGAGGTAAAATATACGAGTTTAATAAAAATGAAGGATCAAGTATATAATTTCTCAAGAGGGTTATATAGAATTCATCATTAACTTGTGATAGATATTACAGAATCACAAATTGTTAAGATACCTTCCCAAAATGATCTGAAATATCAAAAGAATCGATATACTGAGAATTCAGTTTTCCATATTTCCAAATCTCATAACTCTCATCCCAAGAGATATTCATAAAAAAACCTTGTCATCCTCTTCAAACATGAGTACTTATCATTAGATTTGAGCATACATTTTTTTTCAACTCTAATCTTCCATTATGTGTTATTGAATAGATCTGACCTTTTATTCCATTTAATCATCTGGATCAGGTCATTGAAGCTTTCATTTCTCAACATCATCCCAACAAGTTGTAGTTCTAAACTTATAACGATTGGGGGATTCATAAGGATCCACTTGATTAATATAGTGAAAGCTATTATCGTATGAAAATTCATATAGAGTTAGGTTATTATTTCAATCCCCTTTGATATACATAGAGAAATATCTCAATATTTCATCTAGAGATCGAATTGTCCTCTCCGACTGACCTTCTATATGAAGATGAAAAGCAGTGCTAAAACATAAATCAGTATCTAGAGCCTATTGAATACTTCACTAGAACATCAAGGTAATCCTCTGATCCTAATATAATATAATTTAAATTGGTACTCCAAGTAACCTTACCACATTCTTTATATATTTCCTAGAAATAAGATAAAATCAAAAAAATTCTCAAAGGTAAATGATGTGTTCTGACTAAATTAGGCGATCAACTATACCCCATATAGCATTATAGACTTTAGAATTTTCAATAATTATTATGAAAAAGTTCATAGTTATTTTTTATCCTTTCCATTATGATATGGTAATTAGTTATAACATCCCTTTAGAGTTATAAATCTCATTCAAATCATGTTGAATAACCAATCACTAAGAGACATATTAAAAAACAACTCTTCTCATCCCACCCTACCGAAAATTATCTTTTAGGTCCCTATATATAATAGAGATTCATGGGTGAATAGATAATGAGGAACAATGATCATCATCTAATAGATCCTTCTCCAAACCTTTTATGGGAGTAATACAAACCTGAATCGAGAACATTATTATTCTATCAGAATCAAGGTTGAATTTAAGGAAATTTCTCACTTTTGTAGCTCTACATATTCCTTGCATACGTCCTTAATCATCACTTATATGGATGGTTGAACATTCATTTGAGAAAGATAATATTTATCCCCATACTTTAAAATTTCAACATCCATACTTTTCAATTCGATAAATATTGGGTCTTTTGTTATTCTTATCATGGATATGATATAATGGTCCTTTCGAATCAATGAATTTGAAAACTTCTTTGTTATCCAAGGGTGGTAATATGTTGAGCATTCATGATATTTAATCAACTCTAAAAATTTTATTTGATTCATATTCAACTACTTTTGTGTAAAAGTATAATTTAAAATTTTATGATCAATATAAATATGACACCATTAACCCATAAGATAATGACTCTATATCAATAATTAAAAAATTAATGAAGTTAATTCCAAATCATGAGTTGTGTAATTTTTCTAATTTATTTTCGATTATCTCATGGAATAATATATCACCTTATCATTTTTATTGGGAACATATCCCATACACTTTTTGTATGCATCATTATAGATAAAAAAACTTTATCCACTAAAAGGCAGGGTGATCATAGGTTCATTTGCTAACCTTATTTTGAACACATTGAAAACAACTTCACATACCTCCATCCACATTAACATAACACCTATTTGAATCAACATGGTTAATGGATAGGATAATCATGAAAAATAATTCCAAAAAAATCAATATTATCTTTCCGAAAGAATGAAAACATCAGATCCCATTTATCATTGTTGGTCTCTTATAACATCAATAACATCTATTTTTTCTAGATCCACAGATTTTTTCTCTCTAGAGATTATTTAACCAAAAATGAAACATTCTAAATCCAAAAAGCAGACATAAAAAAGTTTTTGTAGAGATTCTCATTTCTCAGAGTCTTTTGTAGAATTTTCAAATGATATTAATTTTTTCACTTTCTACTCTAATAGACATGAATATTGTCTATATAAAAACTAATAAAGATGGTCTCTAATGTATATATACATTAGATCCATGATGATAGTAGGGGAATTGGTAAGAAAAAATGGAATCAAAATAAATTTATAGTTTCCATACCTTGTACAGAATTCAATCTTTGGAATATCTTTCTTGTTGACCCTTGCGTGATGATATCCTAAACAAAGATCAATCATCAAAAAGTATTGATCTTTGCATAGTTGGTCTAATAATTCATCAATATAGAGAAGAGATATTTTTTTCTCTATAGTGATCTTCTTAGGTTATCGATATGTAATGTAGGTTCTCATTGATACATATTTCTTACCAACAAATAGAACAAATTCATCTCAAGGTGATTCACTAGGGCGTACGAATCCCTTGTCCAGATTCTCATGGAGTTTTTTCATCAATTCCTAAAACTCAATTGGGTCCATACAATATGTTGTATTTTAAAATAGGCATAACACCTTGTATGTGTTCTATTGAAAACTCTACCTCATGATTTAGTGGGATACAAATAAATAATTCTAGAAAGAAATGATAAAACTCACATACAATGGGTGTATTATTTACGGTGAGTTTATCCACAACCATTTGAAATAGATATCCTTCATTTACAATAATCAAGACACATAATATGAAATAGGTTTTCACTGAGAGGTCATACTCATCCGTGCATTGATTTATGATCGTAGATTTATTTGGAATATGAAATGTGCCTTCCATTCCATGCAAATTGATATGAGCTCCATATATAGAAATCCAAACATGCCATGAATCAAATGAAATTAAACTATAGAAATGATCACAAGATAATCAAAAATTATATTCCCACAAACTAGAACTGAAGAAGAATTATAAACATCGGATGTGACTGTTGTTCTATTATGATATTTCACAACTAAATCACCAACTAATTGTGGTGATAATACTATAATAACCATACAAAATAAGTTTGAAAGAAAATAAAGTGTGGATCAAGGGTCAAAAAAATTATAACATTAGAGTGGATGATAAGTTTACCTTTCACCACTTCATTATCATACTCTACATTGCTGATAGTGATCACATATGACATGCCATTCCATTTCACTTAAGATTTTATTGATATCGGTCATCTTAAATATCCCACAGATTAAGTAATTGGTGGAAATAATTCTCCATCTCCTACTACACAATACAATTATGTGTAGGGGTGCATTCTATGTAGCATTTTATCTATTCTCATCATGATACATATTTTTCCCATCACTTATATATTCAACAACCAGATGACCTTATTTTATACACATAACACATTTACTAGTCCCATTAATACAATTTCCTTCATGTTTCTTTCCAAACATCGAGTATAAGGAAAAAATCATCTTTATTTAAGTTTGGTCATTATAAATTACCTCAAATTCCTTTTTTCTATTCTTTTTAAATCCAAAGGCTGGATGGGTTACTCCAATATCCATCTCAAACTTGAGAGAACATTGAATGATTTATTTATAAATACTTATGTCTCTTATGGATAATTCCCTACATAGACTCGGTTTTTAATACACTATAGAAAAATTCAATTATTTTCATAGGTAAGATAATAATTCAAAAATCATACCTTCAAATTCTTGTAAAATTTACTTTGTAGGTACTGACAGATTGATATCCTTTTTTCATATGATTATGGAAATCCAACTATATATTTCATCATAGAATTAAGTACTTATTGAGAAATAAGTTCTTGAACTCACCCCATTCATTGAATTCAATATCATCTCATTATCACATATTCTTAATAGGGTCCCACCACTTATCAGATTCTCCTTCCAAATGATAGAATTCCAAGATGAATTTATCATGTTATAAACATTTTATTACTTAAAATATCCCTTTTGTAGTGTTGATCCATTTTTCATCCACTAATATATCTGATGTCTCCCTAAAATAAGGTGGGCACTACCTCTTGAAGTACTCAATAGAATTTTGATCCCTTATTTACTATGTAGGAAGTTCTGTATGATTTATAACTTGAGAATGTTTTGTAACCATAGCTACAATATTTTACATTCTATCACCCATAACATTTGTTTTCTTATAAAGGAAAACATTGAACTTTCCAGCGTAGTCAAAAATAATGTGGTTCCTCTATGTTACAGCCATTGACTAAATCTAATAAGCATTATATAAGAAACACAAACCATAATGGTGAAAAACATAATAAATAATAATATTTAAATTTAGTATATTTATGTTTCATCCTAGGTTATTAATATTGTTTCTAAAACACTAATATTTTAACTAATACTTCAACATATTCTTAGGTTTCTACCAATGGTTTTCTCATCCTAGTTTCCAAAGGATAAATATACCTTTCCTCTAATACCAACTATAATGATGCATAATTTACATGTATTAATGTTACTTAAAAGTTGAATATTATTCATTACAAAATATTACAAAGTAATGAAAGGATCATATTGGTATAATGTATTTTTAAAATGGGAAACATAAACAACTAGTTTATAAGGCATCTTTATTTCCTCCCATTTATTTCTTCACAAATAGACCCCTTTTGACCTATCTTTTTTAAAATCATTCTTCCTGTCCTTGAGAAAAGAAACATATGAATGGGTGATCCTAGATTCTTGGTAAAGGTAAACATGGGAGATATCAATCATATCATAATAAGATATAAGAACATTAAATTTGAACATTTAATCCAATATATGAAAGATCTTGATATCATACCATAAGATAAATCGTTAAATTTAATAAGAATCAATGAACATAATCTGAAAATTCATAACATGAGACATGAAATTTTTTGGAATACACATAATAATAGAAAATCATTTCGTATTAGTCAATCGTAATTACATAGACCATCGTATATGAAAAAGTTGAATACTGAACAGAGTTCTCTTTTCATTCCATCTTTGTATTACTAAACCGATATAATTTATCATTCTATCCTGTTTATCTCATGAGATATAAATATTTACATATTTTATTGGTGGTAGATATATGTCTCACCCATATAATTATGAAATCAATATTATTTGTGACACAAAATAATAAATAATTCATCATAGTATAGCCCATGGAATAAATTGGGTTGCGTAAACATCGTTGCATCATAACTTAATCCATATAAAACAATTGAATTTAACAAACATATGTTCATAATAAAAAAATAAAACCATATGAATAATCATTATTGTATACATGAAATGAATCCCAATAAAATAAATTTAACTTAAATGGATAATAATTTTGATAAAATAACTGATATTAATTCTTGAGTAAAATATCATTTCTTCTTCAAAAACATTTTATTTCCTTAAAATGTCATGAAATTTTAAAAGAAAAGATTTTAATTGAAAATAAACATAAAAATTTATAATGGAACCATCATGGAAATAAGGTGTTATGAAAATGTAAAAATCCACTCATGCTGTATATGATAAAATAGAAAATTTTTCTCATACTTTTTTTGAAAATTAAAAAAATTACCTCATACCAAAAAATAATAAATACTCCATTCACACTATTTAAGAGAAATTCACCAATGGTTAAAATTTTCATTAATAAACATTGGAAGGATTGAACAAATATTTTCCAATACCTATTTCCGAAACATGGATGTGGATGAATACCCCAGTAAATACTTACAAATGAAGAATCTCAAATAATTATGATATAAAAAAAGTACCCCTTACATAAGGTTCACGATCCTTTTTATGTATATAAACCTCCTATAAAATGATTTAATTTATTTCATTAACTAATTACAAAATCGTATTCATAATATATGATCATATTTTCATCTTTCTTTTAGTAACATTGTTACTCATCCATCGAAAATTGCAATAATTATTTTCTTCCACATGTTTTGTTGGATAAGTTTCTATTCATACGATAGAGTTATAAAATTTTAAAAATGATATTGGTTTAGTGTATATAATATTTATTTATTCAATTAATTTATATAATCATGCTTTAATTATGATCAAGTAGAATTAATTGCATCACGCCATGGATATGGTTGGTCATATATTTTCATGAGCAATGATATCATTCCCATTTTTTGAATAGTATTTATGAGAAAAGTTTATAATACATACGAATAACCTTAATGATATATTAATCATATATTGTTATTATTTAAATCAATTTACCCATCCAAATAAGGTGGTGGTGAAAAAAATATTATACCATTACAAGGCGGTGGTAAACTGCAGGTATGCTCACATGGTGATTTTATTTTTCATAGGATGGATCGAAAGTTGAATATGTTTGTTTTATAATTATAATAAAATATTAGTATATAATTGGTATTAGAGTTATTAAATTATAATGAAACAACTAGTGAATGAGAATTATAGGAAGAAATAAGTTTGAAATAATCGATGGAGGATATTACCCATTCTTCGATGTGATTCCTTTGAATCTTCTCTAAAAAGAATAGATTTTGTCCTTGAGGAACACCATAACTTCTATAATTTCACAAGGGATGTTGTGAAAGTAAATGGGCGAGGAATGGAATAGTATGAAAGCCCAATGTGAGTTAAGAGTTGATTTATTAGGTGACCATCTACAATTAAGGTGAGGGTCAATTTTAGAAACACCATAAATTAAAATTTCTATTAATTTGAAACACTAATGAAAACCACAAAAATTCCATAATTTTAAAAATTAGATGATATAGGATTTTAATTACATCAACCAATAATTTGTTTCCTTTTTCATTCAACTTAGACCTTAATATATTGATGTAAACTTATTATTTTATTAAATTTTTAACTACGATAACAAATATTTAAATATCAAAAGGGTGAAATACCTAATTACATGATGCCTGTTACACAATAACTAAAAAACATAAAACATTTTAGAACATATCATAATTAGTAAATATTTTATAAAATGTTATATTATTTTAAAAAAATTCATAAATTCTTATTTCTCTAAACAAGTAAAATTGTTAATTTTGACACAATTAAATTCATTGATTTTTAAAAATATTAATATAACTAGTTAACTTAAAAAAAATTATTATATTTTTAAGAGTTCAATTCCATCTAAAATATTAATTATAAATTTTAGTTATTGAAAATAATATTTATTTTCATAATTATAGTTTATTTTATTTGCTACAACCATTAATAAAATAATAAATACATCAATTTTGTGTAATAATTTAGAATAAATATATTATGAGTAAAAATAAAAATAAAATAATTTTATAATGATAAATCTACTATTTTCCATAAGAATATTTTTAGTCAAATTTATATTATGGAAAAGGCTACATTAAAAATGATATAATTTTTAAAATTTATGTAATCCGTATTTAACTTTTCATTAAATAAAATAAATTATATCTCTTAATCTCATTAAGGTGTCTTCTAAAGGACAAAATTTTAACCAAAGGATAATTTAGGAAGACAAAAACTCTTAAACTGATATAAGGACATGTGTTATTGGAAATTTATAATATTATTTTTACTCTTAATTACATGATTTTTCATTTTAATGTTTTAGTAAAATTGATGAAGTTATTATACATAATTCACTTAAAAATGCAATTTATTTTCATAATATAGACATACTGATTCAAAATATGGAATCCATTTTATTATTAAAAACACAAAATTTAGAATAATTAATTTAAAAATAATCTCTTTGTCGGAAAGAGATAACTAGTTTTAAATGATAAAACAATGAAAAATATTGAGATGTTTTTTCATCTTAGTTAAATGTAAAATTTATGTAAATGAAATAAATTAAATTTAATGATAAAAATATATTCTATTTATAAGTAAAATCTATTAAATATTATAATTTAATCATATATATTATTTTTATTAACAAATTTAGTTTTCAATTTATATTTACTCTGATTATACTATTTAAAAAAATTAATGTTATCATAAAATATAAAAAATTTATCCAAAGTACATTTTTATTTTTTTCATCCAAAGAAATTTTTTATTTGATAATATACAAATTATCAATGCCTTAATATATAAATTTAAAATGGGTTCTCCATTAATGGTGTAAAATTATCCTTTTGATAAATATAGGTTTTATACTTAATTTTAGGTTTATTCATACCCTATAAAAAAATATCAACTAGATAAATATCAAAAATATATTTTTAAATATATTAAATATATATTATATTTAACAATTTTAATTCACTTAAAATATTAATACAAAATTATAATTATAAAATAGATTTATGTTTTACATATATAATTTTTAAGCAATGAATCAACCATACATTTTGATAAGATAGTTATTCTTATTCTCGTTAACCTGACCACAAGGATATAACAATAATTTTATACTAATGGGGTTATAATGTTCCTTAAAAATTATAATTGTGTGCAATTAAATCTATTTAAGAATTAAAATTATATAAAGAAAATATTTCAATAAAAAATATGGGTGTTAAAAATATTCTTGTCACCATTTTAACAAGAAAACGTTAACCATTTTACCATGAAAAAGGAATGTTCTTTTTACAACTTACAAGATATACATATTTAACTATAGTCATTTATATGATAATACCCTTTCAGGTTTAAATGGTTTACATTATAGAAATGGTTTTTTAAATAATTTTCAATGAAATTGTTTTCAATACCTTTTAAATATTTCTTTATAAATTTTAAAAGTATTTTTCATGTAATGTAAATTTTTAATGACGTTAATATTATTTTATAATTTTTCAAGGGAGATTGTTTTCAAAAAAGTTTTCAAAATTTCATTATATGATTTGAAGGTTTTGTTAAACACTTTTCAAGCTTCTTTTATATATTTTGGTTGAAAAATAAAATTTTAAAAAACAAATCAGTATTATTTTATAAATTTTAATGTAAAATGGTTTTCAAAGTTTTTCAAGCTCTCTTTATATGTTTTCAAATAAAAATATTTTCAAATGGCCTTATGTTTTAAAGTTAATTTTATATATAAGATAGGAAATATTCCCAAAGAAATGTTTTCCAAATATCATTCCTTGTTATTTTCCATCTATGAGGAAATTTGTTGATGTTACTCATTCCATACTATGAAAACATCATCAGGTTACATTCATATTTTTTTTGAATGGAATTTTATTTTAAGGAATAATTCTTATGAAAATAGTTTATATTTAATATGTAATATTCATTTGAAACCTACTTCTTTTCAAGGTTCATACATTGATGAAATGAGTATGAAAACTGTATGTTTTTCAACATGTTAGGATATGATTACTTTTTTATGATTCAATTTCCATTTGATGGGTTATGGTAATATTTTTTATGATTTTTTGGAACATGTTTATATGAATTCATTATGATAAGTATGGGACCTATATCTCCCTCGAATGTAGTGGGGGAAGATTTATATCTCATGATATAGACATGGATGGAATTAAAAATGAACTCATTTTAATATTATAGGGTTAGAATGAGGAGTGAACTTGGTTCATTATTATTGGGTTAGATTGGGGTGTGAACATGGCTCAGTAATATGGGGTTGTAATGGGACATGAACCTGGTACCGTAACAGAATTTTTCCATAATGATGGACTTGGTAGTGATTCCTTGACTATATAAACATCATTATATGTATGAGAATGGTTATTACCTAATTCAATGTATTATTATTTTATTATGCTTTCATGGATTATTCTATTTATTTCATTATGAATATAATTGTTTGAACTATAATGAAATATTCCTTATTTCATGTTTATGATATTTGATATTTAAGCTATAATCTTCTATTTTAATGATCATGTTCTCATAACCCTCTGATAATGATTATTCTGTTATCTCTCCCATGTTTACCATTACTGAGAATCTTATCCCACACTAATTATATTTCCTTCCCCCTTGTTATTAAGACATATTTATTATTTGATATGTCTAAAAGGGGTTCAATTATTGGGGATCCAATTTGGAGATAATGGAGCTCGCTCATGTACCTGGGTTTGAGCATCCATGTTTCTAATGTCACTAGACTAATACGGTCTTTGGGAATATGTTTGTATAATGTTTTATGTATTCTGAAAAAGTAATGTAATTTTATCGTATTAAAAGTGAGAGTTTCTATATATCCAATGAACTATATCACAGTCTCATCATCATAAAAACATTGTTACATCATAGAATACCATATCCTCAAGCCATCACAACCCATGCTAATAATAAAAGAGTGACCAATGATGTGGTAGTAGTCAAACATTTATATCACCTCCTTCCTAAATGTGGGTGGTACAACCCAAACATAAAACATCATATGGTAATCGATTATGTTATTTTACTCATGTTAAATTGCATTAGAAATTAGAAAAATAAAATGATTATATAATATATAATATAATACAACCCATATAAACAAAACTAAAATGAATCACCATTATAAAAAAAATATATATCTATAACTTTTTTATTTCAATCTCCCAATAGTATCCACTACCCAACTATTCACTACTAATGAAAACTATAAAAAACTCTAAAAAAGTGACAACACAACATAAAATTTTATCACCTTATAAAAAATTCACATTTTAATAATTAACATCCACATTAATATTGTCACGACCCGCCTTCACCAAAAGGAGGGAAGGGTTAGAAGATTGCTAGGCCCTTCCTTCTTTATGATGAAAGAGAGATAATGACCCCTGAGACCCGCCTTCAATAGGTCCTGGAGTGGCGACTAGCACCAAGGGTACAGAAATTTGTCACAAGTGGAAGGCATTACCACTTTTTGTTTTATAGTATTGGGAGATAAGATAATGAAACCCAACAATACCAAGGTAAAATAAATGTAAAACCAAAAGTAAGTCATTCCCACATGCATGTTTCAAAAGTAAAAACCATAAAGTACAGAAGGTGAATACAAGGGAAAGTACCAAAGAAAGAAAAACAACAACTGCAACTGCCCCGAGGGTCTGAGCTAGTATAGTCCTGCATGGTCCCCGAAGTCCTCCTGGAAACCTAAAAGCTGTTTTTATATACGTAGGGTGAGCATAAAAGTACACACAGTAGGGAAAACCAAATACTCTCATGCACAAGTGGGGGGAACGTACTAAAGTCCCGTGATAAAAAGGGTAAACCAAACACCTATCAAGGTAAACTATCCACCCCAGGCCTCACCAAGGCACACTCCCCAAATAACACAAGTCAAGTGATATATATAATCAGAGCACATCAATGTTTGGGTACCCCACGCCACTTTCCCACTGGTTATTGAGACATCCTACTCATCGGACCAATCCCGCCATTCTCACCGCAGTCCCACTGCCACACCCGCCCGCACACACCTGGGCCACAACCACACGCAGTCCCACTGCTGAAATACCACCCGCACAGACATAGACCTCAACCACACGCAGTCCCACTGCTGAATCCTGCCCGCACACACCTGGGCCACAACTGTCACATGTAACCATGCCCGCAAACACCTAGGCCAGAACAACCACCACCACGCCTGAAGACACCTGGGCCTCATCACGAAGATGCTTGGGAAACCACCTGTCGAACACACTTGGCCAACCACCACACAACCCCTCCCGAAGGTTCTTGGGCTAATAATGGAACTAATGCCATAACAGCCTGCCCGAAGATACTTGGGCTATCCGGGAAAGGGAGAAGAAAAGGAGCTAATTACCAGCCACTCAGAATAGTGTTGGGAAAAACACCCTCCCCCATGAAATGGAGGTGTTCGGCACTAAGTGGTCAACTTGGGTGGGGCATGAATAAGAAACACAAAACTACCAGTATAGATATATGTAACAAGAACTCACCCAAGTCTAGGTTTTTTTTTCTAACCAGCCTATGGAACAGAACACCACTATATTCGAGTCACAAGTCAAGACTCTCGCCAACAAAACCCATCGTCCCATTCTTGTTTCATGTTAGTAATAATGGTTAAGTTTAAGCACTACTAGGAAACTATTAAGCATAGGCACAAGTCCAGAAAAGTAAACAATCAAACAACAACCATAACGCCCACACCCGGTTCTCAACAACAGAGGATCCCACCCCAATTTTTGGTATAAACAAGTATCCAACGGGCCTTAAAAATCACAACCATTGAGTGTATAAAAGATCAGGGGATCCCATCCCCTCTCACATCTCCATCCATCGGCCTGAATGGAAACAACCAACTCCCACCACCAATACAAGCATTGCCTTGCCGGTATTTTTAGATTTAAAAAACTTAAAACACTCCACGATTCAAATACTATGTGCTCTAACCGGGAGTCATCACAAAATGGTTGATCCTGGTGCTTTCAATTATTTCAGCCGAATATACGTGATTAACCAATTCGCTTTTCGCAGCAGGAGATTTCAACCACAAACAATCCATTTAAAACATCAGCAGGGTTCATTAGTGCACAAACAACGACCACCAACAGCCTCGATTTTCAGAAGGCATAAGCCAACAAAACTCAACAAGATGGCCATAGAAGAAACAGCATCAAAACAAATATAAGACAGCATCAACAAACACAGCCCCCTTCCCTTTCTTTATTGAATTCGTTCATTATCTTCATTAAGTTCGGTCCAACCAGGTCTACAGAACAAAAGCACGCCCACCCCACATGATACACAAAAGAGAGAGGCAAAGGAGAAATTCCCTACTTGTTTATCGACGATCGATGCTTAGGCCAGGCACGAAACATTACGGAAAACGATGCGGCACTCCCGATGCACGAGAAGATGTTTGTGAAAAGCCACGTTCAATGAAAAGAGAAACCATGGCTAACCCTTGGTTTATAAGAGTCGGAGACGGTTGGGGTGAAAACGCGAAACCGTGTATGGTGTGGGAGTCGCGGGTTGACCACGTGGCTCTACTTGTCAAAAAAAGGGGGTCGGGTAGTGTAAGCTGACTCATGAATTGAATAAGTATTTAATTAAAACAATTATGCACGTTAAGGATCCTTAAAATAGGCTTAAACAAGTCAGAATTGGGTTTAAATCCCTATTTGCGCAAAGCATAGCTACTGGAAACAACATGACAAGGCCAGGTGACGCTGATAGGTCTCACCAATCGGTCCCACCGATCGGTCTCTCCGAGACGCCACTCCTTTAGGACCCGGATTTTGGCAAAGGGAAGAACCAAGAGAGTCTGGGTCATCACAAATATTAATTATACCCCATTTCATTTCTATTCATTATAATTTCACAATTCCCTATTAACACCCAAATATATTATATGTATTTAGTATGTGTTAAATAAAATATATTTTAACTAATTAATTATATACCCAAAAATTCATATCATTACATCACATTCACAACATCATTTCATTATTGGTGCAGTAATATATATTCTTCATAACTATCCCATGTATTTACATCAACCGCTACATTTCACTACAAAAACATAGAAATTCAGCCACATCATCATCCTCTATCAAATAATGTTATCCCATAAGATAAAAATTATTACCACTTAATTTTTTTTAGGAATACACTAATACCACCTAACCCATTAATTATAAAATAACATTGTATAAATATAATGATACCTATAAATGTGAAAATATAATTAAAATAAATATTAATGTAATCGTTTTTCCATTATATTACCATTATTATATTTTTTTCTAATTTAACCATGTTTTCACGCATTTATATTAACATAATTTAATGAAAAAAATTAAAATAGAAACAATTGGCAATAACATTGGAAGATACATATTGTAATAATAATAATAATAGACCCAATTTTTAGTTAGTGCTAAAATTATTATCTTAATTAATTTTATCGTTACTCTTTACTTATAATGAACATATGATTAATAATTACAAAAAAAAGAGACTGGTTTAATATCCTACCCTAATTAGTTTATTGTTTCACCTATAGGCCCAATAATTCCCAAGATGGTGTGTGAATTGGGGTGTTCAAATTTCCTTAGTGTACTTCCTTATAAGGTTTAACTTCTCCAAAGAGAGATGTTCCTTAAAAGACTGTGTAGCCTAGCCTTGCCCCCCAATAGTGGACCTGGTAGTCATTGGCTTTGGTAGACAATAATAATACCTCCTCGGAATTCTTCGTGGTGGGGCAGTCATCACTTCCGCATTTATAGTCACCTTGTTTTTCAAACCCTGTACAACATTGCTATAGGAATCCCAGAACATTTCACCTTTATTTTCCTTTTCAATGTCGCGAAAATACCCCCATTCTCTAGGAATGTGCAATACATGATAACCCTCCTCCACACCCCATTTCTGGTGAGATTTAATGTTAGAATCAAGAATATCAAGACACTCTGAATGACCCACAAGCTCACGACCAACATTTTCCCCATTATTCACAATGATATCACCAGAAACAGCCTCCTGTGAAATGATTCCAACTTTATTGACTGAAATATCACCCTCAATGTTAGAGACATTCCCATTCCTCAACTATTGCTGACAATTTCTAGTGGATTCAAGTGCAGGAACATCCTCATTACCATCCTCTTTCCCTTCCAAAGGTAAAACATAACCCCCTGGACCAGCAAGACCTTTCCCCTCGGAATCATTTTTACCTACAGACACGACTCCATCACATTCCAACACCATCTCTTCCATCAACAAACCAAAAAATCAATTTCTAATCTCAATATCAGTCCCCTACTTCCAAGACTGGGGCTGCAACCCAGTTGGATACTTCACCTGCACACCACTCACGTCAACAACCTACTTCGTAGACCCATGATCAACAGATGGATCTTTCACTATAACCTCCTCTACATCACATTCATTGCGGATGACAACATGCTGCAAGATAGCATCCTCCATAATTCGGTCAACATTATTGGGACCCCTGTTCATATTCTTCTGATCATCCTCCAAAGTGGCCAAATTCTCCTCAGAGTGGACATGATGGTAAGCACTACCTTCTACCAAAGACCTTGACTAAATTCAAAGATCAGCTTTCAGTCTGTCAAAAACCTGCATTACAGATGGGTTCATAGGCGTCTGCACTGTCTTCAAACCAATTGCAGGGCCCGACACATCATCAATGTGAGGATGTCTCATCCCCCTCACTGCATGTCCAACAGATTTCATTCTGACCAGATCACCTTTTGTGTATAAAGGGTTCAGTCAGTCTCCTTTCCCAGATGAAACTCCAAGATTGGTATACACAGCAACTTCCACAGGGCCACACTTCACAGCCACCTAAGTAGACCTCACAGCAGTACGCACCCCACAACCATCCCCACATTGTCCATCTATCCCTTGAGAGTGATCATCCATCCCTCCCCTGCGACCAACCAAGATTATCGAATGATGTAATAGAATGAATGTATTATAACAATATTCTCAAAAAATACAAGTCAACACAATGTTTTTATAAGAATAAAATATATATTGAGTCTCTATTATATTATTATAATGAAAAAAATATAACTTCATGATAGAATAAATATCATCCAAATAAATTATTATATATAATGGGAAGATATGATCTTCCAAAAAAATCATGATAAGGGATGTTGTTAGACACTAATGTTTAACTACTTATTCTTGAATTCATGAGTGGTAAACAGTTTGTTAAATATGTATGAAACGTGATAAATTTTACTACATGCTAGATTTTGAAAATTCATGATAATGCATTTATCTTATAATGTGATATAATATATTAATATTAAATTGTTGGGAATTATGTACCATATTTTTGGATAGCTCAATACCTTTTTTGTCCCAATAGATAACTATATCAAACTTTTTCACTACTCTAAGATCTATTAGTTGTTGTTTCATTCATGCTAGTTGGGTGTAACATTTTATTACCAAAATTTTCCTTACAATAGCTACACTAAGATAAGTTATATTTATTCTTTTAATTAGCCACACAATTATCATTCTTCCAATGAAAAAGGCACCTATACTCATGGTTATTCTCTCCACAGTATCTCTTATCAAATCAAAATCTTAAGAGAAATATAATTTTTTATCATTCATTGTGTAATATAACAGACTATAATAATGTGTACCCAAAACATACCTAACATCCAACATTAAAACTAATACATGATCCTCATTAGGACCACATTTTTTAGTAGGAAACCAAGATTATTATAATGGATATATCTTGTATTGTTTCTACGAGAAAAAAAATATTATAATAATCCATTGATAATGTGTTGGATCAGAAGCACGTACATTCTAATATAAAATGATATCGGTTCCAACTATAATTAAAAGTGAAAATTTATTTTTACATGGAATCTAAATCATGGTTTGTATACCGTTTTAATAATTCTCATAGGAAATAAATTTTCGTCCATATTTTAATCTCCCATGTATCCAATGAAATAATATGATCTCTTAAATTTATGAAATTTAAATATTTTAACTCATTATGTTGGAAAAATATTCCCATGAATCCCAATTTCATCCTATAAATAAGTATTTCATTGAATTAGACATTAACGATGAATTTCTTAACCTTTATTGATTTGAAGAAAATATTGAAATATACTCAACCTCTCCTAAATTACATCTTCTTGAAAATTTATTTTCATCATTTATATTACTCCAATGGTGTTTTTTTCAAATCATATATTTTAATTCTCAACCTATAGTCTTTTTATACATCATATTTAACTAAAAAACCCAGTATATTTTTAATATTGACTTATTATATTATAATCTCATTTAAAACACTATCTTAATATCCATTTACTAGAGTTTTAATTCTCTATTCATATCCATATCAGGATTGTGTATTGTAGACTCGTGTCTCACCACCACTATGATGGTTTCATATAAGCCAGTTCCATCTACTAGTGTAATTCTACTTCAACCCAATTTTTATTTGTTTTGGATCAATTTCCTAATCTAATAATGTTTAGTTCAAAACAATACCTTTTTTCCTTTTATTTTCAAATGAGTTTAACTATAAAAATGACCCCATTTCTTATTTTAATCAATATGATCTGACTTTTCATTCAATGTATCGACCCATGTATCATCTCTCAATTGTTATTCAAATGAGTTTGGTGAAACATGACACCATAGAATAGTATTCTATATTTTTCTTATTGATCATGTTTTCATTATAGTGTATTTAAAAATAAAGATATTTGTATCATCATCCTAAAATAATAGTATTTTTCGTGGATTTAATATTTGATTACCTTTAAAATAATTCTCTACTACTTATTCAACTAGAGTATACTCGTTTTCACATATAGCAGTTTGTTGCCAAGTATAGTGAGTATATGGTTCTTCTTATTCCTCAAATACTTCACTCAAATACTGAATTACATGTCTATTTTGAAATTTCCATTTAATATATTTGTTGTCAATATTATTAATAATAATTCTTTTCAATTTTAAATAATTTATAGGTCATAATAATGAAATATAAGCCCAATAATTATTCATTTTTATGCATCCCATCGTTTTCCTATATTCTTTTCCTAGTACAAGTTATAAAACATGTAAATGAACATTTTAATGTTCTTCAACATATAAATTCCTTCTTGACACATATCGTAAGGTGTCTTCCTCTCATCAAGGATCAATAAAGAATAATTTTTAGTATAAAGTGTTTATTTAACAACTTCCTTCATGTTGTGATGATAAATGTGACATTCAATGGGAAATAGTTTTTCTATTTTGTTCACCGCTAAATTTTTCATTTTCACCACACCATCGTTATAGAGTGTTATCTCTAATAAAAAATCATTATTAATACCATGGTTCTCTAAAAATTCTATTCTTCAGGATATGTATACTCAATGCCATTTTTATAATAGGGAACGTTGATAAATATATAGGTATGTTTTTTTGAATATTCTCTGAAATTACATTATCCATTCAATTACTACCAATTTAACAAAAAAAATATTATATATATCATTCTACTATAATAATATTAAATCAAGATGAATAAATTATTAAAAATTATTACCTGAATAATCATAGTTTCGTATACATTGGTTTAAATAATATCAAGTATATTTTATTCCCTCTTCATCTTTTATTAGCAAGATTTTCCTAACATTTTCTCCCTTACAAAAGCTTCACAAGAATTATCTTAATTCTTCATTAGATTCAGAATATTATATATATAATTTAGTTTAGATTTAGATTCCATGATTTTCTAAATGATATATATAAGGTATAAATGAAAAATATTATTTTCTACTTCCCCCAAAAAAGATAAAAATGTTATCCATACTATTAACTTTATATAGGTTGTTATTCATTCTTTATGACTTCAATAAAGAGTCTCTAGCTATACCCTTGATAATATTGCAATTTTAATTGAATGTGAACTCAAATTTTTAGTTACAAAAATAACTAAAACATAATATGTTATGTCAAAGAACACTAATATATATGATTTTTTATTATTATTATATCTTTATGCGTCCTTGTTTTTAATCTTCCATTTATTTTTTTCCCAATCTTACATAATATATCCATTACATCAACATGGATCGTTATCTTCCCTACTAGAAAAATTTTGCTGATCATGTGGTATGAACTCTCTCATTAAAGGATCAATGTGATATAATCTTTGGTTAGATGGGGTGAAATATCCACCAAGAATTTATTCTCACCATTCCTATAATACTTCTATAATAAAATAGGTTGAGTTGATAAATAAGTAATCCCCTATTTATTTAATTTATTATATGATAGAAGATCATATTATTCTTTATTCAAAGAATGGAAACTATTTTAAAGGGAATATCAAATTATTTTTCAACTACATATTTCATTGTCATTCCATTGGAGTAAGTTTTGGTTTATTTTACTAATCAATTTATTGACATGTGAAATAAAATATAGAGCATTTATTACAATATAAATAGAAATAATTATATCATTAGAGTGTTATATATTTACTCACACTTCATTATTGACACCTAAGGGCTTAACCTCTAATGTAGTATTCTACATCTATGCACTATTTTATTTTTCCTAATCAATATACATTAAACATTAGAGTATCATCATGACCAGTTGGTCAACCATGATAATTGAGTTATTTCACCATAATAATTATTTACCATGTTATATACTATGAGTCCACCTTCATTGGATGTATCTCCTTCTCATTTTAGCCCACATCTTCCCATATTCACGGGTTTATAATCAATTATGATATTACCAATAGTCTAAATAACCTTTTGTAGTTTTTTGGTCAACACCTTATATGTGAAATTCCAAAATTTAAGCCTTTTATAAGGACCATCCACTTACCCTTTAGCTTATTCTTCCTTAGTAAAGAGAATGAAAATCTATGATAGATTTAACCGACATTTTAGTTTCTTAAAATTAACCCCTTAAGCACAAATTCTCATTATAACTGAAAATTATTCAAAACAAGGTATTTATTTTTGGTTCCATTTATTCACTCCCCCTTTATCAATAAATTTAAATGAGTTAAACTATGTCATATACTTAATTTTTATTTTTATTTTCACATATGATTCTTATAAATATTTCTTCATGTTATATCACAATATATATAAAAAAATTATTGGTATTCCTCATTAACTCTACTCACTCTTTATATATATAGACTTTCTATAGATATTTTACATGATCATGACCATGTTATTATATGGGATATTTTATTCTATAGAAATATAGATACAGATATGTTATTCTCTCTATTGAGTGTGTAATCCATAACAGGAAATGGGATATCACAAGTTATATTCTATTTTTTTTTGATTTCACACATATTAGATTTGTCATCAAAACTATTTGGTTTCATATAAAACATAAAAAACATGATTCAACTCTTTATCATTTATATCCTTTCACTACTCTCCAATAATTTGATTCAATCACCTTTTGATTGATACATTGTCCCTTTTCTCGCCTATTTTTAAAAAATGTTTAAAAAACTATATACTCTCACTTTTCATAGGATTTAATTGATGATAACACATTTCAAAAAAATAATTCTCTAATTCTGACATTTCCACCATTAATCTGAATTCTCCAATATGGTGACATTTTTCAAAGATATATTCAATAAGTGAATATTCTAATCATTAATGAGTCATTAAAAGACTCTATAAAACTTATAGGCTAATAAATTGTCTTGGTAATATGATTTCAAGTCAATGATGTCCAATTATCTTATATTACTCAGTTTATTCCATAAATATTACCAACATGATCACTTAATGCTACACTCAATCTTGAAATATTATATGTAATCATTTTTCTTATGAAAAAAATCATAATACACATATATTTGTTCAAGATTATTTTTTAAACATAAATTAATACATTTTATAAATATAATGCTATTATATGAATTTTATTTTAGAATTCATCATGTTATAAAATTGTTGTATTTTATCATATTTTTTTATAAAAATATTGTTTATGTGAATAGTGGAAAATAAGATTTCTAAAAAACTATCACTTGAAAGTTTACAAACCCATATTATAGAAAAAATATAAATTTATGCATTAATATAATTCATATAAAACTATTGTTTTTAACTTTTAAATATAATCCAATCCTTTTAAAAATTTATGTAATATTTTTTTAGAAAAAATAGTTTTTTTTATTATATCCTAAAAATGTCATTAAAATGTTAAAATTAGGTATGGTTTGGTTTTAAAGAAAAATAATTATCATTTTTTATAAAAAAACCATACTAATTCCATTTCAAATAATAATATAATTTATTTATAAAAAATAATTTTTCCCTTAAAGTACATATTTATCAAAAGATATTTTTCATTGTGTCTTGTAAACACATACTACTTGTAATTATTACAAAATATATAAATTGAAACAAAGAAATGGATTTAATATTTTAATAATTATTTAGAAGATAATAATGAGGAATAATTATTTTTTAGATATAATTAATTGTAAAAATTATAAAAAATTTACCAAAGTAATGTTTAAAATAGTTTTACTGAGTGTTAATGTAATAGATAAGTATACAAATTCAAATTACACTTGTATAAATATTATTTTTAAAAAATTTAATTAACATATATTATATAATATTGAAATTAGTTTCCATTTGGTGCCACTTTCAAATGAAAATTAATTTATATTATTTAACTACTTCAACTAATTGCATGGTTATCCCTAACCTAACCTATAAAATGAACTTTTTATGCTACAAAATTCAAAAACATTGTGTTCTATATATTTTCAAAAAACATATAAAAAATAGTCCAAGATTAATTCCCTTGATTATAGTGTTTTTTATCATAATATGACCAACTTATGAATGCTTATGTTTTAAGCCAAGGAAGTCTCTCTAGGAAGAGGTAACAAAATTTACAAACACATTCATAGTTCATTTATTCTTATAAATCATTTTAATTAGTTTTACCATTCCAAGAAACTGGACATTAGTATCATCAATATATTTATATATCATAATTATAATGGGAAATCCATTTTCCACATCCTTTCAACGTAATAATAAATTATGGTATCGCTTGTAAATACGTTTGAACTACCACCTCCACATTGATATGTCATTCATTTTCCAGTACTACTGTTATTGGAAGGTTATAATGATTAATTTAGTGAGTAAAAATGATATTTATGATATAATTATTATTATAAATAGATAATATATTTTATAATATATGTTACTTTTTCCAATTGAAAATATATGTATTGTTTGAACGTATGTTCAAACAACTATCTATGTGAATGCAAAATTTATTTTTAATGTAACCATTTTATATATTATTATAATATAATATTTAATTAATATATATTATTTATTAATTAATAATATTTTATTAATATTATATTAATATTATATTAATATTATATAAAAATGATATTTATCTTATATTAATATTATATTAAAATTATTCCATAGCATGATCTAACTAATTCTATCTTTATAACATGCTATTTTTTAGTTAATCTTACTGCCTACTTGAGAAATGTCATAATATTTATGACATGAATGATTAATGTATGTTTTATAATGGTGGTATTATAATATAATAATATATAAATATAATTATTATCATTAAATATATTATCGAACCATGATAAATTTTCATGGATCCTAACTACTGAAATGAATCATGTATAAAAAATGAATTAATTATCACCCAAAATAGTGATTTTAATAAACAAAATGTATTATCTAATGGGTGATACAATTTTATAAGTGGATGATATTTGTTATTTTATGTGTTTATGTTTTTATTTAACATAATTTTAATAAACATGAATCTATTATGTAGGATTTCCAAAACACAAATAAGGTATATTCTACTTGAGGTAAGAGATCTATGTTCTAAACTCAATTTATTAAAAATTATTTAGCCTTGTACATCAATTGTGTGAAATTATATTTCCCTTATATTCTAAACACCATATATTTCATTTTAAATTGGTTATCAATTTATTATATATATTTTCCTTACATATTCCTCCCACTGACAAAAAAATTATTGGGAAAACATTTTTTTAAGAAAATTTATAATTATAACCTCTTTGTTCAATTACCTTTTCAGGTATGTCCATGTTTTATAAGTTGTTTTCATAAATATTATATTATATTATAAGATAATTATTTAAAATAATTTTCTACAATATTTGAATTTGACTACCATTTTTTAGAATAAATTTTCTTATAGTTTTCTAAAATAGATACTTTTGACTTTTTACCATTATTGTGAATAAGAATATTTTTCTTATTATTTACTTAACTAGTTCATTATATAACTATATCAAAAAGGTATTTTATTAAAATATTAAACTAATATATTCATCGATATTTTCATCGAAATTCATTTTTCAAATTTTTTTAATGTTTTTAATTAATATATTATCAAAAAAGATGTATATTTCTCACACATTTTCAGAGAATGGTTTAATTGTTATATTAATATTATTTTCATATATGACATCATACATTCAATAATATTATTATTTCTTTGTGATATAAACTAAATATAACATCCACACTATTACTATTGTTGGGATATGGTCATGAATGTTTATTTCTAACTAGAAAAAATATTGACAATTTGAATGGTAGTATTCAAATACTGATATATTTTTTGATTATGTATTGTATTGATTATTCACGACATTCATCTGAAGAATAAATTAAAGGTAGTAATTAATAGTTGGGGTATATTATATCCTCTTTATTCAAAAACTGGCATAATGAGATGAACTATTTTGGGTATCCATTGTAGACATTACAAATTTATTTATGATGTCTTAGCATAATTATTTGATGTTAAGATTATCATTTATGATGTTCTATATTACAAAAAATATATAATTTTTTTGTAATTTTCCTTATAATTATTTATGATTTCATGTAATCCAAGGATATAATCACAATTTAGGATATTATTTATATGGAATATATTATTATTTTTTATCTCTTCTATATTATCCACAATTAATTTATTATGTGATTGTTTCAGTTTTATGATTTCCCTTACTAAGAATATAACTTCATACATTATTTTTTTTGTCCCCTGGATACCAATAATGGGTTTTGTGAATGACTTTAGTTAAATAATAGAATAAATAATAAATTTATCATAAACAATTTGTGTTATATTTCCTATTTTCATATGTAATATGAAAATCATGTTTGTATATAGTATGTCAATTATAACAAACCATTAAATCCTTTAATATGGGACATATTTAATCTTCTTCCATATAGTAATATTATCACTAGTTTCTTAATTGTATTTGGGCCATTACTATGGTTATAAGATGATGTTTGGTATACCCCTTAGGAACTTGATCTTGGAAATCATGGATTAGATAATACATCTCTATAAAAAACTCTATTTATAATTCTAGGTATAATAAATTATGAAGAAATTTTATCGAGGTATATAATATCTGGTTTACAATAAAATACATATCTATCTATATAAAGGAATGTGGATTCATTGGTCTCACAAATTATCCTAGTATTAAACACCCTTAAAAATACTCGTTAAGTGTCAACATGATTGTCACTCTATTTCTCGTGACTATACCTAATACAACATACCTTTATAGAAACAGATGGGGGAAATATTTTAGAGAATAACATGTTATTTAATTTCAATTACAAATGAATTAAAAAAATTATTTTATATTATACAAAAAGATACACATATTATGATTATAAGATTCGTTATGCATAATTTTTTCTTTTTATGTTATGTGTTATACTATATATTGAATTATAATTTTAATAAAATTTTAGTAATAATATAACCTAATTAAATTTATTCCATTATTTTTAAATATATCATGGTTGAATGTATGAAAACTATATTAATGAATTTCATATATATAGGTGTTTCCATTTATGGGTAATATAATGAATCTATAGAATGTTTTAATGAATTTATAACTATATTGGGTATGATGAATATGGTTAAGACTAGTATCCACTCCCATATAGAGTGGTCATATGATCACTAACATGGTTAGAAACGTAAGATCAATTCATGAGACAACTCCCTCATTATTAAATGTGACTAATAATCTATTATTATATGGAAATGGATTAATCCACTTTATAAAATACTTCCCACATTGGGATTTTCTAAAAGAGCGAAATTTTTCCTAGAAAGTTATCATCTTAAAAGAGACACTGATCAATGGTGGTCATTTATCCAAAACACTAATGAGTTAGAGGAAATGAGTTGTAATTAGTGAAAGGATTTTAATGAGATATTACTCTGAAAATACTATCCTCATAAGCAACGAACCGATCTGTAGAGGAAATTATCCATTCAAAAGGAAAAGGAAGAAAAAAATGTTATCAAATATGAAGTTATATTTATATAGTAAGTAAATCATATTAGTTATTAGCAATATAATCCGTGAAAAACAATACTGTTTTCATCAACAATGGGATAAATCCAATCCATCAAAAGGTATTAGACTGTAATAATGTTTCCTTACATGGAGATATATTATCATGTTTCATTAAGAAAGAGAAATAATTCTCCAATAATTTATTTTTCTTGGGAAATCAAGAAAGTAAGAGGGTGTTTGAGCACAATGATATAATAAATACAATAAAAGAGGTGAATCAAAGTGTGAAGTTCCATAATTTAATATTTTTGGAAGAATAAATCATCGAATAAACTAAATAGGGATGTGATATTGTATTAATTATGTATAGAGGATCAATCAAGGTTGTGATCTCATCAGAGAGAATAAATTAATCAACATCATATGATATAATAATAAGGGTATTTGTAAATATTTGAACAAGTTCTACAAGAATCAAGTAAATTACCCTAAATAAAACAAGGTATAATGTTCATGATTGTGTGACCACTACAATTGAAGATGACATTCATAAATATGTTCTGAAAGATGTTCTAAAAATATATAAAAATTTATGAAATGTTTTATTTTATTTGTGATTTTCTAACACCTTTATGATTTTCTTTAATTCTGGGAAATTTTTATGTTTCTTTGAAACCATATGACTGAATTTTTAAATCAAGATTCATAGTTGAAATAATTTTGATACAATGATATATTATTCATTTTACTATTAGGGAAGATAAACGTAACCTGTTATAAAACTTGACTATTATAATAATTATTTAATTTTATTCAATCCTTTATTTGGACTATATTTCAAATTATAATGAAAAAAATATTTCTAATAGATTTAAATTATAATTATTGATGGAGATTTGGGATATATATTTTTTAGATGGGAGGAAAAACCATTTGAATCATGTCTGGATCCAACTCATTTAGATCTACTAAATGAAATCCATAGGGAAGTAGAGCTAACACATCTTATGGATGGGAAGGGTATCCTTAGAATAGAAGATTTATCTACTATGTTGGAATATTTTTATGGTTTTCCTGAAGAACAACCTAGAAACACTCTTATGCATGAATTTTTTATTTCCCTTGATCACATCTTTGATCCAAAAAAATTGTCTAAGATTCCCTAAAAGATGGAAATAATGGAATTACTTGGATATAATAAAAATTGAAAGGGTTGTGTTATAAGGGATTTATATTCCATAGTGCTTCAACATAGGGAGTTTTAGTTATTTTCGTTAATTATATGGATTTTTTCTATGAATATATTTATATATTATGTGGATATAAATGCTATTACTATAAAGAAAATGTACCATCTATGCAACATTATTGACTTTTTTGGTCAAATTCAAGGAGCACAATGTTTTTCAATTACTAGTATTTATTCTTGGTATCATATAATACAAGTAAATAAGGATTATATTCTATATATAGTATTTTATATGAGGTATGAACATTTAAATTTTACAATAATTCTTTTTTTATTGACTAAAGTTCCCCCTATTATTATTAATGTGATGAAACGAGCATTCACAAATTTTTTTGATAATTTATTTTTTTTTATTGATGAAATATTGATTTACTCAATAATATATTGTATTAAAAAGTGTTATTTTGAAATCATTTATAAAATTATTATATAAAATAAGTTGTATTTAAAATTAATAAAATTTCACTTTTTGATTTATGAAGTTAATAATCATGAAAACATTATCTCTAATGATTGAATATCATTTGATCCTTCAATGAATATGTAAGTGATGAAATGAATATTTCCAATGAATATAACTGAGGTATATACATTCCTTAGATTATCATGTTACTATCATGAATTGATTCCAAAAAATCAAGATTATCTAACCCTTTCACCATGTTGGAACCAAAATTTATTAAGTTAATATGGTAATTAAAATATGAACAATGTTTTAAATAGTAGATTGATTAATGTATTGATATAGAAATTTTCATCGAGAAGGGACTGATTTTTTATATATCCTTGGTCATCAATGAATGAAAATTAATGTGTTATGATGAAAAATAGTAGAGTTATTGAATATGAGTCAATGAAGTTAATTATTAATGACTATAATTATCCTATCCCTGATCTTGTGTTGGTATCCATAATATTTTCAATGGAGATGTTGAAGAATAATCTTTATTTTGAATGATGTGGAATATATACAAATAAAAAAAGTTTTTAATGTATCTTCTCATAGGAATAAATCAAAACAAGTCAAAATAAATGGTTAAAACATAATTTTTTATTTATATCTCAATAAAAACTCATCAATGGATGGAAAATAAAGAGGATGGTACAATTTAAATTAATGATTATGTATTTTTAACTAAAATGTGGATCGGAAAAGATTTTATATTCTTATATTTATTAATGTTACATATTGGGATAATTATAGTAGGGGAAACTTCACATAAATTCAAATGATTTACATACCATACATGTTTGAGAAAATGAAATTTTTCCAAAATGATGATAATAATTTTCAAAAGAAAATAAATGTTTTCAATGAAGGGATGTTGGTTGAATATTTCAAGGAATATGTTATATAGAAATTTGGATGGAATTTGTGTGATATATCCATTATTGTACTAAAAAAATGAAGGGTTGGATGAAGCTCCCAACACAAATTTTTCAATACACACTAGTAGCCCGAAAATGTGTTGGAATTTAAGGGAACATCTTTTTGGGACAATATTCTATGGGGTGATTCAAATTATTTTTCATGATGATTTTATTATAAAAAGGTTAATGAAATTATATAACGTCTGAAAGGATTCATGAAAATTCTACCTTCTCCTTTTTTAATGTGAGAATATTTTACAAATGATATTGTCACTAAATTTTTAAAAGGCTCCCTAAAATAATGATATCATATGAGTTATTATTTATTTACATAGCAATGCAACACATATACTCTCGAAAAAATTACTATATAACACTTGATATCATATAATGTCTCTATATTAATGATATTTATATACTTCATGGGGAATATATTTTGACTATATGTGATCGTGATATATAGTTTATATAAAATTTTGAAAGAGTATTTAGGAGGATCTCTACACCATGATACATTTTATAATCACACATTATGCTCAAACGAATAATAAATAAGAGAGGAATATTCATACATTAGAAAATATATTTAGGTTGTGATCAATTACATTCATTTTTTTTGGATTATTATTTATCATCGGTGGAATTTTCATATAATTATAGTTTCTATTGATACATTCAAATGGAAATTTATACTACATTTTGTGAAAAGTGGTGTCGTGCTCAAACATGTTGGTATGAAGTTGCTGAAAGGGGGATTATAGGCATATATCATGTTGATGAGAAAATGGTAGAAGTGGTTACTATTTAGAATAATATTATGGATCTCAAAATTGACAAAATAACAACCCAATAACTGGATGAATTATATAAAAATTCATGTGGGGAATCAAATTGACATGAACGTATCTTCATGGAATGGTTTTATATGGTTTGAAAAAAAAGGAGAAACTCTATATTATGTATATTAGGAATTTTTAAATTATAGATGTAATTAGAGATATGTATTTCTGTTTAATTATGCCACCTAACCACTATAAAGATTTTGAGGTGGAATATAAATCCTTATCGAAGAAGTATATTTCAGAACCAATGCATTTTCTAACATATATAGATGTAGAATTTGAACATGATTTATCTTACTACGTTAAACCTAAATATATTTATGGATCTAAAGGAAATTTGATCAATAATTAGAATACTCAAAATGTAAATATAAGTTGTAAAAATCATCATATATAAAATGAAATGTTGGATCGTGATGATTATTTGATGTATAAATACTCACATTATTTTAATAGATTACAGTATATAAATTTCATAAAAGAACATTTTGAAAATGGTAATAATGTGACACCCAAGATTCCACAATATGAATTAGGAAATTGTTTATAAATAAATAAAAACATAATTCATATTGAACTATTCGATAACTAGATTTAATCCTAAATACACAAATTTTAAAAATTAAGATATATGAAATGAATATTTTAAAAAAAAATTGAAGTGAAAATTTTCATAAAATTAATATCTATGATTCTTTATAAATGGTTTATTTTTATTTGAATTGTGAGAAATATCAATTTTAAAAAAATTATCACATGAATGTTTACAATGACTTTTTTCTAGAATTTTTTTCCCCAATGTCATATATTTTATAATAACATTAATTTTGATCTTAGAAAAATATGATAAACATTTTTGAAATGTATGTAATATTTTTGATCAAATAATTTTGTTTAGTTCTTATCATTTAATTTTTTATTTAGAAGGTTATTTTCAATTTTTTTCAATGCATCATATTAAATAAAAAACATATCATTTATAATATTCCAATTATTATCAGTCTTAAAATTAACCTTTTTTTAAAATAATTTTTATTCCAAAAACCAACATATTTATAACGATGGTTTTCATTTTATTTTAAAAACTTATATAAAAAATACAATTTTTTCATTTCTAACAATTTAATATTGATAAAATTACATCATATTTTTAATCACATGGTGGAATTTTTTAAATAATTCTAATTTCATTTTTCTCATAATTAATAGTAAAAATAGTACAAAATTGTTACCACAGTTGCGGTTAAAATAGGTCTATTAGTGGTTAAACTAAAAGAAAAGTGTCAAAATATCCATATAAACATTTATAAATTTTTTTAATAGAAAATATATAGACCTTTCTTTTATTATATTTTAATTAATTTTGGTTTTGTTCCACTGTCGTTGAAAAATTACATTATATTATTAGTGTCTTTTATGTAATTCCATGTGTGGTCCTCTTCTCATTTATAAAAGGGAACTTCATATTTTCACTTATTAATAAAAATTGAACCATATATCTCTGAAAACCCCTACTATTAAAACATAAAATCTTATATTTCCCCTTTTAGGAGCTGTAGGTCTTCCTCTAAGACCATCTAAATTTGACTTATGTTGTATTCCAAGGGAGTTCTGTCGAAGATGATGTTTTGTCCTTAAAAACTATTACAATATTTATTTTTTAATCTATATAATATAAATCTATTGTATCCATCATAAAATACTGAATCTAGTATCGTAAATATGATTATATATATTTATTATTATTATTATTATTATAGTAATCTTTTTTTCCACGTCATTTCCATAAAATGGGAAATGGAATTATCACTCCTACCTATATGCAGACTACCACTTCCACATAGTGATGTAATTAATTTTCTATTACTGACTCTCATGAATGGTTATAATGATATATTTTTTTTATATATACGATAATTATGATATACTTGGGATTCTAAAATGATGAAATATAATCGTATTTTAGTTTCCTTTTCAAATTATAAAACGAATTTATCATTCATTTGTATATTTATAAGACTATCTAAGTGGGAAGAGTATATTTATTTTTAAATTTATTCCTTTTATATAGGATATTATATATCATGAATATATATAATATTTTTAAAATTAATTTTCCTTAATAAATTATTTATTATGAATATACTATATTATATTCTTACTCATTTTTTATTTATCACTTTCTCTTGTATATGTGGGTTTTAAAACCTACATATATAATGTTATAATGTTTATAAAATGGATCGTTAAGGAAGGATAAATATGTTTTATATTATGTAATATAATTATATACATGACATGACTACCATACTATAGATGATGGAACCACGATTAATGTCAAATTAAAGGAACTGACGAACTGAAATAGGCATGAAAAAAATAAATTGTCACAAAAAATATTAAATATATTAAATAATTACTAATAAATGGGTGTTATGATAGAATAATTATAGCATATATGATATTATAAGTATAAATTTTTTTAACTAATATATGTATAATAATTTTAAATTTATTATGAATGAGGTTAATAGATATTATGAGCCATGTTGAAGTTGATGTAATAGATTTAGGTTTCAATCTCATTATAATCACGATTGATTATGGGTGAATCTATATTGTGTTAAATTATATGAACCTTATCATTTGAACATGATATATTTTATACTACTATGTTTATATATGTGTTTTATATGTTCTATATTTTTTCTTCCCCTTTACACTATATTCCTTCATGAATAAACATTTTCATGAAATTCCAACATTACTCTACATGTATTATGATAAATATATTTTTATTAGTTAAAAATATTAAAATTCTTACTCATCTTCTCAGAAACATTTTTTTTATTAGGAATGTAATTGATTATTATACCCCCATATATGATAAATGAATTTTATCATTTCAGTGACTAGTGGGGCCCATTATATACCAACAATGAATCAGTAGAGCTCACAAGAAATGTTGTTTTAGTAATTAATTATACACATTACTGATGTTAGTATTATGTATTGGAACCACCCCATGAAGTTAATATTATGATGTTTGGTATGATTGATTTTACAATTATTAAACAAGACATTTTAAAAAAAAATATTTATGATGTTTTTTAATCCAATGTTATCGACCTCTTTACGAAATTACTTATATGTAATATTTTTTTATTTTCTTATCTCAAAGATATTATTCATGGTTTATTTTTTCTATTTTAGTTTATTTTGTATTCATTAAATTAATGTGTATCTATTCTCACCCATTGTTATAATTTCCATTCCCTAATATACCCAGAAGTGATATAAGAATAATTTGAGGAATATACTATACGAAATAATAATTTTTTCACTATAATTTTATTTTTTATTACATGTTTTCAAATTTTACATGACATTCATGCATGTACCTATCCTCTATATATTTTTAAACAGATTTATCCTATACGATGTGAGATATTGTATCTTGTGAAAATATAGTAATGTAATCAGAAACATTGAGTCACTATAGTAAAACTATTTTCCTTAATTTCCTCAACACAACATTTTTTTATATCATTCACACATTTACTAACACGTCAAAAAATAAATAATAAATCACAATTTTTTGAAATAAGCTATAAATTATACCAATTGGTATCACATATTTATGATAAACATGTTATTCCACGAGATATCTAAGTAAAATAATATAGATATGACCAAAAATACTAATAGATAACAAATTATCACCAATGATGAAGTATATTTCACCTATGTTTTGGAGAAGGATAGTGAGATCGATGATTATTTGAGTAGTGACATGATGTTTTATTAAAAATTTGAGAATAAGGAATCATTATGTAATACAAGGTGTCGCAAACCATTAGTTATATGTTCCTAGAAACATAGATTGATCTAAAAAATATTAGTATGTTAAAATATTTCAAAAACTAATATAAAAAAGAATATCATGTCATAATTGGAACCACAAAAAAACAATTTTTTATGATAGTGGAATCATAGTGAAAATATTACACCTCTACCTCAATAATTATATCCCCCAAACCAAATAATATCATAGTAAGTAACATAATAGTAAAATGAGTAAAAATTGTGTGATATAAAATAACCAAACTAAGGAACTTAAAAATTTGAATCCTTCATGTAATAATACATTATATCATAGTGAAATAAAAAATAGTAGTCATACAAAGGTATATAAAAAATATACTATTAATGTTATGGGGCACAAAAAATCATCTCATATTTTATTATAAATGATCATGTTTCATCATATGAAATTATAATAACCACTCTCCCCCATCTAATTAACCATCACTTAAAACTACTAGTTATGGGGTGATTTATGGTTTATCCTAAATTATTAGCTAAAATTATATTATTTCACCTCCAAAATCCACTATTTTTCCTCGTGATACATCAAAAAACTAAAAGAAAAAAAGTAATGTGATATTATAAATTGACATAATTACATTATATATTTATCAAAATGATTCCCATCCTCATGAATTAAAACCAAACCTAGGATGAGAAAAAAATATTCTTGAAACTAGAGATAAAACGAGATAACTCACGTATAATAAAACCCTTATTACTAAATCACATCACAACAAAAATTTTAAAAATATTGATCCCTACCAATTAAAATCAATCAAACCAACAATAAAAACGATTTTAAATAATATACGATATTGAACACTAATCTATTACTATGAATCAGATGTAAAATCATGTGACCCACCATGTCTCTATTTGAAATGAACCAACGTAATGATACACCAACATATAACATTTTCCTAGATTTATTAAATATAAAATAAATAGACTAAAAATATAACATCATCCTCAATATACTACTCTTTATAATCAATGAAATTGGAGTCATTATTAAGATATTTATAGACCTCAAAATTTAATTATTTTTTACAATATAAGTTTTTTTATTTTAACCCTATGAATTCATAATTTATGTTCAAACATAATATTTGTTCTTTGATATTATTTCTTGAAGTCTCAAACATATGAATAAGGTTATATGTAGCAATGTCATGATATTTATGTCTACATGAAAATTCACAAAGGAAATAATCACAATAATACACAAGATTCATATACTTCAACATAAGAATTATTTTTTAGAAAATAAATGAATATTTAAAAAAAATTCTTGAGGGAAATATAAGGGGATTAATGAATTAAATAGGATAACTAACATTCAATGAATTTAAAAAATGTATTCTTGAATAAGAGAACATTAGTACATATATATGATTAATCTATAGGATGTAAATGAAAAATTTTCCAAAGTCAGTGGATTCATATGTGTATGTAATCGGTTATGTATAGGTAACATTGATAATATGTAAGAGTCACTTTAATGCTGTTTCGAATTCATAAAAGTAAAACCAAAGGCTGAAGTGATACATAATAATCAAGAATATACCCAAAGGGAAGAAATGACAATATGTGATGGTTCTTCAGAAAATATTTATGGGTTAGGGAATTAATTAATATTTATCAATTATAATTATCTATGATTACATTAACATTATATGAAAGAGAATAAAAAAATACATATAGTTTATCACTACATACATAAGTGTTTTATCTATTACAAAATCAGTTGACCCAAAGTCTGTGGTGGTGTGTATATTCCTAATGTTTTCTAAATTACATCCATTGTTCATCATAATTAATATATTTCCATATTATTTTCATGTTCATAAATTCAAATAATAATATTAATTAATGAGTATAATATTATATATTCATAAAAAATAAATTTCCAATCCTAATATATATGTTCACTATTGTTGATCCTTGTATAATGGGAATCCATGTGATCATTGTCAATGGTTGATAGATACCATTTATTCTTATTTAAAATATATTTTTTCTAATAATATTAAATTTATAGAAAAATATATATAATAGATCTCTCTTGGGGATATTATTTTTTTATTAGTTCATTGGTTGATTATATTTTTGGTCTTATATTATATTTTATCATTTTCAAACTCATTTTACTTATTTAATTTATGTTTTATCTCTTTGCCTTATATATTTTCTTCATGTTTTAACTAATATAAAAATATAAAATCCATTGTAATGGACAACTATATCATTTTTATTTTTAGAGGGTGGAAAATATGAATGCTTTTTGTTTTATTCTTGAATTGTTTCTCATTATGCTCTTCAATGAATTCAATTATTATTAAAGTAATAGAAAGGAATTTCTTGCTTGTTTTTTGTGATATTGATTTCATTTTCCTTTGTCATCTATAATAATTTTGTTAATTATTTAATCTATTTAAATTGTATAGTTTTTTTCATAGGTTTCTATATTCAATGAAATTGTTACATAATAGAGTTTGGGAATATATTTTCCTTCCATGAAAATCTCATTCCGTTGGACAACTATTATTCATTTGGTAGAGTAATTCATATAAATATATACATTGAATAAATTAAAAAGGTTTCATATTATAAAAAATATTATTTATCGTTATATTCAAATTATATGTTCATAATTTTCTATGACTTTATAGCTTCATATTTTTCATTTTATATCATCATGTAAATTAAAATATAAATATATTAGTAAAATTTTATAAACCATATATCTTTTTATTGGACATTTTGGTTAGATAAATAAAAATGACATTAGTGAAGTATTGTTTCTGAATGGAATATTCATGATATCATCCTTGATTACAAAACTATGGTTCATTTCTAGTTTGAAAACATTAAAAAATTGATAGTCTTCTATATCAGATACTTATTAAGTCGAAAAATGGATAATGGAGTTAATCATAAAAAATACATACTGGTTGACACAACAAATATCCCACCTCACTAAAGTACTCTAACACCATAACAGGTCCAAAAAAATACATATACATATTTCTCCCATTACCAATCCATTTCTTTCCATGAATAGGATAAACATTCCAAAACAAACGATCACTAATATCAAACTACAGATCTCCCCTCAATTGAAATACATAATACTTTTAGGGTTCTTGGGACACCTTAATCTACCCATGAATCAACTAAAAATTCTCTAATATTCTTTATATTAGATCTTGTTCAAGATTCACTAATTCATTACTCACCATCCAACATCTAGGACATCTAAATGGCTACACATGTAATGATCCAAATAGAGACATACCAATGGAATAGTGATAGCTATAATTATAAGAAAGAGAAACCAAACAAAGGTTTCTTACCCATTTCATTTTTTTCATGGAATTAACATGTGAGTTATTCCCCCTATATTTGCAATCATCTACTAAATACGAGCTTTTTATTTAGATGAAAAGTAGTTATTTGGTTTACCTGGTATCCAAATTCACACTATAGACCCTTACACACTATTAAGGGAAAATGAGTACTTGAATCGGAGATTATCATCTATGGAATCCACTTATTATGGATAATTTCCTCAACATAATACCTATATGAATCATCCACTACAATTAAATAATTGATCTCTATAAAATGGGATGAGTTCATCAATCAATCCATATTCCCCTAAAGAGATTCACATTCACCTTGTTCTTATGGTAAAATTGTCCAAAATCCTTCAAAAATATATGTGACATTCATTCAGGGATATTGAATGCTCTCAAAGATCAATGTGTACATGATTCTTAGTTTTTACACCTTGGGAGAATAAACACTAATATATTAGATCATATAGTGACCTCTTCCTACCTTGAAACCAAAACTAACTATCCATATCATGGTATATCATGGATAAACTAGAATACGTTGGAAATGTTGAGTTATGAAACTAACCCAAAACCACCTCTCACATTACTATTCGAATAAAAATATTCCCAAAAAATAATAAATTATGGTGATAATACTCTCATTATCCTTCATGACTATCTCCATACATTAACAATAATATTTCCCAATTATGAACTCTCATTTTGCATCAACAATAGTAATTTCACTATAATGTAATGAAAGAATACACTTTTATGAGATTAATCCATGTCAATATTCAATGATGAAAGCTCACCTATGATCCTCTATATATTCTATGACCCATAGACATCTTCTCCATGATACTTCCTGGACTGTGCTTATATGACCAGAATTCATTTTCCTATTGTCTATGAGATCTAAAATTCATAATCCTACTGTAAGACAATCCACTTACCTAAATAAAAAGTCATATCATTAATATAGAAGATATATGTCAATATTTTATGACATGCGAAGTCAAAACAATGTCCAACAATGAAATAATACAACTACAGTAATAGAGAAAAAACTACTTCCAGTAACTTAAGATCATGGGTGACATAACTATATTCATGGGAATATAAATTTTGATATTCATAAGATAAAGTTTGAAAATGATGTATCAAAAAACAACCCATGTAAATTTCATATATGTTTTTGAGGATCTCGAACAAGACTCAGACATCAAACAAATGAAAAAGGGAGCAACGATTACCTTCTAATTCATGTACTAAAATGTTTTATAAAAATGATATTTTTATATGAAGGACTAATTCATTCAGATTAATAGGCATAATGATTTGACAATTGAAAATAAATTATAAATGGTAATCATATAATAGAATATAAATCCCTGGAAGAATAAAACCTATTTGGAATTCGTGGTATCCAGATATGAAAAAAACATCAATATTTGATAGATCTAATTTTAATTTCTAATAATACTCAATATTACTGAAGTAAAATATATTATTATTCTAGACAATTTACATGTAAAAGTTTCCTTACAACAATTGTCCCTTGTGAAATATTACAATGGACCTCAAATACATAATGAGTTCCTCCAATGAATTAATTTACATGATAATTCCATCTACAAGAACAACCTAATACAAATTTAATAACTCTCAATGAATGGTTTCATCAATCCCTTGAAAATAGAATGGGTTATTATGACACTAAAGGGAATAATAATAAAAATGAATTTCCCATTGTAATACATAAAAGAAATATTTATTACATCCTCCTCATTCACCCTCATCAGTAGATATCCTAACTAAAAGTAATTCAATAAAAATTATCTAGCTACATAGAAACCCAATATAAACATATATAGATCATACATTGATAACATTGTTTAATTATCACGTCAACAAACAGTCACCTGGACTATGGATACAAGGGTTTACTATCATGGATAATAAAAAAATAAAAAATTCATATTTCACATGTAGTAAACATTTTTTCCAAAATATAAATCACTTCTTTGTTATTTTGTGAAACATATTACCCATCGAATCATGTGGAAGAGAAAACATAATAAAGGGTGAGATCAAATTCTAAATAGGGGATAACATTAAATGGTCATAATGGATAGTTCTTAAATGTGTTTAAAACGATTTATAAGGGATAACAAATTTAAATGAACCTAAAAAATATTTATTTTTTCATACATTTAAATGATAGATATAACGTCTCAAATGAGAACACGTTTACCAAGGAATGTGAAAATAAAACGAGAAGCACAAAACATGTGTATAGTATTGAAAGTGGTGCACTCATAAACATGATATTTATTATCATTAAGAACTTTACCTGGTGTGATCATATTCAATCATAAAATTCTGTGTAAAGAAAATCCCCATCCCACTCACACTTTTGTAACCCTTATACAACTAACTCATTAAAATAAAATTCATTTTTCATGATATATAAGAATTTACCCTAATAATTAGAGGTAAATCTATGTCTCACCTTTACCAAAATAAAAATATTTGTGTGCCACTAAACGCTAATCACCACTTCATAATATAACCCTTTGAAATAATATGAGTTTCACATCATTTATATATTTTCATATAAAGAAAAAACAGAAAAAATTGGATTCATATAACATATGAATGGTAATAATAATTTAAAAAATATACCTTGAGAATAATATTGGTTTCATAAAATATATAGTAGGTAAAAAATAACAATTCATAAATATCCCAAGGAAATAAAATGGGTTCCATAAATTATCCAAATATGTCATAAATTCAAAGGCTCGATAATGAAAACATGATCAACTAGCATAGTCAGATAATGGAAGAATAATATTTAATGAAACATGAACACAAATCCATTGGAGAGAGATTGTAATCAAGGATAATGAAAATAAAATCATTTAAATTTTTATTAGACAAAATATTATATCCAACATTACAAAATTCACTGTTATATGTCTCATTCAAAAGGTATACTATGATTTTAAGAAAAATGAAATCAAAAAATTTCTTGGAAATGGTGTATTTAAAAAACCTCCAATTAAAAGAGTGATAACATATATTTAAATTCAATTTCCTTAAAAAATTAATTTCTAATAATAAATTGCATAACTCAATGAAATGAGTTTTAGATACTAAGTCCCTAAAATTTACAATTTATTTCCATGAAAGATTCATAAACTATTCTATCATAATGGTAAACATATTAATTAAAATTTCATAATCATTTCCATATAAATTTACACAATCACAAATAATTAATAATAATTTGATTTTATATTAGATTTTTGTAATCCATTTTCAACATGAATTGTTAATATTATTAATCATTTTTACATGAATTATAATAAGGACATTATTGCCTATTATTTTATTAAAAATTGATAATTAATGTACAATTCATGAAAATATGTTATCTAACATATCTTGATTTATAAATCTCATAAATAATTCCATAATTTTTTATGTTAAGATGGGTGAAAAAGTAAATATTGTTGCCTTATTTCAGTGATTCTAGCAAAAAATAACATTCATTAATAATTTTTTAAATAATTAAAATAATATCCAAATAACCATAAAAATTTAATTATTTTCATTGAATAATATATTATTATTTCTCTTTATCCCATATTCATCCATGATAATGTTTTATTGCATCATTTGTGTGTGTCGTTAAACTAACACAAACTTGATCACTCTTTTACTAAAATGGTGTATATGGTTATGGAGTTGTTTCCCATGACATAATATAAATAAAATAGGCCAACAGTGATATCATTGAAAATATTTTATAATGGTTGAAAATATTTTTTTATTTTTTTATAAATAAAGAAAAAATAGAACAAAAATGATAAATGATTCTCTAAAGAGGGGATAAATCCATGCACATAGTAGATTGGCATTCCTCTATCATTCAATGTGAATGGAAATGAATAACATAGGGTTATAACATTAATATTAAAAAATATTATTATCTTTATTATAATGAATTCATCATATTATTATGGTTATGAGATATTTTACGAGTAATATTATGAATACAAACATAATAAGAATATGATAATTATGGTTTTGACTTGATCATTTCCTTGAATACTTCACAAAATTGAAGAGAATGGGGTATATATGTGTCTCTAATGGATTTAGAATGTTGGATTGGGTTATTATGGGCGAAAAATATTAATTTTTAAATGTGTAACTCAAATTTGAGGTGTAAATTTCATATGTAGAAGTGTTATCCTTTTATAAGAGAATCAAAGGGATACTTTTACAAGCTCTCATCATTTTTCAAAAATCGTAATACACTATTTTTTGGTTAGAGGCTCAAAAATGAAAAAGAAACATGATTTTCATATTTTGGGGGTGGATCACCTCTCAATAATCTTATTTTATACATGTTTCAAACATACCTATAACAATTTTCACATAAATGTTTTCCTTTATAACTTCTTAATTTTTACCAGGGGATCTAATTTTTACCATGGTAATTTAATATTAAATAAAAATAATTAAATAATCATCATTATATAAATTTGACTCAATGATTATAAATATGAAATCAAATTTATCCAATATTAATCATTTGGGTATAGAATATAAATTTATCAAAAAATGTTTAATTCACAAGAATATGTTTTTTGAATTTTTTTTTTCAAAAATAATTATGATAATTATAGATTTATCAATTCTATTGAATGAAGAGAATTTAGAATAATTATTATAATTCTAAGAGTGTTTATTTAACTATAAGATAAATATCTAAATTCATTTTTCATGTTTTAATTAATTAATCAAAATAGTCAAAATACACTTTTCATTATAATACTACTTAAACTTTTAAAATATTGAGAACGAGTCTATAAATACAACATAATATTGTAAATTTATTCATTATACATTATAATATATAATTTTATAGGAAATTTTTTTAAAAACATACAATTGATTAATAAAATAATTTCATGAAAGTTAAGAGATTATTAAAATCAGTATTTTCACTATTCACCTAAAAATTAAATTTTTTTACATAAAATAAAAAAATTATCTCTACATAACATGACTCTAATAAATCCGAAAAATGATATTATTTTCATTTAATTATTTTCATAAAATTATTAGACATACCAATAAAATAAATAATAAAATATATTGAAAAATAATTTCAATAAAAAATCCTTCATTCTAGTATTTAAATTTTCATTACAAAATAATGCTAATATTAAATATATAAAATTTTAAAAAACCATATAAAAAAATATATATTTTAATCATAAGAAAATATATTATTTGTTTCTTATTTATAAAAATTCTCCTAATATGTACAATAAATTTTCTATTATTATGTTTTTCTTTTATAAATATATATATATCATAATATTGTTACAACTATTGATATATTATAATTATAAAACTATTTTATACTTGTCCATATCCTATTTGAATCTAGTGTGTGTGTGGATAAATACACCAAACAAGTTATTTAAATAAATAATAATCACTTAGATCACTAAAATCTCAGATAATTTGATAAAATATATTATCAATCCTAAATAAGGGTTAATGGTTCTCTATGTTCACATCTTTTAACCATTAGTATTTGATATATAGCCCAAAACTATAGTAAAACATATTTATAAAAAATGAATGATCTCCCCAGGGTGAAACACTATGATAAATAAAACCTTTTTATAATATATAAATGTGTAGGATAGGACCAAATCGAATCTTGTGTTTTTTCTTGGTAGACCATCATATATGTAATTTAATTCTTTATTCAATTTATAACATGATCCCATCTATAGAATTAAAAATTTTGAATCCATTTATCACTCCAGGTGTAATATGAACCAACACACTACAATCCCATACATGGTAATCCACAAGAACCCAGGTATCACTCTAGGTGTTGGATTACATCACAAAAAAAGACTCCATCCTTGGTGGTTCACTAAAAGAGCCCATGTATAACCCATTGAAATATGGTCAAATTCCTTTTGATTATATTCATTTAATTATCATATAAATCCATTTCGCTCTTGACATATAATATCTAGGGCTCAGATTCTATCATTGGTTGTCTCCAATGGAGTCTAAGTATCACATATGAATAAGTAAGTTTCAAGATAATTGAGTATGGCCATGGCATTAGTCATTGAATCCATGTGTGACCTAATGATCATAATCATTAAATCAATTCAAACAATTTTTTAAAAAATTTATAAATATCTCAATGTACAAATCATGCACATCCCAATTCAATCTCACCTAATAAGATTAGTCAAGTAATTGGCCATGTATAGAGGTATATCCTTCCAAATACTCACATAGATAAATCATTTTAATTGGATTCTCATGATAAAAAAAAATTTCATAGAATTTAATCAATCAAACTCATATGGGAAAAACAATATAAGGACTAATTCATACTTAACCAAACACTTACATAGTATATTCCAAGGGACATGGTCATCTATCTCATCCCATTAATCAATTAAATAACAAATTTACATTTCATATTGAAATAAAATTGACCATTCAATTCATAAACCATTTCAACATATTTATTTTTAAATAATTTTACAATTCATATACAGATAAAGGGGTAAATGAGGAACACCCAAAGGAGTCCATTTCCAAGATCTACCCATGGTGGTACATTAATATAAACAACCAACCAAAAGTGGTGGTTCAATTCAATTAAGGTTATCAACTATAATCAATATTTAACAAGACACTTTAATTGCATATGTCATTCTTAGAAACTCAAGGATTTAATTTCATTTCAATGTAATGCTGGAAAATTGGGTGTGAAGGAAAAAAAGAATAAATAAACACCTAGAATTTTATAAAATGGAATGATACAAATTACATTACATATGTAGTTGATAGATCATTTAGTATTAGCTCCTAATTTATATCATATCAGGTGAAAATAGAATAACGGACAACAAAAATATTAATAGGGTATATTAACTTCAAACCAAATAGTGAAGCCTATATATAGAAGAATAATGAATTTTTAAAAATTAATTGAGAACATATTGATTCTGATCCAAAAATATGAGTTTCACTTGAATTGGACATAAGATGGTGGCTCAAAAAAATTCCATGATTAGGCTAAAGAATAAGCTTACAAGTGGTTAGGATTATTTATAGGAGGGAGAGTGAAATTAGTTTTATGATTAATAGATGTGTATTGGTATAAAAGTAATTTTACCAAAAATATCTGGTTCACACTATTTAGGTGCATGATTTGACAAACAAGGTAACAACCACTCATTTTTGGCTATAGGAAGGGGTATAGTACATGGTTAACCTGCATAGTTTGACTAAACAAGTGAAAACTGTGCAATTCTCCACTGATAAAATTGTTGAGGTTACCATATAGATATGAAGCCCAATTTGAATGGATTTTCCCTTCTCGGTATCTCTTTCCTACTCTATAAACATGCCTCTAATAACATATCAAATGGTGTTTCATGTCAGGTGTAGCTTAAACTAACCATCATCCATGAATTTTTCTTTAAAAATTCAGGTTCTGGGATCCATACTAGCCCCATACACTATTGTTACCTTCAGGACCTAAAAAATCAATCACAGTAGGACATATTTAAACATTTAAACAAATAATTGATTTAAATAATAGGATGTGTACTTAAATATGTAACTGGGGTATTAGAAAATACCCATATTAAAGATTCGGATCCCCGAATTACATTCTTGAGGTTGTAACAAAAATTTATAATAACTTTATCTAATGAGATTTTACATCAAGACTCTGCTCCTGGGTATCATCCCACACTCTATCATGCTTCCATATCACCCATACTAAAGGAACAGTTGGACCATGGAAAAAATTCATGATACAATCCAATGTTTGTATATGATTCTCCTCAAAGAACTAGTATACATGTAACTCAACCTCCTTAGGATGAAACGCGTGAGATTATGCTGAATAATAGAATCATAACTGAGAAACATGGATGAAATTTTTCATGTCTTGACGCATGTGTGTTAAATAAAACTAATCGGATAACTGCCTGACTCTCTCCAAAATATCAAATGGTGAGACATAACCTGGTGAAAGATAACCACGTATTATGGCCCTACAGTGTCCTGAACTCGACCAAACATGAAGGAAACCCAATATCTAAGCTTGAACACAAGATGTCATCTATGGAAATAGATGTACCATTTCATAAAAGATTGGGGAGTGTCCATCACCTTCTGAAACAACTACACCTTCTTGGTGGTCTCTTAAACCAGAATAGGAGAAATCAAAACTACCTACCATACCTCTAACCAAACTAGGATTGATCGGTATGGACTACCATACAAATACTCATAAGGAGGTTTTGAGTAGTATCCTAAAATATGTTATTGTAGGAAAATTCAACTAGCGATATATTCCTCTCCCAAAATCCCCCTAAATCTTGGATACATGCCCATTACATGCCCTCAAGAGCCTAAATTGTGTGATCTGACTTTCCATCTATTTGGAGGTGGTATATTATGCTTAGAATAACATGTATTCATAATTTCAAATGTATCATTTCCAAAATAATGAATTAAAATAGGAATCCCTAAATAATATTATGGTATGAGGGACCCTATGAAGTTTTACTACCTCATGAATGTACAACCTTCCATGATCATCAATACTAAAGGTTTCCATTAATGGTTGGAAATGTGAAACCTCCATGATCCTGCCTAAAACAAACCGATATGGTATCTTTTCCTTGAGAAGACCTCATTAAACTCATCATGAAATCCATCGTGACATCGATCCATTTCTATTGAAAATGGGTATATGATGTAAATTTTCTTTCAGTTTCTAATATTCTACCTTCACCTCCTAACAGGTGGAATAATTCATGAAAAAACAAGACACATATCGTTCTTACCATACCATGTGTAGGGACAATGTTAAACCTAATACATTTTCGGGATGTTGAAGTGGATTTCCTAACCTGAATCATGAATGTCGACATCAGCTCCTCACTCATGTCTGAATAAACCCATATATAACCATGTACACAGAGTATCTTATCTTATCCAATGTTCTAACTTGGAGGTGGTTCCACACCTACTATAGTCTCTCGTAGGACTAGGCTATCTAAGTACAATAGAATACTTATCCTAAATATATCCAAATGGGTAGAGGTAATAGTTATAGATGACATAAAATTATAACTCTAACTATCATGAACATCCAAGTATATCTAAAAGTACAAGAACATATGATTCTACTCGCTACTGGCCTATTGAAATTTCTATATATGAGTTCTTATACTCAGTGCATTAGCCAACAAATTTCTCTTATTAGGTGTGTGGGAAAGATTTATGTTGAAAGACTTTAGTTATAAAACCCACCCTCTCTACCTCATATTCATATCACCCTTTGTAAATATGAACATTAATACTATGTAGACCATGGACAACACAAAATTATATCCGTATAATTAACATTTGTAACATCGTAGATTGTGAAAACCCATATCTAACTCATGATCATGTGTTGGGTAATTCCTATCATATAGAATCCACTTCTAAGACATGTACACTATTTATCTATCTCTCTGCATAATCACTTCTCCAATCCTCATAATTGATGCATCACAATAATATGAACTACTCCAACCTAGATCTATAAAAGTCGGTATTGGTACAAAATTCAATCTTCCTATTTTCACCTAAAAGTAAATCTAACAAAAATATTCCCATACAAAAATCACAACTTTGTTTTTTAAACTTATGATCAGTATTTCAATTCATGAGATGTCTGGTATGAAACAACTATAATATCGGGCTATCCTAAAGACACTTCAAACCTAAAATAAATCTCATGGGATTCTCTCAATAAACAATATCTCTCACCATCTATAGGTTTACTAATACTCTTGTCTATGATACAATGTGGCCCAATATGTGAATATGGTCCATCCAGAAGTGTCACATCATGATCATATGATAAAACTGATTCTCTCTCAATTTATTAAATACAATATCAATATTTTTGTCATGGTAATAGCAATTTTGAAAATACCACGTGATATCGTACATAAAAAACAATTGAAAAATCTTCAAAATAATGGATCACTTAGTTCATTAGTCTTATGAAGACAGATGAATCATTTTTTTAGATGAAACGACATAACCAAATAATGATATAGACTATACCTTTGAGGAATGTATGATCTAGGTATGTCTGATGTTCTAACAGGCTCCTGATGATAACCAGGACATAAATTAAAATTTGAGAAAAACTGATCTCCTCAGAGCTGATTAAAGTGATCTTAAATCTTTGAAATTGGGTACTAGTTAATTAAAAAATGTTTGTTTAATTTTGATTAATCATCACATAGACTAAGGGTTCCATTTTCCTTCCACACAAAAAGGACCACAGCGAAGTACAAGGTCATATAAAACCTATTTTCTTTAAAAACATTAGCTACCTCTTTATCCAATTCAACTTAGTAGTAGTCATTCTATAAGGAAAAATGGATACTAGTGCAGCTCTTGGGTCTATCTCTATAGATTACTCTACCTCCAACAGTTTAGGTAATCATTGAAATTTATCTTACAATAAATTTTTGAAATCAGAAACAACTAGAGGGAAATAATCCTAACTAGTTCTCTGATCATTCTAATATAGACACATAATCAGGACTGTCATCCCACATATCCGATTAAAGTAGTGTCAAGATCGACTCTCCTCATCCCATTCACCCTAGTAAATATAATCTCCACCCTATAGTGATGTGAATATTGCCCTACGATGATATAAATCAACAAAATACTGAAACAAGAGGAACTAGTCCATCATAATAATTATTTAAAAACTCGTCATCTTGAAGGGAAATTGGTCATATACAATGTAACACCCACTGGTATCAAGGGGGAACACCCTACATTATCATACACATGTACTTATAATACCCAAAAAATTTCTAGGTGTTATAAAGCCATTAGAGGTAGGAACACTATTCCCATGGATCATCAAAATGGGAAATGATGTTAATCTATAAGAATACACTGTATTAAAAATAGAAAAATATGATGAATATGATACTTGGATAGTAACTATGATAGCAGAGGGTCTAGGATCCTACTCCTCAAGGGTCTGTTCCCCTACGTATATCTTGCCTAAACTATGGCTCGGTGATACTTATTGGCTTCTATAATTATATTCCTTATCATGACACTATGAAATTGGGTTCTGAACACCCCATCCATGACCACCACCTCATCCTAATTGACCAGTTGTACTCTATCTTCTAACATGATTATATGCAAATAACCTTTCTCCTGATCATGGAGTTAGTGCAGACCCTTTCCCACTATATTTAAATGGAAAAATTCAACATATGTGATATATATGTCCCATTGTTCTACAAGATTGACACTTGATTGGTTCCCTTGAATATTGTGTCCATATATTTCACATCTTACTACAAAGTAGGCACCTCAATTGGATACTAGAGAGTGTGATATGACTATTTGTATCACCACATGGATTCTCCAAACAATGTTTCCTACTAGATTTTGATGTGGTACCAAATATAAGGAGTCGGCCTTAAAACATTAAATAATATTGAATTACATTAATAATTTATATTGAGGATCTTTTTAGGTTTAGATTTTCATATAATTTTCCCATAAATATTAAATATTAAAAATTCATTAATTAATTTTTTTTACTAAGTATCCATTTTTTCATAAAATAAAAACATTAAAAAAATAACATGTCTAGTTCCATGTTATAGACGTCATGACTTTTCAATGATTTCATACTTGACCGTATACATCTTTCTATCTTGTGAAAAAAATTTCAAAACATTGGGTGAGAATAGAAAAGATCAGTAAGGGTTATAAAATAAGTAAAGGAAACATTAACCCATCAATAAATTCAAATAAATGAATCTATGCTTTCCCATCATAACATACATTATGAAATCATATGATTTATGAATAACACATAAATATAATAAATCCTAAAAGAAAACTTGTGTCATACATAAAATACATAAATTTTACCTGTCACAACTACATAGGGAGTTACATTGGAATACCCATAATAGTATATTCCCTAAATCTCTATGGAGAAACATTAACATTTATCTCTGTCACATGACCCAATGCATTGGAAAGCTATCTTGGGCTCACTCACCCAAGGTTTATCACTGAACCACCTGTATACGTAAAAAATCCCCAATAACCATAACATATTAATAACACATAACACAATCAGAAAGGAAGTATAATATTTCCACATTCCAATCAAAATTTATCAAATCAATATATTTAAAATTATTTATAAACCCATTTAAACTGTTTAATAAATATATTTTTGAATCAAAGTATCCCACACCACTTTGAATCTTTTAATTTAATTAAAAATTGAAGACATTAATTTCCATATAAATAGATCCTAAAAACCTTTTGGAAAACATGTACATTAATGAGAAATATTTAGAAGAATAAATTATTAAATCATTTAAAATCATATTTTAGTTAAAAAGTTTTTAACAAAATGAGAGATGCTTGAATAAAAATAATTCAAGAATAACATTTAATCCAAACGTTATAATATCATGAGAATAAAGGGATTCATGATATAATATTCCAAAAGATAGTGTATACACCACATAAGAGTGAATTGTTTCATAACAAAAATAATGTCTAAATGGAATGTAAATTGAGATGAAATCCCTTAAAAAATGTATCCTTAGATTAATGATATATCAATTATATAATAATCTATGAAACATAAAAATACACCATATATAAGTTGATATTAAGTGTGAAACAATCATAGGTTATTAACCCATATTCATATCACGACATAATCAATAAGTATAAGTTTACCCCCAAGAATTGAAATTGGGTGAAGAAGTTCCTTTATAGAAATATGACAGCCTAATGGCGTCACATTAAAATTCAGAAAATGAATTGATGAGGGAAAAAAAGGTATCTCATAACATGGATATAAAATTTACATCAATAAGGATATATAAAAACATATCTCAGCATAATAATATTTAAATTAATAGATATAACAAAATAATCCTTCTAAAAAGAGGAGGGTGAAAGGTTCCCTTACCGATTTGGTAACTTACAAAACATATAGACCTTGAAAGACATATCATACAATGAAGATGTAAATAACCATAAATTTATGTATATTACACAATTAATAAAATCAGGGGTAGTACATAAACCACACAAAAGGAAAATAGAGGCAATTGAGCATGAATCTCAAGGGAAAAAAGTGAGATAAAAACCCCTTACCACGTAGTAATCAATCGATTCATATGACCAAAAGTTAATAACAACAAAATGAATTACAAAATACCATGAATATAAATAGAATCATGATAATATATATAAAATGGTAGTACACAATACACCACATGAAAAAAATAGGTGGTGAACAATTTAATTCTCACGGAATTAAACACGAGATAAGAAGTCCCTTACCGTGTTTCCGACTTGACCCATTCGTTCTTTAATATCATGAATAATAAAATAAAGTTAATTTATATTTTATTAAGAACCTTTTTCATGTTTATTATTCCTTTTATATCACTTAATACCATGTTATAATCATTATTCAATCATTTATGTTAATAACTGTTGTTTTGTCCATATTAGGTACTTGAGTCAAAAATGGACTTCTTATAATTACAGGTTTTTCATGTGCTCAAAAGTTAATTATATCTAGAATGATATTAATTATTTATATATCTCTTATATCATATATATCTAATACAAACATTTATTTATTACAGTACATAACATTTGGATGTAAGAAATGAAATGTACCGTTCAGGGATACATTAAGTCGTACGTACGAATGGACGCTACTTTTATTTCTATTTAATATTTAATAGAATAAAAAACATAATTATAAATAGGTATATTATAATTCCTGTATAATATAATACATAAAATCTCTGTAAATCTATCCTATATATGTCCCACGTATGGTATGAATGGGTCATATCACGTTGAGGGGGCGGTAGTCTGTACTTCCTCAAACTAAATTATCGTGTCTACAAGTATTGGAAACCATAAATGTATGATTTTAAATAAAAATTATAGAAGAATATAGAAAACATAAAAATAATATAAATAATATATAAATTTTCTTCCATATTAGTGGCCACCATGAGAGGCGATAATAGATAATTGAACAATCATTTCTTCGTGAGACGTTAGTTTGTCATCCACTGAAATAGTATGCTCTTCACCCATTAGATTGTGGTGTGTGTTAGTGAAATTAGAATCCTTCTCATAAAAAAATTATTATATATTGGGAATACTGGTTTTGTTTTAAAATAAAGGAACAAAATCATTTTAGGGTTTGGAGAAGTAAAATAATAGAAAATTAGTTAAGAGAAACTGTTACATATAATTTGGGTTACTCCCTTTGGTATGAACTAAAAGAGTTTCATGAAGTGCCTTCTAACTATGTTCAGGATTATAGGAGGAGTATATGGATTTAAGGAGCTTAATTATTCAGAGTTTGTATGAACTAAGAGGCTTGAGATGTGTGAGGAATTTGATATAAGTGGTGTCCTTTTATAAGGGGAGGAAGGGATATTTAGGAAAGTTTGGAACAATTATTAAATTATAAACGTTTCATCAGTTCAAAAAGATCTATAAATAATTAAAGTAAATGATAATATGACTCATGGTCTAAATAGAATAGTCAAATATTAATTGGAAAGCTTTTGGATATTATATTAATATTAATATTCTTAATTTTTAAATTCATTTATTAATGAAGTAAATACTGCATCATTTTTGTGTTGTAAATAATTTAATTTATTTGATGTCTAAAAATTATAAAAAAAATACGTTGATGTAGGAAATATTATTTTTTTTCCAAATAATATTTATTATCGAAAAGATAAATTTTATTACCCCATGTGAAAATTAATTTACTAAAAGATATTTGTTTTTGTAATTTTTTCCTTTACTTTATGTTAATTAAAATAAAGTGTCATTTTCACCAATAAGTTGATCCATGTGGTCCCCAAATCTACCCAAGGCTGCCCATGGTCGTCCATGACTCATCTAATATGGTTAGGACAAGTGTAAAGGTAATTTTTTATTATTGTAACATTGTTTTTACCTTGATTTACCCTATTTAACTTTAACCACGGTAAATAAAAGTCAAAAGTTACTATTCACCAAATATTATTTTCATCTTATTAAACCACATTTTACTTACTAATAACAACCATGTATGTTATATTTTTGAAATTAAAATCACAGAAGCGGTAAAATTTAAATGAAAAATTCAGGATTTTAACTACTACTTAGTGGTTTCACTATTCATCAAAAAATTGATGTTTCTTTCTGAAAAATACCAAAAATTAAGCCTAATTTAAATTTGATATTCTGATTTCAAAAATGATGACTATTTTACTAAATTCAAAACATAGAATTTTCATTAATTAATTTAAAATCAATTACTGTTGTCAAAACAAATAGCGTGTTTTTAAGAAACAATATCTATCAAAGGATTGACAATTTTTTATGTCCACATTCAAAGGGAAATTAATTACAATGACCACCATTGGATTAAATGGTAAAAATATAATATAATTACACATTAAAAAAAATTAAAAAGATAATTTAACCATATAAATAAAATTTATTTAAAATAATATTTGAATTAAATTACAATACATTTCATTATTCTTTAAAAAATGAATTTTATCAAGAAAAAACTAAATATTTACCCAATGAAAATTTTGATGTCCCGAATCTAAATAAAAATTTTATTTTGTCAAACAGAACATATAAATTTAGACAAAAATAGATTTAATGAGGGTTCTCTATTAAAATGTGTTATATCAACCTTTTGAATAATATTAGAGTATTTATGCTTAAAATTTGATTCTTTCTTATTTTTAACACTCTAGAATTTATTGGATAAATGTAAACATATTTAACAAACATGTATAATCATATTTTAGTTAGTTTTGTTCTTTCCCACCATTAAAATGGCTATGCATTATCTACTATTTAAAATAATAATATTATATTATTATTTTTCAGTATGACTCAACATTGTGTGCAACGTAAGATTTCAAAGAAACCCATTATTGTGTATTGGGTATTGTATCGAATCATAGCATCCCCTTTAAAGAAAAAATAATATTTAATCCACAAATATAAATAAATATGAAAATATATTACTCATTATTTACCTAGGATGTTACAGCACATTTAGATATTGAAGAACACTGACTCGCCACTCCAGCATCTTGCAAGTTATACTCTTTGATTAGATCCTAATTCACTATTCCAGAAAGATTATTCACCTAAAATACATTCACCTATGACATTGTATCATACGAGAGAGAATCCATGAATCACCTAGCATTACATAGATCATCACTCATATTAATAGTTTTGAAACTTAATATATTAGTAAAATAGGGAGTGTAATCCAATAATAATATGGTTCCATACTATAGGTGAAAATTCACACATGCTTTATCAGCCCTCAAAATCTTGAGATATAATTATTCACAGAATGGTCATAAGAAAATCCATATGTGTCATATCATCATGAAGATATGTCTGAGTGATTAAATCCCACCATTACTTGGTATAATAACATAGAATATATATGTAACAATACTGAACCTTCTCTAAGTAGTTGTCTGTAAATGCTCGATGATAGATTAAATGGACTCTAGCCATTACTCTGTTTCATGTGTTCTAATATATCTCGAGATCATTTTTGGATGATTCTACAATAACTCAGGCATAAAATCTCCCATAGTTGGGATATGAATCGGTGTACCCTGTATGGTTTTCATAATTTTCAAGAACCCATCATGGAATTTAATCTCATGACTTGTGTCTCATATAACCTTTGTTGTTGATGTTGGCATAACTGGTGGATCCACTGCAAACCCATATTCCTCCACCTATAGAGTATGGTTTTCTCCACTTTTCTAGCATACTAATAGAGGACTTGATGGTTGAAAACCTCTATAAATTCCAAGATCATGCCTTAAATTAATATTATTTATAAATATAAAGCTTACAAGAAATTATATTTATGATGGATAGGTACAAGACTTCCTCTATAATAGCACACCCCACTGTCTGCTACATGAATTAGGTATGGGTGTCATTCCAATCAAATATAGGCATGAGATACTATATAAATCCACTAATAAAGATAATGAAGGGTTAGTTTCACTTTTTTAATAGTATTAATTTTAATTTTAATTGTCACATAAATTAATATATTCGTTTTATTTTGAATTTAATCACATTAAATGGACTGAACCGAATGATTCTTCAAATTTTGATCCATGGAATCCCATAGTCCATTGTATCCAATGTTTGTTTTCCACATAATTCACATCATAACATGTTCCAAAATAACTATCACAATAGAATTCATATATATATATATATATATATATATATATATCATGGAACCTTTCCAAACAACATGAAATAAGGAATGCATCCTAGAAGGAATGTCATAATGTAAGGAATGTTATTTTTAATAATTACATATATGATGTATGAGAAGAATACCCTCATATCATAAGGTTACAACCAAATAGAAACCATAATCATACCTCTAATAATATCACAAATAGATTGAATCTCCTGATGTTAGAATCAAATCAACTATAATTATCAAAATATAGAAAATAGAAATTTAATTCAATGAAATTCAGATTTTACCAATCCCCGGGGTAGCTACGCCTATGCACATATCACTACCAATTACATATTATTTCTTATTAATATCCATTTTCAAAATATAATAAACTCAAAATATGATTCATGTTATACCACTTTGTATCATCCCAATATTGGATTCCACTCAATAGTTCCTCGAGCCCAGTTGTCCACTGGGCTTCATGCATATCTCCCAAAATGCTAGATGTTTCTAACTTGTAACGAGAGCTTAATGTAGGACTGCGGGGGATTCTATGAGCTCTTTCTAGACTGTGAAACATGTTAATATCCAATAACACACAAGTAGTATTATAATTATAACAATCATATAATAATAAAATAGTTGTAAACTTATATATAAAGAATTCTATAAGACATATCATATAGAAAATAATGATATTTGTCATGTTTCTAGCAATTAATAAAAAAAATGTATAGTAGGATAATATAAAATACAAGTCACAAATGTTAAAAAATACCAAAAGTATCTCAACGAGCATCAGAAGCCTCTTCTTGATCTCATGGTCTCATACTCTAATGCTAATATGAAGAACCTATAGTGGGGAACTTGTCTTTATCAACACAAGGAATCATATAATCTTTTTGGGTACCCAAATGTGGCTCAAATATAGTGAGAGATATAATCCCATTAAGAAACCACCCATGTTCTGTTTCATCCAATTAGTGGATATATTTAAAAAAATAGTTTGTAGGAAAATATATAACAAGTAAAGGAAGTAATCTAATATAAAAATCCTATTTATTATAGGTTATCATTTATAATTAATACATTTAATAAAACTCATTGAGGATATAAGTCTCTGATTTAACAGTTAGCCATGTGTTAGTTTATAAAATTATCAATTAAATAAATCGATCATTTAATTATTAAATATCCAAACATGGAATTAATCCTTGCATTACCCATAATAACATGTATCCATAGAAACATAAATAGGCCATTGATAATGATGTATGTCATGAACAAATACAAGATTATTTTTTGGATTGGTAGAAAAAAAAAGTAATTTCATTATTTATTCAATTTAGAACCTTTTCCCGTCCATGTAATTAAAAATTTGGAATCCATTTCTCACTCCTTCTGTAATATAAACCAACACCCTACAATACTTATCATGGATATCCTCGTGAAACAAGGTATCACTCTAGGAGTGGTATAACAACACTACCAAACGAGTCTTTCCTTGATGGTCCACAATGGAAGGCCTAGTATCACCTATGGAAACATTATAACTTTCCCTTTTATTATATCCATGTAATTCTCATATGAATCCATGTATCACTTTCCATATAATGTTTGAGCGTCAGATTCCATCCTTGTCTATCTGCAAGGCAGTCCAAGTTTCAATCAGTTAAAAGCATGGTTCCAGACAGTTATGTCGGTCCATGAAATTAATCATTAAATAAATTTGTAACATAACTCATATAAGTATTAAATAAATTCAATAAATTTAATTAAATTTATTTAAACATGTCAGGGTCAACACCAAGAACATTCAAAATCAATCTCACCACTGAAGGTGACTTAAGTAATTTTCCATGATTAGAGGGAATGCATTCCAAATACTCAAATGGGAGAACCATTAAAATAAGAATCTCATATTTAGAAAACCTATTACAAGGAATTTAATCCATCTATGTCACATGTAAAAAATATGATATGGAGTACTTCATGCTTACCCAAGAATTTAGGTAGTATGGTCTAAGGGAATTGGACATGTATCCCTTCACATTAATCCATTCAATATAAAATTAAAATTTCATATTCCAATTCAATTCACCATTCAATTCATAAAAATATTAATCAATTTAATTTAAAATTACTTCAAAATTAACATCATGATAAAAGGGGTAAAATAGGAATCCCCAAAGGAGTCCATTTCCAATATCCACTAATAGTAGTCTATTAATTTATCAACCACACCCAAATGGGAGTTTACATTTAATTCCTGGTTATCATACTATAAACAATCCATAAAAATACTATTTAATTCCATAGATCATTCCTTTAATGTTATGTATTTAATTTCATTTAAACTAGATGTTGGAAAATTAGGTTTGTCGAACAATTGAATATATAAACAACGTTAATTTAAACAAAACATACGGGAAAACCTTAATTTGGCCCATATTTCACAGATATTCCATTATCAGCTCCTAATTGAGCTCAAATATAGAGAAAATCGATGAATAGATGAAAAACATATTAATATGAGATATTATATTATTAACAAATAGAACAACCAATTATATTAGAATGATGAATGGATAAAAAATGAATTGAGAGCACACTGATGTAGATTCAATGAGATAAGAATGCAAGAATTATAGATTGGATGGAGGCTTAGTGGGAATACGTCGATTAGGATCAATGGGAGATTCCAAATTGTGAGGCTTCTGTGTGAGAGGGACAATGAAATTACTTTTAGGATTAATAGGAAATTATTGTTAAACATGTCATTTTACAAAATATATCTGGGTTGTGAAACAAAAATATCCTTGTTAAACCCATTCAATTATCCTCATTAAAAATTTCAGTGGTTTCTGGATGGTCGTGCTTCCCAAATACCGTGGTTTTTCAAATCCATGAAACCTTCTCCACTTTTATTCCCATTCCTCACACGGTTTATCAAACAATGCATCCTTCACCACATGGTCTGAACAAACTGTGTTCCATGGAGTTTTCTTTAAAAAAATTATGTTTTGTGCTTCGTACTATCCATAAACACCCCTTTTAAATTTATGAATTGAAAATTAACACATATAAAAAAATATTTAAAATATAAAATGATAATTTATGGAAATAAAAGTATTTTCACCACATGGAAGAACCAAGTTCACATACATTTACTCTATTTTAAATTCCAACCTCTTTTATTATCCTCGCTATGTGGATTTGTCTTCCTTCATGGATATAGTTTTTCCATTATTCTGTGAGATGCTCTATTAAATTTTATTTAACTCAATCCCATATTAAACAGTAGGGCTTGTTTAACATTCTACCTCTCATAAGTCTATAACCCTAAATATTTGGAACATAACATGGATATCTTATAAATTATCAATAACCCTTATATTTCCTATAATAATGAGGGACAAAAAAATACCATAAGATCTCAGAGGAAGTAATAAGAAAATTTTATATGAATTTTAACCTCATGTCCCCTGTTTACCACTTAAATGGGACACAAACTAGAATTTTTAAGGTTATAACTTCTATAAGAAAAGTATTCCACCCTAAATATCTAAGTAGATTCCTATGAATTTTCAAATATAGATAAATTAGTTTATAATATTCTAGACTCACTCCCATCCAATTGAAACCTTGCAACCCAACAACAATATTCATTTATCTACAACCTTACTCCTCAATAAGTTCATATGAATTCTATATTGATGTTAACTGATCTATTCTGAAATATTGGAAATAAGATCATATTTTTTATCACCTTATGAGACATTAGTAATAAACATATTGTGACATTGGGATATAATTTTGGATTAAATACCTCCAAAAAAATATTTTTCCCTAGATACCTCATTAGTAATACGATCAAAATCTTAGAGAAGAAGATACATATAGTATACACCAAGACCATATTCACTAAGGATCATATGCAAAATAGAGTGAAAATCTAGTTCATTCCCTTGATTCAACATTTAATAAAAAAAGTACTTGGTATTGATTTAAAAAAATCATCCAAACAAATGTTTTATGACACACAGTCACCAAGAAATAAAATCTACTACTACTGAGTATCTTAGAGATAAAAAATTATATATTTTTTTAATTTAAGGATTTCACTAAAAGAAATATTGAAATCCTATAGGAATATAATTTTCATCAAATCACTGAAAATCCCCTCAAAAATTGAAAATCTCTAGCATTTATATTCATGGAGGGTCTACATCTATGAATAATCCTTCTCCACTAGATCATCTTTATTAAAATTGTATATGGAATCCCTCTACACCACCCCAATATAAAACCCGCACTGATGTCAACCACTTTCCATATCTAATTATATAAAACAAGTAACCCTTAATATATGGACATGTAATTATTTTATGATCATTTAATATAATTCATCTAATTTCCCCATCATTTCCCAAATTCAAATGTTTGTTCAATCAATAAATTAATCTATGAAACCTAGGTCTCATCTTGAAAATATATTTATATTACATTATTGTGATTATCAAGAATATGGTTATTACATTAGATAACAGGTGGCACTCTAATGGTAGTTTCTTATATATTATTCATTTCTGTCATTGTATTATGCATGAATAATGTTATTCCCTTACCAAACACATATAGTCCTCACTAAAGCCAAAATCCATTGAACATATTAACACTCATACATACCCCAAATACCATTCTCTATTTTTAAATACCCAATAAAGGTTATTTTATAAAAAGAGGTAATAAAACATTCACTCAAAAGCCCACCATTAATGGGCCACGAGTTGGTGACCAGACCTCTATGAAAAACCAGACATATGAGTGGATGTACACTCATAAATAACATTTTAAAGAGGGTACCAACATTAAAATTAATAAAATATAAATAAAAAAATCATATAATACATTTAATATCATATAATAATAATGGTCTAAAAAAATAAAATAACAATATAAAACTCATATGGTGGTAACTCAAACACGGATCATAAAATCTACAAGCTAGTACAATACATTAAAATCACTGGATCTTCCATAACTAAAAAAAGACATTATTTATATATAAAGTCTTATTAATTAATGTATACATTGAAGGATCATATAAAAACTATATTATATAAATGGGGAATAATTATACAAAAGATGAAACAAATATTTAGTGAAACCAACTCATTACCTAAACCATGAAATCTACCACCCAAAAAAACAATTTTTCACTCACCAAAATCTACATGGAAATACATTAATAATGTAATAAATATAATATATAGAAAAAAGGTATCATGTGCCCAATTTCCCATGGAATTATAAACCCTCCCACCCTAATGGATTAAATTATAATAATACAACTACTAACATATCTATAAAACCTTTTATGGTATAACTTCATCACATACATAACCATATAAGTATGTCCACACTCCTCATCATTCCCAACTCCTCTAAAAATTTCCTCATTGTAATCAAAATCACCTGAGAATTCAGTAGTTGGTGGTTAATTTATTACATTGGTACTAGAAACAATGAATCCCATCCCAATAGATTTAATAGTTTTTAGTCATCAAAATATAGGTATATTCATGTATCTCACATTATAATTAGAAACAAAAAAATAGTATTTTCTTCATGTACATCATTATTATCTCTAGAATAACCCTATTTGTCAATCATAATACACATATTCCAATCATAGGGAGATAAACATATGAAAGGGGTGAGGTCAAATCATTATTAAGGGTATTTATAGAACAGAAGATATCCTGAATGATGGATAGTCAATACGGAAAGGTAAATAACTAAAATACCTACTATTTAATCAATAACATGAACATGAAGAATAATATTGTATGAGTATATGATGACTAATAAATTTCATATAAATAATCATATTACATTGAAACGTAACCACAGATATTATATATTATATAATAATCACATGGAATATCAATTATGTATCTCATTATCTGGAAATACATAATTTTAGAGATAATAATTGTATCGTAAAGGCATTATTCAAAACCATCTTACATAATGGGTAAGCCCTCAGCTAAAAACCCAAACTACATAGTGTCATGATACCTAATGAGGCATTGTGAGGCTATAATAGGCCCCTCCATTAACATACCATGTCCAATGCATTCCTCATATGATTGGGGTGAAACATGATCAATATAATCATTTTTATTTAAAATCATTCACAAGAAATGCTAATACATGCCCCAATAAATGAACATAATCATAATTCATTCATAGTAATATAGGGAATGGTGTCAAAGTAGTACATACATTTTCAAATTGATTAGAAAAAATAGAAAATAATAATTATCATTGTATCATTTCCACATATTTTCGGTGGATAGTTTGTATAATTTGGGTTTTTATGGTGATGAGTAGATATTCCAAAAATATATCATTTAAAATATCTTAGGGGAAAAAAATGTTCCACATTAGTAAAAACCTTTTAAATATAATTCTTCACAAAATATTTTAAAATATAATTTCATTGAAAATAAATATTATAAAATTAGTGAAATATTTAAAATATTTAGTGTTCATGATAGTTTTTAATTATGTTTATCCTGTACTTGTTTAAATAACGATTGCATTCACATTTTTTAAGAAAAGAAAAATATACCTTATTCTAAAAATTAGAGGAGAATTCCATTATAAAAAACTAAAAAATAAAATAATTTTTAAAAAAATCATTAAAAATTTATTTTTAAAATTTTAAATTCATTTTGTAGAATATTATTATAAAGAATAGATTTTGAAGAAAAAATGTATCTGACTGAAGAGTGAAATAAAGTCTTGGTTTCCACAATACATTATCTCAATAATTTTTAGTACCAATATGTTTAAATTGTTAAATTACATAAATAAATCATGAATTACTTGAGGATAATAGAATTCATGAGTTTATTGATAGTTATATTGAACTATTTCATCATTCAAAACATAATCATAAATAATCCCAATAAAGAATGACATTAAAACAATAATCAATACCACATTGGTAACATCTAAATCGTAATACCAATTAACAAAATAACCTAAAATAAAACATTCTATAACATATAAAAGTGGTAGTATATGCACCACACAAAATAACTACGTGTTTATATAGCATACATCTGACTAAAGTTAAAGTGAGATGAGAAACCCCTACCTCATTTATGAATTTCATTGTATGTGTATGAACCTCATGTGTTATAAATATATGTGAATTATATATCTATTATAAATTCCTTATCATATGTGTAATATAATATATTATTTTATTTTTTTACTTGTTTATTAAAAATTCGTTTTTTAAAATCACTGTTTCATGAGTTAATTTTTTTGTTTTTATTTTATGTTTTGGGTGTAAAAATTCTATTACATTACATTGATTAGGGTTACATAAAATAAGGTATAGAAAAAATGACAAAAATATCATATATATTAATTATTTATTTGTTTATAATAGTCCATAAATGTTTGATATGGGAAATGTGTTACACTAATCAGGAAGACGATAGGCCATACTTTTGGATGAATGTTGTTTCTATTTTCCAACATATGTAATAAAATGATAATAAAAAAATTAAATTTTCAAAAAAAATTATATAATATGTATAATTTATATTAATTAATTTTTTCTTTATTACAACCCATTTCAAAATAATATCAAAAACATTTTCGTCGATTCATGGATATGATAGTCCACAATTATGCATGAGTTATGTTATTATTTTCCAATGGATTGGAATTTTTTAATTTATATGTGATATTATTATACAATAATTATAAAAAATTAACAATTATAATGTAAATATTTTAATTTTACCTTTATATAAATCCAGTATATTTAGTGGTGGAAAATATTACATCAGTTCGTGTGGAGGAAGTCATCGATAAACAATATCAACAGATTTATTTCTCATTTGATGGATGAGAATATGGATATAGGTTAATAAATTAACATAATAACATCTCAGTTTATAGGATATTTTTTTGTTATATAATCATAGTTAGTGATGATTTAATTAGATATGATTAAAACAAAAATGCATGTTTTAGAAGTTTTTACACTTCTTCTAAGAGCCTATTTTAGTTTACATCTAGTACATTTTTATAATGATTTTCAAATGAAACTACAACCCTTTGTATTAAGAGAGGCATTTAAGTAGACGATTTTGGTCATTATTGGTAAAACCAATTTTTTTGGGAGTGTGAATATAAGAGTATAGTGGGTGGCCTTTTATTAGTGGGGGAGATGACACACTTGAACTTTTTGTATTGAAATAGGGATAAACACATTTTCATCATGAAATAAGACTCCAAAATGGTTAATTATAATATTGTGGAAGATATAAGGTCATAATTTTTCCAAAAAATAATTTTAAATGTAATATTTGGACACCATTTTCTCTTATATTTTTGTTTACCCCCCTCCCCCACGCTAGGTAAACCCATTTTATCCCAACCCATGGTATATAAATTTTAGAGGTTTTATAATTCATTATGAAAAAATTTAAATTGGACATAATATTTATATATATATTATGAATTTTTAATATTATAATTATAGATTCAATTTTATATAATTCAATTAAAAATTTGGTTGACTTAAATTTAAAAATAAACACACCGATGCATCGAAAAAATGGTTTTTCCAAAAAAACAATTTCAAAAGATTAAAGCAATTTTATATTTGAATTAAATCTAATATTGATTAAAATGACCAAAATAAATTAAATTATAAAATAATTTAGATAAAATTACATTAAAACCAAATAAAAATATAATAAATGTTTTCACATAGTTTAAAGGAAAATGCTGTTTTTTTTTAAAAAATCAATTTTTTTCACTATTAATAAAAAAAATTAATCATTTTTAAACATTATAAAAAACATAAAAAAAGATATTTTTATATTTAAAAAATTAATTTTATATTTTAAATTATATTTAATAACTGTTGTAATAAATAATTATAAATTTTGTGCACAAATAGAAACTAATTCTCTTTTTGGAAAAAATACATTTTTTCAGATTACATTTATGTTTCATTTAAATTTTTAGTATTAAATTTATAATTAATTGAAAATTATTGAAATTATTTTATAAATTTCTTAACAATATTGTATTTATAATTTATGTTTTCATATTCATACCTAAAAATATATTTGCTGGGTTATAATGATCATTTTCAAATAATAATATTTTAATAGAGTTTCTTGTTTTTTTTAAACCCAGGGATGTGTGAATGACAAGCTATTGAAAATATTGAATTTATATATATATTTCATAAATTAATAGGTGTTATATTTATCTGTCTTATAAAATTTAATCACTGAATTTTTCATAACCTCATATTGTGAAATGATTTGAGAAGTTCTCAATAATAATTTCGTTTGGTACCCACATAACCTCTTTTATTATTGATTTCTCAAGAGTTACTTTATCTTCTAAGTCACTAAATTTCTCAACCAATAATTCCTGGTGTCTATAATATTGATAGGATATTGATAGTAATATATACCAGGTTACAATTCTATTTCATCATAGGATATCAATTGTGTTGGGTCTTGAATATACTTCTTTAATAAGGATTAATGGAAAAAATCACATAAATCAGATAGACATTGTGGAAAATTTTCCATTATAAAAAAAACAAATCATATTCTTTCTAGAATGTTGAAATTTTATTATTTCTTGGGGATTATTTTCCATTTATAACATAACCTTATATAACCATTCATTTGAAATACATTTAAAAATCAAGACCTCCCATATTAAATTCCAAATCCTTCCTTCAATTGTTGACAAATATCCTTTTAATTCTATGAGATTATTTTATTTTGGATTGAAAATTTTTTATATTGTGTCATTATCTCCTAAAATTGTTATAGATCTATAATATTCCTTTCAAAAACGTCATCCCAATGAGTTGGAGTTTGAATTATCTATACATGTTATCATTCATATGATTCCATTTGAATAATTAAATGGAAGCTATAGTTATAGGAGAACCATTCCAAAGTTAAATACTTATCCCTTATTACTTGAAGGCTGAGAGAGTATAACCTCAACATGTATTCTAATGATTCAGTGGTACATTCGTAATATCTATCAGTTTTAGAGTGATAAAAATTCTTTTTAAAAATACTCTAAAATTTTGATGTAAATCATTGATCATGCACCTATTAAATTTAAAAGGGTGAATCATAATATTTTTCAACATCACAAATATAGATATTTCCAAGGTTTTATAGAGCTAAATCTTCTATTTTATTGAGAAACTCATTAGATTTAGTGATTAGAACCACAATGTCCGATTTTAGTCATTATTTATAAAAGTCTTTTGTATTCTACTAAATATTTCCATAGTAATTTTATTCTGTTTCCAAACAAGAATGGGAAGAGTTTTCATGAATATTATAATATGTTGTCTTTTAGATGACACTTGTTTGAAAACCCGACATCTTTACATATAATCAATAATTTTCCATATCATATTATCCTACCAAAATGATTTTTAAATTATTTATACATTGTGGTACTACTAGGGTGTATAAATATTTTATAACTATGACTATCACCAAACTATTTTCTCTTCAGTTTAGTTATTTATGTTAAACAAATCCGCTTTCAACATTTCATAAATCTATATTAACAAATTAATTCTTCCAGTTTTACTTCATTCATGATTATAATATTATTTTAATGGTTCTAATCATTTTTCCTAGAATTTTTTATCATTTTTTTAAAAGGTTGGATTAATGATCACTTGAAAAATTAGTGTTGTATCCCCTTCTTAAATTATTCCAGGAACCATAATTTATAAATACTAGAACAGAAGATCTCTACAAATCCTAATTTTTTGTGCATACATCATGTTCTTTCTGTAATAAAGAATCTTATAACTTATTTTCCTTCTCATGTTTATAGTTTATTGAGTAATAATAGTCTATTAGTAGCTCGATTCATCTCCTTTACATCATGTTGAGTTCATTTTTTGAAAATATGTATTCTAAGATCTAATGATCCCAATATATCTAACTTTTTTCACTATGTAGATAATGTCTCCATATCATAAAAAAATTATTTGGGATTGAAAATAAATATGATTGGTTGTATAATTCTGTTCGTGAATCATTATCTTCCTTAATACATTGGAAATTATTTTAACATTTTTAATTTTTAAACAATAAAGACCACACTATGATGCATTAATATATATTTCAAACCCATAATTTCCCAATTTATGATTAAAAATTAATTAATTGACCAATATACTCATTAATTCTTTAAAACATTATTAACATTCCATTTTCTGTATTGTCATAACCCCTTTATGTGTGTCCTTGGTCAATGGGTTAGTTAACCAAGATATATTTTCAAAAATCCCAGATATTATCCTTCCAAATTATTGAAAAAACATACCTTGGTAGTGCTCATTTGTTAATTCCATCATTGGGAAAAATTTATCCTCCTTAGAACAACAGATATTCCATCCACAGATACAATTTGGATGTGAAAATAAATTTTCTAAAGATATAATTCACACTTAGAAAATTTACTATATAACTATTTTCTGATAATATTCTCAAGAATGACTGTCAATAGATTTCCTATTATCTTAACTAATCCTAGGTTACACGAATATAACATCAATAAATACTAAAACGATGATATCAATATATTATATGATTACTCTAATCAATAAATTTATGAATATAGAGGGTAAATTAGTCAATCCAAATGGAATTACAATGAACCCATAATGTTCATACCTTATAAAAAATAATGTCTTCGTATTAAATTCATTATCGAATAATTATTATTGATTCTGATAACATGGAACAATCATTGAAAATTATTGATCTCTAGGATGATGATTGAATAATTCATCAATGTCGTGAAGAGGATATATTTACATTAGTGTTACAGCATCAATTTACCTGTAATCAACACAGAGTCTAATATATATATCATTGTTCTTAACAAAAAGTACATGGCCTACCCAATGTGAAATATTAAGGAATTTAAATATCTTTTTATGAAACTCCTATAGTTATTTCTTAATATTCCATAATTTGACAGTGTCTAATCTTAATGTATTATTTGTTATTTCTATTTTATCAGGGATTAAATCAATAGAGAATTCAACTTCATGCTTTAGCGAATTTCTAGTTAATTCGTCAATAAATACATCAATGTATTCTTAAAAAATATTTACATCCCTAATTTAGAGAATACATTTTCTATTCATTTATTTTTTTAATGAATTAATCCCCAATTATTTAATTCGGAATATCTATTAGGTGAAGATCTAGACATGAATAGATTATGAAGTCTCCCCTCTACAGATAAAGAATTAATCATCACCTTCGATACTCATAACTTCCTTCTCTTTTTAATAATTTTATTCACTATATATTGAAATCCAATCAATACCATTAATTAAATCAAAATGAATCCAACTTATAATAACGAATATCAATAAATATGTCACATTAATGTTTCATTATGGTAACTTGAAGACAAATCCTTACTATATTGATTCATTTACTAGTAGTCTTGATTAATAAATCCCTTCATAATGTTATATTAAAATATATAATTTTATTGTAAAAATTAATTTTATAAAGAAGTTTGAATATCTAGAATCAAATAAATAAATAGATTAATTCAAGTATATAATTGACATACCTTCCACCATGTTATTAGGAACCTCAACATCAAGTGTTGTGATTTTATAAGCTTAGAAACACCTCCCTTTAAATTATCAGTTTTAAATTCCAAAAATAACGTGGAAAATAATTCTAGTTTAATAATTTCACATGTAAATATTCTTTTGTTCCCTTGAAATCATGTTCATGGTTTAAATTCTCTCCAATCTAATAGAAAACACTCATTTCTATAATTTCTTTTTTCAAATTTATTAAAATATAGTAATTCCACCATTCTCATCTTCCCTTTTTTGGTATTTCCTTTTCTAGCATGCTCATAATCCCATCCCATACCATAAATTTCATCGAAGTGATAATTCATAGAAAATTATTTCTCTTACATGGTATCACATGATATTAGGTCATCGTATGATGAGATTTTGTTAATCAAGTTCCCTTAAAAGTGTTGTCATAATCACATCAAACAAATAGAAATTGTTTCACTTTGGATTGTATATATCTACATAATTACTTACTAAACATGAAATCTTGGATTAATTATTATAATCATTTTTAACTACTTTTTATCTTAGACTGAAGAAAATTATCTCCATATATTCTTATTACTCTTTATGAATATATTTCTCCAATATTTTTATTTTAAATACATCCATTCCATGTTTGTTATTTCTTATTCAGGCTTAGTATTTTGAATCAATGGACACTATTTGAAATATTCTCCTAATAGATGATAAATTTTCATCAAAACCTTATCTATTTCATTACATCCTTGTGTGATAAATATATTCTCTATGGTAATTATGCATTAATCATGTCAAACTGGATTTTTATTCCCATTGAATGATGGATGGTGTTCATGGATGAAGTATTAAAACATTGTTACACCACATTATAGATTAGTAGGATTCTCTATACATGCATGTTTTTTATTCACAACCTAAGTAATCTACAACAATGTTGTTATAATATGATCACTCTAATATTCACCTCTATCTTTGACTTTATTATCAATCCCAAGAGGGAAATCCATTCATATATTATGTTCATTGAAACGACATTCATTTATTATTCTATATTCCATTATTGAAAAATTTAATAACCTATATTATATTATAAAATTATGTATAAAAATTATAATCCAAAACTAGTAAATCAATTAACATAAATTGAAAAAAATTTCCACTAAAAATATCATAATCATAATAATGGTTTTTTGGGTAGGTTTTCAAAGAATAAAAATATTTTCAAATCCAATAGAATAGTTTTTAAATGAAATTTTAATTTTCATAACTATATCCTCAACAAATTTCGAACATGGAGCGTAGTAAGTCCTATTGTTGTGTACTAGGAATGCTCCAGCCAATCCTAACATGATTTCATTAGAGTAATTACCACTAGGTAAGCCATTATTAAACCACATCCACTTATATTATCCATAAAGGTGTATATTTTGAGGTAAAACCATATAATCACTTCCTCACATAATCATTAGTATATTCTTTTATACTTATACTCAATTTTATTCAAATGGTTATGTTCTCAGATCTATGCTTTCCAATTTATGTCTTCCAAGGTTTCTACTAAACATTATTTGATACCAAATTTAAATTACGTTACCCTCAGAGACTATAGTTCATTTTTACATTATTACATTTTCACTAAATACTGGAAATAATATCCTAAAAGAAGAAATTAGTTTATTAGTATTGGTAAAATAGATACCTACATTACTATAATATTATAATTGAAAACATAAAATGCAATATAGTTTTTTCTTCATGGGAATAATTATTTCCTCTATCAAAACCCAAATTATAAAGCAGAATACACATCTTATCATCAAGGGGAATGACACATAATTAATTGGTGATCTCAAATTCTCGGTATGTGAATAAAAACATATGAAGCTATCATGAATAAGGAATAATAAATTTAGACTTTCAAAAAATGAAATATATTCCATTTAATCTGTAACTTAATCATAATGAGTAATATGGATGGAATATATTATGGTGAAATAATTCCATATAAAAATCAGATGATATTGAAACATAACTATAGATATTCTAGAAAATTGAATAATAACATGGAACATAAATTAATAATCTAATAAAAATAATATCCATATTTACAAACATCATAACCATAATTTCAATGCCCATGGCAATAAATAACACATAAATGGTTAAGGAATAATCCAAAAACTCAATGGGCGTTTTTCTCAGGAGACACAATAAAGCATCAAGGGGCTATAGATGGCCCCTCTCAAAACATATTGGGTCCAATAAAATAATTATTATTAAGGGGTGAATCATAATCAACATAAACGTTCATATTGAAAAACTATAACATAAAGTGATAATATTATCCCCAATCAATAAACATAAGCATAACCCATTCAAAGTAATAAGATGAATGGAATCAAAATTTTACATCCTAGTAAAATAAATTATAAACAATCAAGATAAATAATAATGGATGCAACCTTAGTGCATATTACAAGTTAATCATTTTTATACTAATAGTTTTTTAATTTCATGAATATAAATTTGATAATGATGGTATTAACAATAATTTTGAATAAAATAACCTTTAAACTTCAGAAATCACATTTAAAACAATAAATGTTTTAAAATTTTATAAAATTATTTTTATTGAAATTAAATTTTGAATCATATAAATTGTTATTTTAAATATTTATTATAAATTACATAATGAAATTATTTTCCAACTTTTTATGATAAAAAATATTACATTAATTTTTTTAATAAAGGACAAAATGTTTTTTTCAGAACAAAAGAGTATGATAATTTTTTAAAAAAATTATAATAAAATGATAACATGTAAAAAATAATTTATAACCCATTTTAAAATTTTATAAAAAAATTCAAAATATTTTTCAAATACAACACTTTAAAAAAAATTCATTTTTGACCGAGGAAAGATTTAATGTTTTTTTTGGTAAAATCATTTTTTAAATAATTTTGTGTAAAAGAGAGGTTAAAATGGTTAAATTACATGAAAAACTATTGAATAACTGGTGGATATTAAAATATATGATAATTCCAAGAGGTAAATCATAACAATCCATCATCACAAATATAATACAAAAATCCCAAAAAATAAAGAGATTGTAACAAAAACTAATAACAGTTTGGTAACATCTGAATCATTATCACTATAAAAAAATTATATGAAAAAATGTATTACATGTAGATAAATAATTTCATGATGTGAAATATAAAAGGGGATGTATATAAAACACAAAAAAATAAGCATTGAAAAGGGATTATGTCTCACAGATTTAAAAGTGAACTGAGAAACTTGTACCTCATGTTTGATATCTACCACATTAACCTGGACATCCTGTATAAGAAATATAGGGCTTATAAACATATATAATAGAAAAATACTCACCAATATAATACAAAATATTGTTTAATCAAGTTATTATATGGTCCATTTATTAACAATTCATTGTTTATATCAGTGTTTTAGGTGATAATTATATTGATTAAATATAGGTTTTGGTTCGATAATTTTAGTCATTTTATATTGATCAAGTTTATATCATATCTAGAATTTTATATTATCCTTAAATATCATATATAGTAATTATATAGGTATTTATAACATTTCATTAAATCTATATATGGGAAAATGTGTTACACCATTCATTGAGATAGTAAATTGTACGTGTGCATGAATGTTATTATGCTTTTTCCAAAAGATGGAATGGAAGAAAGTTAAAAAAATTATTTCAAATTTAGAAAACCAATGTTTTATAAAATATATAATATATATTAACTAAATATATCCTTATTATTTTCTATATTAATATAACATTAAACATCACTATGTGGATGTAGTGGTCTACACGTACACAATAGAGATGTTGATGTTTTCCAATGGATTTGAAAGAATGAAGGTATATTTGGAAATATAATTATATAAGTATACATATTTCCTAATATCATATAATAATATGAATTCCATCATTATATCCTACAGAAATAGGGGTGATGGAAAATGAATTACAACTTTTCTTGAGGCGATCGTTTTTCATACGCATGATCACATATTTAATTTTCTATTTGATAATAGAGGATCCATATATAGGTTATTAAATTTACATATCAAAAAATATTTATATAATAGATATTTTTTTATAATTTTTATCAATGTCTTAAAATACCAAATTATTTTTAAGAAAAACAAAAAAAATGAATGTTTAATTATTTTACCTCTTCTTCGGAGATCCTTTTTTGTTTCATACATGAATCCTTCAGATAAAATTTTCTATATAAAAGTAAGATGTATATAATATAGGTATTTATTTAGGAAACTAATTTGGCTAAGTATTTCTAAAAAAATAATTGGATGTTATTTGAGGAGGGGATATGGTGTGGCATTTTTATAAGTGTTTGATAGGAAAACATGTGATTTTTTTAAAAGAAATTATATTACCCCAATATTTCATGGTAAAATCCTTCAAAAAGGGTAGTTATCAGACCACACATTGTATAAGGTCAAAATATGTCAATCAAATAATATTCACAAAAAATCTTGTTTATTTTAATCCATTAGCATTTAGTTTAACCACCGATAAACAAGTATTGACCCTAACGATGATAATTAATATTTAATAGTTTTTATTATTAATTATGTTAAAAAAATATAATTCCATTTTTATATAATATAAATTTTGCTTATTAAAAACATATAATAATATTTTATAATGAAATTCACATTACAAAAAACATTAAATTAAAAATTAAACCCACAAATAAATCAAAAAAAATATTTTATAAATAAAACCATTCAAATGATTAAAACAATTGTATAAAAATTCAATTTTAAATTTATTCTAATAATATAAATTATTTAAATTTATTTTTATTTTGATTAATTTTAATTTAAAATAAATAAATATATTATATAACATTTAAAATAGTTTAAACAAAAATGTATTTTTCAATAAAAATTAGCCTTTTTCACTACACATTACGAAATTATTAATTTCAAAAATGTCTCATAAATTCATCCGAATATAATTTTTACATGTATATGGTTTACATATATTTAAATATTGAATAAAATATCTAGAAAATGAAAAAAAGTAATATACATTTATGTGTGAAAATCATGATTAAATCAAAATTTCAAAAAATATAGTTTTTCTAAAAAAACATTTCTTTTTTCACTTAAATGGTTCATATTTTATTTCTAATAAATAGATAACAATATAATTTATATTATACATGCATAAATTGTATAATATCTTTTCATAATTTAGTTATCCATATTCATAACCTTGAACTAGATAGCCAGGTTATAATTCTCATGCTTAAATAATATTATTTTAATAGAGTATCATGGATTGTTTAAACCTGGTGATGTGTGAATAGCAAGCTATCAATGAGATTTATTTTTTATGAAATTAAATATATCATAAAGTATTTGGGATTTGAAATCATAAATTATAGAAATCATATCCCTATTGTATAGTCATAACATTATAATAAATATCATACTATGATCAAGAACATAAATATGAATGGAATAATCCACATTCCATTTTCCCTACGTATATATAAACCTCTCAAAAAAAGACATTTTGTCATCATAGTCACATAAAAAAATACAAAATATCACACCATATTCTCAATACATTTCATCTTGAATAATATCTTAGAGAGTTTGTTGGTTGGTAAAGTGTTTATCTATCTACATCATCATCATCTTAGATTATGATATTATATATGAATCAAAAATACTATTATGGGTGTTAGTCACATTACTCCATAGTGAAGGTGGTGTATATGAAATAAAAAATAAATAAAAGTATCCCACAAAATCCAAACCTAAGGGTAACATCTAAAATCCTACACCTTCAAAAATATTCTCTATATTAATCAACTTTATATTTCTACCCCACACCAGCATATTCTCTCACTATTATTCATTAATCATGAAAACTATACCAACAACACATAATGCCCTCAAAAAATTACCCATTCTATCAATATATTACCATATTAGATTTTATAAATTATTATGCATATTAAAATTTTCTATAAAATATTTATTTCCAAGACATTATTATTTCAAAATACTATTTAAACGTCCATATTTATATTTTCAATCACCATAAATCAATTTACAATCTATTCTATGTTTATTTCAACCCCCAACCCCCCCCCCCAACTCAATCATTTCATCACATACCATTACTAAAATTATTTTCATTATTAAAGAAATATTTTTTAGTTAATGAAACTACACCACATAAACACATCCACCAATCCAAATAACCATAATAAAATAGCCACTCATCCACTACATATTGTTCTATAACATCAATACATCCCCATAAAGACACCAATATTACCACTATTTTATTTATACTAATAAATTAATATAATTACATTTCTAGTTTTAAAAATTAACAACATACCATAATCATGAAACATCCATGAAAAACACCATCATGAAATAAAATTCATGTTCCCATTATTCTATTCTCTTTCTATCTTAATATTGGTTTTCCAATTTAAACCATGTTACAAATTATTAAAATTTCCATAATATATTGCATCATGAAATTGAAAAATAAACCCATTGAAAAAATAAAAAACTATAAATTTCAATGGAAAATAGAAAAATCTATCTCAATAACACATATCATATATTTTATATATGGTTCATATTTTTATCATAATTGAGTCATTCAATAATATTTTCCTAAAGATAACCAATGTATAATAGTTAGATCATGACATAGTTATCAAATATAGTAATTGTTAAATAACATGATGTAGTTCTGAATTCTACACAACAAGGCCATGTTACATAAGAATCAGGTACTAGTACTTATACCTCAACCTATATCCAATTATTCCACCAAAGAGACACAATGGTATAAGGAGGGTCATCACACCATTACATACTTAAATAAAATGACATAAAAATATTACTCAATTCCACATTGGTGAAAATAAAACCATCCAACTGTAATACTTGACACTATAAAATAAAGAAAAAATGTTGGTAATTTAGAGAGACAAATGAAAAACTATATCAACATCAATAAAATAACATATCACAACACCCAAAAAACTCATTTATCATAATAAAACACACACAACCATAGAAACCCAACTAATATAGTAAACTATATCGGATGTAATTTATTGGTCCAAGGGTTATTTATATACTTTTTATAAAAATAATATAAAACATTCCTCATATTACCACAACACCATTTAAATGTCCCAACAAAATATCAAATAATTAAATACACAACATTATGTACCAAGGGAAATGAATTCCTCTTCACAGTCAATCATGAGATGATGATAATCATTAAGAAGATTTATTTTATGATAAGTGACCTTGAAAACACAAGTATTTTTAAAAATAATTTATCATATCTTAAGCAATATAAATTAATATTTTCAATAGGGGAAGTCATGATGTTATGAGTTATTATAAAACCTAATCAAATCCTAAAAAATACTCTAAAAAATATAATTGTTAAATTATGATTAATATATTTTATTTTTTGGTTTTGGAGCATGATTTTCACATAGAAATTACATTCATATAAGATATTATAAACCAAAAATGTAAGACTTTTATGTAGAAGAGGGATATTGTTGTTGAAGAGAATAGTTAAAGAATTTCTATGATTAGATGAATTACATCAATGGATTTTTATAATATGGATACTGTAAAGGTGTTTAGTATATAGTGGGTGATGTAGATATTTATTTATAAATATAAAGTCATAAAGTTGAGGCCTAATGTGAATTCTTGAGTCGTATTATACAAAAATTATTGTAAATTGTTAAAATTATGGGATATATTCATGTGAGAGATACATAAAATTTTAATTGAAACATGAAAGTGATGAAAAATGCTTATTTGAGATGATAAATAGTGATATTGGATACCAAAATGATGTTTTTTGATGGTTTGTCAATGTTTTTTGCGTGTTTCTTATGAGTACTGATCATCAAGTGATATTCAAATTTTGGAATGTAAATTTTAAAGTGGTATGATATATACTATACTATAATTCATAGAATTTATATGTCATTTCAATTATAACCCAATTTTTATTGTATTTTCATTAATATTTGGGAGTATGTGGGTATAAAACCTAAGATATGTGTGACTAAATTTTCAAAAATGATGTGGTTCTTTAAGCATATAAACTATTTTTTCCTTCCAAATTAAACACATGATTTAGAAATTAATCTTTAGTTTATTAAAAGAGTTAGTAGATATGAAAACCAAATGTGTATGTATTTTAATGAATGATAAAATTATGGCTTAGGGTTATAGAAATATATTACTCTATAATAATGTTAAATTAATGGATTATAATGATTAAAATTAATAAATTTTTTCAATTATGAAGAAGAAGATTTTTTTATGTTTAAATGATTAGTAAATTTGGGTATGCAGATCACAGTGGATTGTGGTATTACCTATAAAAAAATGTGAACAATTATATATTAGATTTAAATATTTTTTATTTCAACATATTTCATTACTATAACATAATAGTTGGGTCAAGATTTAGTGGTGGTTTGTTTAGTAGTATATCTATTATTGATATTTCGAAGGATGCGTACACTATATGATCTCAAAGAGAATATTTAATGAAATATTGGTGATGATGAGATAAAAATATGATTGGTTTCGTTATTTAAGAGATGATGTGTACGTATTAGATATTGGATTGAATAAATATTAATGTAGGCATATATTATCTAGATTACTTATGTTGTAGGAAATATATTACCCATCAAAGGTAAGTAAAATTAGAGGAAAAAAACTCTCTAAATATAGAGTGGTTCACTGGAGATTCAATACAATGCTTCTTGGGAACAAGAAGAAATGTTGTAGGGATTTTATAATAAACCATGCATTTAATTATTTGAAATATCGGAGAATGGTTGGGTCTTAATGGATCAAATTATAGGTGAGTGTAAATTATATAAAATTTTATTAGAAAAATTTGGTTATAGTATGTTTGGAATGTTAATAAATTTATTTTAGAGGTCAAAATATGGGTCAAAAAGACATTTTCATGTTTTTATGTTGGATGTAAATACAAATTCCATTTATCATGTCATAATTGGAACTACAGAAATATCTATTGGAGTGTTACTAGGTTTTATGAAATGATAGAAAGGGTATTATAGCCTCAACCATGAAATAAGATTTATTATGTAATGACACCAATGATACATTGATACAACAAACCATTTATGAGGGAATGCTAGGAATATTATTGTTTCTTCATACCCCTATCATTATAAGGTGGAACATTGAAAATTACCAGATAATTTCTTTAAAATTATCCCCCTCTTCTAAACTCCATCATTCATCTAGTAGAAGGGGATTCCACTCCTCACCTCTTTCTATGGTATTATATCTTCTTCATTTCATATTGATTCAGGATGTCTATGTATCCCTAGGAAATGGTATGATATCCTCATTATCTTTCCTTTCCTTCTCTATTTTTTATCTAAGCAATGATTTTGTGGGTGATTTTATCATAACATATTGGAATCACACTATAACGAAGGGGAATATGCATGTCATAACTAGATAGAGATTAAGAATAATTATATAGAGTAATCACATACAACTTTAGATAATTTTTTATCTACAATGATTTTTATTTATTTATTTATTTTAATAAGAATTAAAAATTACAATATATTTGTCATGGTATTTTGGTTATTTGGTTTAATTGAAGTTCATAAGAATGTTATAGGTCATTTACAAGAAGTTTTTTATTATTTTGGATGTTAAAAAATATTGGAGAGTTTTTATAAATTATATATAATTAAAGTTTTTATAAATTAATTAGAAATGATTACAATATAAAAGTTGTATATTTCTTCTCAATATAATGTCTTTTAAAAATGGTTGATGGTTATTGTTAGCTTATATTAAAAGGAATGCATATTTTTTTAGAGTATACTTTAAATTAATTCAAGGAAAGTAGACCCTGAATGATTAATCCATGTTTATGTGTGTTTATATGCTATCGTTATTATATTTAGATGTGTTCAGGACAAGTATGAATGTGGAAGAAAAATAGAGAGAGTATGGGAATGTACCAACAAAAGATATTTCTTATTCAGTTCAAATAGAGTTTTTGTTTGTGAAATGTTGTTTTTTTGTCTCTCAGTGATCATGTTACACTGTAATATATAGTTTAGGGAAATAATTGTGATTATAAGGTTTTTCTATCGGTATGGTTGAAAAGGGTTGTGATATTATATACGTAGATATATATGTAAGGGGATCCACTATGGAAGAAATTCGTTTAATCCATACATGATGAATTGACCTTAAATGTTTTGTCTTTAAACGTAAATAAAGAATGATCATGCGATATTAGGATTCAACTTGGAGGTTACGAAATAACTTAGTATTGTTTAGATCATAAAATGAGTTTTGAGAATATATTTGGAATGTATTAATAGTCGAATAGATGAATATGAGTATTAACTAACTAAGAAGAGTTGTCAAAATATAGTGGACCATGTAGTTGATACAAATAGAGTGCTTTGCAAAGGTGTATTACTTTGTGAATAGAAATTAATATGAGGAAGACAGTCCCAAGAATTATTATTATGGGGCTGAAGTATTTAGATTCATAAGTCTGTATGGTCCAAAATGATCTGGTCTAATGACCTACTTAGAGTAGGGCGGGACAATTACTGATTTAGCATTGCTTCACTTCAGAGTCAAAATGATGTGATTTGTATATAGTAGTCCAAAACAATGAGACACATGGTGTATTTGGGTAATTATATTAGTTATATGCATTATATGTTGGGATATTGCATTCTAAATATTTATTGATACATATCTTCATTCTACAGTTGGTAGTTTGATGTCATTTGTTGTTATTTTCTCCACTTGATAATTGTTCGGATTTTTGGGGAACAACATGTGTTATGTTATCATTATTTATTATTCATTTCGTGATGGAACATCATATATGATGTTTTTCCATGTTAAAATATAAAATCAATCTAGTTTACTTTATTACAGAAATTTTTTCTATTATTCTAGGTCCCATAGGGTCAATATTGTAATAAATGTGGTGTAATAACCATGATGTCACTATTATACATAATAACGTTATTATAATTACGTATGAGATAGTACGTCTTATTTTTTCACAATATTAAAACACAAAAACTATAAAATTACATTTACTAAAATTGTTTTATATAGTTCTGTATAATGTATAACATTTTTGGGAAACATATGGATTTAGAACTATGAAGGATCATACTCTACAAAAAAAATTTAAATTTCCATTATGAAGAAAAATAATAATAAAATGAATATAAATTTCTAATAATAATAGAGTAAGGTGACATAATATTTAATAGTGAATAAATCAAATTTATAAATAGATAAATATGATCAATTGAATTTGAATGTTAGAAATCATATTAGTAGATTTATATGATAACCATTTTTAATGTAATATAAATGTTATGTGTAAAATATATTTTTTTTAGTAAAATACATAACATATTCATGAACATAGTATAATAAATAATTGAAAAAATATATTCTATTGACTAATAAATAAAAATGTAAATATATATATATTTTCTTTCAATAAATTTAAATTTATTAAAAATGAGTTTTAAAATTATGTTGATTAGTGCAAGATTTTTAAATCAATTATGATATTTATTAAAAAGAAAAAATTATAATATTGAGAAAATTATTTTTAAAAAAGGGGTTTCAAATTATGTATCATAACATAAAAAATTGAAAATGATTAACTATTCTATATTTATTATGACATTCAACCAATTGGTTATATTGAATTATACAAGATGAATATATCATTTTATTATTTCATATTTATGTTATTAATATGATTTAATTATTAATATATATATATAATTCCAAAAACATTATTTTACGAAAATTAACTATTTTAAATTGTAAAAATCATTTATTAAACCTATAATTTTCTTTCAGAAACCGAATATTAAAAATAATGTTTTAAAAACTTTGTTTTGTAGAAAAATAAAATTTACATTGTAAAAATAATATATAAAATTGGAGTTCAACTCATAGTAATGAAAATTTCTTGAAGCATGCTTTATAATTAAAGTATAAAAATAATTCCATGAAAAAATAAAGTGGGTTATAATTCTCCATGACCAATTTTTCTAAATCTTATGGCTTAAAATCAATAAACCATTATCCTTAATTTTCTATAAATACACACCATCCCTATCATTCCCCTTTAATAAAATTTCATTTATAATTATTATCCTCTGAAATTCACTGTAAATATAGCTTTTAAATAGATGTTAAGTTCATATAGAGTTTTTTCTCAGAGTCTAAGAAGCTACTAGAAATGTAAGGGCCCCTAATGTATTTTCCTCATTTATTTTGTGAAATCTTTTCTTGATTCATTCAATTTAAATATAAAATATAGTTATTATTCATTATTAACTTTTTTTTTAATAATTTGTATTATATAATACTGTTTCAAATAAATTAATCAAGTTCATAAGTTATAATTGATTGAAATTATTTCCATAGCCTTAAATTACATTAACCAAATCATTAAGTACATTGTGTAATTGTGGTCCTATGAATGGATTATTTTTTATAGTGTTTATTTTTCTAAGGAATGGTATTTAAAAGAAGAAATTTAATCCTATAGGAGACCCAATTTATGGAAACCATGATTTTATCATCGGTTAACCTATTAAATATTTTAATACTATCCCAGAAGATTATTTTAAAATAAATTTTTTTATCCATAATGTTTATGAAATATTTTTTCCACATAATCCTATGTTTTAGATGGGGTATTTCAAATGATTTTTTCTCTCCTACAATTATATAATATTATATTAAAATTGTACTTCTTATTTATACAATCATGTGAAAAAATTATCATACACGACTACTCTATTATCATCTCTTTGAAAAAGATAATTTTATTTTCATTTTAAATATCATATAAGTTTTTGTTTTATTATTGAATAATCATCATGTTATATATATTATTTCATTTACTAGTGAAATAATGAAAATAAATTTATTCAATTAATATATAATCATAGTTATTAATTACTTTGACAAGATTATGTGGGAGATTTCTTAGGGTATTATATTATATGTAATATAGACCATACATTTAATATAATGGATGCATTGGAATTTTTCTTTGTATTGGGGGGCCTAGAATTGCATATTCCCTTGATGAATCATTATGTCTCAGGAGACAATATTTCATTAGTATTTTATTATTGTCTTCCAAGTTATGTTTGATAACTTAGGTAATTATTTGATTCTCTCTAATATGCGTCAAAAATTATTTATTCTATTTTCATATAATTGTAAATTTCACTATGATGAAAAAATTACAAAAAAATTTCTCAATGAGGTAAAAATTATTAAATGTCATTCCCCCAGATAATATTAATTCAATCAATGGATTAAAACCGATGCTCATGTGAATTCTATGATTTTACTCTTGATAAACTTTTGAAGAATGATTTTATATCATTATATTCCCATTTCACCAAGTATATAAAATCATCACAGATTGGTGCAGTAGAACAATACATGTTATTATATACTATAAAATATGACAATATATGGGAAAATAACCTAATAATAATTTCTTCTCTAGTGAATATTATGTTTCATCATTCGTTATGGAAAACTAATAAATCTTATAATGTTAGAGTACATAATGAATATATGGGTTCTTCATAATAAGGAAATTACATTTTATAATGAGTGAATTGAATAACATGATAATAGAACAACTAGATTCTTGAATGATTCCCACAACATGCATTGCTTCATTAGCACATTCCACGTCCATATTATGTTTAAGTCAAAAAAAAACTCACTTTCCAGATCACCCAGCATCATCGTAGAATCACTCTTCCACCGTATATATGTTTGATAGAAGTGTGATTATATTCCTAAATGATATTGAGTGATCAATGCATTTTATCTGAGAAATAATAGTTGTAGTCACTGTATGAGTTTTACCTTTAATCCACATTATTTTTCATCTCTACTATTATGTTATCAATGGATATATTATAATAATTTTTTTAAATTATATATCATCATTAGATTATTTATTCCTATCATACTATATATATGTTTAATTTTTTAATTTTTCAATTTACATACCCTTTAATCAGTATCTGAGCTCATCATATTACATTTTATCCCCATTTCTCTAATGAAACATAAAGAATAATATATATATATCATAGGGATAGGTTGGGATGATTTATAATATTTTAAATTTGGTAAACCCAATATATGTTCATCCTTTGACCATTTAGTCTAAATAAATCTAAGATAGGTGGAACCACATGACCTAAGGCATGAATCCCTATACAATCAAGGCTACAAAATAACATTGTAGGTATTGGAAATGATAGTGGAGAGACTATAATTGTTGAATATAGTAAATTATAAATGAAAACAAAAAATCATTAAAAATACATAAATAATAATATCAAGAGTAATAACACATATATATTTATATATAACCCATGGTATAAAAAATAAACATCTATAATTTCTTGTAAGTCATACAATTGTTAAGTGGACCACTTATATCTTGATTTTATATAGCTAGATCCAAAATGAAAAAACCTAAGAAAATCACGGTCCCAATGAACCACATAGTTTACCAATAATTCCATCAAAATTTATCATGTACACACACTATACCTAAATTCATCTACTCACATGCCTCATATCTCATTCTATTACTTGTTTCCTATATTGCAGTGTCTATACATTTCCTAGAAGGTCCCATTTATTTTTGGAGTATCAACACAATAAGAAATCAAAAAAAATATCACTAGTAAATATCCATATTTATATGAGTGTATGAAAGGTGAAATATAAATATTACAACTCAAAAAACCACATCCTTATCCGCTATAAGATCAATAATTCTTGATTGAGTTCCTTAAGTATATTGGCTAGCTATAGTGTGGGATGATTCATCCATAGTCTATACAAATCGAACGGCACCGTAAGTCCTCCAAAAATATCTTCTCAATTATGAACTACAATTAAACACCCATAAGGAACATTTAATCAAACCTAAGTCTAGGTTACCATTAAAATTAATTGTATAATAGGAATAATGAGATCCATACATCTAGTGAGCATCTTACATAGTAGATGGTCACAATCATCTTCCAAATCTAATTTCCAACTATAAAATATCCCAACAAATATAATCAGATAATAAACATTATCATAATGAGATACTATACTACAAAGCATACAACAATTCTTTAACGGTAAACACCACTTTATAGGTCCCTCTATATGCACGTGACCCCAACAACTTCATCCCCATAGTGAGGAGCATCGCCCATATCATATAGGCACAACCCAAAAAACCATTATCTCCCCATCATAAGAGAATGTTATATCACCTCCATACCAATTATGATAATATCATCACTCCATAACAACATGTTTCTAACCCATCACATTACTAGGGATCCATAAAAAGGAACACACAACATAATATAGCACTCTATATCCCTTGATCTTTAAAAAAACCATAAAAACTTGCTTATCATAATTCCTTTATGTGGATACTTTTTAAAAAAATAATAAAACAACTAATAGACATTACTCTTGAAATATGGAGACCAAAAGTGGATTCATTCCTAGTTTTTTACTCTACCAAAACAAGCATGGAAAACATATGATGCATAAACACCCCTCAATAAATAGAAGGACCTATTTATAAGTTAACTATAACTATCTTGAGAATGCATGTTGAATATGGTCACCTAATTTGAATTTCAGAAAATGAAGTTTTGAAACAGTTAAAAATAAATAAAAACATTAATTTACATGAAAACCATAAATACAAAATCAACAACAAAAATAGACAAATATAGGTAGCTAGACTTAATAATGATGAATCCTTGTAAAAATGGCTCAGAAAAAGAATAACAATTGATGGTGATATTATAGATTGGAGGATAGGATAATGAAATAGGAGAATGAATAATTTATTCTATTATTGGATGTTAATGGGAGAAAATTTCATTTAACAATATTGAAACACATTTATTTATTTAATTTAGAATGATTTAAAAAGGGATCTGGTACCCACTGATAATTCTTCACCACCCATCACGTGTCAGGTACCAACATGGATCTTATTCCAAGTACACCATGTGGTTGATGAAACTCAAAAATTTACCCCACCATTTATTGTTCCCCTAGGTACCTGATACCTATTCAAAAGATGCTTTGTCACATTTATCTTCAAAAACAAACTCTTGACACCAATACCACCTTCCCAGAATCCAGTCATGGGACTTCTTTGAACCATACAATAAATCAAAGATGAAAACATACACATTTTCAGGTTTAATTTACACCCCTATTAGCTTTCACAAATACATGGTTCCCAATACTACTTCTCCACTATAGATTATCTCATACCTGGTCTATTTTAGGCCACAAAACAATATAACCTCGATCAATATTCAATAATCGAGGTCACCAAATTCCCAGGATTACAATATGGTTCCATAAGCATCAATCAGTCCCTAATACCATGAAAAATATTATAATGACCCAAATTTTTATCAATATATTTTTTGATTTTGTAATGAACTGACCAATTGAGCCCTACCTGGCTTGTAGAAGTCTAAGATTTCAGAACCCCAAAATCAACTCTAATAGGCCAGGGTATAGTGAAAACTGTTGAGATGAGGAATATGAAGTAATTATTATAATATCTTTAAATAAAAAATGAATTAAATAAACTATATGGTTTATATCAAAGTAAATATGAATACTACCAATGTATAAGGTAAAAATATAAACCCACCTAGAAATGAAATCCCATTATAAAAACAATAGAAAATGATGAAATCTAAGAGAGTATGTCTCCCAGTCTCTAAACATGAACATCATACACGGTCAGTGAACACAATTATTACTATGTTCTACCATAATCTTCATTGATATTTTTTTCATTTCAATAAGTGAAGACACGTTTCATAAAATCACTTTTAGAGGTGATTATATACATACCCTATAAGACACACCAAAAATAGAATGGGAGAAATAGAGAGATATTACAATTTTCACCTCAACAAAAAGATAGACAGAAATGTAGCCCAAGATTTAAACAAACATAGACACACATAGATATATATATATATATATATATATATATATATATATACATGCTCATAAATATACCCAGATGGGAGAGAAAGGGGGTCCCCATATCACAACCTAGTCGTTGTCAATGAGTAAGCCTGTAGCTCAAAAAGATTATCACTAATTCCCATCATCAGAAAAAACCTCTCCAATATATTTTTTGACGTGATCTATCATCAATAAAATTCCCTAAAAAGGGGAGCCAAAATAATGATGGCGTACCCCCAACTATCTGGGTCTCAATTATGGGGTTATACCATTCTATTGATAGAGAACATGGGCACATGTATGGGGAACCATATCTATTTGTATAATGAATATGGGGAACCCATTATCTGGTGTTAGAGGGGATTAATGATCTTATTGTCACTAAGATTGTATATAAAACCCACACACTAGTGAGACATGGGAGTATTGAATAGGTAAATACTATGATTTTATTTCCTTGATCACTACTATAATCGATCACCCCCAAAATAAGTTTCATGATCAAAACATATTACAACTCATCTTCTATGACACAGAAAATTACACCATCATTTTCTACATGGAAAAATACTCATGATATGATACATGTCAAGAAAAAAGTGTAATTATAAAAAATGATATATTATAGGAAGAAACCAAATGAGAGGATTTATCGTGTGTATGTGGGTCTATGGTTCAGGTGACCACACGTTGTCTCCTCACAATGTTATCCTCTAGAAATATCATGTAATTCCTATCACAGTAAATGGAATGTATGGGATATACATTGTGCTTCATAGACCCTCGGACATTCCCATGTGATCCTGGATATTCTCGCAAATGTCAGGTTATGCCCGTGTACCTGGTCATACACATAGACGTGCCTGAATTCCATCCCATGTTCACGTACTTTGTAGTATATATAATGTCGTACTACATGGTTTCTTAGGATTGAGATAGATGGAACGAGGCTCGAATAACTAAGTAGGGTCATAGGGAATGTATTCAGAACACCTTTCATGTGATTATTATCATTTTTTGACACCCTCTAATCACAACCATTACATTACACACTTTGAGTTCTTCCATGATACACACTGTGTAGTCTGGTTTTTCATAAGAACTAGTGTTCCTTCATGCATTTTCTAGATTCTCGAATTCTATTATGATTATCACCGATATACCAACAAAAAATGAGGGAAACATTATTTTAATATAATTTACCAACATCTAATGAATTAAAAATACAATATACCAATTCTATCAAATCCATCGACATCAGTCTTCATGCCTCATATATCCTGTCAACCAGTTCCATTACTACTCTAGATCCTAGATACAAGGAGCTTCACCCAAAACTCACAATCTATCAAAATACATTAAAAAAATACTTATCAATAGAATGATCATAAAACAACCATGATTCACGGGGTTTAATCATGTATTACCCACCACAATTATATTGAACCACATACCCATGTGAAAATACTAATGAATAGAATGAAAGGGTGTAGGAGAAGCACAATCACCGAGTTCAAAAAATTGATTTCGGGGTATTCGAGGACAATGATCATAGATTTGAGAAACTAGGGTGATAACATGTAATAACAATAAATTTAAGGATTTAAATAAATTTCACTACTCTACGTAGCCCATGCGAAGAATTTTAGATTTCCAAATTAAAGGAAAATAACAAATCAAAACAAAATAATGTAATCAAAATGGTGTGAAAAAAAATATTTTTGATACCTACCATGAGTTGTGATCATCCATTGGTGTAGAATTCATTCTACAATGATTTAAAACATAAACTATGTTCATTGACTCTTAATAAACCGTGATTCGATCAACAATAATCCTCCAATCTTGATCCTCCAATGAAGAACATTTGAGATCATCTCAATTATCTCATGGTTTATGTAGATAAACCCAATGAAATGTTATAATGATCTATATATAAAGTATTTTTTCATTGGGGTTTAACATTAAGTAATAAATTACAGTATTTATTTTAACTAAATTCACAAATAATGACAGACTCAACTGGATGTCTAAAACTGACTAAACTTATGTTGAGTTTATGATAAACCACATTTTCCGTACTTGAAAATTGTATCTAATTTCTAAAATGAGACTTCATTTGGGGATTATTCCACAGTTTCATGAAATCAATTCTTGAGTTAAATTAAAATAATTATCATTTTTGAAATCTCAATTATAAATGAACCTAGTCTCAAAATATCACAACATCAATACATGTTAATCCAAAAATATTCCTTATTATATTTCAATGTCTTGAAATTGAAAAATAGGCTCAGTACATTATCCCCTCTCCCACTTTAAATCTTTTCATCCCACTAAAATAAAAAGTTTTAAAAGAGATGATACATAGACTGTGTTTCTCTATCATGATCCAAGTAGCTATCCAACATTCTCTCATGTGACCATAGAGAATGAAACAATAAAATGGTACATCCTCATAGGATCATCTTGTAATGATCTACATTTGAAACTAGGTACTCCTCAATGGTGGGTCCATCCTAAATTTATATCTCTCCAAATTCGATGATTTGCATAGTAACTTGCATGTATCTTATAAACTATTATGCAACAAAGTTTCCATTCACCCAATATAACTATTGGGATATAGCATGGTAGTAAGAAGCCTCACCAACCCATTCAAGGATCTTGAACAGGCTAATAATCATTGGTGATATCTTACTTCCCCGTACAAATATCCATAATCCTCATCAAGGGAGACTCTAAAGAAAACATGTCCTCCTTCTTTGAACTCCAAATGGATTGGATTCCAATAATCATAATATTTATTTAATCAATATGATATCCTTATTCAATCATAGATCAAATAAAATTTCTCCATAATTTACTACACCATATATAGCACTGCAAGAGAGGACTTTTGAACCTCCATCTAATATAAGTATGAACATTATGGTATCCCATAAAAGGGATTCAAATATACAATGTTTATCATAGATTGAAATCTATTTTTATAAGTGAACTCTACAATTTTTATGTGAACCTCCCACCTTTGGAAAAATTCTAAAAAAACATTCTCTCAGCATATCCTCCAACACCTGGATAGTGACCCTATTCTACTCATCCATATAGGGTCGATACATCATAATCATTTACAATTGTGTCATGAATTACTTCTGAATTCTTCTCCAAAAATATAAAATGAACCATGAATTATGGATGAAGATAATTTTTGAGGTAATCACAGGGTGCCAAATGATATAATACATGTACAACTATTACATGATATCCACTAAACTCCACTTCTTAATTGAAAGGAAGTGTTCCAAATTCATAATTTGATCAACTATAACCTAGATGAAATCATTTTATCATAGTATACATGGAATCCATATCATAAATCCAAAGGATATATCATCCCATTTACAATCCATAATCATAAGAGGAATATTCAAACATTCCAAAAACTGGTTATCCGATTCCACATATAGACATGTTACACATCAAGAGATAAAATCTATGACACTCTCTCTAATATTGAACCACCAAAACAACCACTACTAGTACACATAAATATACCTTCTACCATGATTCATAAATATATAATAATCATGAAAATTTATCTTTCACTACTATCGCACCAAGATATGAACCCTCTTCTATACAAGATATATGATGACATGTTTGCCTTCCTCATAAAACCCATCTTGTGAATCTCATAAATATATCTGGTCATAAAGAACATCAGAGTTAATTTATTTAGGCTGATTATCCCTCATACCCTAGATAATTTTAGCAATCAAAAACATCGACTAAATATAAATTTCACCCCTCCACTCAACTAGTTTTAGTTGCAAAGAATCTAACTGCTCAGACACCACCTCCACTATAAAAGAATGAGTCATCCTGCTATGTGTATTAGCCACCATTCCTCCCATCCAAGGATTATAGACAATCTCAAAATCATAGTCCTATAGAAACTACATCTATAAACTTTTGAACATGTTCATATCTCTTTTATTGAAGATATACCTTATGAAATGATTGTTTTGGTAGAATAAATTCCACCCCTACAAGATAGTGCCTCCACATATTCAGAGTGAAGACTACAGCTACTAAAATCTGGTCACGGGTCGCATAATACTATTCATGGTTTCTCAACTAAAACAAATCATATATAATGAATTTTTTCCTACGAATCAACACACAATCAAGTGTAACTTTATAGGTATCACAATACACTACATACTCCATGACATCCTTCGGTGGTCTCAAATTATAAGCAGTAGTCACCCTCAGCTTCAAATAATCATAGGATTTCTAAAATAACTCTGTATTAGTAAATGGATTCCCATTCCCTATTAAGAAATACAAATGGGATGAAACACTAGATATAAATTCATTGATCCTCCAGTAGAATCTTGAAAATCCATTAAATATCTAAAATATGACATGCTCCTCGGTGGGTTCCATGAAATCACTACATCAATCATCCTGAAGTCAACATATAATCGATGATTAGAAATAACATTACCCAAAAATTGAACCTCTTGCTTTAGAAACTTCCACTTTAAGACAATATAATAAATTTTGTTCAATCAGAGTCAGTCAAATTCCATCCTGTAGTGCACTGCATGTTTCTCTTCTAACATATAGTATATTATTATATCTCCAATGAAGTCAACCACAAATCGGTCCAAGTATGGCTGGATGATCCAATTCATAAAATTAATAAATGTATATTGGGAATTAGACAAAATAAAATCCATTAATAGGAACTCATAGTATCCATAGTATCGTCTGAATTATACATGTGGAATAGCATCCTCATGAATCCTCATATAGTGGTATCCACACATGAGATCGATTTTCGAGAACCAACTCATGCCTTGTAATTGTTCAAATAGGGAATAGATCCATTGAAATGGTTATATTTTATTTATCATTACCTATATCAGCGGATGATAATCAATATAAAGACTCAATATCCCATAAAATGTATCACATACAAAATTTGAGCTACATAGGTAGACACGATAGTTTTGATGAAAAAACTATCTCAAAGGTCATCCAGCTACACATTTACTACCAAAACAAAGAAGGGGATATTTGATATTCCATAGAAGATATTGTAATAGTTTCAATGTTCAGTAATATGAATATGTCCATATCTTGTCTCATAGGTAGTCTTAGAACATCCTCGATGAAGATATCCACAAATTCATCCACTGTTGAATGGATCCAAATTCATGTTGTTCAAGTTACAGTAAATAAAAAACTTTTAAATAGATGGGTGATAAGATCTATCCTCCTTCTTTCAAGTCCCACTCACCCATCCACGATAACTCCCTCACCCACAATGTTGAGACTCATTACTTTCTTCTAGAAAAATTAGAAGAACCTATGATGACAATCAATCTGGGGTTGAACCATGGAAAACCAGTCCATACCCAAGAATATTTCATAACCTATCATGATGATGACCAAAATGTATTATATAAATCTTTATCAAAAAACAACAATCTCAAAATAACATATTATTAGGGATATCGACTAACCCTCCCCGATAGGAACTACTTGCCATAACTGTTGAGCTAAAGTCTCAACAGGAAGCTCTTACTCCCACACAAGGAAAAAAAGTTAAAGAAATTAATTTCACCTACGTATGCGAGTACTGATAAAATATTATAATAAAAACATATAATACATCATATCATCTCATGTGTATCATGGAATTTTCCCTCCATGATCTGAAAATCTTCATTACAAGGACCACCGTCTCGCTAAGCCTGTCGTGGTCCACCTGGTATTAGTGGGGGTGGGAGCTCATAATGTCATCACCCACCAAATTCTACTCCATCCCAAGATTCTATATCTCCAATGACAACAACTTATCTCTAATGTCTACCCATGTAACATCTGAGACATCACATATCATGTATTTGCCTCTGCCATGGAGGTCCATCCACTACTATTCCTCTTACACTACATGATGATTCATGAAATCCTGATGAAAATTCCCTCTACCTTCACAAGTATAAAATTTGACCCCTCATAGATGGCTAGATCCACTATGTGATCCTATATATTATGATCTTCATGTATAAATTTGATAATGGGAATGACTCATGTTTGTGGATCTCTATGTTTAGTGCCTTCTACCTAACACAAAAGAATAAGCCACATGATTCCAACTTCCAATTATAACCACCTAGTTCCCATTGAATGTAATTATCTTAGCCACTATATCCCACTATAGCACTACATCTTATGTAGGTTGGCATAAAGAAACCACATAATCTCAAATGTCTCTATAGAGACCGTACTCTATGTTCCTCACAATGAAGTAGTCATCCCGTACCATGTCAATGGCATACCATGTAAGGTCATTGAACCTCATATCATAATCAGTATCAGAAATACCACTCTAGAGCATCTCAATAAGTGTCTATATCCAGACTAATCTAAATAAAAAATTATAATACTACTCTAATAATATTTTCTAAAAGTCATCATGTGAGAGCATCATCACTTCACAAGTCTGCATGTCCAAACTCTAACATCATTCAACTACTACATGAAAAATATCTTCTACAGGAGAAAACATATAATCTATTGAGGTTTGAACCATATAGACCACTTGGACCACTAACTCACGACATTACTCTAACTCATTGGTATATGGATTCCCCTGAAACATCAATAACTTCTTACACTAGAAATTGTAGAGTGTGATAATCTTATAGTCATATCTAGCCTTAACAAAAAATTCTACCATTTCCTAGATTGGTGGGGGTTCTACTCCTTAAATTACTTGGGGATTTTCATCGTGGGATGTCCCCCAAAATAAAAACTCTTCCCTCATTTTATTGTCATCATGATCCCAAACTAGTAACATGGTCTTCTATCAGCATGGATGAATCCTAAAAACAATCAAGATATTTTATAGTCAAATGAGAATACATATATATTTATATATATGGGGATCTAACGAAATAATGATAATAACATGCCTCAATCCAAAATGAAGCATGTTACATTGTTCATTGTAACTAATTTATCAATATTATTATTCCAAACATATATAGATAGTGTCTTGGTGTATAGATATGTTAGTTATTGCACCAAAACTGGGTCCTCTAGCCAGAAATCTGCAATCGATACACTAAGACACCAATTCCCTAAGTTCTGAACAAATATTCATAAGGTAGAAACAACAAAAACTATCCATTGGTTCAATGACTTATGATACCTCACTGAAATGACCGGACCTAAAAGGGACTTCTTGTCTTGAGTAAGGTCTAGGTGTCACCACACAAAGACCACCTGCAATAGTCCAAGGGTTGGAAACAATTATCATGAAGGAATAACTATAATTGGTTGCCTTTTAGTATTTTACCTTTATGCATTCACCAAACCTTATCAATACAATAGTGCATAAAATTATAACATAAAGATTATAACATATTGAGATAAACCATGCATAAAAATAATCTCTAGGGTATAAATAAGAGTACAAAAGAATAAAACCAAATTTTAATTGGAAAAAATTCAATCCCACCCATAAATTAATTCTTATCCTTACAATAATAGAAAATGATGTTGTCGAAAGAAAGGTCGACTCTTAATCTCCTAGTATAACAAATTTACATTGTTAGTTCACCCAGGTATCATGATGATCCAACTATATTACTGTTGATCTATATGTTATCTATATAATAAAATTCATATGAAGCGAAATACCAGTCAATGTTTAGTATATACATAAATTGATGGAGACTATATAAAATGAATTCAAGTGATAGAGATATGGAGAAATAGTCAACATAACTCAAATAAAATGGGAATTGAAACCAAAAAAAAAATTGATTCTAAAAAGTAACCCAAATAGATAAGAATGAGTATAGAGACCCAATATTGACATACATTAACATTACATATCTTTTTTAGAATACATAAAACATTACACAAATAGACGCAAGATGACTATACTATTATAGAGCCTTTGTAAACACGGTAATATAAACACTGGTTCGTAAATCTGCTATATTTTATCCCACTAGGTTACCTTGACTAGAACCCTTTTTTTAGAAACCTCAAACACAATATATATGTTCAAAACATGGGGAAGGAAACATAAAAATGGGTGATCTCAAATTTGTAGTAAGGGTAGACATGAGAGATATGTTAGAATAATCATGAGAATAAGGGTATGAGAACATGATCATGAAAATAAAAGATCATACCCTTCATATAAATTACTATATACAAGAATCATGGAATAAAAAATTATAGGGAATAATACATGAATAATAAGGACAAAAATATCATAATCCATGAAATCATAATATAATAATGAATCAACGTGTTCTGGAAGACAAATAAAAATATAATTATTTCCATAGTAGATAAAGAATCACTTCCAAGACCATATTAGTAGTATGGTTTTACTCCTTATACCATCTTGGTAGACATGGTTCTCTCCCATGGACATATTAGTAGCATTGTTTCACTCCTCGTACCATCATGGTAGTCTAGGTTCACTCTCAGGGCCATCTTAGTAGTCAAGGTCTATTACCAAGACCATCATAGTCTATATCATGATATATACATCTTTAAACAATGCATTGGAGAGATATATAGGTCACACACATCTCATAATGAAACCATGAATACATTTTTGCACAAGATAATAAATATTCATATCATAACCGATGAAATGAAATGGGTTTTATAAACATGTAAACAAATAATAGCCTATGGAAAGAGATAGGTTTCATAATCAATTCATCATAAACATAACTGGTGAAAAGTATGCTTCAAAATCATATAACCCATGTATGTGTAATGGGTTCCATAGACATCATTCCATATATACATATACATTTAGAGAAATAGTATGAATGGAAACATTGTATAAATTATAAATAAAGGCATGCGTAATAAAAAATGATGTTATCTTGGATTAGAAATTTTTAATATATATCTTTTAAACAAAAATTCTGGAGGAAAATATCCTTTCATATTTGAAAAAATAATTTTATAACATAAGACCATTTAAAAAAAAAATTCATTGAAAATTGATTTGAAAATATATAAAGGAATCTTTCAAAATAATTATGTATTTTTGAAATCATTTTTCCATGAAAATTACCTTCAAGGATCTTTTCAAAATTTTGTTGATTTTTTTTAAACATTGTTTATAAATACAATTGGTTTCCAACTAAAGAGCGATATGGTGAGATTTTACATAAATATATTAAGTACCAAAGAGTGGAAAATATAATACATACACATGAGGATATCAATAATAAATTTAGTATAAGGAAACACACGAGTGTTCTTGAGAGTTGGATCATAATATTTCATCAAAGATTCTTATTCATTAACAATCATGAAAGTGATGAGATTGTTTTAAAAAATTGGTACCACATGGTTATGTGGGTCCAAACTTTTCATATAGTACATTTTAATTACATGATACTTAAAATATCCCAAAAATCAAGAGATTTATGACATAACATGGAAGTATGTACACCTTGAAAAATAGTTTAGGTGCATGACCATACATCAGTCTCCAAGAAAAACATGAGACAAAACATTTTTTATCAATTCGGTAATGTTTGAAACTAAAACATCATGAATTTAATTTCATAAAATGTATATTTTAATAATAATAAAATAAAGGATAAGATAAAGATAATTTAATCATAGGAAGTACATACACCCCTAAAAAGGAATTTGTGGTAAACATAACATATATCTCACAAAAATTAAAAGTGATATGTAATCCCCTTATATGGTGTCTTTATTCTCATCATGTAAGGACCTGACCCAAGTTTCCTAGATCGGTGCCTTATTTTATTACAATGTCATATAAACAAGGAAAATGCATTCCAAAGGATCATATAGTTTAGTAGATTTTGGGAACAAGATATGTATATATGTTCAACACTAAAACATAAAAAAAACATAAAAGTTCCACTTGGAACAACTACCAATCTATGATTATCACTGAAAGACAATCATAATACACCTATTCATATCCTAGAAAAATTAAACAAAAGAAGGGTGAGATAAAATTCTCAGTTATGGTAAATATTACAAAAGATGAGAACATAAACATTAGACATGGTGAATAATTGAGAACACATGCCTTTACTGAAAACTTGACATAATATGGAAAAAATATGAGTAGAGTAAATATTTCCATAATAAAACATGTTCATGGGTATTCTAATAGTTTAATAACCACGTGAACTATCAATTTATTGCTTTATAATGAAGCAAATTCATATGATAGACATTCTAAAACTTATCATCAACGCCCCAAACTAGATATTTATAAACGATTAAGGCCTCTTCCAAAACCATATCCCAAAATGGACTAGGCCTTGGACAAATCCATATCTATTTGTATCATATGACTTACTGATGCATCTAGGGGATATATTGGTCCCCTCCTATCACATAATATTTCTAATGCATTCCTCATTTTAATGGGGATAAACATAAGCAACATATACACATCATATGTAAATAACTTCCCCTAATCTGTAACATAATCACTAACCTTTTGGAGTTGTAAGATTAATGGTATAAAAAATAGAAAGACGATAGTAAAATTGATCATAAAAAATTAAATATAATATGGAATAAGATATCATAAAATATTAGTCCCAAAAATTCAAAATAATCAACAAGAGTGCTGATATAAAAATATATTTATCATTAATAATTATGTAATATATTAAATAATGATGATTCTAGATATATATATACATATATATGTACTTACATATATCTTATTCACTTAGTTCTTTTAAATACGATATAAAAACATAAAAAACTTTTACGCGTACGTATGGCCTACCATCTCCATAAATGTTGTTTTTTATTTCATATATATGTCCATTATAAATATTAATATTCTAAATATATATGATATGAAAATAATTTTTTATATTAATTACGTATGTAAATCATGATCTAAGCAATAAAATCAAGAGTAACAAGTTAAAACACGTACGATAAAGAAAGCGATTATTTCCCTAAATGTTAATTTAACATGGAAATTATTATTAAATGGGCAGTATAAAGTCATAAATGAATCATGTATGATATCATAGATATTAATATGGTTATAAAAAAATTAATAACATACTAAGGTATTTATAAAAAAGTTTAAACATACCCTTCACCAAAGGAAACTGCAAGGTAAGGGATAGTTTCACATTCTCTTTATTATCTGAGATTGTTTTTATGTGAGTATCTAATGGTACCTCTTTATCATCCACATCTTTTTTTCATAAAAATATTTTTAGAAGGAATATTTTAAGGTTTAATGGAAGGGAAACTTTAACTATATCATCATTTTAAACGGTTTAAATATTTATTATTTTAAATCATTCTTATTATTGTTCATGTTTTCAAAATGGTTTTTAAGTATTAATTTATATAGACATAAATATTTGTAAAATGATAATTCCTTTCAAAAGTTACACAATGGAATGGGAATATTTGATTCAAAAATTTCTTTAAATGTATTCCTTTTTAAATTTTGTGACTTTTAAATATTTTCATGAAAAAAGGATATTTATCTCAAAGATTTTTATAAATAATTTTCATATATGTCAACATGCTCTAATGAATTTTAAACTTGTTTGAAGTTGATTTATTATGATACAAATCTTCCATATTGTATTGAAGTATTTTTGATATGTTTTATTGTGGATGTGTTATTTTTATACCATTCATGGTTTATGGATAAATTATTTAAATTTCATATGCAAGTTTTAATACAAATGTTTATGTTATTCTTAAACCTTTTCATATGAGGAACGAATTGGACTTAGTAAGTGACTGGTGGAGCCGGTTATATCTCCTCGATGCATCAGAAGGTCTCATGAAAAAAACTAGTTTCTTCACACAAGGCCATGAAAAACTATTACCTATAGTCTTGGAAAAAGTCCTTGAATTAGTAATTAGGATGTCTGTAATTATGCATTCCATCATTATGAAATTGGCTATTGATATTTCGTGTGATTATTCGACTAGTCGAAGATCCATGAGAATATTTAAATGGAATTATTATATTTTTATTTTCTATATTATGATAAATATTACATTTAAAAGTATTATGTCTTATTCTATTATATTTCCTTAAATTTTTATGCTTATTTATAAAGGTTTCTGCTATATTGTCACCCTAAATAATCATCTGATCTCACCCCTTTCTTATGTTTTATTTTCCTAGGTTGTGAAGAAATATTTTATGGTTGACCTATAGGGATAGTCTAAGGGATATGAATGTGGTAAAAAGGATACAATTTTTTGTTGTTTTCATTTTATAATGTAATTTAACATTCATTTATGTAATCAAATTTACAGGACTACTAAAATGAGCGGTCCATAATGACTTATTTTTTTAAATCATGATAATGTATTAAAATAATGCACCAACTCTGGGTAACAGGGGTGGGGGATTTATAGTTGGTATCAGAGGAATTTTTCCAACAACATAGAAATATATTTAGATAATCTTTGATTAGAGAAAATGACCTAAAATATTATTTTAGGATTAGTATTGAAGAACTACCTAGAATTTTGGTATTTTATTGATTTTGTGAGTTTTCCAATCAATACATCCCTATATGGATATGAGTAGGTTGAGGCGGCTCTGGCATAGATTTACCTAGGGGTAAAACCTAAAAAAAGAACTTTGAGAAACACTTGAATGGGAACTGGTGCACGACAATGGGCCTTGTATGACTCTTGGTTACGACACTCCCAGGGGATATGCTTAAGATAATTCACATTATCATTACAAGACTTTATGAAGGATTTAGGAGTAAATACATTCTCAAAGAGTTAATTTTATGATTATAGATTATATGCATAATATTTTCAATTTACATTAGGTATTTTACAACTGTGTAATTATGCATTGCAATTCATTAAACTAACCTACTGTATTCCATTGTTAAGAAATGGTGCCCATCAGATGGAATGAGAACTCTAGAAATACGCATGATCCGAAGAGTTAGAAGGATCATATATTTCATGGTATTATGCCAAATTTTAGAAAGGAAATAGTCTCCCATGTATTATCATCATATGAAGAAATAGTATCACGTGTTAAACATATATGTAAACAATTCACTAAGTCTTATGGCTTTGAAGGGAAGATAGAGAAGAAAAATAAGGTAGAGAGAAAGATGGATAATGTAAAGTGGAGAGAGATGATTTTTCCCATATGTGATTATTTTTTAAATAATCATCTTGGTAAATTCTTGAAGGGAATGAGAGTTTTTTATAAGTGTGGAGAAAAGGGAAACCAAGTACATGATTGAAAGGGTAAGAAAAAGGTTTAAAAAGTACAACTCTTCATCGTCAAGGAGTTGGGACCCTATGAGAATCAATGTCCAAATCATCAGAGTCTTCCCCAAATGATGCTATTGGATAATAATCATGTTATGATTCTACCCTAGATGAAGAGGAATTACTATTCTTATTATATTTTTATTAAAGAATTATTTCATTTTAGTGTTGTATCGATGATGTACTGGTTATATTATTTATGAACATAAATTAGGATAGTAATGTAGTATTATTTGATTGAGAATTTGAGATTATATGGTACGAATTAAATTTAATGAACAACAAGTTAATATTTTTGGAAAATACATGGTCGAAGGAAATATAATCCAGAATATATGACTGATACGGAGGTAGTGATTTTGGAATAATATATCAGTGGTTTGGATAAATTATATAATATATTCTTTATTACCTTTGAACTGATTAATGGTTTGTATAATCCATCATTGTTGGAGTTTACAACATTTTTGGATATAACGAGTATATCTAGTATTCTATAAGGAATAAGGGAGCAGGAATGAAATCAATAAGGTTTTATGGTAATTCAGGGTGTCACCGTGTTTTAAAATAATACACAATGAAGGTATTCACATGTTATTATGTGGAAAAAAGGATTTTATTGTGTTTATGTTCCTTAAAAATTTTGGACTGTGAGTTTGGATAGAAGTATTTTGTATAAGTCCAAAGGTTGGAATTGATATATTTTGACATTGGATACTATTGTTAAGTTTAATCATTTGTTGAGCGTATTTTTGAATTGTCGTAAAAAGGACAACTCAAAGGTCGGGTGACAACCCGTCACGTCTGGAATGGCTGCAAGACTTGAACCCGCAACCGAAAGGAGACAAGGGTGGATCATCTACCATTAGCATATATGATGACATGGTTTTAATAATATATTTTTTAAATATTCTGACAAATGAATTATAAAATCATTATTTTTGGAACCCTATACGATTAGGATAAATAGAATATTTTATAATTCTATTATACTTTTGAGTGAATGTTGAGGTTGTGGTTGGAATTAGTTGAAGGATGAAACTCTAATTGTCATGTATATTTTTTTCCTGTTATTATATGAAGAAATTAATTATTAAACTATAAAGAAAGGATCTTAAAACAAAAAATGTGTTATCCTAAGACCTTATGTTTTGTCGAACCGGTGATATTTTAAATCATCATAGATTGATGACTTCGATACCCTCAATTTTACACTTGTTTGTGATTGATGACCTTAATCACTCCCTCTAAATATTTAAATTTTTCCTCCAATTATGTGTCTCTAATTTCCACCAATGTTCTCTTAATCGAGACCATAACTTGGTGGGGACTTTCTCATTTTCGTTCCCTCTTATTAAGACTAAATATCATTTACCCAGTTTCTGATGTGGGTTTTCCACAAAGGTATTTTTTATATTTTTAACAACTTATTGTCAAAGAACAGTTTTTAATTGTGAGTATGTAATTTATTAATGTAGGGGAGATTTTAACACACCATTATATTTATAGTATGTTATCTCATTAAAGTAATTCAATATCTTCCACTACACGCAACACTGAGTTCGAGCGCACCACAACTTACTTTATTATCCATTCAAATAGCAGTTATGAATAGTATTGACTGTATTTTGAATCATATAAACTCTATATAATTTTAACATCCATATAATTTGTTTCTTAGGAAAAATATTAAAACAAATACATTTTTCAGATAAAAGAATCATTTAAAAAAAATGCAATTTTACAGCCATTTATAGGTGAACCCTTTTTAAAACCAATATTGGAAACTATAATATATTCAATTTAATGAAATTAAATTCTTCTTTAATATCGGGGTATACAAATTCAGTATGGATAAATTTTTGTTACATTTATGATAACTTTCATATTTTGAGGAATAGTGAAAAATACTATGTTTTAATTGAAAATGACTTTTTTATTCGAAATAATTTAGTGTTAAAATATTTATTTGAATGGTTATGAATTATCATTAGATTATATGTTTATTTTTTAATATATTATTGGTCATTATAAGTAATTTCATATTTAAATTTTAAATAAACACATGTCAATCTTTTGATAGTTTTTATATTATAAAAAACTTTTTTTTTGTTTTGACAACAGAAATTAATTTTAAATTATTAAATGAAACATCTATGTTTTTAATTTGGTAAAATATACTTCATTTTAGAATTCAGAATATCAAAATTATTTTATGTTGAAGTTTTCGTATTTTTCTGAAAACTTTTTATTTTTAATGAATAGTGAAAAACACTACGTTATTATTTAAAACTGTATTTTTATTCAAATAAATATTTATTTAATTTAAATTTATTTAAAGTCAAAATATATACATATAATATATATATATGTATGGAAAATGTAATTTACTGTAGTAATTTTTTAATAATTTCATATATATAATATTTTATCGATCTTTTTACCGTTTTTTACCCACCTCCATGGAGTATTTTTAAATTTGTATAAAACTTAATTTTCCCACTTCTGTGAGTTTAATATCAAAAATCTGAGAGACACGGTTAATATCAATAAGTAAAATTAAGTTCAATAAGATGAAAATAATTTTTGGTGAATAGTAACTTCTGACTTTCATTTACCACTATTAAAAGTAAATAGGGTGATTAAGGGTAAAAATAATATCATAATTACCCTAACACATGTCCTATTTCCATTTTATATGTATAATTTGACAAAAAACAACCTGATGAATAAAATATGATCCTCTTTGGTTCACATGAATTAGATTAGGACAATTATTATTATTTTATTTAAGGAATTGTTAAAAGAGTTAAATTCAATGTTTAATAAGTAAAAAAATGTTAATATAGGGCTTCACACAATATAAATTAGACTATAAATTATCATTATAAATCTAAAAGTCTTTCCTACATATTGGTTTTTTATTTATAATTTTTATACATTAAATAATTTAATATATCTATGAAGCAATCAGGATGCAGTAATTACCTTATTAATGAAATATTAAAATAATTGATATTATAAATATCCAAATAATTGTAAATTGAGAAATATAATGTATTCTACTAAATCTATAGGTTAATATGACATGTTAGGGTTGGTTAAATTAAATTTATTCGAAGTGATAAATATTTTATGGATTTCAAAAAAATCAAATACTAAATAGAGTAAAATTTGACCTAATTGAGTTTTCAAGACAAATATTATATTATTAATTGATATAATATTAATAAAAATATGAGCCTCAGTCAAAGGACATAGATACGGTTATATATATTAATAATGATCCACATGGGGTTCTCTTGGCTTGTTATAGTATGTTTATTAAAAATATAATATAAAAATACAAAGAGACATTGTAAATGTTAAACTATTTAACTAAGAGTTAAATCTAAAAGATAATGTTAATTTAAAAACCTAAAATTTTATAAAACCTATTGGCTGAATGGTTTTCGACCCATCCCCAACTTATCCATGAAATAATTTGTATTGGAGCCATTAAAAACGGAAAATTATTTTATTATAAAATAATATTTCATGTTTTCTCTAAAGTGACTTTCACCTCTGTTATAAAAGTTCAGTTCACCTTCTCTCAATTTCAAACCTCCAAAGCCTTTTGGATCTACCATCCCCAATCCAAAAATCCTCCAAAACATCCTACCTTCATCCAAGATGCCTTTTTTGGTCCTAAATCCAACTTAAGTAGCCCTTTTTGTCAAATCAAAAGTAAGAACCCGAAGAAGAGGTAAATATTTCGTCACCTATTTCAAGTTATTTTGTTTTTCCACTTCCCATTTTGTTGTTGATTCCATTCTAAAATAATACAACATGTGTAATCTATATATTTTGATGTTATTTTAAAAATGGTACAGTAATATTCATTATTTTATCCATCATATGAATGACAAAGTTCCATATGTTGGTATGTATGGCATACCGTCTCCACGTCATGGTGTAGTTTGTTATTCAAACACTTTATTAATTGGATGGGTATAATAATGAGTATAACTGATGTAAATAATAAATATAAAATGTTAATGATCCATTATATATGATATAACATCCAATTAAATACTATTTCACCATCAATATAATGATATTGTCGCTCATGCGTACGTACGGATTACCGTCTCCATGACGCGATGAGATTCATTTCCACGTTCACCATTCAACGATGATTAGAAAAATATATATATCATTAAAAGGTATGTAATATATGAATTAATAATTCTACTTGATATATATATATATATATATGTGTGTGTGTGTGTGTGTACTTTCATATATCTTATTCACATAGTTCCTTTCAATACGATGTAACAACGGAAAGAACAATTATGCGTACATACGGCCTACCATCTCCATAAACCGTGTTTTCAATTTCATATATATTTCTATTAAAAAAATCATATTCTTAATATATATGATATATATATATATATATCATTTTTTATATTATTGAAGTATTTTAATCATGATCTATTTGATAAAATCAAGAGTAACATGTTAAAACATGTACGATAAAAAAGTAATTGTTACATAAAATGTTAATTTAAGATGGAAATTTTTTTTAAATGGGTAGTACGAAGTCCTTAATGAATCATGTATGATATCATACATATTTATATGGTTTTTTTATAATTTATTAACATACTACTGTCTTTATACAAGATGTTAAACATACCCTCGACCAAAGAAAAGTGCAAGGTAGGGGTTAATTTCACAATATTTTTATCATTTGAGGTTGTTTTTATGTGAGTATCTATTGGGTTATCTTTATCAACCACATTAGTGTTTCATATTAAATATATTGAAAAGGAATATTTTATGGTTTTATGTAAGTGACTCTTTACCTCGATCATCATTTTAAATTTTTTGAATATTTATTCTTCTAAATCATTCTTATTAATGTCCATGTTTTCAAAATGGTTTATAAGTATTTATTTATGTGTACATGAATGTTTTAAAATGTTAATTCCTTTCCAAATTTTCAAAGTTTTATGGGACACTTAGATTCAAAAATTTCTTTAAATGTCATCCATTTTAAATTGTGTGACTTTTAAATATTTTCAGAAAAAAGGGATATTTCACTAAAAGAGTTTTACAAATAATTTTGATCTATGTCAATATCCTTTGATTGATTATAAACTTTTCTGTAGTTGATTTATTATGATACCAATCATCCATATTGTATTGATGGTTTTTTGAAATTTTTGAATGTGGATGTTTTATTTTTATACCATTCATGGTTTATGGATAAAGTATTGTCATTTCATATACCAGTTTTAATATGAATGTTTATGTTATGTTTAATCCATTTCATATGATAAATGCATTAGACATAGTATGGGATGGGTGGAGCCAGCTATATCTCCTCGATGCATCAGTAGGTCTCATGATAAAAACTATTTTCTTGGCACAAAGGCCTTGGAAAAATCTTATTTTTAGTCTTGGAACAAGGCCTTGACTATGTGGTTATGAAGTTTGGCATTATGCATTCGATCATTATGAAATTGGAAATTGATATTGCATGTGATTATTTGACTAGTAGAATATCCATGTCAAAAATTAAATGGAATTATTCAATTAATATTGTCCATATTATGATGATGTTTTAGTAGAAAAAGCTTATGTTTTAGTATTATTAATTTCCATAAATGTTTATGCTTATTTATGAATGTTCCCGCTATATTGTTATCCTTACTGAGTATATGACCTCACCCCTTTATTATGTTTTATTTTCCCTAGATGTGATGAAATATTTCATGGTTGTCCTACAAGGATAGGATAAGGGATATGAATTTGTTAAAAAGGAGACAATATTGTTGTTGTTTGTAATTTTATAATCTAATGTATCATTCATGTGTGTAATCTAATTTCTAAGACTGTTAAACCGATCGGTCTTTCGAAACGTTATTCCTTCTAATCATGCCAATGTATTAAAATAATGCACCAACTATGGGTAACTATGGTCGGGGTGTTACAACACTGGTGGAAGGAAGCACGCTCATCGCGCGCCATAGAGAAGTGGGAGGCTATGACCCATCGGCCTCGATGGCTGGATGGATGTGGTCCCAGCCTGTCGCTGTATAAGAGGAGCAGTCTGCTTCCTACTAGCCGCATGCGGAAAAGTTGGGAGGCTGACTGTGTGGTCATGCACACCTCTACTAGACCAGCCTGCCTTATCAGATAGAAAAAACCTTCTAGTGGGTCTGCCTTAGCAGACCGAGTTGAAAGGATAATGTCAGGTCACGTGGTGACCCTAGATTTGACAAGAGATAGGCCTACTAGTGTGTACCAAGACAAATAAATTTTGGTTCACTAGGTGTCCAAGTGGAATACACCCACGTAAAACCTCGATCGATTCTAGTAAGGCACAACAGGCCATGCCAATGTGCTATACGGACATGATCTGGTTGTGTGGGACCCTGAGTTGGGTTGGTCAGGATGGTCTGAACAAGTATGATCATACCCAGACACATCATGCCTCAGTTTACAAAAAGGGACGTATCTCCCAAATAGTTTGTCTGATTGACGTACCGTTTAGAGTTTTGTGACCCATATGATAGGATGGACCTTATGAAATCTTTTATGTAAGATTTCATGGATGTTGACCAAATTATACTTTGTGACTCAACTACCCAGCGAGACTCAATGACTCAACTATCATTGAGACTTTAGGACTCAGCTACCCAGTGAGACTCGGTGACTTAGCTATCAGTGAGACTTCTTGAATCAATTACCCTATGAGTATCTCTGACTCAGATATCAGTGAGACTATGAGATGTGGATAGCTAGTGAGACTTCATGAATCATCTACCAGAAAGACTTTGTAACTCAACATCCTAGTGAGACTTCACGACACAACTACCAGTGAGACAACATGAATCAGCTACAGAATACGACTAGGTGACCTATCATGCCAACATTACTCATCGGGGAATAATGTCTTGGAAAAAATTGATGTTTTGTGTGTGAAATTTGTGCCCTTGATATCAACACTTTATGTTACACTTATGTCGGGCTAACATCAGTGACTCAAATCATTGTAAATTAATTTTTTATTTTACTTCTGGGTCTTTGTGAGGACCAAGTGGGTCTCGGGTGTAACAGCCCAAGATTTTATAAAAAAAATATATATTCTTTTTAATTTTATTAATGTCTTGTGTTGTACGCTACACCAAAAGGAGCTTGCACAACACACATCCTTGACTTGCCTTGCATTACACGCAATCGCGACCTTCCTCGATAGCGTGTGTAATACGCAATACTGAGTTTCATTAAACAACGATATGCTATTAAAATATTATTAAAACTAGCCGTTATGAATAGTAATAACCACTTTTTAAAATTCTATAAATCTTATTTTTCAAAATGAACTTCATTTTTGGATTCGGAGTATCGAATTTAGCCTAAGGTGAAATTTTGGTACTTTTCGGATAACTTTCATATTCTGATGAATAGTGAAAATTACTAAATTATAATTAAAAACAACTTTTTTTTAATCGAAATAATTAATAGTGATAAATCATTAATTTGAGTGGTTTTAAAGTGTATTTAGAATATATTTTTACAATTTAATAAAATGTTGGTCATTGGATGTAATTGCACATTTAAACCAGACATAAACAAGTGTCAATATTTTGATAGATATTGTTTCTTAAAAACACGCTATTTGTTTTAACAGCGGGATTTAATTATAAAATTAATTAATGCAACTTTTATGTTATTAATTTGGTAAAATAGACTTCATTTTTGAATTCGGAATATGAAATATAGCTTGGGATGAAATTTTGGCATTATTCTGAAAAACATCAATTTTTGATGAATAGTGAAACTACTAAGTGGTAGGTTAAAAACTGAATTTTGCATAAAACTTAATTTTACCGCTTCTGTGAATGGAATTTCAAAAATCCGAGAGACACGGTTAATATCAAGGACTAAAATGTGGTTCAATGAGATGAAAATAATTTTTTGGTGAATAGTAACTTTTTACTTTTTTACCGCGGTTAATAGTAAATAGGGTAACTAAGGGTAAATATGATATTAATATTGGACAAGTGTAATTCGACCAAAAACAAACTTAGGAATAAAATATGACCATTTAGGCCCACTTGGATTAGATTAGGACATTTATTATTAATTTATTTAAAGAAGGGTTAAAATAGTTAAAATCAAAGTTTAATAAGTAAATCATTTTTAATATGGGGTTATACATAAGATAAATTCAATTGTAAATATTCATTAGAAAGCTAAAAAGATTTCCTACATTATGATATTTTATTTGTAATTTTTAGACATCAAATAATGTAATTTATTTATGACACAAAGATGATGCAGTAATTATCTTATTAATGAAATATTGACATAATTGATGTTATAAACACCAAAATAAATGTAATTTAAGACTTTTTATGAATTACACTAATTTTCTAGGTTACTATGATATATTAATGTTGATTTAATCAACTTTGTTTGAACATTTAATTCTGTTATGACTTTTACAAAAATCATATATCAAATAGTGTCAAAATTGACACAAAATAGTTTTTAAATCAAATATTATATTATTAATTGTTATTTTATTCCTAAAAATCTAAGGTTCGGCCAAATGACTTAGATAAGGATATATATATATTAATAATAAACAATTTGGGGTTCGTTTGGCATGTTATAGTAAGTGTATTAACCATATAGTGAAAGAAAACAAAAAGACATGGTAAAAGTTAAATTATTTAACTTAGAGTTAAATCTAATTGATAAGGTTAAAATAATATCCTAAACTTGTCTAAATTCTATTGGTTGATAGGATTTCGACCCATCCCCACTTTAGCTTCGAAATAAGACCATTTGGAACCATTATAAACCGATTTTGACTTTAATATAAAATAATATTTTGAGATATTCCTAAGGTGCCCCTCTCCTCCCCTATAAAAGGACACCTCCTCCCCCTCCTCCTCACACCAATTTGAGCACTCAAGCTCGGCCAACCCCTGCCATTTTCCCTTATCCACTTCCCTAGAATAATCCTAGAGGTCCTGGTATTCTCCAAAGACCAATCTTAGTTCCTTAAGTGGAGGATTCAAAAAGGCGTTCCAAAGAAGAGGTAATATCCATTACCGATCTTTTCAATTTCTTTCTTCTTCAACTTCTTCTTCTTTAGTTGTTTCATGATAAAGTAATAACATCAGTATTACTTACATACTGATATGTTATTATAAATATGAAACAACCCTAATTCACCTTCTATCCATCCTACGGAAAAATGAAATCACCGCGCGTGCGTACGTACGGAATACCGTCTCCACGCCGTGGTGTAATCTATTTTCCACCATCACCTTACAAGGATGGGTATAATGGTGTAATGAGTAACTATATATGATTATTATTATGTAATATTGATACTGATACTCCAATACAATTCCACGATCATAGGAACGATATCATCACTCGTGCGTACGTACGGAATACCGTCTCCACGATGTGATGCGACTCGTTCTACATGATCTTCATTTCATAATGATTGTATAAATGAATTGAATGAATGAATATGGTATATACTACACTAATACCATTCTGGAAATGAATTATCTATAACCTAAAGATAAGAATAAGAATTTATTCGACAAAACACGCATAAGAACAAAAAGTTATAAAGACCCGAGTAACAAGTAACAATGAAATATTACTAACAAGAAGATAATAATATGACCATATATGACCTCATATCAATATGTATGATTCTGGAATAAGTCAATAACATTATTTAAACCATTATACAGGAGCTTCGGACACGAACAAAGCAAATCGGACCTAAGGTAAGGGAAAATATCACAATCTCATTTTTATCCGAGATTGTTTATTCGTAAGTATTTACTGGGGTGTATTTTATCATCCACATCCATGTTTCATCAAAATGTAATATTATTTTCATCCACCTACAATTTTTTAAATCCATTTTTACCCTTCGGTGAGTTTTTAGTAATATGTATGAAAGGAATCTTTTGTCGTACAAGGTACTTTTTGACTTTTCCGACAAAAGTACGAAGAATGTTTTTTTTAACTTATACGGTATGAATGGATTTTTAAAACATTACTTCAAAGAATCTTCCTTTACAAGTTTTCAAGTTTATTTTTAATCAACTTCTTTTATTTTAAAGTTGTATGACATGTTATGAAAGGAAAAATGTTTTTGAAGAAGAAAGGATATTTTCCTCAAGAATTCAATTCAAGTGTTTTATCAAAATTATTTTCCATCTAAGATAATAAAGGGTTCTGTTTCTATCCATATTTTTACATTGGTTTGACTATGTTGTGATGGAATTATGTTTATGAATTCCTTTATCATATATGAATTGATTTATGATGTCATGATGTTTCAAGAATCCCATTTTTGTTATATGTGTTATGCGATGATGTATGTTTTATGATTATGTGGCACACATAAGAAAGGATTCATTATAAGATGGGTGGGACCTATATCTCCCTCCAATGCATTGGGTAAAGATTTTATATCTCATGAGATAGACATGGCTGGAACGGAAGGTTATTTCGGTTCAGTGATACAGGACTGAAACGAGGAGTGAACTCGGTTCAGAAAGGGACTTTGTCCACTAAGATAGTCTTGGCAATGAGTCATGACTAACAAGAAATGATTTTCCATGATTATGTGTGCATGCCACAAAGATTCAAGTTTTATGTTATGATTATGGGGATCTCATTTTCACTTCTATGATTTATTCCATGTTAAGATATTATGATCTCTTTTGCAGGTTTTGATTTTCATAAAGATATGATATGATTTTTATTTCCTTTATTTGCCCTTGCTGAGCATTTGAGCTCACCATTTTATGTTTTCTTTTCCCCAGGATATAATGAAAGGTTTTAGGTAAAAAAAAGGGATGACCTTTATGGGAGATATTGAAGAACTTTCACCACGATTAGAAGATTACATTCCGAGTTTCCAAAGACACTAAACTATTACGATCCTTGTGTGTGTGTGTTTTTGTTATGTACTAAGTATTCCGCAAATGTAATGTAATGTCCATGTACGTCAGGCTACGGGTCTTTACAGTTGGTATCAGAGGAAAGGTTTAGTCAACCTTTGGAAACTAGGATGCGAAAACGTTAGTGAGATCCCTAGAGATATTTCTAAGGTATGTCTAGGGATGTCCCTAGGGATAAGTATACGTATAGGTTATAGTAATAGAATTACGCTAACGATCATAGAATTAAACCTAAGATGTTGGATATTGAAGGTACTCCCCCTTTATTATGTTGTTTTCCCTAGCATGATTTTTGCCTCTCACACTATTCTTTTTGGGTTTTAGACGATGGCTGGAACCCGAAGGAACCGTGTTGATCAATGCAATGGACAATGCAATGATTGCCCTCCTGAACAAACAAATGTTATGGGATATGGAGTGCAAAATCTTATTGCTATACTTACACAAGCTATGAATCATTCTGGACTTCCAAATGAGCAGAGAAGGGAACAATATTCTATTGAGTCCTTCATGAGGCAACGTCCACCTTCTTTCAGTGGGTCTTCTGATCCACTTGTGGCTGAACAATGGATCAGTACTACTGAAAAGATATTTTCAGTTCTTCAATGTTCTGAACATGATAAAGTCATCTTAGCAGTATATCGTTTGGAAGGTGAAGCTGATCAATGGTGGAATCTTATCAAGAATACGAGGCCAAGAGATGAAATTGAGTCCATGGAATGGGACGAGTTCAAGAACTTGTTTTTCAGTAAGTACTTCCCTCGTATTCTTCGAACGAAGATGGAGAAGGAGTTTCTTGAACTAAAGCAAAAGGATGATGAATCTGTTGGTATATACGAAGCGAATTTTACAAGACTTGCAAGGTATGCATCTGGAATTATCATCCAACCTGAAAGTAAAGTTGATCGATTTTTCAGTGGCTTAAAACCAAGTCTTCGAAGGGCATTAGATATAAGAGACTTCAGTAGCTATGAAGAAATTGTGCGTTGTGCTATCAAGGTAGAAATGGAAGTTGGTGTTACATATCCATCTCATGGTTTTGACAAGAAACGAAAGATGGAGTTCAAGGAGAAATCTCAGAATAATGGTGAAAAGAAGATGAATGTTTCCTTATGCACAAAGTGTGGAAAGAAGCATGGTGGAGATTGTCTAAAAGGGACTAGAAAATGTTTTAAGTGTGGAAAAGAAGGTCATCGAGCAGCTGAGTGTCGAAGTAATAGAAAAAGGGTTTCTAATGATGTGAATAAAGCAAACACTGCAGAGAACGCACCACCAACACTTCAATGCTTCAAGTGCAAGGAAATGGGGCATTATGCTAATAATTGCCCTAATCCAAGGGTTAGTGATGATCAACATGAGAAACCACTGAAGGCAAATGACAAAGGGAAATCACATGCGATCACTATTGGCAATGTTGAATATGATAACGATGTGGTGGAATGATTAAGTGTTTATGTAATGGGATTCCAAAATAATGTTGTATCATGGAGTATTGGAATATTTATGTATTGGTTTAATGTGGTATTCAAAGTGATTGAGATATTTTTGGAAATAAGATGATATGCGCATAATGAAGGGAAAATAAGAAAATGAAATGTTTAATAGTATTCATGAGCTCATGATTGATATAAGGACTAAGTGATATCATGGTTTGAGTATATAGAATTTTGAGGATTTTGGTATGTGGAAAGTGTTAACTTTTAACTGCACTCATGTTTTCACTAAAGTATTCAAGAGAGTACAAGATTAAGGCCTTTGAATGTTTGGAATGTGACCAACAAGATATATCTTATGATATATGAGGATCAACGATGGTATTAAATCTCTGGTAATCGATGTCACTATATTATGAGAGTGGACTGCAGTATTATGTATAAGCCTAAAGATTAGACTGAATTATGTTGGACATAAGTTAGTATTGTTTAAGGATAGAAGATTTTCGATATTATTGATGGGATGTTATAGTGACGTAGTTTTAGAAAAAGGACAACCTGCAGGACGGGCGACAGCCCATCGCTTCGGACAAGGCTGTAGGAATCGAACCCACAACCAAAGTGCGACTGGCCTTTATCGCCTACCACTGGCCTACAGGAAGTCCCTGTTTAGTAGAAACTAGTTTTATTATATTAAGAAGTATGATATATGAAGTATAATTCCATTTTAGGAACTATATATGATTAATCTCACTATAGAATGACTTATGTATATTTAATAACTTTTGCTAACATTTTGTTTGAGACAGATGGAATGACCCATCATTCTATCGCATGATCTGCTAACACTTCACGAATAACAAATTCAACTTCATTTATTTAAGAGATGAATTAGAAATTGTTCAAGGCACGAACAAAAGTGAGATTGTACCAAAATAAAGTAAGTATTTATTCTAAGCAAATTTTCAACTTTAGGGAAATGATCTTGAAAACCAAAAAAAATGTTGTCCTAGTGATCTTATACCTGATGAATCAGATGGTACCTTATATCATCACAAATCTATGGATTTGTGATTACTGGCTTTTCCATAGCCATGTTCTCTACCACTCTCCATCATAACATGATGGTTAGATTTCTCTTCCCTATCCATATTTTCACCTATGTGGAAACCCAGTGATTAGTTTATTTGGGTAATCGTTACATTTCATACTTTAGTTTTTAAAGACAAGTTTTGGTATTCCATTTTACGATGTGGGTTTATATTAAAGAAACTTTCAAATAGTAAAACCATTTATAACCCCGACGAATTTCGAGGGCGAAATTCATTTTAAGGGGGGTAGAATGTAACAGCCCAAGATTTTATAAAAAAAAATATATATTCTTTTTAATTTTATTAATGTCTTGTGTTGTACGCTACACCAAAAGGAGCTTGCACAACACACATCCTTGACTTGCCTTGCATTACACGCAATCGCGACCTTCCTCGATAGCGTGTGTAATACGCAATACTGAGTTTCATTAAACAACGATATGCTATTAAAATATTATTAAAACTAGCCGTTATGAATAGTAATAACCACTTTTTAAAATTCTATAAATCTTATTTTTCAAAATGAACTTCATTTTTGGATTCGGAGTATCGAATTTAGCCTAAGGTGAAATTTTGGTACTTTTCGGATAACTTTCATATTCTGATGAATAGTGAAAATTACTAAATTATAATTAAAAACAACTTTTTTTAATCGAAATAATTAATAGTGATAAATCATTAATTTGAGTGGTTTTAAAGTGTATTTAGAATATATTTTTACAATTTAATACAATGTTGGTCATTGGATGTAATTGCACATTTAAACCAGACATAAACAAGTGTCAATCTTTTGATAGATATTGTTTCTTAAAAACACGCTATTTGTTTTAACAGCGGGATTTAATTATAAAATTAATTAATGCAACTTTTATGTTATTAATTTGGTAAAATAGACTTCATTTTTGAATTCGGAATATGAAATATAGCTTGGGATGAAATTTTGGCATTATTCTGAAAAACATCAATTTTTGATGAATAGTGAAACTACTAAGTGGTAGGTTAAAAACTGAATTTTGCATAAAACTTAATTTTACCGCTTCTGTGAATGGAATTTAAAAAATCCGAGAGACACGGTTAATATCAAGGACTAAAATGTGGTTCAATGAGATGAAAATAATTTTTTGGTGAATAGTAACTTTTTACTTTTTTACCGCGGTTAATAGTAAATAGGGTAACTAAGGGTAAATATGATATTAATATTGGACAAGTGTAATTCGACCAAAAACAAACTTAGGAATAAAATATGACCATTTAGGCCCACTTGGATTAGATTAGGACATTTATTATTAATTTATTTAAAGAAGGGTTAAAATAGTTAAAATCAAAGTTTAATAAGTAAATCATTTTTAATATGGGGTTATACATAAGATAAATTCAATTGTAAATATTCATTAGAAATCTAAAAAGATTTCCTACATTATGATATTTTATTTGTAATTTTTAGACATCAAATAATGTAATTTATTTATGACACAAAGATGATGCAGTAATTATCTTATTAATGAAATATTGACATAATTGATGTTATAAACACCAAAATAAATGTAATTTAAGACTTTTTATGAATTACACTAATTTTCTAGGTTACTATGATATATTAATGTTGATTTAATCAACTTGGTTTGAACATTTAATTCTGTTATGACTTTTACAAAAATCATATATCAAATAGTGTCAAAATTGACACAAAATAGTTTTTAAATCAAATATTATATTATTAATTGTTATTTTATTCCTAAAAATCTAAGGTTCGGCCAAATGACTTAGATAAGGATATATATATTAATAATAAACAATTTGGGGTTCGTTTGGCATGTTATAGTAAGTGTATTAACCATATAGTGAAAGAAAACAAAAAGACATGGTAAAAGTTAAATTATTTAACTTAGAGTTAAATCTAATTGATAAGGTTAAAATAATATCCTAAACTTGTCTAAATTCTATTGGTTGATAGGATTTCGACCCATCCCCACTTTAGCTTCGAAATAAGACCATTTGGAACCATTATAAACCGATTTTGACTTTAATATAAAATAATATTTTGAGATATTCCTAAGGTGCCCCTCTCCTCCCCTATAAAAGGACACCTCCTCCCCCTCCTCCTCACACCAATTTGAGCACTCAAGCTCGGCCAACCCCTGCCATTTTCCCTTATCCACTTCCCTAGAATAATCCTAGAGGTCCTGGTATTCTCCAAAGACCAATCTTAGTTCCTTAAGTGGAGGATTCAAAAAGGCGTTCCAAAGAAGAGGTAATATCCATTACCGATCTTTTCAATTTCTTTCTTCTTCAACTTCTTCTTCTTTAGTTGTTTCATGATAAAGTAATAACATCAGTATTACTTACATACTGATATGTTATTATAAATATGAAACAACCCTAATTCACCTTCTATCCATCCTACGGAAAAATGAAATCACCGCGCGTGCGTACGTACGGAATACCGTCTCCACGCCGTGGTGTAATCTATTTTCCACCATCACCTTACAAGGATGGGTATAATGGTGTAATGAGTAACTATATATGATTATTATTAAGTAATATTGATACTGATACTCCAATACAATTCCACGATCATAGGAACGATATCATCACTCGTGCGTACGTACGGAATACCGTCTCCACGATGTGATGCGACTCGTTCTACATGATCTTCATTTCATAATGATTGTATAAATGAATTGAATGAATGAATATGGTATATAATACACTAATACCATTCTGGAAATGAATTATCTATAACCTAAAGATAAGAATAAGAATTTATTCGACAAAACACGCATAAGAACAAAAAGTTATAAAGACCCGAGTAACAAGTAACAATGAAATATTACTAACAAGAAGCTAATAATATGACCATATATGATCTCATATCAATATGTATGATTCTGGAATAAGTCAATAACATTATTTAAACCATTATACAGGAGCTTCGGACACGAACAAAGCAAATCGGACCTAAGGTAAGGGAAAATATCACAATCTCATTTTTATCCGAGATTGTTTATTCGTAAGTATTTACTGGGGTGTATTTTATCATCCACATCCATGTTTCATCAAAATGTAATATTATTTTCATCCACCTACAATTGTTTAAATCCATTTTTACCCTTCGGTGAGTTTTTAGTAATATGTATGAAAGGAATCTTTTGTCGTACAAGGTACTTTTTGACTTTTCCGACAAAAGTACGAAGAATGTTTTTTTTTAACTTATACGGTATGAATGGATTTTTAAAACATTACTTCAAAGAAGCTTCCTTTACAAGTTTTCAAGTTTATTTTTTATCAACTTCTTTTATTTTAAAGTTGTATGACATGTTATGAAAGGAAAAATGTTTTTGAAGAAGAAAGGATATTTTCCTCAAGAATTCAATTCAAGTGTTTTATCAAAATTATTTTCCATCTAAGATAATAAAGGGTTCTGTTTCTATCCATATTTTTACATTGGTTTGACTATGTTGTGATGGAATTATGTTTATGAATTCCTTTATCATATATGAATTGATTTATGATGTCATGATGTTTCAAGAATCCCATTTTTGTTATATGTGTTATGCGATGTTGTATGTTTTATGATTATGTGGCACACATAAGAAAGGATTCATTATAAGATGGGTGGGACCTATATCTCCCTCCAATGCATTGGGTAAAGATTTTATATCTCATGAGATAGACATGGCTGGAACGGAAGGTTATTTCGGTTCAGTGATACAGGACTGAAACGAGGAGTGAACTCGGTTCAGAAAGGGACTTTGTCCACTAAGATAGTCTTGGCAATGAGTCATGACTAACAAGAAATGATTTTCCATGATTATGTGTGCATGCCACAAAGATTAAAGTTTTATGTTATGATTATGGGGATCTCATTTTCACTTCTATGATTTATTCCATGTTAAGATATTATGATCTCTTTTGCAGGTTTTGATTTTCATAAAGATATGATATGATTTTTATTTCCTTTATTTGCCCTTGCTGAGCATTTGAGCTCACCCTTTTATGTTTTCTTTTCCCCAGGTCAGGAAGATGGATATTAAGTAGAATATGCTAAAAGGGACCCTAGATATGATGAAATAAATGGGAGACACTGTAGAAGATTTATGAACCAGTTGTTTATGTTTCCCGGTTTCTAAAGACACTATACCTATACGGTCCTTTGTGGTTTTGTCATATGTTGTAATAAGAGTGCTTCAATTTTGAAGTATTAACAATGTATGTAAAGTGTGGGTCGTTATATCGGGGCCCCTACTGAGTTTTTTTATTCTCATCCCAGCACATGTATCGGCTGCACCTATTGTGTCTTGTGAAGACGACAGACAGATTTGATATGGATCATGGAGAGTTAGTGTTATGTGGTGATCATAGGTGGGTCTACAGATGTATTATACTTAAAAGAAAATTGATAGTGGGTTGTACCAACCCTTGAGGTAGGATCCTTGGAGTACGACCTCTGGAGCATGTACTACCTTTTACTGTACTTTCATTTTCAAATGTGTTTGTATTTCGGCCACTTTTTCCTTTCAATTTCAAGTTTACTTGTGTAGTTATTTCCTCACATGAAAATTTTTTTTAGGTTTCCCAATTCAATTTTTACATTCACAATATGTTATATGTGTGAGTTTACAGGTTTAAAGTAAATTCCTTCCCTTTTGGGATATTCCTTTTGTTTCTAGTCATCATCCCCTGGCCAATGGAAGGTCAGCATGGTGTTGCCATGGCACGGTCCCCGGGGGAAGGGTAATGATAGGTTTTTAGTCCCATTGAAGGATAAAGATTATTGTCACATAGAGAGACCCATCCTAGATCCTCCACATTGTGGATATGGATGCTCTATACAGGTATGGTTATTGTTCATAACATGAGTAAGTTTTCCAATTATTATTATATGTTTATCCTCACCAATCACATCTCTAGATCCAACATCATTATCTTGCACATGGGGGAAATCCCTACATGGTATACGAATGTTCCCATTCTAGTGTACCAGGATACCCCGGGACATTCCCAAAACTATTGGTCGGAGTTTTCACTCCTAGGTACATCTCTGTCTAAACCACGTCCACATGTAGTATCCAGATCGGGATATTTTTTCTAGAAATATACACATAATCAATTCTTTTCTGAAATAGCAGCATGTTCATATATGTGTATCCTAAAAACCTATCTTATGGGTTTGTTCCTTAATCTTTTTTTTTTGCTAAATCAAGATTTCCTGTTTTTTACTAAAATTCTGTTGATACAAAATGTAAGGACCAATATTTAGATTCTTAGAGCTGGTTATTTATTTTATTACATTGGTATGGAAACATTGAATATGAATCATTAATGGAAATTAGTTTAGTAGCTTTTGGAAACCTGATATATATATAATTTCGACATTTCAACTTGAAAATAAAGACAATATAAAAGATCCACTAGTAACAACCACCACTCTATGATTAAACATGAAAGTCAATCATAATATACCTCTTGAGGTGCTGGAAATATGAAACATCAGAATGGGAGTGATCAGATTCTCAATAAGGGTATATATAATAGTATAAGATAACATAAACATTAGATATGGTGAATAATTTGAAACAGATACATTTAAGAAAACATGAACATAATATGGAAAGAATATGTGTTGAGTAAATATTTCTGTAATAAAACATATTCACTAATATTCTAAAAGTGGAATAAACACATGAAATATCAATTCCTTTATTCTTTATGAGGGAAATTCATATTCCAGACATTCTAATACTTATCATCTAGGACTATACCAAGACGTCTAAAAATGATTAAGGCCTTGGCAGAACCAAATCTCATAATGGCAATGGCCTTGGCCAAGTCCATATCTATTTGTCTCATTAGACCTGCCGAGGCATAGAGAGGCTATAGAGGTACCCACTCGTCAAATAATATGTCCAATGCATTACTCTTTTGAATGGGGATAAACATAAGAAACATAAACACATCAGATTTCAAAAACAATCTACAATCTATATATCATCAATATCCATTCTAAGTAGTATGATAAATGGTATCAAAAATAGAACATCCATATTCAAATTGATCATGAAAATTTAAATATTATAAGTAATTTTATAAAAAATATATTATACCCAATAATACATAATAGTCAACAAATATGTTGAAATAGATGAAAATACTCGTATAAAATCATCAAGTAATTCGTGAGATAATTATGGGTTTACTTTGAAAAGAATAGTTCTTTTAGAAAAATAATAGTATAAAATGAAAATTTCAATAAGAGAGTGATCTCATAATAAAATTAGTCATTTCATAAAAATAATCGTTTCTAAAAAAATATTATAGAGTGCCCTTGAAAATATGTATGATTTTCAAAATTCCCATGAGCTAGGCATATATTTTTGGAAGGATTTTTGAAATACCCTTTTAAATAATATAATTACCCATATATGAAGGTAGGATTATGGTTGGTAAACATATATGGAACATTTAAACATAATTTATGATGATTAAATATCAATTAATAAGAATTAAATTGAGGTATGTAGATAATAAATATAACCTGAATGAAATTGGAGGTTCGGGTAGAAAACCCTTACCATAAGTTTGAATGTTTTACGCTCTTGAACTTAATGTCCTTGTATATAAAAATAGGCTTATTAATAAATTAATTAAGAAAAATTTATACATATATTTAGTTTATCATAATTTTTTTAGTTCATTTATTTCCTTTTTGATATATTATAATTTTGAATTTTTTTCGTTCTAGAGTGTTCGTTTCCTTGGCTTTCATAACTAGTTCACATGTTTTTATGTAAAGGATTTCACGTGGAATGGATGTAAATCTCTAGAATTGAATTTACATTTTATTTATGAACAAAAAATGTATTAATTTTCATTAATATAATTTTTTTTCATGGATTGAGGATGAATCATTAAGAGAAATGTTGATGATAATCAATTAGATTATTTTAGCAGTATTTTTATTTTTTTGAACTAGTTTGCGATATGATTTAATATAATGTACATATACTGAATATTGAATATTAAATAGGTTATATAACATATATTATAGTTTTTTTCAACCATAAAAATAGTTTCATGACTAGTAATGAATCAAAAATTCAATAGATAAATGTCTCCCTCCAAAAAGGTTGTAAATTGGAACCATGCAGAAGATGATTTCATTTATAAAAGGGAGAGAGAGTAAGAAGATTGATAATGGTTATTAAAATAAAAGGTTATAATTATAGTATATATATGATAATGGAGTTATAAGGATCAATTTGATATAGGTTGTTAGGAGATATTAATAAATGAAGAAAAATTGAAATAAAACTAAATGAAAAAGAAAAATGCTTTTCCTCTTGAAATAACCTCCTTCAAATCCTCCTTAAGGAAAGGGATTTTGGTCTTTTGGCATGAACAAGAGCTCCTGGACATGGGGAGTGACTAGATAAGTGTATTTGGGTAGAGCGTTGAGGAGGTTCAAGGATTAGAATAGTCAAGCGAAGAGAAATTAATGGGGGTTTTATTGTTGAGAAGAGGAGTGAATTGTGAATATCTTATTCATTATTTTATAATATCCCTCAAGAAAACAAATTGTGTTGATTAATGTGGCCACTAATAATAAAATTTTCATGTTAGTTCTAACTATGTGTGATTACTACATCCAACATTCCAGGAATGTTTAATTTAATAGATAATTCATATATATAAAAAATTTACCTATTTTACTATTCAATAAAAATTCTAGTATTTCAGAAAAACCAAGATATTCACTCGAACAATTTTTTTATTTGTAGAATTCAAAAATGAAATAAATTTTTTTAAAATAATTTTGTAAATATTATTAATTAAATTTTAAATAAAATCATATTATATTAAAAAAGTAATCATTTTAAAACAATAATTTTTTTTATATGACATTGAAAATTAAATTAATATATCATTATATTATACCCTTAAGAAAAGAAAATAATATTATTATTCATATTTTTAAGGGTCATATTACAATTCAAAAGGTTGTATAAATATTCTTCAAAAATTAATTGTGTCTTATTAGACTCTAAATATCTTACTGAACACAACTATATATATAAATTTTTCAAATTTAAAATCATAGAGGTGGAAAAATTATGCTCATTGTCTAGGTTATAACAAAGTAGTGTTTTTAGAGACTCGGTGACTCATTCATTCAGGATTTATTTTCAATGATTTGGGGTGTTACATGTCATACTCACTCAAACCACATATATACATAATATAAATTTATTATAAAACATTTACATAACCATATAATTATATCTAATACCATATATTTTTTATTATAACCTTATATTTCCCTCTTATTGACGATCCAACATTATGGTTTCACATTAGAAAATATTATCTTTGTTCATTGTATGGGTGTTCATTTTGTATATCATCGGTCCTAATACTTATATTAGGATTCCAGAATTTAAAACATGATATAAATATCATGTATACTCAGTATATTTATATTTTCATAATCTATATAATATACAAGTATGAAACGGTATTCGCGATTTAGGGAGATGGTAAGTCGTCTGTACGAATGAGCGTTGTTCCCATTTTGATTGTCGTATTGAAAGAAAATAGGTAAATGTCATATATATATATATATATATAATTATTATAGATTTATTATATCATATATATCATTTTATTTCACTAATCCCATCCCTAATGTATTTCATGCAGTGTGTGAATGAATCACATCGCATTGAGGGTGTGGTAGTCCACACTTCCTCAAATGAGATTCTCATATTCACGCCAATTGAAAATTAAAAAGGTATATATTGTAAAAATAAATAAATAATATCAAATACATAATAAATATCATATATAACATATATAACCATAGGTTCCATAATAATGTAAACCGTGATTTTTGATAATGGAAAAAATCAAACAATAATCGTTTTGTGAGGCCCTAGTTCATCATAGACAAAAACAGTATGTTCATTACCCACTAGATGGATGTGTGTGTTAGTGTAGGTCAAAGCCTATGCATAAAAACATCCTATTATATATATAATATTTTTTAAATGCAATAATTGAATAACTAAAATGGATTGATGGAGAAGAAAAATTAAATAATGGAGCTTGAGAGAAGATGTAACCTCTTAATTAGATAACTACTTTTCTTTTGTTCTTTATGGCTTCCTAGGGTTTCCTTATTCCAACGAAAAGTATTTTTGAAGTAATATATAGATTATGGGATTTTTATTAGTATGTTATATTATAACATAATAGGTTTTAGAGGTGTGAGGAAGTGGGAGAAGTTGTGGGTTTTTATAGGAAATTAAAATGACTCACTCTGATTCTTTAGAATCAAGTTTGGTGTACACACGTTCTTATCTAAAAAATGCCAAAAAAATAAATAATTGATGGTTTATTGACTAAATATGCGCATATAATTCACTTTTTACAAGTGCACAGGTCATTTGGGTCCTTAATTTTATGTTTTTGTCTGAAATTTACCTTAATTTCGCTGTAATCACTCTGAATAAGTTTAATAACTTTTACAAATCATTTTGGTCATTAAATTAATCTATTATTATTAGAATTTAAATATTATACAAAATAAAATGTTGTATGTTTGTTTTTTTAAACTCAAATCTCATAAGAGGAAAAACTAATAATAATGTTTATCCCATCGATGAGACAAAATAACGGGTTTTTGAAGTAGAAAAATGTTAAAAATCTTTTTATTGTTTGTATTAAATTTCAATGTGAAATTGATTATAATGAATTATACTTTACAAATATATGTAATATTTATCTAATGTGACCTTTAAACTAATTTATTTTATCATTTATCAATCATAATTAATTAAAAATCATTGTTTTCATAAGAAAATAGAATTTTCCATTATTCATCAAAAAATGAATTTTCTCTGAAAAATCCCAAAAATTCTCCCTAGGATAATTTCAACATTATGAATAAGAAATGAATTATATTTCATATAAATAAATTTTTAAATGTTCCTAAAACTAATTTTATTATTTAAAGTGGTTCATTCTAGAAAATTATAATTCAAAACATAAAAGTAATTTACGAATAAAAATCATTCATTATTAATATGTTTTATTTATATATGAAAATTATAAAAAAATATTTGAAAAGTATTTATTACCATTACTATATTTATTTTTAATTTCAAGGTTATAATAATCTCATTTAAATAATTTTATAAAAAATGATATCTTATAGATACTCAGTGTTGTGTGCATCGTACACCAAGTTGGTGTCGCATGTAAAGTACGCCAAGTCAATGTTTCTTGTAATGTATTCCAAATATGTTACAAGAGAAAGGAATGATTTAATTAATGAATGTTGACACATATATAAAAATTAGGCTCCTTAAAATTAAAAAATAGTCTATAAAACATGAGGTGTTAGAATGAAGATCTTAATCTTACAACCCAATCAAAGTCGATTAATAAGCCTACAACTCAAAAAGTCTATCACTGATTCCCAAAATCAAATATAACCTAAGAAGAAGATTTCTTAAGTGTGCCACTCCTAAAAATATTTCTCCATGTCTAATGGATATATATCTCATGTGGAGGTCCCACACCCTACCAATGTTCAAATATGGGGGCATTTCACAACATTGGTAAGGACCTACAACTATGTAGGGGATTACTTTATCATTCTTGATAAATAATATGTTGAACCCTCACCTTGGAATTATAGTGGTGTAAGGAACTCAGAAAATCTCTGGTAGTATGGGGAACCCGCACCCTGGGGATAGGGTATTACTGAACACAATATATTTTTGATTATCCTACCCTTTACACTATCATCATATAACATTTTCCTAAGTAGTGTCATGATTAGAACATATCACAGTGCATATTTGGTACCAAAATGAATGTCACCATCATATTCTATATGGGAACCATCATAGAATAGGCTACTCACTAGACAAATTATGATCCAAAATGAAAGAGATATGAGAGGATAAATTTGAAAAATGGAATACACAACATGTACAGGGATCTACAGAGAGTGTGACCAAACCTTTTATCTATACTGTGTTCTCCTATGGTTTGGGAATAGAATCCATATCATCATACACAACATTTATGGGCTATAAAAAGTCATGATCCAACACTCAAGACCTTCCCATCTTCACCTAGACATGCATGTTTATGTCAGGTCATTCCTATATACCTAGCCATTCCCATGTACTAGCAGTTTTTTAGGTACATATATATTTTAAAATGTGCCAGGACAAAAGTGTTAATTGTATTTTTTGTTGGTTCATGACTGAGACACCCATATAGTGTCTAACAACATGTGTTCTGAATACATGGCATGTGATCTATAACATTACCAAAACCATAGTTTTGCAACAAGGGGAAAGACCTCATGTGTTCATTCAAGATTCATGGAATGTAGTATGGTTTGTTTTACTGAAGGTGAAATTCCTTTGTATAGTTTCCCAATACTCCACTTTCTCCAATATTGAAACCCTAAGACCTCCCAGAATAGATGGAATTCCCATATATCCATTATTTACCAGCCTTTTATGGCCACAAAATATAATTCAGTGATCTGATCAAATCCGGTAACGTCTTATATTTCACTTACTATTTCCTCTTCCAAATGTCATTTCCATTATTGATCTCAAATCCACATTAATTCATGTACAACTCACTATCCATCATGATCAACTCTCAATACCCCAATCCGTTCATATTTCATCAAAACAATACATATCTATGGTTTTAATAATTCTTGAACATGCCCCTATAATATCAAATCGTGACCCCATGGGCCTATAAAAATGAACATATAAAATGTGTGGAGGATAAAAGAAGAAAAAAGGTAAAAATATCATTTTCCATGTGTTCTTATTCAATATTGATATATTGGTGAAAATTGGATGAGAACATTGAATTATCATAAATAAAAGGAATTGGATAAATTAAACACATTTCTGAGGATCATACGAAGATCATTTGATTGCATAACCAAATAAGATTACAAATAATTACATAAATCATTAATCAAAATAGAGGAAATACATAAATGAAATTTTCTATATTGGATTAATATTGACCATTTTCGAACAAAGAATTCTTCACCAATGTAAAATTCCCATTTCATTCACTACCTCTCAATCCACCATGATCCAGTTAACTATTTTCCATTAATCGTGATTTGACAATGAATAATGTTATAGATCCTATAAATTATATAATTTTATAAGAAAATGATCTTGTTGAATTTTTATTATTTGGTATATATGGGGGATTTTGGTTTATGGGTGTTTACAATAAAAGAAATCAAATTAATTATATATTTTATCTAATCACCCCTTTAATGACTACCTCAACTTGATGTCCATAACCGATAAACCATAGGATACAGCATGGGCAAACCCTATGTTCTAGACTAGGTTGAGGTCTCATATATATATCTAATATGAGACTATTTTTGTTATTTATTCGACTATTGCCTAAATACTATGTATATGTGGGATTAGATTATTTAATATCGAAAAATATCAATTATGGACTCATAGAGCCTCAGAATCTCACACCGTCTCCATTCAAAGCCCCAAAAATATTCTTAAATATATTTCAATGTATTACAAGAAGAAAATGGGGTTACTACACCTTGATTAAATTTTCATTTTTATTAATGTAGTATTATATAAAGCACATGGACCACTTGATAGAACCTACAAAATTTATTTATAATAATTGGAAAAAAAATTAGATTATAAATATACACAATATAATTTCAAACATTATAGTGATACAAAGAAATAGAAAATATAATAACTATAATATAAAAAATTAAATCACCTCGATCCCCTAAAAATATTTCACTCATGAACAATACTATATAAATGAATCTAAATATTAGTAATGTATTATCCATATTGAAAATGAAAATATATTTATCCTTGATATAAAACAGAATTAAATTTATAGTGATTGAAATATATGGTATTTATATAATTCTAGTAACTGATATAAACAGTAAAATTTTGGCATTTGGAATGGAATTTTTTTCTAATAGTAATCCTACTATATGAATATTAATCATAATGTTACAAATAATATAGTAACAATTAGCACAGTAACATAACTAATAAAGTTATTAAATACTTTTCTGCTATGTGATAAAATCAAATTAGGACAATTTATATTATCATATATATAAATAAATATTTTTAAATTGATAAAATATGTGTTTCTATTTTTGTAAAAAACATGTTTTTTTGAAAAATAAAAAATTTTAGAAGGATTTTTATTTTCAAAAAGTCCTTTATTAAAAATATATAATTCCTCCTCATAATGAAAATAAAATTATTTTATAGTGTATATAATTGTTCGAAGTATTCAAAAATTTATCTTGAAATAAACGATGGTATTTTGTAGACAAATCATTATTTTATTTAAAAATATAATTTCTCATATATAAAAAATTTAAAATTTATTGCACCTTATGAATCTATAAATCGGTGATTTGTTAGGGTTGATTTTTTATATTTTTCAAAACTATTTTAATTTTTTAGAATTATGAAATACGAAATATACGGTGTAGAACATTATAAGCTAAATAGATAAATATCCTTGTTATGGAAAATTCAAGTTACCATTATTTCTAACATAGAGACATAAATTTCTATATTTTTTGCATGATTCATAACTTTATATAGCCTTGATAAATAATATTAACCTAGTGATTATTATATTCAATGATTCCCCTCTCCTCTATTAATAAATACCACCCCTTCTCCTCTCACCTTCTATTCCTTGGAAATATCCCAAAATCAATCCATTTCTCCCTTTAAAACTCACACTCTTTTAAATATAGTTATAAACATTCCAAGAGACCATCCCTAAGACCCTTAAGGGGATGTAGAGAGGATACCGCCAAATGAATAGGTAATGCTCACCACCGAGTATCTTTCGATACATTTCTTCTTCTACCTCCCACATATGATTTTCACCCACCGAAAAATTGTTACATCAATATCCTAAATATAATTATATCTCATTATTATAGTGGGATATCAATTTTCTACCCCCTCCAATCCCCCATATAATCTAATGTGAAAATTATGTTGGTAAAATGGTTTGTTCTCCACCACCACAAATTAAAATATTAATTTTTTACCACTAACATCATGGATTTTTTAAAACATATTATTATATAAAACATTTATAAATAATTATGTATTATTTTTTTCATATTTTTTAATGGATAAATAAAATATATTTAAAATGAAATGATGTAATTTAATCTTAGTCGAAAATCCCATCTAAAGGAACTGACCATATAACAATGAAACTTATATTCTCTAAATCATGTTTATTTAATAATAATATTGGATACAAAGATTAGTAATAAATAATGGAAACTCATTAAGTACATCCCTTCACATCCCTCATGTTTTTGAAAAAAACAATAAGAACAATCCTAATTTCCACACACTAGTACAACCTTGGACACATCACTTGAATGTCCTTGGGATAGTGAAAATAGACATATTACGTCAATTAATTAACATTAATCTAAAATAAAATCTTTATAAAAATTTGAATAAAATTAAATAATGTTCTTGATCATTTTTTTAATAAATAAAGTTTTATTATTAAATATGATAAGTGAATGTGAATAGATATTATGTACCTAAGGTAAGGGAACTCTATGAAATAATATCTTTTCGTTGGGTTTTAACTTTTATTAAAATATATCATTTTCAATATCTATTTATAATTATGTAATGCTTGAAATATATATATATATCTATCATATATATACTAATGTAATTCTACCTTTTTTTCATTATGGTTGTACATGCAGTGTGTTGCTTTATCAATACATTATTTAAAATCAAATAGGATTTAGGGGAACATTTATATCACTTCATATATTCATGTAAATGATATTTGAGGTGTTTTAATAATTAATGATTTCATATAATTAAGATTTTTTTACTATTTAATTATAATTATAGTTTTAAAAAATATCCTTATTTTTTCATCATGAACATTATTTTAATGATTTCATAAAAAAATATTTTTACTAATAATTCCATAACCAATTACTTACACCTTATCTTGAATTTTTAAAAATGTGCTCTATTTTTTGGGATTATTATTATTTATTCACAGATGGATTCCCCAAATAGTTAATTCCAAATTCTCTTTTGAATCTTTATGAAAATTTAATTTTTTATTTGAGGTAGGATTATTCAACTAATTACTTTCCATGGTCATTTCTTATGCTTATACCATTTTGAGTCCCTTATGTTGAATAAATATGCACATAAATTTATCATGGGTGTTCTTAGTTACTGCCCCAATGAAATAGGTATTGTTTATATTCACTGACATGATATTTATTATGTTAAGTAGCAACCCAAATCCAATATTGGACAGAATCTACCATGTTATCATGTCTTGGTAGTGAAAAATGAAAAATGATTTTGATTTCATTAGTTATGTATTTGTCACATACAGGTTATCCTATATTGTTTTAGAATCATTAAGGGATTTATTATCAAAATTATAGATATCCAAAAATTATTTTTTATTTTTTTGTTGATGTTAATGCTTTATATACCAATCATTTGATATATTCTAGGATTATGGATCGTTGTTTTTTGTTTGTTGGATATTTATATTAAAAGACATATAATAATTTTTATAGGAGTCGTGTATCCTTATTTTTGGTATAAGTTAAAGGTGTAGTTATTTGTGATTATTAGGTTAAGAATACATTGGAGAAACCAATATGGATAAGTCTAAGTATATGAAAATAGCCACAAATTTCTCAAATGTATAGAGTGAGTGGTTTTTAAAAAAATTATATCTATCTGTTGATACAAAAGTGGATGTGGATCCAAAATAGATATACCTATAGGTATTGAACATGGAAGTTATTTTTGAGTATTAACATGATATTTAACTAGTTCATAAAAAATAATCCCTATAACTCACATAGTTTGACAATCATGGGGAATATTCTTTAGTATATTCAAAAACCCATTATGAATAACTATGAAGAACATGAATGGAATTATTCTCTACATAATCCTAATAAGAAATTTAACATGGAGAATCTATATTGAAACCTAGAGAATCATATGTAAGGATATAAATTTAATTTTTATGTTATTACTTCAAATTTCATAGTTTTCCATTTATATTTTTATTAATTTAAGTTCTCTAATCCCAAATTTTTCATTCTTTGATTTATAGTGGGAAACGATAGGAGTCAATAAAAAAATCAATATGATAAGAAATGTAATTATTTACCTTACATAAATTCTTAACCTGATGGGATCTAATGTGTGACATTTTGTGATTATTTTATACTAACTACCATTAATTATGATTAAAAACTGGAACATATTTGAATTTCAAAAAAAATGTAAACGTAGAGAATCACAGTTTCACATGGAATATGAGGTGATCAATATGATAAAAATATAATGTCAAATTTCCTAAGAACAAAATATTTTTGTAACAGGAACCAAGGTAAATTTCTTAAATGACTAGAAAGATGTACAATATATGTAAAATGAGAGAATAAGGCAGAAAATTTCAAAGGAAAAATAAATAGATTGGTCAACATAGTGGAGAAAAATATTATTAAACCTAAAGAAAAAATAATATATAAATGTATAATATGTGGGGGACTATGGGATTTTACATTTTATTGGACTTATCCTGGGGATATTAAGGATTATAAGAACTATAAATACATATACCAATGGAATAGGAAGGGGTAATACTATGATTATTACTATGAGGGGACATAATAAATAAGGTACACATATCCATGATTATTGAGATTTGTATGTCTACTTGTATTTCAATCCATAAAACACTGGTATATCATGGAAATTTTAAATTATCATGGAGTTACCACTCAATATAGATTCATATCATTAGTGAAAAATAATATGATTAATGTCTCACTTGTTAATGTTTATTGTAATTCTATTCTCCAAATTTTTTTATTATCCCATTACAAGAATTTGATATTATATTAGTAATGTATTCACTATACTTACATAAATAGAACATCAATAGTTGTTAGAGGGAAATAATTCTTCAAATCCAAAATATTCCTCGTATTTTATACATTTGTATAATGGTAAATGAAACTCCTTAAGAATAATCATCTCTTAAATCGATATTATATATTTATAATCAATCATATATAGATCAAATGATTGAAAAAATAGTGAGAATCAGGCACGATTAAATTCCAATTGTGAGTGACAATACATCAATATTCTGTTTTTCCTCTTAACTAATAAGATGTGTTTTAAATTGTATGTATTTATAGATCTTTACACATTTCCAAGACTCCCAAAAATGTCACCACCATTAAATTATAGTAAGTGAAGATAATATTACTACATAATATGGAAAAGAATATTATACACCTTATTTTGTCACTATGTTGTTCACTAGTCATGTTCTCCATGAATAATGATGGGTCATTGCACCATTTCATTGATTGTCATAAAATCCAAAAAACAGCATAGAGAAAATTTATCCACTCCCAATCATTTATGACTTGTATAATTAGCTATATGAGGACCAATGCTTCTCTATTTATGTTCTATATTTGAGATGTCCCCAATTAATTAGGAAGAAGACAATATGTGTTCATTATAATGCCCTTTGAACTCACTAATTTCAAAATTATCCCCATTAAAACAAAGAATTGATTTTATAGAGATTACTTTGAAATTTTTGTTATCCTTATAGATGATATTCTAATATACTCAAAATGAATGGATTATCATGTGATGAATTTTAGTCCCTATATAAATAAATTGAGAAATTAGATATTGTATGGAACTTATAGTAAATGTTACTTTTTATGGAGGAAGTATCATTCTTGCGAAAAATTATTACCCGTAAAAAGGATATTTTTGCATCTTTGGAAGACATAGGTGGATTAGGAGTGGCCCAAACCAACATAGGTATTCAGGAACCATAGATTACTTGTACTATTTGGGTACACTCATTTATTTGTGAAGAACCGCTCATTATTTTCACACTATTGAAAAATACAGGTCGTATGTGATTGATGTTTTTATGGTCCATTGAATGAGAAGAGTAATTCAATGAATTTAATATTAGGATTATCACCACATTTATATTCACACTAACCTCAATTGGGGAAATTTACATGGAATATAATGATTCTATAAGGAAGATATTATACGTAGTATTAAAAAAATGATAATTTCGGGGATATTACCTCAAGGTAGATAAAATCCAACTAGGAAAAATATCCAACACATGATTTGGATTTGGTGACAATGGTTTTCACTTTGAGGATTTTGCATGAAATTTTGTATGTGAGGAAGTGTGAAAAATAAATATAACTATACATATATATCATAATTTCTTAGTGTATATAATTATATAGAAGTATCTCAATATAAAGAGGAGAATATGGTTATATTTGATCAAGGAATTTGAAAACTAAATCCATTATTATCCTAGGAAGGGAAATAAATAGAGAAGAATCTCTATGTAAAAAATGATCATGTAACCATATCAATGGTGAGAATTGAGAAGGATCCACTAATCATATAATTAAAAAGTATTTACATAAAAATCATAATTCTTGTAAAATAATTCTACCAAGATCAAATGATTTTTGAACCATCAATTCTAATGATGATAAATTTCACTCAAAAGGATAACGTGGAAAAAAAGATGATCAAAGCTTTAAGAAAAGGTATATCCATTTAATTAAAAAATAATTTGGCTGAAGTTATAGGATTTGGTTCATGAATATGCATACTATCACAGACTAAGATGTAGGAGTTATTGAATGACACGCATATCCTGACATTCTCCATCAACCATGAAAGAAAAAAGATGTATTGGGATCATATGGAGTACTATTAGTAGGGAAATTTGAAAAAGAATTTTGGGATGTATATATCAATGTTCTATGGTTATTAAAAGGTAATTCAAAATTGATAGATTTTAAAGGGGATGATACATCCATTACCCTTATTTCAATTAAATATAAACACATCACCATGGATTTGTTTCATAGGTATTTTGAAGACATCCAAAGGTAATAATTTCAAATGGGTTATAGTGTATCCTTATATAATGTCTAATGACATCATTTTCCTAAATGGTGGATTTTTAATCAATAAAAATTCAATGATATACAATAAATAAGTAGTGGGGATACATAGAACACCTCTATCAAAAATATTTTATTGAGATCCTAGATTCATCACCAAAATTGAGAAAAGACTCCAACATGTTTTAAAAATATAATTGAACCTCAGTATGGTCTATCACCCTAAAACTGGTCATTAATCTATGTGTACTATCCAAAACATTATGATATGTGGATATCATTGCTCGATGGGATTTAAAAGAGTATAGGGTCAACAACTTCCTCTAGTCATGTTCTCCTATAATAAAAATTTAAAATCATGCTTCCAAATAACTCTATATGAATACTTGTGTGGTAAGGGACGTAGGACACCTACATTTTGGGATAAAGTAGGTGAATTCAATATATTTTTACATAAAATGGTTAAAAAAAATTTATAAAAGGTAATGAATATTTAATGTTACATCAGGGAATCTCATAGTTGAAAAAATATCTCTGTTGGTAACCATTGATGAGACCTAGATTAGATGTTGGTGGCATTGTGTTCCTTTATATTTAATCCTATAAGAGATTTATGTGGTTCGGTATGAAGGGGACTCTATTTATTAAGTATATTTTCTCTTTCCAAATTCTAGATCACATCAAGTCTATGGCCCATCAACTAGAACTACTAAAAATACTATCTAATATACATGTAATGTTCCATATATATAACTTGATTATGTACAAACCATATCCCTCATAAGAATTTAATCTAGAGGTGGTATAGATATAAAATTAAATAGTTTATGTGGGAAATCTAGATAAGATTCTAGACCAGAAATAAAAAGGTTTATGCCACATGAAAAATCAACTAGTCAATGATTTTTGGTGGAACCAGAAGTATGTGTAGGAGACATAGAAACCATATTAATACATGAAATAAAATTACCCACACCACTTTCTATCATAGTATTTAAAATGAAATTTCCAAGGTGAAATTTAATAAATTTGTTGAATTTAATGACTCCAAATTTTATCAATGTAATTTATATATTAATTTTATATGATTGTGATATTTTAAAAGTAATAAATAAATAATGTACATACACCAAAAGGTATAAAAAATATTTTATTATATTGAATAAAACATTAAATTTAGAATATATATATACTCAATAAATATTCAAACAATATAAAAATATAAAATAGTTTAACTATAATATTAAAATTTTGATAATATCATTCCCCTATAATGATCAAACCCGTGAAAAAAATTGAAGAAATGAAACCAAATTTGAAAAATTTAATATCTAATTTTAATATATATATATATATATATATATATCTAACAGAGTGAAAATATATTTCAATTCAGGTTTCAGATGAGTATGGGCCTGTATTGGATCCCAGACACAGGATATTGCCGTCAAAATGGAATGGTGTGTGGTTAGAGTAAATTGTGTTTTCCAAGATTCATGGTTAGTGAAAATCATGCAAGTCGTGATAGTGGATTCATAATAGATTCTTTATTTGACTCAACCATGTGATTTAGGGCACAAGGATATGTGTCCATGTCTACATTTTTGACAATGGAGTTTTTCATGGTATATACCTAGTTAGCCACTCTATGCATGAAAATATTGTGGTGTGCTCTCATATTATAACTAACCATGAATGAAAAGAGCATGGTTTATAAACCATGTGTCCAAACCATGCGATTCCAAATATTTAGTGAAAATTTTATTTTTCACCTAATTAAAACATTTTATAACCCAAATTTTAATATTCATCTTTGACACTGTAGTGCAGAGTTTTGTAGATCTATTTATGGTTCCAATTCTAGTAATTGAGTTGTGCCCGATATTTGAAAACCTTCATACAAGACATATACAAATGGCATTGAATTGAATTGCTATTTTTTTATCTTTCATTATTATAGTGACTTTTATTCCACCTTTGGGTGACGCACATGATTCATGATGTTATTATAAATATGATTATGAGATTTATTTTGTTGAAAATCGATGAGATGGTATTATTATATCGAATGAATCATTGTTAGGAACATTATAGGAATCACATTCCAAGAATAATTCCATTCCATTTAAAATGAATTAGATGATGAATGTTATTAAAGGTTTCATGATAGTTATACAATCTATTTTGAAGTAATTTCTAGTGTATGTTATGTTTTTAATCAATATGTGTCCATACTTTTATTCTTGAGCAATATAGGCCCATAGGAATAAAAATTTAAAAAACCATTGGTTTATCCTTTTAAATTAAATTTGACATAAATGTGTAATGAGAATGAATTAAAATAAAAATGATTGTGTGCATTCAAGTGAGAATTAAAATGGAAACTAAAACTGTTTATTGTGGAGAACATTTCAATGACCTGACTGTAGTAGTGGGTCGTAGGTAGTATCTTTTTTTATATATGATCTTTAAGATCCCCATTCCAGACTCTAGGATAATGAAGAGGGCTTTGTTCTTATATTTTATGGGTTGTATCAATATTATTTTAGTATATTCTTTAGTGAGCTATGAAAAATGATAATGTTCTTCTCAATGTGCATGCATGGTTTTTGTAGATGTATGAAACCTTTACATCCTTCCGTCATATTCCAGGTGGTTGGTGATGGCCACACATTAGAGGTGGTGGATCATGGGATATCGGTGGATCCTCATGTAGTGTTATTTGTTTTAACGTCCCGGTTCCAGAAGCTACCTAGAGGTTCTCCGTACCTGGTTGGTCTCATGGCCTCAAGTGCATTTCCTTGAACGCCAGAGGCTGCCAACTAGTAGTGAGGACCTTTGGTGTGATAGTGGGGAAACTATACCCTCATTGGAAGAGTTCACAACAGAAGTAAAAAAATGCATACAATATTGGAATCAATAAAAATATCATAACAAAATAAACAACAAAAAACTGATAGAATAAACTAGAGCACATACATATAATGATTACATATGTCTAGGAAAGCAGCGAAAGAAAGCGAAATGATAAAATAAAGTACTAAACCATGTACAAAAAAAAAATAATCAGATCCTCAGTATCGCAAGCCTTTTCTTGGTCTCATGCTCTCCAACCCCATAGAATTTCAAGTACCTAAAGTGGAAGGGCGCTTTCCCTTGTCTAGACGTGCAAAAATATAATCTTCTGGGGCCCAAAATCAAGGCCTGAACAGGGTGTGAGACTAATCCTAGTAGGAAACCACCACGAGATCTATGCCTAACAGTCAATGATAATATGGAAGGTAAAATTGAAGGAAACAATAAATATGAACGTAGTCAACAGTAAACAATCCACAGTTCAGTATCAAGAAATAACTAACAAGAAGGTAAACAAATAGGTAACCCTTTAGAAAGCACACAAAATATAACACCTCTGGTCCTACCTAACAAGTACAAGAAACACTCTGGGAAGTACACTCAGTCTAACCCCTCTGGTTCAGCTTAAGCATAGATTCTCTGAGGAAACACTCTTCGTTAATTCCCCCTATAGTCTCGTATCGTAACTAAAGGCGCTCTAGGGAAGGACTTACATCACATTCCCTCTGCAGACCACATAGAGGAACTACAGACACTCTGAGGAAGAAGTCAACATCAATTACCCTTGTGGTATCACATTGTAAAACATAAAGACACTTTGGAGAACAGGTTCTCACGGCCCTGTGTAACTCAGGCAAGGGTAGCAGCACAGAATAGCCATGGTAAACCTCATGAAATACTTGGATAACATTCTACAGCACAACAACATAATAGAAAAATAGTCACACCATCCTATAATACTTGGAATGGGAATGTAAACAACAGCCTAACAGGCAATCAAGACCCAAAGATCCAATCAGAAAAAACATGCATGAGAAATGCGACCAAAGCACAACAATTAACCCTATTCACAAACAATCGTGTGTAAAGAAAATCCCCATCTCAAATGAGAACACGTTTACCATGGAATGTAAAAATAAAAAGTGAAGCACAAAACATGTGTGTAGTATTGAAAGTGGTGCACTCATAAACATTATATTTCTTATCATTAAGAACTTCACCTAGTGTGATCATATTCAATCATAAAATTGTGTATAAAGAAAATCCCCATCACACTCACACTTTTGTAACCCTTATACCTACTAACTCATTAAAATAAAATTCATTTTTCATGATATATAAGAATTTACCCAAATAATTAGAGGTAAATCTATGTCTCACCTTTACCACAATAAAAATATTTGTGTGCCACTAAACACTAATCACCACTTCATAATATAACCCTTTTAAATAATATGAGTTTCACATCATTTACATATTTTCATATAAAGAAAACACAGAAAAAATTGGATTCATATAACATATGAATGGTAATAATCATTTCAAAAATATACCTTGAGAATAATATTGGTTTTATAAAATATATAGAAGGTAAAAAATAACCATTCATAAATATCCTAAGGAAATAAAATGGGTTCCATAAAATATCCAAATATATCATAAATTCAAAGGCTCGATAATGAAAACATGATCAACTAGCATACTCAGATAATGGAAGAATAATATTTAATAAAACATGAACACAAATCCATTCGAGTGAGATTGTTTTCAAGGATAATGAAAATAAAATCATTTAAATTTTTATTAGACAAAATATTATATCCAACATTACAAAATTCACTGTTATATGTCTCATTCAAAAGGTATACTATGATTTTAAGAAAAATGAAATAAAATAATTTCTTGGAAATGGTGTATTTAAAAAACCACCAATTAAAAGAATGATAACAAATTTTTAAATTCAATTTCATAAAAAAATTAATTTCTAATAATAAATTGCATAACTCAATGAAATGAGTTTTAGATACTAAGTCCATAAAAATTACCATTGATTTCCATGAACGATTCATAAACTCTTCTATCATAATGGTAAACATATTAATTGAAAGTTCATAATCATTTCCATATAAATTTACCCAAGAACACAAAATTAATAATAATTTGATTTTATATTAGATTGTTGTAATCAATTTTCAACATGAATTGTTAATATTATTTATCATTTTTACATGCATTATAATTAGGACATCGTTGCCTATTATTTTATTAAAAATTGATAATTAATGTACAATTCATGATAATATGTTATCTATCATATCTTGATTTTATAAATCTCATAAATCATTCCATAAATTTTTAAGTTGAGATGGGTGAAAAAGTAATTATTGTTGCCTTATTTTAGTGATTCTAGAAAAAAATAACATTCATTAATAATATTTTAAATAATTAAAATAATATTCAAATAACCATAGAAATTTAATTATTTTCATTGAATAATATATTATTATTTCTTTTTATACGATATTCATCCATGATAATGTTTTATTGCATCATTTGTGTCGGTCGTTAAACTAACACAAACTTGATTATTCATTTACTAAAATGGTGTATATGGTTATGGAGTTGTTTCCTATGACATAATATAAATAAAATAGGCCAATAGTGATATAATTGAAAATATTTTATAATGGTTGACAATAATGTTTTTATTTTTTTTATAAATAAAGAAAAAATAGAACAAAAATGATAAATGATTCTCTAAGGAGGGGAGAAATCCATGCACATAGTAGATTGACATTCCTCTATCTTTCAATGTGAATGGAAATGAATAACATAGGGTTATAACATTAATATTAAAAAATATTATTATCTTTATTATAATGAATTCATCATATTATTATGGTTATGAGATATTTTATGAGTAATATTATGATTACAAACATAATAAGGATATGATTATTATGTTTTTGACTTGATCATTTCCTTGAATACTTCACAAAATTGAAGAGAATGGGGTATATATGTGTCACTAAGGGATTTAGAATGTTGGATTGGGTTCTTATGGGCGAAAAATATTAGTTTTTAAATGAGTAACTCAAATTTGAGGTGTAAATTTCATGTGTAGAAGTGGTATCCTTTTATAAGAGAATCAAATGGATACTTTTACAAGCTCTCATCATTTTTCAAAAATCGTAATACACTATTTTTTGGTTAGAGGCTCAAAAATGAAAAAAAACATGATTTTCATATTTTGGGGGTGGATCACCTCTCAATAAACTTCTTTTATACATGTTTCAAACATACCTATAACAATTTTCACATAAATGTTTTCCTTTAGAACTTCTTAGTTTTTACCAGGGGATCTAATTTTTACCATGGTTATTTAATATTAAATAAAAATAATTAAATAATAATAATTATATAAATTTGACTCAATGATTATACATATGAAATAAAATTTATCCAATATTAATCATTTGGGTATAGAATATAAATTTATCAAAAAATGTTTAATTCACAAGAATATGTTTTCTGAATTTTTTTAAAAAAATAATTATGATTAGTATATAATTATCAATTTCATTGAATGAAGAGAATTTAAAATAATTATTATAATTCTAAGAGTGTTTATTTAACTATAAGATAAATATCTAAATTCATTTTTCATGTTTTAATTAATTAATCAAAATAGTCAAAATACACTTTTCATTATAATACTACATAAACTTTTAAAATATTGAGAACGAGTCTATAAATACAACATAATATTGTAAATTTATTCATTATACATTATAATATATACTTTTATAGGAAATTGTTTTAAAAACATACAATTGATTAATAAAATAATTTCATGAAAGTTAAGAGATTATTAAAATCAGTATTCTCACTATTCAACAAAAAATTAAATTTTTTTACACAAAATAAAAAAATTATCTCTACATAACATGACTCTAATAAATCCGAAAAATGAAATTATTTTCATTTAATTAATTTCATAAAATTATTAGACATACCAATAAAATAAATAATAAAATATCTTAAAAAATAATTTCAATAAAAAATCCATCATTCTAGTATTTAAATTTTCATTACAAAATAATGCTAATATTAAATATATAAAATTTTAAAAAACCATTTTAAAAAATATATTTTAATCATAAGAAAATATATCATTTGTTTCTTATTTATAAAAATTCTCTTAATATTTACAATAAATTTTCTATTATTATGTTTTTCTTTTATAAATATATATATATCGTAATATTGTTACAACTATTGATATATATAATTAAAAAACTATTTTATACTAGTCCATATCCTATTTGAATCTAGTGTTGTGTGTGGATAAATACACCAAACAAGTTATTTAAATAAATAATAATCACTTAGATCATTACAATATCAGTTAATCTGATAAAATATATTATCAATCCAAAATAAGGGTTAATGGTTCTCTATGTTCACATCGTTTAACCATTAGTATTTGATATATAGCCCAAAACTATAGTAAAACATATTTATAAAAAATGAATGATCTCCCCATGGTGAAAGACTATGATGAATAAAACATTTTTATAATATATAAATGGGTAGGATAGGACCAAATCGAATCTTGTGTTTTTTCTTGGTAGACCATCATATATATAATTTAATTCTTTATTCAATTTATAACATGATCCCATCCATAGAAGTAAAAATTTTGAATCCATTTATCACTCCAGTTGTAATATGAACCTACACACTACAAGCACATACATGGTAATCCACAAGAACCCAGGTATCACTCTAGGTGTTGGATTACATCACAAAAAAAAGACTCCATCCTTGGTGGTCCACTAAAGGAGCCCATGTATAACCCATAGAAATATGATCAAATTCCTTTTGATTATATTCATTTAATTATCATATGAATCCATTTCTCTCTTGACATATAATATCTAGGGCTCAGATTCTATCATTGGTTGTCTCCAAAAGAGTCTAAGTATCACATACGAATAAGTAAGTTTCAAGATAATTGAGTATGTCCATGGAATTAGTCATTGAATCCATGTGTTACCTAATGATTATAATCATTAAATCAATTCAAACAATTTTTTAAAAAATTTATAAATATCTCAAAGTACAAATCATGCACATCCCAATTCAATCTCACCTAATAAGATTAGTCAAGTCATTGGCCATGTATAGAGGTATATCCTTCCAAATACTCACATGGATAAATCATTTTAATTGGATTCTCATGATAAACAAAACAATTTCAAAGAATTTAATCAATCAAAATCATATGGGAAAAACAATATAAGGACTAATTCATACTTAACCAAACACTTACATAGTATATTCCAAGGGACATGGTCATCTATCTCATCCTATTAATCCATTCAATACCAAATTTACATTTCATATTGAAATAAAATTGACCATTAAATTCATAAACCATTTCAACAAATTAATTTTTAAATAATTCCACAATTCATATCCAGATAAAGGGGTAAATGAGGAACACCCAAAGGAGTCCATTTCCAAGATCCACCCATGGTGGTACATATAAGGCCCCAGCCTTAAACTTTACTTAATCTTGAGTTATTAAAATATTACACATTGAGGATCTTTTCAGGTTTAGAGTTTTAGAGAATTATGACATAACTATTACATCTCAAAAGATTACAAAGTATTATCTTCTACTAAATTTCCATAAAATGAAAACTCTAGAAAAAGAAACATGTCTAGTTTCATGTTTTAGGTTGCATGACTTTCCCTTGATCGCATCATTGAACCTATTCAACCCTAAGTCCTGTGAAAAACATTTCAAAAACTTGGGATGAGCATAAAAACTCAGTAAGGGATACACAAAGAATAAAAACTGTTATTTTATCAAAACAAAAAGTAAACCATGTATAATTGAACAAGGTAATGCTTTTCACCTTTATGAAGTAGTAAAAACTCTTTTGTGAAAAAAAAGTATCATTACTTACCTTTTTGTAACCAAAGGATTACCATAAAACCCATATATAGAACAAATAACATATATAAAGGTAACTTGGGACATAAACATACTTAAGTGGAATAACCATATGGCCGACTTCCACACATATCACTTAATGGAATAGCCATACGGCCAATTTCCATACATACTTAATGGAATAGCCATACGGCCGACTTCCATACCCAATGCATTGGAGGTTATAACGTAACCACCCATCCTGGTATTCATGGAACCACCCGTCATAATGTCCAAGTACCATTATTACACATAAAATATTGAAAATATAAACATTTCAATAACAATATTTCATTTGCAATCACAATAAATAATTCCCAGATATTGAATTAATCAATCCATTTTCAAAAACCATTTAAAATAGATTTTTGAATCAAAGTTTCCCATACCACTTTGAAGCTTTTAATGGAATTATAATTTTAAGACATTAATGTCCATATAAATAAATACTGAAAACCATTTTGAAAACATGGACATTAAATATAAAGATAATAAATCTTTAAAACATTTAAAACGATATTTTTGTTAAATAGTTTTTTAACAAAATGAGAGACTCTTGAGTACAAATAATTGCGGAATAACATTTAATCCGAACTTTATAATATCATGAGAATAAGGGGATTCATGATATCATATGTCAACGGACAGTATAAACCACATATAAGAGTGAATTTGGTGCATAACAACAACGAAGTCTCAAAAGAAATGTAAAATGAGAGGAAATCCATTATAAAGAAGGTATCCTTAAATTAAGGATAATTCAATCTCATAATTATGTGTGAAAAATATAAATACAACCAATATAAGTGGATATTAAGTGTAAAACAATCAAAGGTCATTCACACATATTCAAAGGATGACATATTCAATAACTACATGTTGAACCCAAAGAAATCGAAATTGGGTTAAGAAGTTCTCTTGACAGCCTAACGACATCACATCAAAATGAGTTGATGAGAGATAAAAAGTGTATCTCATCACTTGGACATAAAAGTTGCATCAATAAGGATATATGCGAACATATCCCAGCATATCAATATGTAAATTAAAAGACCCAAAAAAAGATGTCTTTTAAAAAGAGGAGGGTGAAAGGGTCCCTTACCGACTTGGGTATCTTTCAAAACATACACCCCATGAAAGAAAGATAATAGATCATTGATGTAAATACTCATAAACAAAAGTATATTACACAAAGAGTAGAATAATGGGCTGTACATATACCACTCAATGGAATTTGTGGCAAATTTAGCATAAATCTCACAAGAATAAAAGTGAGATGAAAGGTCCCTTACGAAAACTCGGCAGCCTAACGGCGCCACATAAAACTTCAGAATATGGATTGATGAGATCAAATAGGGTATCTCATCACATTAAAATATAATGTACAGAAAGCAGAATATAAAAGAACATCCCCCAACATCACAATGAGAAGCTTAAAAGAAGTGACATAAAGGAGAGTACTTAAAAAGAAAGAGAGAGGTTAGATCTCTTATGACAGTTCGACAGCCTAACGGCGCCACTCAAAACTTCCAAAATGGATTGATGAGAAAGAATAGGTTCTCTCTTCACATGAACATAAAAATTACAGTAAGTGTAATATAAAAGATCATCCCAATAACAAGAAATATGAGCTTTAAAAGGAATGACATAAAAGTGTGTACTTAAAAAGAAAGAGTGGAGTAGGATCCCTTACCTCGGGTCCGACTTGACTCGATCGTTCTTTAACGTCCTGAATAATAAACTTGAGTTAATTTCTACTTCCTTAAGAACCTTTTTCAAGTTCATTATTCCTTTTTATATCACTTATTACCAAGTCATAGACATTATGTCATCATTTAAGTTAATAATATTTGCTTTGTCGATATTTTGGTTCTTAAGTCGAATGTGGACTTCTTACAATTACAATTTGTTCGTGTGGCCAAATGTTTATTATATCCAGAATTGTATTCATGATGTAGATATCATATATGTCATATATATCCAGCATATACATGTATTTATAATAGTACACTACATTTGGGGATAAGAAATGACATGCACCGTTCATGGAGACGGTAAGCCGTACGTACGCATGAACGCTACTTTCATTTCTATTTCGTATTTTATAGAATGTAATAATAATTATATAAAGGTATATTATAATTCCAGTATAATATCATATATAATATCATAGTTCCATCCTTTATACGTCCCACATATGGTATTTAACGAATCAAATCACTTTGAGGGGGCGGTAGTCCGCACTTCCTTAAATGAAGATATCGCGTTTACCCATAATGGAAACCATAAAGGTAAGCCACAAGTAAAAAAAATACAGAATCTTAAGTAAAGAATAGACATATTATATATCATATATAAAAATAGTGACATCATAATGGCCACCTTTGAAGGTGTTAGATGAGTATTGAACAATCATCGTTTTGGGAGGTAGAATTTCGCCATCCACGGAAACCGTATGTTCTTTAACCATTTGATGTAGTTGTGTGAGAGTGTAGCTCGAATAAATATTATAACAACATCCTAGTATATTGAAGATACTGGTTTTGTTACAAAAGAAGTAAATAAAGAGAGTTTTGGGGGTTGGAGAAGCAAAATAATACAAATGAACATGAGAGAATGAATTACCTTTAAAAGTGAATCTCCTTTTGATTTGAGCCTAAAGGCTTGATTTGAAAGGATTATGCCCAAAGGGAATCCTCTAGAATGAGGAGAGGGATGTGGAGAGAGTAAATGGGCTGGGTTTGGCCGAGCCAAAGGCTTGAGGAGTGTGTGTAAGGTGGTAGAGGTGGGGGCCTTTTATAAGAGGAGAGGAGGGGCACTTTTGGAAAGTAAGAAATATTACTTTATTTGAAAATGTGTTTCGGTTTTAAAAGGTCCCAAATTGATATAATTCGTGGATAAGGTGATAAGTCTTCGAATTCCACTCATCCAATAAGTTTTGGACATGTGTAGTTCATAGATTTTACATTATCTTTCCATTTTATTTAAATCGGCAAATAATGATGTCATCGTTGCATCATTATTATGTCATAAATAATTTATTTTATTTAATGTCTAAAAATTATAAAAAAATACTATGTTGTAAGAAATCTTTTTAGATTTCCAATTACTATTTATAATCAAAATTTGGACTTGTGTAACCCCACTTAAAACTGTTTTAGTAAAACAACTCGTGTTTGTGTCAATTTAATTTTAACATTAAATAAAAATATATTATTGACATTTTCCAACTAAAGTGGCTCCATGGGGTCCCCAAGTTGGCCCATGGATTTTCATGGTCGGCCATGACTCACCCAATAGGTGTAGGACAAGTGTCATGGTGTTTTCACATTCTTATAATATCATTTTTACCTTAATCTACAATAATTACCTCTAATCGAGATTAAAAACTTAATAAGTTACTATTCACCAAAAAAATATTTTTATCCCATTGAACCACATTTTACATCTTAATGACAACCATGTATGTCGTATTTTTGAAAATCAAAACACAATGATGGCAAAATTTCATTTAAACGGAAAATCAGTTTTTATAAGTTCCACTTAGTGGTTTCACTATTCATCAAAAAATGAAGTTTTTCAGAAAAATACCAAAACTTCACCCTAAGCTATATTTGATATTTCGAATTCAAAAATGAAGTCCATTTTAAAAAATTCAAAACATATTAGTCACATTAATTAATTTAACAATTAATTCCCGCTGTCAGAGCAAATAGCGTGTTTTTATAAAACAATAAGTATCAAAAGATTGACACTAGTTTAAGTCTGATTTCAAAGTGTAATTAATTCCAACAACCACTATTGGATTTAATGGTAAAAATATTTTCTAATTTCACTTTAAAAACAATTCAAAATATTATCTAATCATATAAATAAATTATATTAAAAAGAGGATTTGAATTAAAAGACAACATTTTACACTATTCATTAAAAAATGAACTTTATCGGAAAAATACCAAAAAATTACACAAAGTAAAATTTGATGTCCCAATTCTTAATAAAAGTTTTATTTGCTCCACAAGAATGTATTAGAGTTATCAAAACTATATTTAATGACAGTTCTCCATCTAAAAGGCGATAAGTGAACCTTTAGTGAAAACTAGGGCATATACGCCTAAAATTGAATTCTTTTCGTATTTTAAGCCTTTATATTTTATTGGATAAATGTAAAAACATTTAAAAACATATATAATCATATTTTAGTTATTTCTATCCATTCCCTCCATTACAACGGCTACATGTTAACTACCATTTAAAATAATATTATTTTATTATTAGAGTGCAACGTAAGATTCCCAAGAGACAGGTTGTTGCGTGTTGGGTACGCCATCGAGCATTGCATCCCCTTTAAAGTAATATTAATATTTTATTCACAAATATGGATAAATATGAAAATGCCATATTCTTTATTTACCTGGGGTGTTACATCCTTCCCCCCTTTTGGGAATTGCGTCCTCACAATTTTTAAAATTGAGCTTCGAAACATCCTTGAACGTCCCACATCGGAACAAGAGTCGGTAAAACAATCACTTTAAAACAAAGAAAGATAAGTACTGAGGTCACCCGAGTTAACCCATACTAGGATTCCATGTATGAAAATATGGACATGGAGGGAAAAACAAAGGGTCATGTTCTGATGGAGAGTGATAGAAAACATGTTTAGGAGAAAGTTAACCACGAGAAAATCACAAACTTGTGATGGGTTAAACGGTATTTGATTCCCCAGTAGGAAAAGTTAATAGACAATATTTTTGTTTTAATTTAATTTTTATTTAGGAATTTATTCATAAGGAAACATAATCACTTATCATATTGACTTTCAACTTTCATTAGATTCCTTACACAAACTCATATTTTCTCCAAAAGACGAGTATTTAGGAAGACTTGTTCACATTAAGAGTACTATAATCAACTTCTAAAGAATCACCTAATCCAAAAAAGAGAACTATATACATCCCTTGTCTTTAGAATTTAACCAAAACCAAAACCAAAAAGGCTAGTACAAGATCATATAATCCAGAAAAGGATAACCTCTTATAAAAAGAAAATTTATTCCTAATCTCCAAAATTTGTCCAACAAAACCCAAAGTTCAACGAGGACCATCCGATAAACAATTTGTCCATAAAATCCTTCAATGTAAACCAATATAAGATTGAAACCCAAATATTTGAAGGATTTAGTCACATAGTCTTCCAAGTTAGATCGTAACATTTATCTCCAAACAACATCAGTTTCTCTAAAGTCTCGTATTGAAAAGTAATTAACCTAATCACATATCCTCCATGAAAGGTTAATCATTTTCATAAATAACCCAAAATCAACATACTCTTAATTCATAAAATCATATAACTAAAAAGAATCAGTCAAACTATCTAGGGACTTCACGTAGTCCAGTGGTAGGCGATAAATACCAGTCGCACTTTGGTTGTGGGTTCGATTCCCGCAGCTTTGTCCGACGCGACGGGTTGTCACATGGTCTACGTGTTGTCCTTTTTCCAAAACTATATAATTCTTAAAACATTCCCAAAAATGAGATAAAATCTTCAAAGATGATCATAACATATTTTAACATCAAGTTTATCTCATGCCTTTCATTTTCCATCATAACATATAGTAACACATAATTACCTCAAAAGTAAGGATCATATAAACCCAAATGGTTCTTTATAACTAGGTCCACAAAAGTAAAGATAACTATTCCTTGAATAAAATTTCATATATTAAACATTAGGGTTACACATAATATAAAAAGTCTTCTAATGTAACCCCATCATAAAAAGAGACTTAATACTGTTAAGAATTTCACCATAACTCTTGAAGCCCTTATAGGTTGACATCTTACTCATTCAACATTCTTCATGATCCATTAACCATTCCTTTCCAACTTATTCCGAAATACCTCTTTCCTTTGATTGGTCATTGTCAGTTTCTTCATCCTCAATCAGAATGGCATTAGGTAGTGGTAAACAAACATTTGTACGCTCTTGGTGACCCCATTCACGAAACATCTTCATAGGACATGTGTTTGCATAATGACCATGCACACCACATTTAATACATTCAATTGATCCCTCAAAATGAACTTCTTTCCCTTTCCTCGAGTCAACTGGATGCTTCCTTTTTCCATGGCAGGTTCTTGCTTTATGACCTTCATTTCCACATCTATAGCATATTTATGTCCCTTTGAAACATTTTCCTAGGTGTTTCTTTCCACATATTTGACACATAGGTTTTTGAACACACTTACCTTTATGATTATTACCTGTAGTTCCGTAGGGATTTGTTTCTCGCATACATGATGCCTTATAGAAATCACAAAGGTTTAGGTGGTCAATAATAACTCCAGATAGTTGGTTGAGGATAAACACAAGAATTCTCATTACAGCTCCCATATCATTCAGTTGATCGCTCAGAGAACTGTCACAGTTTCCTTCACATCCACCGTTACCTTGGTGCCTGCTAGATCCAGCCATTTACTAAAATCAAAAAGGGTCAGTGTGAGTATAACAACAAAACCATCATGTACTAATGAGGAAGATAAACACTAATATATTCTTACTCATTCAATTTATCTAAAACTAGGACTCTGTCTGAAATCCTAACCATTATGGTAATGTCACTTATGCTTAAAGAATACCCAAACCTCTAAAGTTATCTAAACCGACCTTTGATACCAACTATAAGGCCCCAGCCTTAAACCTTACTTAATCTTGAGTTATTACAAGATTACACATTGAGGATCTTTTCAGGTTTAGAGTTTTAGAGAATTATGACATAACTATTACATCTCAAAAGATTAAAAAGTATTCTCTTCTACTAAATTTCCATAAAATGAAAACTCTAAAAAAAGAAACATGTCTAGTTTCATGTTTTAGGTAGCATGACTTTCCCTTGATCCCATCCTTGAACCTATTCAACGCTAAGTCCTGTGAAAAACATTTTAAAAACTTGGGATGAGCATAAAAACTCAGTAAGGGATACACAAAGAATAAAAAATGTTAGTTTATCAAAACAAAAAGTAAACCACGTATACTTTAACAAGGTAATGCTTTTCACCTTTATGAAGTAGTAAAAACTCTTCTCTGAAAAAAAAAGTATCATTACTTACCTTTTTGTAACCAAAGGATTACCATAAAACCCATATATAGAACAAATAACATATATAAAGGTAACTTGGGACATAAACATACTTAAGTGGAATAACCAAACGGTCGACTTCCACACATATCACTTAATGGAATAGCCATACGGCCAATTTCAATACATACTTAATGGAATAGCCATACGGCCGACTTCCATACCCAATGCATTGGAGGTTATAACGTAACCACCCGTCCTGGTATTCACGGCACCACCCGTCATAATGTCCAAGTACCATTATTACACATAAAATATTGAAAATATAAACATTTAAATAATAATATTTCATTTGCAATCACAATAAATAATTCCCAGATATTGAATTAATCAATCCATTTTCAAAAACCATTTAAAATAGATTTTTGAATCAAAGTGTCACATACCACATTGAAGCTTTTAATGGAATTATAATTTTATGACATTAATGTCCATATAAATAAATACTGAAAACCATTTTGAAAACATGGACATTAAATATAAAGATAATAAATCTTTAAAACATTTAAAACGACATTTTTGTTAAAGAGTTTTTTAACAAAATGAGCGACTCTTGAGTAAAAATAATTGCGGAATAACATTTAATCTGAACTTTAAAATATCATGAGAATAAAAGGATTCATAATATAATATGTCAACGGACAGTATACACCACATATAAGAGTGAATTTGGTGCATAACAACAATGATGTCTCAAAAGAAATGTAAAATGAGATGAAATCCATTATAAAGAAGGTATCCTTAAATTAAGGATAATTCAATCTCATAATTATGTGTGACAAATATAAATACAACCAATATAAGTGGATATTAAGTGTAAAACAATCAAAGGTCATTCACACATATTCAAAGGATGTCATATTCAATAACTACATGTTGAACCCAAAGAAATCGAAATTGGGTTAAGAAGTTCTCTTGACAGCCTAACGACGTCACATCAAAATGAGTTGATGAGAGATAAAAAGTGTATCTCATCACTTGGACATAAGAGTTACATCAATAAGGATATATGAGAACATATCCCAGCATATCAATATGTAAATTAAAAGACCCAACAAAAGAAGTCTTTTAAAAAGATGAGGGTGAAAGGTTCCCTTACCGACTTGGGTATCTTTCAAAACATACACCCCATGAAAGAAAGTCAATAGATCATTGATGTAAATACTCATAAACGAAAGTATATTACACAAAGAGTAGAATAATGGGCAGTACATACACCACTCAATGGAATTTGTGGCAAATGTAGCATAAATCTCACAGGAATAAAAGTGAGATGAAAGGTCCCTTACGAAAACTCGGCAGCCTAACGGCGCCACAAAAAACTTCCGAATATGGATTGATGAGATCAAATAGGTTATCTCATCAGATTAAAATATAATGTACAGAAAGAGGAATATAAAAGAACATCCCCCAACATTACAAAGAGGAGCTTAAAAGAAGTGACATAAAGGAGAGTACTTAAAAAGAAAGAGAGAGGTTAGATCTCTTACGACAGTTCGACAGCCTAACGGCGCCACTCAAAACTTCCAAAATGGATTGATGAGAAAGAATAGGGTCTCTCTTCACATGAACATAAAAATTACAGTAAGTGTAATACAAAAGATCATCCCAATAACAAGAAATATGAGCTTTAAAAGGAATGACATAAAAGTGTGTACTTAAAAAGAAAGAGAGGAGTAGGATCCCTTACCTTGGGTCCGACTTGACTCGATCGTTCTTTAACATCCTGAATAATAATCATGAGTTCATTTCTACTTCCTTAAGAACCTTTTTCAAGTTCATTATTCCTTTTTATATCACTTATTACCAAGTCATTGACATTATGTCATCATTTAAGTTAATAATATTTTCTTTGCCGATATTTTGGATCTTAAGTCGAAAGTGGACTTCTTACAATTACATGTTGTTCGTGTGGCCAAATGTTTATTATATCCAGAATTGTATTCATGATGTAGATATCATATATGTCATATATATCCAGCATATACATGTATTTATAATAGTACACTACATTTGGGGATAAGAAATGAAATGCACCGTTCATGGAGACGGTAAGCCGTACGTACGCATGAACGCTACTTTCATTTCTATTTCTTATTTTATAGAATGTAATAATAATTATATAAAGGTATATTATAATTCCAGTATAATATCATATATAATATCATAGTTCCATTCTTTATACGTCCCACATATGGTATTTAACGAATAAAAATCACTTTGAGGGGGCGGTAGTCCGCACTTCCTTAAATGAAGATATCGTGTTTACCCATAATGGAAACCATAAAGGTAAGCCACAAGTAAAAAAATACAGAAGCTTAAGTAAAGAATATACATATTATATATCATATATAAAAATAGTGACATCATAATGGCCACCTTTGAAGGTGTTAGATGAGTATTGAACAATCATCGTTTTGGGAGGTAGAATTTTGCCATCCACGGAAACCATATGTTCTTTAACCATTTGATGTAGTTGTGTGAGAGTGTAGCTCGAATAAATATTATAACAACATCCTAGTTTATTGAAGATACTGGTGTTGTTACAAAAGAAGTAAATAAAGAGAGTTTTGGGGGTTGGAGAAGCAAAATAAAACAAATGAACATGAGAGAATGAACTACCTTTAAAAGTGTAACTTATTTTGATTTGAGCCTAAAGGCTTCCATTGAAGGGATTATTTCCAAAGGGAATCCTCTAGGATGAGGAGAGGGATGTTGAGAGAGTAAATGGGCCGGGGTTGGCCGAGCCAAAGGCTTGAGGAGTGTGTGTAAGGTGGTAGAGGTGGGGGCCTTTTATAAGAGGAGAGGAGGGGCACTTTTGGAAAGTAAGAAATATTACTTTATTTGAAAATGTGTTTCGGTTTTAAAAGGTAACACATTGATATAATTTGTGGATAAGGTGATAAGTATTCGAATTCCACTCATCCAATAAGTTTTGGACATGTGTAGTTCATAGATTTTACATTATTTTTCCATTTTATTTAAATCGGCAAATAATGATGTCATCGCTGCATCATTATTATGTCATAAATAATTTATTTTATTTAATGTCTAAAAATTATAAAAAAATACTATGTTGTAGGAAATCTTTTTAGCTTTCCAATTACTTTTTATAATAAAAATTTGGACTTGTGTAACCCCACTTAAAACTGTTTTAGTAAAACTACTCGTGTTTGTGTCAATTTAATTTTAACATTAAATAAAAATATATTATTGTCATTTTCCAACTAAAGTGGCTCCATGGGGTCCCCAAGTTGGCCCATGGCTTGTCTTGGTCGGCCATGACTCACCCAATAGGTGTAGGACAAGTTTCATGGTGTTTTCACATTCTTATAATATCATTTTTACCTTAAACTACACTAATTACCTCTAATCGCGATTAAAAACTTAATAAGTTACTATTCACCAAAAAAATATTTTTATCCCATTGAACCACATTTTACTTATTAATGACAACCATGTATGTCGGATTTTTGAAAATCAAAACACAATGATGGAAAAATTTCATTTAAACGGAAAATCGGTTTTTATAAGTACCACTTAGTGGTTTCACTATTCATCAAAAATTGAAGTTTTTCAGAAAAATACCAAAACTTCACCCTAAGCTATATTTGATATTCCGAATTCAAAAATGAAGTCCATTTTACAAAATTCAAAAAATATTAGTCACATTAATTAATTTAACAATTAATTCCCGCTGTCAGAGCAAATAACGTGTTTTTATAAAACAATAAGTATCAAAAGATTGACACTAGTTTAAGTCTGATTTCAAAGTGAAATTAATTCCAAAAACCACTATTGGATTTAATGGTAAAAATATTTTCAGATTTCACTTTAAAAGCAATTCAAAATATTATCTAATCATATAAATAAATTATATTAAAAATAGGTTTTGAATTAAAAGATAACATTTTACACTATTCATTAAAAAATGATCTTTATCGAAAAAATACCAAAAAATTACACAAAGTAAAATTTGATGTCCCAATTCTTAATAAGAGTTTTATTTGGTCCACAAGAATGTATAAGAGTGATCAAAACTATATTTAATGACAGTTCTCCATCTAAAAGGCGATAAGTGAACCTTTAGTGAAAACTAGGGCATATACGCCTAAAATTGAATTCTTTCCATATTTTAAGCCTTTATCTTTTATTGGATAAATGTAAAAACATTTAAAAACATATATAATCATATTTTAGTTATTTCTATCCATTCCCTCCATTACAACGGCTACATGTTAACTACCATTTAAAATAATATTATTTTATTATTAGAGTGCAACGTAAGATTCCCAAGAGACAGGTTGTTGCGTGTTGGGTACGCCATTGAGCATTGCATCCCCTTTAAAGTCATATTAATATTTTATTCACAAATATGGATAAATATGAAAATGTCATATTCTTTGTTTACCTGGGGTGTTACAGTACATTAATATAAACAACCCACCAAAAGTGGTGGTTCAATTTAATTAAATGTTATCACCTATAATCAATATTTAACAAGAAACTTTAATTTCATATGTCATTCTTAGAAACTCAAGGATTTAATTTCAATTCAATGTAATGCTGGAAATTGGGTTTGAAGGAAAAAAAGAATATATAAACACCTAGAATTTTATAAAATGGAATGATACAACCTACATTACGTATGTAGTTGATAGATCATTTAGTATTAGCTCCTAATTCATATCATATCGAGAGAAAATAGAATAACGGACAACAAAAATATTAATAGGGTATATTAACTTCAAACCAAATAGTGATGCCTATATACAGAAGAGTGATGAATTTTTTTAAATTAATTGAGAACAAATTGATTCTGATCCAACAATATGAGTTTCACTTGAATTGGACATAAGATGGTGGCTCAAAAAAATTCCATGATTAGGATAAATAAGAAGCTTACAAGTGGTGAGGATTATTTATAGGAGAGAGAGTGAAATTAGTATTATGATTAATAGATGAGTATGGGTATAAAAGTAATTTTACCAAAAATATCTGGTCACACTATTTAGGTGCATGATTTGACAAACAAGGTAACAACCATTCATTTTTGGCTATAGGAAGGGGTATAGTACATGGTTAACCTGCATAGTTTGACTAAACAAGTGAAAACTGTGCAATTCTCTACTGATAAAATTGTTGAGGTTACCATATAGATGTGAAGCGCAATTTGCATGGATTTTCCCTTCTGGGTATCTCTTTCCTACTCTATAAACATGCCTCTAATAACATATCAAATGGTGTTTCATGTTAGGTGTAGCTTAAACTAACCATCAGCCATGATTTTTCTTTAAAAACTCAGGTTCTGGGATCCATACTAGCCCCATACACTATTGTTACCTTCAGGACATAAAAAATAAATCACAGTAGGACATATTTAAACATTTAAACAAATAATTGATTTAAATAATAGGATGTGTACTTAAATGTGTAACTGGGGTATTAGAAAATACCCATATTAAAGATTTTCATCCCCGAATTACCTTCTTGAGGTTGTAAGAAATATTTATAATAACTTTATCCAATGAGATTTTACATCAAGACCCTGCTCCTGGGTATCATCCCACACTCTATCATGCTTCCATATCACCCATACTAAAGGAAAAATTGGACCATGGACAAACTTCATGATACAATCCGAAGATTGTATATGATTCTCCTCAAAGAACTAGTATACATGTAACTCAACCTCCTTAGGATGAAACGTGTGAGATTAGGTTGAATAATAGAATCATAACGGAGAAACATGGATGAAATTGTGCATGTCTTGACACATGTGTGTTAAATAAAAATAATAGGATAACTGCCTGACTCTCTCCAAAATATCAAATGGTGAGACATAACCTGGTGAAAGATAACCATGTATCATGGTCCTATAGTGTCCTGACCTCGACCAAACATGATGGAAACCCAATATCTGACCTTGAACACTAGATGTCATCTATGGAAATAGATGTACCATTTCATAAAAGATTGGGGAGTGTCCATCACCTTCTGAAGAAACTACACCTTCTTGGTGGTCTCTTAAACAAGAATAGGTGAAATCACAACTACCTACCATACCTCTAACCAAACTAGGATTGATTTGTATGGACTACCATACATGGACTCATAAGGAGGTTTTTTAGTAGTATCCTAAAATATGTTATTGTAGTAAAATTCAACTAGCGATATATTCCTCTCCCAAAATCCCCCTAAATCCTGGATACATGCCCATTACATGACCTCAAGAACCTAAATTGTGTGATCTGACTTTCCATATATTTAGAGGTGGTATATTATGCTCAGAATAACATGTATTCATAATTCTAAATGTATCATTTCCAAAATAATGAATTAAAATAGGAATCCCTAAATAATATTATGGTATGAGGGACCCTATGAAGTTTTACTACCTCATGAATGTACAAACTTCCATCATCATCAATACTAAAGGTTTCCATTAATGGTTGGAAATGTGAAACCTCCATGATCTTTCCATAAACAAACCAATATGGTATCTTTACCTTGAGAAGACCTCATTAAACTCATCATGAAATCCATCGTGACATCGATCCATTTCTATAGAAAATTGGTATAAGATGTAAATTTTCTTCCAGTTTCTAATATTCTACCTTCACCTCCTAACAGGTGGAATAATTCATGAAAAAACAAGACACATATCTTTCTTACCATACCATGTGTAGAGACAATGTTAATCCTAATACATTTTCGGGATGTCGAGGTGGATTTCCTAACCTGAATCATGAATGTCGACATCAACTCCTCACTCATTTCTAAATAAACCCATATATAACCATGTACACAGAGTATCTTATCCAATGTTCTAACTAGGAGGTGGTTCCACACCTAATATAGTCTCCCGTAGGACTAGGCTATCTAAGTACAATAGCATCCTTATCCGAAATCTATCCAAATGGGTAGAGGTAATAGTTATAGATGACATAAAATTATAACTCTAACTATCATGAACATCCAAGTATATCTCAAAGTACAAGTACATATGATTCTACTCGCTACTGGCCTAATGAAACTTCTATATATGAGTTCTTATACTCAGTGCATTAGCCAACAAATTTCTCTTATTAGGTGTGTGGGAAAGATTTATGTTGAAAGACTGTAGTTATAAAACCCACCCTCTCTACCTCATATTCATATCACCCTTTGTAAATATGAACATTAATATTATGTGGACCATGGACAACACAAAATTCGTTCCATATAAGTAACATTTGTAACATCGTAAATTGTGAAAACCTATATCTAACTCATGATCATGTGTTGGGTAATTCCTATCATCTAGAATCCACTTCTAAGACATGTACACTATTTATCTATCTCTCTATATAAGCACTTCTCCAATCCTCATACTTGATGCATCACAATAATATGAACTACTCCAACCTAGATCTAGAAAAGTCGGTATTGGTACAAAATTCAATCTCCATATTTTCACCTAAAAGTAAATCTAAAAAAATATTCCAATACAAACATCACAACTATGTTTTTTAAACTTATGATCAGTATTTCAATTCATGAGATGTCTGGTATGAAACAACTATAATATCGGGCTATCCTCAAGAAACTTCAAACCTGAAATAAATCTCCTGGGATGCTCTCAATAAACAATAGCTCTCACCATCTATAGGTTGACTAATACTCTTTTCTACGATACAATGTGGCCCAATATGTGAAGATGGTCCATCCAGAAGTGTCACATCAGGATATTATGATAAAACTGATTCTCTCTCAATTTATTAAATACAATATCAATATTTTGGTCATGGTAATATCAATTTTGAAAATACCACATGATATCATACATCACAAACAATTGAAAAATCTTCAAAATAATGGATCACTCAGTTCATTAGTCTTATGAAGACAGATGAATCATTTTTGAGATGAAACGACATAACCAAATAATGATATAGACTATACCTTTGAGGAATGTATGATCTAGGTATGTCTGATGTTCTAACAGGCTCCTGATGATAACTAGGACATAATTTAATATTTGAGAAAAACCGATCTCCTCAGAGCTGATTAAAGTGATCTTAAATCTATGACATTGGGTACTAGTTCTATAAAAAATGTTTGTTTAGTTTTGAATAATCATCACATAGACTAAGGGTTCCATTTTCCTTCCACACAAAAAGGATCACAGCGAAGTACAAGGTCATATAAAACCTATTTTATATTAAAAACATTAGCTACCTCTTTATCCAATTCAACTTAGTAGTAGTCATTCTATAAGGAAAAATGAATACTAGTGCAGCTCCTGGGTCTATCTCTATAGATTACTCTACCTCCCACAGTTTAGGTAATCATTGAAATTTAACTTACAATAAATTTTTGAAATCAGAAACAACTAGAGGGAAATAATCCTAACTAGTTCTCTGATCATTATAATATAGACACATAATCAGGACTATCATCCCACCTATCCCATTAAACTAGGGTCAAGATCGACTCCCCTAAACATCCCATTCACCCTAGTGAATATAATCTCCACCCTATAGTGATGTGAATATTTCCCTACGATGATATAAATCATTAAAATACCGAAACAAGAGGAACTCGTCCATCCTATGATTTATTTAAAAACTCGTCATCTTGAAGGGAAATTGGTCATATACAATGTAACACCCATTGGTATCAACAAGGAACTCCCTACATTATCATACACGTGTACTTCTAATACCCAAAAATTTTCTAGGTGTTATGAAGCCATTAGAGGTAGGAACACTAATCCCATGGATCACCAAAATGGGAAATGATGTTAATCTATAAGAATACATTGTATTAAAAATAGAAAAAGATGATGAATATGATACTTGGATAGTAACTATGATAGCAGAGGGTCTAGGATCCTACTCCTCAAGGGTCTGTTCCCCTACGTATATCTTGCCTAAACTATGGCTCGGTGATACTTATTGGCTTCCATAATTATATTCCTTATCATGACACTATGAAATTGGGTTCTGAACACCCCATCCATGACCACCACCTCATCCTAATTGACCAGTTGTACTCTATCTTCCTACCTGATTATATGCAACTAACCTTTCTCCTGATCATGGAGTCAGTGCAAACCCTTTCCCAATATATTTAAATGGAAAAATTCAACATATGCGCTATATATGTCCCATCGTTCTACAAGATCGACACTTGATTGGTTCCCTTGAATATTGTGTCAATATATTTCACGTCTTACTACAAAGTAAGCACCTCAATTGGATACTAGAGAGTGTGATATGACTATTTGTATCACCACATGGATTCTACAAACAATGTTTCCTACTAGATTTTGATTCGATACCAAATATAAGGAGTCGGCCTTAAAACATTACATAATATTGAATTACATTAATAATTTATATTGAGGATCTTTTCAGGTTTAGATTTTCATATAATTTTCCAATAACTATTAAATATTAAAAATTCATTAATTAATTTTTTTTACTAAGAATCCATTTTTTCAGAAAATAAAAACATTAAAAAATAACATGTCTAGTTCCATGTTATAGACATCATGACTTTTCAATGATTTCATCCTTGACCGTATACATCTTTATGTCTTGTGAAAAAAAATTCAAAACATTGGGTGAGCATAAAAAAGCTCGGTAAGGGTTACAAAATAAGTAAAGGAAACATTAACCCATCAATAAATTCAAATAAATGAATCTATGCTTTCCCATCATAACATACATTATGAAATCATATGATTTATGAATAACACATAGATATAATAAATCCTAAAAGAAAACTTGTGCCATACATAACATACAAAAATTTTAGCTATCACAACTACATAGGGAGTTACTTTAGAATACCCATAATAGTATATTCCCTAAATCTCTATGGAGAAACATTAACATTTATCTCTGTAACATTACCCAATGCATTGGAAAGCTATCTTGGGCTCACTCACCCAAGGTTTATCACTGAACCCCCCGTATACGTAAACAATTCCCAATAACCATAACATATTCATAAAAAATAACACAATCAGAAAGGAAATATAATATTTCCACATTCCAATCAAAATATATCAAATCAATATATTTAAAATTATTTATAAACCCATTTAAAATGTTTAATAAATATATTTTTGAATCAAAGTATCCCATACCACTTTGAAGATTTTAATTTAATTAAAAATTGAAGACATTAATTTCTATATAAATATATCCTAAAATCCTTTTGGAAAACATGGACATTAATGAGAAATATTTAGAAGAATAAATTATTAAATCATTTAAAACCATATTTTAGTTACAAAGTTTTTAACAAAATGAGAGATTCTTGAATAAAAATAATTCAAGAATTACATTTAATCAGAACGTTATAATATCATGAGAATAAAAGGATTCATGATATAATATTCCAAAAGATAGTGTATACACCACATAAGAGTGAATTGTTTCAAAACAAAAACCAAGTCTCAATGGAATGTAAATTGAGATGAAATCCCTTATAAAAAATGTATCCTTAGATTAATGATAAATCAATTATATAATAATCTATGAAACATAAAAATACACTATATATAAGTTGATATTAAGTGTGAAACAATCATAGCTTATTAACCCATATTCATATCATGACATAATCAATAAGTATAAGTTTACCCCCAAGAATTGAAATTGGGTGAAGAAGTTCCTTTACAGAAATAAGACAGCCTAACGACGTCACATTAAAATTCAGAAAATGAATTGATGAGAGAAAAAAAGGTATCTCATAACATGGATATAAAATTTACATCAATAAGGATATATAAAAACATATCTCAACATAATAATATGTAAATTAATAGATATAACAAAATAATCCTTCTAAAAAGAGGAGGGTGAAAGGTTCCCTTCCCGATTTGGAAACTTACGAAACATACAGCCCATGAAAGACATATCATACAATGAAGATGTAAATAACCATAAATTTATGTATATTACACAATTAATAAAATCAGGGGTAGTATATAAACCACACAAAAGGAAAATAGAGGCAATTGAGCATGAATCTCAAGAGAAAAAAGTGAGATAAAAACCCCTTACCACGTAGTAATCAATCGAGTCGTATGACCAAAAGTTAATAACAAAAAAATGAATTAAAAAATACCATGAATATAAATAGAATCATGATAATATATATAAAATGTTAGTACACAATACACCATATGAAAAAAAATAGGTGGTGAACAATGTAATTCTCACGGAATTAATCATGAGATAAGAAGCCCCTTACCGCATTTCCGACTTGACCCATTCATTCTTTAAGCTCTTGAATAATAAAATAAAGTTAATTTATATTTTATTAAGAACATTTTTCAAGTTTATTATTCCTTTTATATCATTTACTACCATGTTATAATCATTATTCAATCATTTATGTTAATAACTGTCATTTTGTCCATATTAGGTACTTGAGTCAAAAATGGACTTCTTATAATTACAGGTTTTTCATGTGCTCAAAAGTTAATTATATCCAGAATGATATTAATTATTTATATATATCCTATATCATATATATCTAATACATACATTTATTTATAACAGTACATAACATTTCTATGTAAGAAATGAAATGTACTGTACATGGATACATTAAGTCGTACGTACGAATGAGCGCTACTTTTATTTCTATTTAATATTTAATAGAATAAAAACATAATTATAAATAGGTATATTATAATTCCTGTATGATATAATACATAAAATCCCAGTAAATCTATCCTATATAGGTCCCACATATGGCACGAATGAGTCATATCACGTTGAGGGGGTGGTAGTCTGCACTTCCTCAAACTAAATTATCGTGTCTACAAGTATTGGAAAGCATAAAGGTATGATTTTAAATAAAAATTATAGAAGAATATAGAAAACATAAAAATAATATAAATCATATATAAATTTTCTTCCATATTAATGGCCACCATGAGAGGCGATAATAGATAATTGAATAATCATTGCTTCGTGAGACGTTAGTTTGGCATCCACAAAAATAGTATGTTCTTCACTCATTAGATTGTGGTGTGTGTTAGTGAAATTAGAATCCTTCTCATAAAAAATTATTATATATTGGGAATACTGGTTTTGTTTTAAAATAAAGGAATAAAATGTTTTTAGGGTTTGGATAAGTAAAATAATAGAAAATTAGTTAAGAGAAACTGTTACATATAATTTGGGTTACTCCCTTTGGTATGAACCAAAAGAGTTTCATGAAGTGCCTTCTAACTAAGTTCAGGATTCTAGGAGGAGTATAGGGATTTAAGGAGCATAATTATTCAGAGGTTGTATAAGCTAAGAGGCTTGAGATGTGTGAGGAATTTGATATAAGTGGTGTCCTTTTATAAGGGGAGGAAGGGATATTTAGGAATGTTTGGAACAATTATTGTATTATAAACATTTCATCAGTTTAAAAAGATCTATAAATCCCTAAAGTAAATAATAATATGACTCATGGTCGAAATAGAATCGCCAAATATGAATTGTAAAGATTTTGGATATGATATTAATATTTATATTCTTATTTTTTAAATTCATTTATTAATGAAGTAAATACTGCATCATTTTTGTGTTGTAAATAATTTAATTTATTTGATGTCTAAAAATTATAAAAAAATACTTTAATGTAGGAAATATTTTTCTTTTTCCAAATAATATTTATTATCGAAAATATAAATTTTATTACCCCATTTAAAAATTAATTTACTAAAAGATATTTGTTTTTGTAATTTTTTCCTTTACATCAAGTTAATTAAAATAAAGTGTCTTTTTCACCAATAAGTGGATCCATGGGGTCCCACAATCGACCCAAGGCTGCCCATGGTCATCCATGACTCATCCAATATGGTTAAGATAAGTTTAAAGGTAATTTTGTATTATTGTAACATTGTTTTTACCTTGATTTACCATATTTACCTTTAACCACGGTAAATAAAAGTCAAAAGTTACTATTCACGAAATATTATTTTCATCTTATTAAACCACATTTTACATACTAATAAAAACCATGTATGTCCTATTTTTGAAATTAAAATCACAGAAGTTGTAAAATTTAAATGAAAAAGTCAGGATTTTAACTACTACTTAGTGGTTACTCTATTCATCAAATTTTAATGTTTCTTTCTCAAAAATACCAAAAAGTAAGCCTAATTTAAATTTGATATTCTGATTTCAAAAATGATGTATATTTTACCAAATTCAAAACATATAATTTTCATTAATTAATTTAAAATCAATTACTGTTGTCAAAACAAATAGCGTGTTTTTAAGAAAAAATATCTATCAAAGGATTGGCACTTTTTTATGTCCACATTCAAAGTGAAATTAATTCCAATGACCACCATTGGATTAAATGGTAGAAATATAATATAATTACACATTAAAAAATGAATAAGATAATTTAACCATATAAATAAAATTTATTTAAAATAATATTTGAATTAAAATACAATACTTTTCATTATTCTTTAAAAAATGAATTTTATCAAGAAAAAACAAAATATTTACCCAATGCAAATTTTGATGTCCCGAATCTAAATAAAAATTTTATTATCTCAAATAGAACATATAAATTTATACAAAAATATATTTAAAGAGGGTTCTCTATTAAAATGTGGTATATTGACCTTATGAATAATATTAGAGTATTTATGCTTAAAATTAGATTCTTTCTTATTTTTAACACTCTAGAATTTATTGGATAAATGTAAACATATTTAACAAACATGTATAATCATATTTTAGTTATTTCTGTTCTTTCCCACCATTACAATGGCTATGAATTATCTACTATTTAAAATAATAATATTATATTATTATTTTTCAGTATGACTCAACATTGTGTGCAACGTAAGATTTCAAAGAAACCCATTATTGTGTATTGGGTATTGTACAAATCATAGCATCCCCTTTAAAGAAAAAATAATATTTTATTCATAAATATTAATAAATATGAAAATATATTACTCATTATTTACTTAGGATGTTACACCACATTTAGATATTGAAGAACACTGGCTCGCCACTCCAGCATCTTGCAAGTTATACTCTTTGATTAGATCCTAATTCACTATTCCAGAAATATTATTCACCTAAAATACATTCACCTATGACATGGTATCATACGAGAGAGAATCCATGAATCACCTAGCTTTACATAGATCATCACTCATATTAATAGTTTTTAAACCTAATAGATTAGTAAAATAGGGAGTGTAATCCAATTATAATATGCTTTCATACTCTAGGTGAAAATTCACACATGCTTTATCAGCCCTCAACATCTTGAGATATAATTATTCACAGAATGGTCATAAGAAAATCTATATTTGTCATATCATCATGAAGATATGTCTGAGTGATTAAAGCCCACCATTACTTGGTAGAATAACATAGAATATATATGTAACAATACTGAACCTTCTCTAAGTAGTTGTCTGTAAATGCTCGACGATAGATTACATGGACTCTACCCATTACTCTGTTTCATGTGTTCTAATATATCTCGAGATCATTTTTGGATGATGCTACAATAACTCAGGCATAAACTCTCCCATAGTTGAGATATGTATCGGTGTACCCTGTATGGTTCTCATAATTTTCAAGAACCGATCATGGAATTGAATCTCATGACTTGTGTCTCATATAACTTTTGTTGTTGATGTTGGCATAACTGGTGGATCCACTGCAAGCCCATATTCCTCCACCTATAGAGTATGGTTTTCTTCACTTATCTAGCATACAACTAGAGGACTTCACGACTGAAAACCTCTATAAATTCCAAGATCATGCCTTAAATAAATATTATTTATAAAGATAAAGCTTACAATAAATTATATTTATGTTGGATAGGTACAAGACTTCATCTATAATAGCACACCCCCCTGCCTGCTACATGAATTAGGTATGGGTGTCAGTCCAATCAAATATAAGCATGGGATACTACATAAATCCACTAATAAGGATAGTAAAGGGTTAGTTTCACTATGTTAATAGTCTTAATTTTAATTTTAATTTTCACATAAATTAATATATTTGTTTTATTTTGAATTTAATCACATTAAATGGACTGAACCGAATGATTCTGCAAATTTTGATCCATGGCATCCCATAGTCCATTGTAACCAAAGTTTGTTTTCCAGATAATTCACATCATAACTTGTTCCAAAATAACTATCACAATATAATTCATATATATATATATATATCATGGAACCTTTGCAAACAAAATGAAATAAGGAATGCATCCTAAAAGGAATTTCATAATGTAAGGAATGTTATTTCTAATAATTACATATATGATGTATGAGATAGAATACCCTCATATGATAAGGTTAAAACCAAATAGAAACCATAATAATACCTCTAATAATATCACCATTAGATTTAATCTCCTGATGTTGGAATCAAATCAACTATAATTATAAAAATATAGAAAATAGAAATTTAATTCAACGAAATTCAGATTTTCCCAATCCCCGGGGTAGCTACGCGTATGCAAATCTCACTACCAATTACATATTATTTCTTATTCATATCCATTTTCAAAATATAATAAACTCAAAATAAGATTCATGTTATACCACTTTATATCATCCCAATATTGGATTCCACTCAATAGTTCCTCGAGCCCATATGTCCACTGGGCTTCCTGCATATCTCCCAAAATGCTAGATGTTTCTAACAAGTAATGAGAGCTTAATGTAGGACTGCGGGGGATTCTACTAGCTCTTTCTAGACTGTGAAACATGTTAATATCCTATAACACACAAGTAGTATTATAATTATAACAATCATATAAGAATAAAACAGTGTTAAACTTATATATAAAGAATTCTATAAGACATCTCATATAGAAAATAATGATATATGTCATCTTTCTAGTAATTAATCCAAAATAATGTATAATAGGTTAATATAAAATACAAGTCACAAATGTTAAAAAATATCAAAAGTATCCAAACGAGCATCTGAAGCCTCTTCTTGATCTCATGGTCTCATACTCTAATGCTAATATCAAGAACCTATAGTGGGGAACTTGTCTTTATCAACACAAGGAATCATATAATATTTTTGGGTACCCAAATGTGGCTCAAATATAGTGTGAGATATAATCCCATTAAGAAACCACCCATGTTCTGTTTCATCCAATTAGTGGATATATATAAAAATATAGTTTGTAGGAAAATATATAACAAGTAAAGAAAGTACTCTAATGTAAAAATCCTATTTATTATAGGTTATCATTTATAATTAATACATTTAATAAAACTCATTGAGGATATAAGTCTCTGATTTAACAGTTAGTCATGTGTTAGTTTATAAAATTCTCAATTAAATAAATCGATCATTTAATTATTAAATATCCTAACATGGAATTAATCCTTGCATTACCCATAATAACATGTATCCAAAGAAACATAAATAGGCCATTGATAATGATGTATGTCATGAACAAATACAAGATTCTTTTTTGGATTGGTAGAAAAATCAAAAAAGTAATTTCATTATTTATTTAATTTAGAACCTTTTCCCATGCATGTAATAAAAAATTAGGAATCCATGTCTCACTCCTTCTGTAATATAAACCAACACCCTACAATCCTTATCATGGATATCCTCATGAAACAAGGTATCACTCTAGGAGTGGTATAACATCACTACCAAACGAGTCTTTCCTTGATGGTCTACAATGGAAGGCCTAGTATCACCTAAGGAAACATTATAACTTTCCCTTTTATTAAATCCATGTAATTCTCATATGAATCCATGTATCACTTTCCATATAATGTTTGAGCGTCAGATTCCATCCTTGTCTATCTGCAAGGCAGTCCAAGTTTCAATCAGTTATAAGCAAGGTTCCAGACAGTTATGTCAGTCCATGAAATTAATCATTATGTCAATTTGTAACATAACTCAAATAAGTATTAAATAAATTCAATAAATTTAATTAAATTTATTTAAACATGTCAGGGTCAACACCAAGAACATTCCAATTCAGTCTCACCTCTGAAGGTGACTCAAGTAATTTTCCATGATTAGAGGGAATGCATTCCAAATACTGAAATGGGAGAACCATTAAAACAAGAATCTCATATTTAGAACACCTATTACAAGGAATTGAATCCATATATGTCACATGTAAAAAATATGATATGGAGTAATTCATGCTTACCCAAGAATTTACATATTATGGTCTAAGGGCATTGGACATGTATCCCTTCACATTAATCCATTCAATATAAAATTATAATTTCATATTCCAATTCAATTCACCATTCAATTCATAAAAATATTCATCAATTTAATTTAAAATTAATTCAAAATTAACATCATGATAAAAGGGGTAAAATAGGAATCCCCAAAGGAGTCCATTTCCAAGATCCACTAATAGCAGTCTATTAATTTATCAACCACACCCAAATGGGTGTTAAATTTAATTCAAGGTTATCATACTATAAACAATCTATAAAAATACTATTTAATTCCATAGATCATTCCTTTAATGTTATGGATTTAATTTCATTTAAACTAGATGTTGGAAAATTAGTTTTGTCGGACAATGGAATATATAAATAACATTAATTTAAACAAAACATATGGGAAAACCTTCATTTGGAGCATATTTCATAGATATTCCATTATCAGATCCTAATTGAGCTAAAATATAGAGAAAATTGATGAATATATGAAAAACATATTAATATGAGATATCATATTTTTTCCAAATAGAACAACCAATTATATTAGAATGATGAATCAATAACAAATGAATTGAGAGCACATTGATGTAGGTCCAATGAGATAAGAATGCAAGAATTATAGATTGGATGGAGGCTTAGTGGGAATACGTCGATTAGGCTCAATGGGAGATTCCAAATTGTGAGGCTTCTGTGTGAGAGGGATAATAAAATTACTTTTAGGATTAATAGGAAATTATGGTTAAACATGTCATTTTACAAAATATATCTGGGCTGCGAAACAAAAATATCCTTGTTAAACCCTTTCAATTATCCTCATTAAAAATATCAGTGGTTTCTGGATGGTCGTGCATCCCAAATACCGTGGTTTTTCATATCCATGAAACCTCCTCCACTTTTATTCCCATTCCTCGCACGGTTTATCAAAAAATGCATCCTTTACCACATGGTTTGAACAAACTATGTTCCAGGGATTTTTCTTTAAAAAAATTATGTTTTGGGCTCTGTACTATCCATAAACACCGCTTTTAAATTTATGAATTGAAAATTAACTCATATTAGGAAATATTTAAAATATAAAATGATAATTTATGGAAATAAAAGTATTTTCACCACATGGAAGAACCAAGTTCACATACATTTACTCTATTTTAAATTCCAACCTCTTTTATTAGCCTCGTTATGTGGATCTGTCTTCTTTCATGGATATAGTTTTTCAATTATTCTATGTGATGCTCTATTAAATTTTATTTAACTCAATCCCATATTAAACAGTAGGGCTTGTTTAACATTCTACATCTCATAGACCTATAACCCTAAATATGTGGAACATCACATTTATATATTATAAATTATCAATAACCATTATATTTCCTATAATAATGAGGGCCAAAAAAATACCATAAGAGCTCAGATGAAGTAATAAGAAAATTTTATAAGAATTTTAACATCATGTCCCCTGTTTACCACTTAAATGGGACACAAACTAGAATTTTTAAGGTTATAACTTCTATAAAAAAAGTATTCCACCCTAAATGTCTAAGTAGATTCCTATGAATTTTCAAATATAGGTAAATTAGGTTATAATATTCTAGACTGACTCCCATCCAGTTGAAACCTTACAACCCAAACAACAATATTCATTTATCTACAACATTTCTCCTCAATAAGTTCATATGAATTCCATATTGATGTTAACTGATCTATGCTGAAATATTGGAAATGAGATCATATTTTTTATCACCTTATGAGACATTAGTAATAAACATATTGTGAAATTGGGATATATTTTTGGATTAAATACCTCCAAAATTTTTTTTCCCTAGATACCTCATTAGGAATATGATCAAAATCTTGGAGAAGAAGATACATATAGTACACACCAAGACCATATTCACTAAGGATCATATGCAAAATAGAGAGAAAATCTAGTTTATTCCCTTGATTCAAAATTTGATAACAAAAAAGTACTTCGTATTGATTTAAAAAAATCATCCAAACAAATGTTTTATTACACATAGTCGCCAAGAAATAAAATCTACTACTATTGAGTATCTTAGAGATAAAAAAATTCAATATTTTTTTAATTTAATGATTTCACTAAAAGAAATATTGAAATCCTATAAGAATATAATTTTCATCAAATCACTGAAAATCCCCTCAAAAATTGAAAATATCTAGCATTGATATTCATGGAGGGTCTACCTTTACGAATAATATTTCTCCACTAGATCATCTTTATTAAAATTGTCTATGGAATCCCTCTACACCACCCTAATATAAAACCTGCATTGATGTCAACCACTTTCCATATCTAATTATATAAAACAAGTAACCCTTCATATATGGACATGTAATTTATTTTATGATCATTTAATATAATTCATCTAATTTCCCCATCATTTCCCAAATTCAAATGTTTGTTCAATCAATAAATTATTCTATAAAACCTAGGTCTCATCTTAAAAATAAATTTATATTACCTTATTGTGATTATCAAGAATACGGTTATTACATTAGATAACAGGTGGCACTCTAATGGTAGTTTCCTATATATTATTCATTTCTGTCATCTTATTATGCTTGAATAATGTTATTCCCTTACCAAACACATATAGTCCTCACTAAATCCAAAATCCCTTGAACATATTAACACTCATACATACCCCAAATAACATTCTCTATTTTTAAATACCCAATAAAGGTTATTTTATAAAAAGAGGTAATAAAACATTCACTCAAAATCGAACCATTAATGGGCCACGAGTTGGTGACCAGACCTCTATGATAAACCAGACATATGAGTGGATGTACCCTCATAAATAACATTTTAAAGAGGGTACCAACATTAAAATTAATAAAATATAAATAAAAAAATTCATATAATACATTTAATATCATATAATGCTAATGGTCTAAAAAAATAAAATACCAATATAAAACTCATATGGTGGTAACTCAAACATGAATCATAAAATCTACAAGCTAGTCCATTGCATTAAAATCAATGGATCTTCCCTAACTAACAAAAAGACATTATTTATATATAAAGTCTTATTAATTAATGTATACATTGAAGGATCATCTAAAAACTATATTATATAAATGTGGAATAATTATACAAAAGATGAAACAAATATTTAGTGAAACCAACTCATTACCTAAACCATGAAATCTTCCACCCAAAAAAACAATTTTTAACTCACCAAAATCTATATGGAAATACATTAATAATGTAATAAATATAATATATAGAAAAAAGGTATCATATGCCCAATTTCCCATGGAATTATAAACCATCCCACCCTAATGGATTATGTTATAATAATACGACTACTAACATATCTATAAAAACTTTTATGGTATAAATTCATCACATAAATAACCATATAAGTATGTCCACACTCCTCATCATTCCCAACTCCTCTAAAAATTTCCTCATTGTAATCAAAATCACCCGTGAATTCAGTAGTTGGTGGTTAATTTATTACATTGGTACTAGAAACAATAAATCCCATCCCAATAGATTTAATAGTTTTTATTCATCAAAATGTTGGTACATTCATGTATCTCACATTATAATTAGAAATCAAAAAATAGTCATTTCTTCATGTTCATCATTATTTTCTCTAGAATAACCCTATTTGTCAATCTTAATACACATATTTCAATCATAGGGAGATAAACATATGAAAGGGGTGAGGTCAAATCATTATTAAGGGTATTTATAGAACAGAAGATATCCTAAATGATTGATTGTCATTACGGAAAGGTAAATAACTAAAATACCTACCATTTAATCAATAACATGAACATGAAGAATAATATTGTATGAGTATATGATGACTAATAAATTTCATATAAATAATCATATTACATTGAAACCTAACCATAGATATTATATATTATATAATAATCACATCGAATATCAATGATGTATCTCATTATCAAGAAATACATAATTTTAGAGATAATAATTGTACCGTAAAGGCATTATTCAAAACCATCTTACATAATGGGTAAGGCCTCAGCTAAAAACCTAAACTACATAGTGTCATGAGACCTAATGAGGCATTATGAGGCTAGAATAGGACCCTCCATTAAAATACCATGCCCAATGCATTCCTCATATGATTGGGGTGAAACATGATCAATATAATCATTTTTATTTAAAATCATTCACAAGAAATACTAATACATGCCCCAATAAATTAACATAATCATAATTCATTCATAGTAATATAGGGAATGATGTCAATGTAGTACATTCATTTTCAAATTGATTAGAAAAAATTTAAAATAATAATTATCATTGTATCATTTCCACATATTTTCGGTGGATAGTTTGTATAATTTGGGTTTTTATGGTGATGAGTATATATTCCAAAAATATATCATTTAAAATATCTTAGTGGAAAAAATGTTCCACATTAGTAAAATCCTTTTAAATATAATTCTTCACAAAATATTTTAAAATATAATTTCATTGAAAATAAATATTATAAAATTAGTGAAATATTTAAAATATTTAGTGTTCATGATAGTTTTTAATTATGTTTATCCAGTACTTGTTTAAATAACGATTGCATTCACATTTTTTAAGAAAAGAAAAATATACCTTGTTCTAAAAATTATTGATCTCTAGGATGATGATTGAATAATTCATCAATGTCGTGAAGAGGATATATTTCCATTAGTGTTATAGCATCAATTTACCTGTAATCAACACAGAGTCTCATTATATATATCATTGTTCTTAACAAAAAGTACATGGCCTACCCAAAGTGAAATATTAATGAATTTAAATATCTGTTTATGAAACTCCTCTAGTTATTTCTTAATCTTCCATAATTTTATAGTGTCTATTATATATGGATTATTTGTTATTTCTATTTTATCATGGATTAAATCAATAGAGAATTCAACTTCATGCTTTAGTGGATTTCTAGTTAATTCATCAATAAATACATCAATGTATTCTTAAAAAATATTTACATCCATAATTTAGAGAATACATATTCCATACATTGATTTTTTTAATCTATTAATCCCCAATTATTTCATTCGGAATATCTATTGGGTGAAGATCTAGACATGAATAGATTATGAAGTCTACCCTCTACAGATAAAGAATTAATCATCACCTTCGATACTCATAACTTCTTCTCTTCTTAATAATTTTATTCACCATATATTGAAATCCAATCAATACCATTCGTTAAATCAAAATGAATCCAACTTATAATAACAAATATCAATAAATATGTCACATTCATGTTTCATTATTGTAACAGGAAGATGAATCCTTACTGTAGTGATTCATTTACTAGTAGTCTTGATTAATAAATCCATTCATAATGTTATATTAAAATATATAATTTTCTTGGAAAAATAAATTTTATAAAGAAGTTTGAATATCTAGAATCAAATAAATAAATAGATTAATTCAAGTATATAGTTAACATACCTTCCACCATGTTATTAGGAACCTCAACATCATGTTTTGTGATTTTATAAGCTTAAAAACACCTCCCTTTAAATTCTCAGTTTTAAATTCCAAAAATAATTTGGAAAATAAATCTAGTTTAATAATTTCACATGTGAATATTCTTTTGTTCCCTTGAAATCATGTTCATGGTTTCATTTCTATTCAAACTAATAGAAAACTCTCATTTCTATAATTTGTTTTTTCACATTTATTAAAATATAGAAATTCCACCATTCTCATCTTCCCTTTTTTGGTATTTTCTTTTCTAGCATGCTCATAATCCCATCCCATACAATAAATTTTATCAAAGTGATAATTCATAGAAAATTATTTCTCTTCCTTGGAATCACATGATATTAGGTCATCGTATGATGAGATTTTTTTTAATCAAGTTCCCTTAAAAGTGTTTTCATAATCACATCAATGAAATAGAAAATATTTCACTTTGGATTGTATATATCTACATAATTACTTACTAAACATGAAATCTTGGATTAATTATTAGAATCATTATTAACTACATTTTATCTTAGACTAAAGAAAATTAGCTCCATATATTCTTATTACTCTTTATGAATATATTTCTCCAATATTTTTAATTTAAATACATCCATTCCATCTTTGTTATTTCTTATTCAGGCTTAGTGTTTTGAATCAATGAACACTATTTGAAATATTCTCCTAATAGAAGATATATTTTCATCAAAACCTTATCTATTTCATTACATCCTTGTGTGATAAATATATTATCTATGGTAATTATGCATTAATCATGTAAAAATGGATTTTTATTCCCATTGAATGATGGATGGTGTTCATGGATGAAGTATTAAAACATTGTTACACCACATTATAGATCAGTAGAATTCTCTATACATGCATGTTTTTTATTCATAACCGAAGTAATATACCCCAATGTTGTTATAATATGATCACTCTAATATTCACCTCTATCTTCGACTTTATTATCAATCCCAAGAGGGAAATCCATTCATATATTATGTTCATTGAAACGACATTCATTTATTATTCTATATTCCATTATTGAAAAATTTAATAACCTATATTATATTATAAAATTATGTATAAAAAATTATAATCCAAAACTAGCAAATCAATTAACATAAATTGAAAAAAAATTCCACTCAAAATATAATAATCATAATAATGGTTATTTGGGTAGGTTTTCAAAGAATAAAAATATTTTCAAATCCAATAGAATAGTTTTTAAATGAAATTTTAATTTTCATAACTATATCCTCAACAAATTTCAAACATGGAGCATAGTAAGTCACATTGTTGTGTACTAGGAATGCTCAAGATAATCCTAACATAATTTCATTAGAGTAATTACCACTAGGTAAGCCGTTCTTAAATCACATCCACTTATATTATCCATAAAGGTGTATATTTTGAGGTAAAACCATATAATCTCTTCCTCACATAATCATTAGTATATTCTTTTATACTTATCCTCAATTTTATTCAAACGGTTATGTTCTCAGATCTATTTTTTCCAATTTATGGCTCCCAAGGTTTCTACTAAACATTATTTGATATCAAATTAAAATTATGTAACCCTCAGAGACTATAGTTCATTTTTACATTATTACATTTTCACTAGATACTGGAAATAAGATCCTAAAAGAACCAATTAGTTTATTAGTATTGGTAAAATAGATTCCTACATTAATATAATATTATAATTGAAAACATAAAATGCAATATAGTTTTTTCTTCATGGGAATAATTATTTCCTCTAGAAAAACCCAAATTATAAATCACAATACTCATCTTATAATCAGGGGGAATGACACATAATTAATTGGTGATCTCAAATTCTCGGTATGTGAATAAAACATATGAAGCTATCATGAATAAGGAATAATAAATTTAGACTTTCAGAAAATGAAATATATTCCATTTAATCTCTAACTTAATCATAATGAGTAATATGGATGGAATATATTATGGTGAAATAATTCCATATAAAAATCAAATGAGATTGAAACATAACTATAGATATTCTAGAAAATTGAATAATAACATGGAACATAAATTAATAATATAATAAAAATAATATCCATATTTACAAACATCATAACCATAATTTCAATGCCCATGCCAATAAATAACACATAAATAGTTATGGAATAATCCAAAAACTCAATGGGTGTTTTTCTCAGGAGACATAATAAGGCATGAAGGGGTTATAGATGGACCCTCTCAAAACTTACTAGGTCCAATAAAATAATTATTAATAAGGGGTGAATTATAATCAACATAAACGTTCATATTGAAAAACTATAACACAAAGTGATAATATTATCCACAATAAATAAACATAAGCATAACCCAATCAAAGTAATAAGATGAATGGTATCAAAATTTTACATTCCTAGTAAAATAAATTATAAACCATCAAGATAAATAATAATGGCTGCAACCTTAGTTCATATTACAATTCGATCATTTTTATAATAATAGTTTTTTAATTTTATGAATATAAATTTTATAATGACGATGTTAACAATAATTTTGAAAAAAATAACCTTTAAACTTCAGAAATGTCATTTGAAACAATAAATTTTAAATTTTTTTATAAAATTATTTTTATTGAAATTAAATTTTGAATCATATAAATTTTTTTTTAAATATTTATTATAAATTACAAAATGAAATTATTTTAAAACTTTTTATGATAAAAATATTACATTAATTTTTTTAATAAAGGACAAAATGTTTTTTTCAGAACAAAAGAGTAAGATAATTTTTAAAAAAAATTCTAAAAAAATGATAACATGTAAAAATATCATTTATAAACCATTTTAAAATTTTATAAAAAAGATTGAAAATATTTTTCAAATACAACACTTTCAATGAAAATGCATTTTTGACCGGGGAAAGATATAATATTTTTTTTGGTAAAATCATTTTCCTAATAATTTTGTGTAAAAGAGAGGATAAAATAGTTAAATTATATGAAAAAATATTGAATAACTAGTGGATAATAAAATATATGATAATTTCAAGAGGTAAATCATAACATTCCATTATCACAAATATAATACAAAAATCCCAAAAAATAAAGAGATTGTAACAAAAACCAATACCAATTTGGTAACATCTGAATCATAATCACTATATAAAGATTATATGAAAAAATGTATTACATGTAGATAAATAATTTCATGATGTGAAATATAAAAGGGGATGTATATAAAACATAAAAAAATAATCATTTAAAAGGGATTATGTCTCACAGATTTAAAAGTGAACTGAGAAACTTGTACCTCATGTTTGATATCTACCACATTAACCTGGACATCCTGTATAAGAAATATAGGGCTTATAAACATATATAATAGAAAAATACTCACCAATATAATACAAAATATTGTTTAATCAAGTTATTATATGGTCCATTTATTAACAATTCATTGTTTATATTAGTGTCTTAGGTGATAATTATATTGATTAAATATAGGTTTATGTTCGATAATTTTAGTCATTTTATATTGATCAAGTTTATATCATCTCTAGAATTTTATACTATACTTAAATATCATATATAGTAATTATATAGGTATTTATAACAGTTCGTTAAATCTATGGATGGGAAAATGTGTTACACCATTCATTGATATAGTAAATTGTACGTGCGCATTAATGTTATTATGCTTTTTCCAAAAGATGTTATGGAAGAAAGTTAAAAAAATTATTTCACATTTACAAAACCAATGTTTTTTAAAATATATAATATATATTAACTAAATATATCCTTATTATTTTCTATATTAATATAACATTTAACATCACTATGTGGATGTAGTGGTCTACACATACACAAAAGAGATGTTGATGTTTTCCAATGGATTTGAAATAATGAAGGTATATTTGGTAATATAATTATATAAGTATACATATTTCCTAATATCATATAATAATATGAATTCCATCAATATATCCTACAGAAATAGGGGTGATGGAAAATGAATTACATCTTTCCTTAAGGCGATAGTTTTTCATACACATGATCACATATTTAATTTTCCATTTGATAAGAGAGGATACATATATAGGTTATTAAATTTACATATCAAGAAATATTTATATAATAGATATTTTCTTATAATTTTTATTAATGTCTTAAAATACCAAATTATTTTTAAGAAAAACAAAAAAAAATGAATGTTTAATTATTTTACCTCTTCTTCGGAGATCCTTTTTTGTTTCATACATGAAGCCTTCAGATAAAATTTTCTAAATAAAAGTAAGACATATATAATATAGGTATTTATTTAGGAAACTAATTTGGGTAGGTATTTCTAAGAAAATCATTGGATGTTATATGAGGAGGGGATATGGTGTGGCATTTTTATAAGTGTTTGATAGGAAAACGTGTGAATTTTTTTAAAAGAAATTATATTACCCAAATATTTCATGTTAAAATCCTTCAAAAAGGGTATTTATCCGACAACACATTGTATAAGGTCAAAATATGTCAATGAAATAATATTCACACAAATTCTTGTTTATTTTAATCCATTATCATTTAGTTTAACCACTGATAAAAAAGTATTAACCCTAACCATGATAATTAATATTTAATAGTTTTTACTATTAATTATGATAAAAAAAATTCCATTTTTATATAATATAAATTTTTCTTATTAAAAACATATAATCATATTTAGTAATTAAATTCACATTACTAAAAAAATTAAATTAAAAATTAAACCCACAAATGAATTAAAAAAAATCTTTTATAAATAAAACCATTCAAATGATTAAAACAATTATATAAAAATTCAATTTTAAATTTATTCTAATAATATGAATTATTTTTATTTATTTTTATTTTTATTAATTTTAATTTAAAATAAATAAATATATTATATAACATTTAATATAGTTTAAACAAAAATGTATTTTTCAATAAAAAATAACCTTTTTCACTACACATTACGAAATTATTAATTTCAGAAATGTCTCATAAATTCAACAAAATATAATTTTTACATGTATATGGTTTAAATATATTTAAATATGGAATAAAATATCTAAAAATGAAAAAAAAGTAATATAAATTTATGTGTGAAAATTGTGATTAAATCAAAATTTCAAAAAATATAGTTTTTCAAAAAAACATTTCTTTTTTCACTTAAATGGTTCATATTTTATTTCTAATAAATAGATAAGAAGAGAATTTATATTATACATGCAAAAATTGTATAATATCTTTTAATAATTTAGTTATTTATATTCATACCCATGAACTAGATAGCCAGGTTATAATTATCATGTTTAAATAATATTATTTTAATAGAGTATCATGGATCGTTTAAACCTGGTGATGTGTGAATCGCAAGCGATCAATGAGATTTATTTTTTATGAAAAGAAATATATCATAAAGTATTTGGGATTTGAAATCATAAATTATAGAAATCACATCCCTATTGTATGGTCATAACATTATAATAAATATCATACTATGATCAAGAACATAAATATGAATGGAATAATCCACATTCCATTTTCCCTATGTATATATAAACCTCTCAAAAAAAGACATTTTTTCATCATAGTCACATAAAAAATACATAATATCACACCATATTCCCAATACATTTCATCCTGAAGAATATCTTAGAGAGTTTGTGGGTTGGTAAATTGGTAATCTATCTATATCATAATCATCTTAGATTATGATATTATACATGAATCAAAGAACCTATTAAGGGTGTTAGTCACAATACTCCATAGTGAAGGTGGTGCATATGAAATAAAAAAAATAAAAGTATCCCACAAAATCCAAACCTAAGGGTAACATCTAAAATCCTACACCTTCAAAAATATTCTCTATATTAATCAACTTTATATTTCCACCCCACACAAGCATATTCTCCCACTATTATTCATTAATCAGGAAAACTATACCAACACAACATAATGCCCCCCAAAAATTACCCATTCTATCAACATATTACCATATTATATTTTATAAATTATTATGCACATTAAAACTTTCTATAAAATATTTATTTCCAATCCTTTATTATTTCAAAATGCTATTTAAACATCCACATTTATATTTTCAATCACCATAAATCAATTTACAATCTGTTCTATGTTTATTTCAACCCCCAACCCCCCCCCCCAACTCAATCATTTAATCACATACCATTACTATAATAATTTTCATTATTAAAGAAATATTTTTTAATTAATGAAACTGCACCACATAAACACATCCACCAATCCAAATAACCAAAATAAAATAGCCACTTATCCACTACATATTATTCTATAACATCAATACATCCCCATAAAGACACTACTATTACTACTATTTTTGTTATACTAATAAATTAATATAATTACATTTCTTGTTTTATAAATCAACAACATACCATAATCATGAAACATCCATGAAAAAAACCATCATGAAAAAAAATTCATGTTCCCATTATTCTATTTTCATTCTATCCTAATATTGGTTTTACAATTTAAACCATGTTACAAATGATTAAAATTTCCATAATATACTGCATCATGAAATTGAAAAATAAACCCATTGAAAAAATAAAAAACTATAAATTTCAAAGGAAAATAGAAAAATCTATCTCAATAACACATATCATATATTTTATATATGGTTCATATTTTTATCATCATTGAGTCATTAAAAAATATTTTCCTAAAGATAACCAATGTATAATAGTTAGATCATGACATAGTTATCAAATATAGTAATTGTTAAATAACATGATGTAGTTCTGAAATCTACACAACAAGTCCATGTTACATAAGAATCAGGTAATAGTACTTATACCTCAACCTATATCCAATTATTCCACCAAAGAGACACAATGGTATAAGAATGTTCATCACACCATTATATACTTAAATAAAATGACATAAAAAATAATACTCAATTCCACATTGGAGAAAATAAAACCATCCAACTGTAATACATGACACTCTAAAATAAAGAATAAACGTTGGTAATTTAGAGAGACAAAAGAAAAACTATATCAACATCAATAAAATAACATATCACAACAGCCTATAAACTCATTGATCATAATAAAACACACGCAACCATGGAAACCCAACTTATATATTAAACTATATCGGATGTAATTTATTGGTCCAAGGGTTATTTATATACTTTTTATAAAAATAATCTAAAACATTCTTCATATTACCACAACACCAATTAAATGTCCCAACAAAACATCGAAGAATTAAAAAACACAACATAATGTACCAAGGTAAATGAATTCATCTTCACAGTCAATCATGAGATGATGATAATCATTAAGAAGATTTATTTTATGATAAGTGACCGTGAAAACTCTAAGATTTTTAAAAATAATTTCTCATATCTTCAGTAATATAAATTAATATTTGCAATAGGAGAAGTCATGAAGTTATGAGTTATTATAAAACCTAATCAAATACTAAAAAATAATCTAAAAATATAATTGCTAAAATTTGATTAATATATTTTATTTTTTGGTTTTGGAGCACGATTTTCACATAGAAATTACATTCATATAAGATATTATAAAACAAAAATGTAAGACGTTTATGTAGAAGAGGGATATTGTTGTTGAAGAGAATAATTAAAGAATTTCTATGATTAGATTAATTACATCACTGGATTTTTATAATATGGCTACTATAAAGGTGTTTAGTATATAGTGGGTGATGTAGATATTTATTTATAAATATAAAGTAATAAAGTTGAGGCCTAATGTGAATTCTTGAGTCGTATTATACAAAAATGATTTTATAGTTAAAATTATGGGATATATTCATGTGAGTGATATATAAAATTTTAATTGAGACATGAAAGTGATGAAAAATGATTATTTGTGATGATAAATAGTGATATTGGATACCAAAATAATGATTTTTGATGGTTTGTCAATGTTTTTTGCGTGTTTCTTATCAGTACTGACAATCAAGTGATATTAAAATTTTGGAATGTAAATTTTAAAGTGGTATGATATATACTATACTATAATTCATAGAATTTATATGTCATTTCAATTATAACCCAATTTTTTAGTGTATTTTCATTAATATTTGGGAAGATGTGGGTATAAAACCTAAGATATGTGTGACTAAATTATCAACAATGATGTGGTTCTTTAAGAATATAAACTATTTTTTCCTTCCAAATTAAACACTGGATTTAGAAATTAATCTTCAGTTTATTAAAAGAGTTAGTAGATATGAAAACCAAAAGGGTATGTATTTTAATGAATGATAAAATTATGGCTTAGGGTTATAGAAATATATTACTCAATAATAACGTTAAATTAATGAATTATAATGATTACAATTAATAAATTTGTCAATTATGAAGAAGAAGATTTTTTTTATGTTTAAATGATTAGTAAATTTGGGTATGCAGATCACAGTGGATTGTGGTATTACCTATAACAAAAATGTGAACAATTATATATTAGATTTAAATATTTTTTATTTCAACATATTTCATTACTATTACATAATCATTGGTTCAAGATTTAGTGGTGGTTTGTTTAGTAGTATATGGATTATTGATATTTCGAAGGATTCTTACACTATATGACCTCAAAGAGAATATTTAATGAAATATTGGTGATAATGAGATAAAAATATGATTGGTTTCGTTATTTAAGAGATGATGTGTATGTGTTAGATATTGGATCGAATAAATTTTAATGTAGACATAGATTATCTATATTACTTATGATTTAGGGATTATATTACCAATCAAAGGTAAGTAAAATTAGAGGAAAAACTCTCTAAATATAGAGTGGTTCACTAGAGATTCAATACAATGCTTTTTGGGAACAAGAAGAAATGTTGTAGGGAATTTATAATAAACCATGCATTTAATTATTTGAAATATCGGAGAATGGTTGGGTCTTAATGGATCGAATAATAGGTGAGTGTAAATTATATAAAATTTTATTAGAAAAATTTGGTTATATTATGTTTGGAATGTTAATAAATGTATTTTAGAGGTCAAAAGATGGGTCAAAAAGACATTTTCATGTTTTTAGGTTGGATGTAAATACAAATTCCATTTATCATGTCATAATTGGATCTACAAAAATATCTATTGGAGTGTCAATAGGTTTTATGAAATGATAGAAAGTGTACTATAGCCTTAACCATGAAATAAGATGTATTATGTAATGACACCAAGGATACGTTGATACAACAAACCATTTATGAGGGAATTCTAGGAATATTATTGTTTCTTAATACCCCTATCATTATATGGTGGAACATTGAAAATTACCAGATAATTTCTTTAAAATTATCCCCCTCTTATAAACTCCATCATTCATCAAGTAGAAGGGGATTCCACTCCTCACCTCTTTCTATGGTATTATATCTTCATCATTTCATATTGATTCAGGATGTCTATCTTTCACTAGGAAATGGTATGATATCCTCATTATCTTTCCTTTCCTTCTCTATTTTTTATCTAAGCAATGGATTTGTGGGTGATTTTATCATAACATATTGGAATCACACTATAACGAAGGAGAATATGCATTTCAGAACAAGAGAGAGATTAAGAATAATTATATAGGGTAATCACATACCACTTTAGAGAATTTTTTATCTACAATGATTTTTATTTATTTATTTATTTTAATAAGAGTTAAAAATTACAATATATTTGTCATGGTATTTTGGTTATTTGGTTTAATTGAAGTTCATAAGAATGTTATAGGTCATTTACAAGAAGTTTTTTATTATTTTGGATGTTAAAAAAATATTGGAGAGTATTTATAAATTATATATAATTAAATGTTTTATAAATTAATTATAAATGATTACAATATAAAAATTGTATATTTCTTTTCAATATAATGTCTTTTAAAAATGGTTGATGGTTAGTGTTGGCTCATATTAAAAGGAATGCATATTTTTATCGATTCTACTTTAAATTAATTCAAGGAAAGTAGACCCTAAATGATTAATCGATGTTTATGTATGTTTATATGCTATCATTTTTATATTTAGATGTGTTCAGGCCAAGTATGAATGTGGAAGACAAATATAGAGAGTATGGGAATGTACCAAAAAAAGGTATTTCTTATTCGGTTCAAATAGAGTTTTTGTTTGTGAAATGTTGTCTTCTTGTCTCTCAGTGATCATGTTACACTATAATATATAGTTTAGGGAAATAATTGTGATTATAAGGTTTTTTTATCGGTAGGGTTGAAAAGGGTTGTGATATTATATACGTAGATATATATGTAAGGGGATCCACTGTGGAAGAAATTCGTTTAATCCCCACATGATGAATTGACCTTAAATGTTTTTTCTTTAAAAGTAAATAAGGAATGATCATGCGATATTAGGATTCAACTTGGAGGTTACTAAATAACTTAGTATTGTTCAGATCATAAAATGAGTTTTGAAAATATATTTGGAATGTATTAATAGTCGAAGAGATGAACATGAGTATTAACTAACTAAGAAGAGTTGTCAAAATATAGTGGACCATATAGTTGATACGAAGAGAGTGCTTTGCAAAGGTGTATTATGTTGTGAATAGAAATTAATATGAGGAAGACAGTCCCAAGAATTATTATTATGGGGATGAAGTATTTAGATTCATAAGTTTGTATGGTCCAAAATGATCTGGTCTAATGACCTACTTAGAGTAGGGCGGGACAATTACTAATTTAGCATTTCTTCACTTCATAGTCAAAATGATGTGATTTGTATATAGTGGTCCAAAACAGTGAGACACATGGTGTATTTGGGTAATTATATTAGTTATATGCATTATATGTTGGGATATTGCATTCGAAATATTCATTGATACATATCTTCATTCTAGAGTTTGTAGTTTGAGGTCATTTATTGTTATTTTCTCCACTTGATAATTGTTTGGATTATTGGGGAACAAAATGTGTTATGTTATCATTATTTATTCTTCATTTCCTGATGGAACATCATATATGATGTTGTTCCATGTTAAAATAACAAATCAATCTAGTTTTCTTTTTTACAGAAATTTTTTCTATTATTCTAGGTCTCATTGGGTCAATATTGAAATAAAAGTGGTGTAATACCCATGATGTCACTATTATACATAATAGCGTTATTATAATTAGGTATCTGATAGTACATCTTATTTTTTCACAATATTAAAACACAAAAACTATAAAATTACATTTACTAAAATTGATTTATATAGTTCTGCATAATGTATAACATTTTTGGGAAACATATGGATTTAGAACTATGAAGGATCATACTCTACAAAAAAATTTAAATTTCCATTATGAAGAAAAATAATAATAAAATGAATAGAAATTTCTAATAATAATAGAGTAAGGTGACTTAATTTTGAAGAATGAATAAATCAAATTTATAAAAAGATAAATATGATCAATTGAATTTGAATGTTAGAAATCATATTAGTAGATTTATAAGATAACCATTTTTAATGTAATATAAATGTTATGTGTAACATATATTTTTTTTATTAAAATACATAACATATTCATGAACATAATATAAAAAATAATTGAAAAAATATATTCTATTGACCAATAAATAAAAATTTAAATATATATATATTTTCTTTCAAATAAATTAAATTTATAAAAATGAGTTTAAAATTATTTTGATTAGTGCAAGATTTTGAAATAAATTATGATATTTATTAAAAAGAAAAAATTATAATATTGAGAAAATTATTTTTAAAAAAGGGGTTTCAAATTTTAAATCATAACATCAAAAATTGAAAATGATTAACTATTCTATATTTTTTATGACATTCAACCAATTGGTTATATTGAATTATACCAGATGAATATATCATTTTATTATTTCTTAATTATGTTATTAATATGATTTAATTGTTAATATATATATAATTCCAAAAAAAAAATTATTTTAAGAAAATTAACTATTTTAAATTGTAAAAATCATTTATTAAACCTATAATTTTCTTTCAAAAACTGAATATTAAAAATAAATTTTTAAAAACATTGTTTTGTAGAAAAATAAAATTTACATTGTAAAAATATCGTATAAAATTGGAGTTCAACTCATAGTAATGAAAATTTCTTGAAGCATGCTTTATAATTAAAGTATAAAAATAATTCCATGAAAAAATAAAGTGGGTTATAATTCTCCACGACCAATTTTTCTAAATCCTATGGCTTAAAATCAATAAACCATTCTCCCTCATTTTTTATAAATACACACCCTCCCTATCATTCCCCTTTAATAAAATTTCATTTATAATTATTATCCTCTGAAATTCACTGTAAATATAACTTTTAAATAGATGTTAAGTTCATATAGAGTTTTTTCTCTGAGTCTAAGAAGCTACTAGAAATGTAAGGGCCCCTAATGTATTTTCCTCATTTATTTTGTGAAATATTTTCTTGATTCATTCAATTTAAATATAAAATGTAGATATTATTCATTATTAATTTTTTTTTAATAATATGTATTATATAAAACTGTTTCAAATAAATTAATCAAGTTCATAAGTTATAATTGTTTGAAATTATTTCCATAGCCTTAAATTACATTAACCAAATCATTAAGTACATTGTGTAATTATGGTCCTATGAATGGATTATTTTTTATAGTGTTTATTTTTATTTGGAATGTTATTGTAGAGAAAGAAATTTAATCCTATAGGAGACCCAATTTATAGAAACCATGATTTTATCATTGGTTAACCTATTAAATATTTGAATACTATCCCAGAAGATTATTTTAAAAGAAAATTTTTTATCCATAATGTTTATGAAATATTTTTTCCACATAATCATATGTTTTAGATGGGGTATTTCAAAAGATTTTTTCTCTCTAAAAATTATAGAATATTATATTAAAATTGTACTTCTTATTTATACAATCATGTGACAAAATTATCGTACACGACTACTCTATTATCATCTCTTTGAAAAAGATAATTTTATTTTCATTTTAAATATCTTATAAGTTTTTATTTTATTGTTGAATAATCATCAAGTTATATATATTATTTCATTTACTAGTGAAATAATGAAAATAAATTTATTCAATAAATATATAATCATATTTATTGATCACTTTGACAAGATTATGAGGGAGGTTTCTTAGGGTATTGTATTATATGTAATATAAACCATACATTTAATATAATATATGCATTGGAATTTTTATTTGTATAGGGGGCATAGAATTGCATATTCCCTTGATGAATCATTATGTCTCATGAGACAATATTTCTTTAGTATTTTATTATTTTCTTCCAATTTATGTGTGATAACTTATGTAAGTATTTGATTCTCTCTAATATGTGTCAAAAATTATTTATTCTATTTTCATATAATTTTAAATTTCACTATGAGGAAAAAATTACAAAAAAATTTCTTAGTGAGGTAAAAATTATTAAATGTCATTCCCCCAGATAATATTAATACCATCAATGGAATAAAACCGATGCTCATGTGAATTCTATGATTTTACTCTGGATAAACTTTTGAAGAATGGTTTTATATCATTATAATCCCATTTCACCAAGTATATAAAATCATCACAGCTTGGTGCAGTAGAAGAATACATGTTATTATATACTATAAAATATGACAATATATGGGAAAATAACCTAATAATAATTTCTTCTCTACTGAATATTATGTTTCATCATTCGTTATAGAAAACTAATAAATCTTATATTGTTAGTGTACATAATGAATATATGGGTTCTACATAATAAAGAAATTACATTTTATAATGAATGAATAAAATAACATGATAATAGAACAACTAGACTCTTGAATGATTCCCACAACATGCATTGCTTCATTAGCACATGCCCCATCCGTATTATGTTTAAGTCAAAAACAACTCACTTTCCAGATCATCCAACATCATCGTAGAATCACTCTTCCACCATATGTATGTTTTTATATAAGAGTAAATATATTCCTAAATGATATTGACTGATCAATGCATTTTATCTGAGAAACAATAGTTGTAGTCACTGTATGAGTTTTACCATTAATCCACATTATTTTTCATCTCTACTATTATGTTATCAATGTATATATTATAAAAAAAATTAAATTATATATTATAATTAGGTTATTTATTCCTATCATACTATATATATGTTTAATTTTTCAATTTTTCAATTTACATACCCTTTAATGAGTATCTGAGCTCATCATATTACATTGTATCCCTATTTCCCTAATGAAACATAAAGAATAATATATATATCATAGGGATAGGTTGGGATGATTTATAATATTTTAAATTTGGTAAACCCAATATATGTTCATCCTTTGACCATTTTGTCTAAATAAATCTAAGATAGTTGGAACTACATGACCTAAGGCATGAATCCCTATACAATCAAGGCTAGAAAATAACGTTTTTGGTCTTGGAAATGATAGTGGAGAGACTATAATTGTTGAATATAGTAAAATATATATGAAAACAAAAAATCATTAAAAATACATAAATAATAATATCAAGAGTAATAACACATATATATTTATATATAACCCATGGTATAAAAAATAAACAACTATAATTTCTTGTGAGTCATACAATTATTAAGTGGACCACCTATATCTTGATTTTATATAGCTAGATCCAAAATGAAAAAACCTAAGAAAATCACGGTCCCAATGAACCACATAGTTTACCAATAATTCCATCAAAATTTATCATGTACACACACTATACCTAAATTCATCTACTCACATGCCTCATATATCATTCTATTACATGTTTCCTATATCACAGTGTCTATACATGTCTTAGAAGGTCCCATTTATTTTTGGAGTACCAACACAATAAGAAATCAACAAAAATATCACTAGTAAATATCCATATTTATATGAGTGTATGAAAGGTGAAATATAAAGATTACAACTCAAAACAACACATCCTTATCCACTACAAGATCAATAATTCTTGGTTGAGTTCCTTAAGTATATTGGCTAGCTATAGTGTGGGATGATTCATCCATAGTCTATACAAGTCCAACGACACCGTAAGTCCTCCAAAAATTTCTTCTCAATTATGAACTACCATTAAACACCCATAAGGAACATTTAATCAAACCTAAGTCTAGGTTACCATTAAAATTCATTGTATAATAGGAATAATGAGATCCATACATCTGGTGAGCATCTCACCTAGTAGATGGTCACAATCATCTTCTAAATCTAATTTCCAACTATAAAATATCCCAACAAATATAATCAGATAATCAACATCATCATAATGAGATACTATACTAAAAAGGATGCAAAAATTCTTTAATCGTAAACACCACTTTATAGGTCCCTTTATATGCACATGACCCAAACAACCTCATCCCCATAGTGAGGAGCATCGCCCATATCATATAGGCACAACCCAAAAAACCATTATCTCCCCATCATAAGAGAATGATATATCACCACCATACCAATTATGAGAATATCATCACTTCATAACAACATGTTTCTAACCCATCACATTACTAGGGATCCATAAAAAGGAACACAGACCATAATATAGCACTCTATATCCCTTGATCTTTAAAAAAACCATAAAAACTTGCTTATCATAATACCTTTATGTGGATACTTTTTTAAAAAAATAATAAAACAACTAATAGACATTACTCTTGAAATATGGAGACCACAAGTGGTTTCATTCCTAGTTTTTTACTCTACCAAAACAAGCATGGAAAACACATGATGCATAAACACCCCTCTATCAATAGAAGGACCTATTTATAAGTTAACTAGAACTATCTTGAGAATGCATGTTGAATATGGTCACCTAATTTGAATTTCAGAAAAGGAAGTTTTGAAACAGTTAAAAATACATAAAAACATTATTTTACATGAAAACCATAAATACAAAATCAACAATAAAAATAGACAAAGATAGGTAGCTAGACTTAATAATGATGAATCCTTGTGAAAATAGCTCAGAAAAAGAATAAAAATTAATGGTGATATTATCGATAGGAGGATAGGATAATGAAATAGGAGAATGATTAATTTCTTCTATTATTGGATGTTAATGGGAGAAAATTTCATTTAACAATATTGAAACACATTTATTTATTTAATTAAGAATGATTTAAAAAGGGATCTGGTGCCCACTGATAATTCTTCACCACCCATCACGTGCCAGGTACCAACATGGATCTTATTCCAAGTACACCATGTGGTTGATGAAACTAAACAATTTACCCCACCATTTATGGTTCCCCTAGGTACCTGATACCTATTCACAAGATGCTTTGTCACATTTATCTTCAAAAACAAACTCCTGACACCAATACCACCTTCCCATAATCCAGTCATGGGACTTCTTTGAACCATACAATAAATCAAAGATGAAAACATACCCATTTTTAGGTTTAATTTACACCCCTACTAGCTTTTACAAATACATGGTTCCCAATACTACTTCTCCACTATAGATTATCTCATCTCTGGTCTATTGTAGGCCATAAATCAATATAAATCTGATCAATATTCAATAATCTTGGTCACCGCATTCCTAGGATTACAATATGGTTCCATAAGCATCAATCAGTCCCAAATACCATGAAAAATATTATAATGACCTAAATTTTTATCAATATTTTTTTTTATTTTGTAATTAACCGACCAATTGAGCCCTACCTGGCTTGTAGAAGTCTAAGATTTCACAACCCCAAAATCAACTCTAATAGGCCAGGGTATAGTGAAAACCGTTGAGAGGTGGAATATGAAGTAATTATTATATTATCTTTAAATAGAAAATGAATTAAATAAACTCTATGGTTTATATCAAAATAAATATGAATACTACCAATGTATAATGTAAAAATATAAACCCACCTAGAAATGAAATCCCATTATAAAAACAATAAAAAATGATGAAATCTAAGAGAGTATGTCTCCTAGTCTCTAAATATGAACATCATACACGGTCTGTGAACACAATTATTACTATGTTCTACCATAATCCTCATTGATATGTTTTTCATCTCAATAAGTGAATACACGTGTCATAAAATCACTTTTAGAGGTGATTATATACATACCCTATAAGACACAACAAAAATAGAATGGGAGAAATAGAGAGATATTACAATTTTCACATTAACAAAAAGATAGACAGAAATGTAGCACAAGATTTAAACAAACATAGACACACACATATATATATATATATATATATACATGCTCATAAATATACCCAGATGGGAGAGAAAGGGGGTCCCCATATCACAACCTAGTCGTTGTCAATGAGTATGACTGTAGCTCAAAAAGATTATCACTAATTCCCATCATCAGAAAAAACCTCTCCAATATATTTTTTGACGTGATCTATCATCAATAAAATTCCCTAAAACAAGGGGAGACACAATAATGATGGCGTACCCCCAACTATCTAGGTCTCAATGATGGGGTTATACCATTCCATTGATAGAGAACATGGGCACATGTATGGGGAACCATATCTATTTGTATAATGAATATGGGGAACCCATTATCTAGTGTTAGAGGGGAGTAATGATATTATTGTCACTAATATTGTATATAAAACCCACACACTAGTGAGACATGTGAGTATTGGATAGGTAAATACTATGATTTTATTTCATTGATCACTACTATAATCAATCACCCCCAAAATAAGTTTCATGCTCAAAACATATTACAACTCATCTTTTATGACACAGAGAATTCCACCATCATTTTATACATGGAAAAATACTCAAGATATGATACATGTGGGGAAAAAAGTGTAATTATAAAAAAATGATATATTATAGGAAGAAACCAAATGAGAGAATATATCGTGTGTATGTGGGTCCATGGTTCAGGTTACCCCACCTTGTCTCCTAATAGTGTTATCCTCTAGAAATATCATGTAATCCCTATCACAGTAAATGGAATGTATGGGATATACATGGTGCTTCATAGACCCTCGGACATTCCCATGTGATCCTGGATATTCTCGCAAATGTCAGGTCATGCCCGTGTACCTGGTCATACACATAGACATGCCTGAATTCCATCCCATGTTCACGTACTCTTGTAGTATATAAAATGTCATACTACATGGTTTCTTAGGAGTGAGATAGATGGAACTAGGCTCGAAAACCTAAGTATGGTAATAGGGAATGTATTCAGAACACCTTTCATGTGATTATTATCATTTTTTGACACCCTCTAATCACAACAATTACATTACAAACTTTGAGTTCTTCCATGATACACACTGTGTAGTCTGGTTTTTCACAAGAACTAGTGTTCCTTCATTCATTTTCTAGATTCTCGAATTCTATTATGATTATCACCGATATACCAACAAAAAATGAAGGAAACATTATTTTACTATAATTGTCCAACATCTAATGAATTAAAAATACAATATACCAATTCTATCAAATCCATCGACATCAGTCTTTATGCCTCATATATCCTGTCAACCAGTTCCATTGCTACTCTAGATCCCAGATACAAGGAGCTTCACCCAAAACTCACAATCTATCCGAATACATTAAAAAAATACTTATCAATAGAATGATCATCAAACAACCATGATTCACGGGGTTTAATCATGCATTACCCACCACAACAATATTGAACCACAAACCCATGTGAAAATACTAATGAATAGAAAGAAAGGGTGTAGGAGAAGCACAATAACCGAGTTCAAAAAATTGATTCCTGGGTATTCGATAGATTTTAGAAACTAGGGTGATAACATGTAATAACAATAAATTGAAGGATTTAAATAAATTTCCCTAGTCTACGTAGCCCATGCGAAGAATTTTAGATTTCCAAATTAAAAGAAAATAAAAAATCAAAATAAAATAATTTAATCAAAATGGTGTGAAAAAAAAATATTTTTGATACCTACCATGAGTTGTGATCAACCATTGGTGTAGAATGTGTTCTACAATGATTTAAAACACAAACTATGTTCATTTACTCTTAATATACCGTGATTCGATCAACCATAATCCTCCAATCTTGATCCTCCAATGAAGAACATTTAAGATCATCTCAATTATCCCATGGTTTATGTAGATAAACCCAATGAAATGTTATAATGATCTATATATAAAGTATTTTTTCATTGGGGTTTAACATTAAATAAAAAAATTATAGTATTTATTTTAACTAAATTCACAAATAATGATAGACTCAACTGGATGTCTAAAACTGACTAAATTTATGTTGTGTTTATGATAAAACACATTTTCCGTACTTGAAAATTGTATCTAATTTCTAAAATGAGACTTCATTTGGGGATTATTCCACAGTTTCATGAAAACAATTCTTGAGTTAAATTAAAATAATTAGCATTTTTGAAATCTAAATTATAAATGAACCTAGTCTCAGAATATCACAACATGAATACATGTTAATCCAAAAATATTCCTTATTATATTTCAATGTCTTGAAATTAAAAAATAGGCTCAGTACATTATCCCCTCTCCCACTTTAAATCTTTTCATCCCACTAAAATAAAAAGTTTTAAAAGTGATGATACATAGACTATGTTTCTCTATCATGCTCCAAGTAGCTATCCAACATTCTCTCATGTGACCATAGAGAATGAAACAATAAAATGGTACATCCTCATAGGATCATCTTGTAATGATCTACATTTGAAACTAGGTACTCCTCAAAGGTGGATCCATCCTAAATTTATATCTCTCCAAATTTGATGATTTGCTTAGTAACTTGCATGTATCTTATAAAATATTATGTAACAAAGTTTCCATTCACCCAATCTAACTATTGGGATATAGCATGGTAGTAAGAAGCCTCACCAACCCATTCAAGGATCTTGAATAGCCTAATAATCATTAGTGATATCTTACTTCCCTGTACAAATATTCATAATCCTCATCAAGGGGAGACTCTAAAGAAAACATGCCCTCCTTCTTTGAACTCCAAATGGATTGGATTCCAATAATCATAATATTTATGTAATCAATATGATATCCTTATTCAATCGTAGATCAACTAAAATTTCTCCATCATTTACTACACCATCTATAGCACTGCAAGAGAAGATTTTTGAACCTCCATCTAATATAAGTATGAACATTAGGGTATCCCAAAAAAGGGATTCAAATCTACCATGTTTATCATAGATTGAAATCTATTATTATAATTGAACTCTACAATTTTTCTTTGAACCTCCCACCTTTGGAAGAATTCCAAAAAAACATTCTCTCAACCTATCCTCCAACACCTGGATAGTGACCCTATTCTACTCATCCATATAGGGTCGATACATCATACTCATTTACAATTGTGTCATTAATTACTTCTTAATTATTCTCCAAAAATATAAAATGAACCATGAATTATGGATGAAGATAATTTTTGAGGTAATCACAGGGTGCCAAATGATATAATACATTTACAACTATTCCAGGATATCCACTAAACTCCACTTCTTAATTGAAAGGAAGTGTTCCAAATTCATAATTTGATCAACTATAACCTAGATGAAATCATTTTATCTTAGTATAAATGGAATCCATATCATAAATCCAAAGGTTATATCATCCCATTTACAATCCATAATCATAAGAGGAATATTCAAAAATTCCAAAAACTGGTTATCCGATTTCACATATAGACATGTTACACATCAAGAGAAAAAATCTATGACACTCTCTCTAATATTGAACCACCAAAACAACCACATCTAGTAAACATAATTATACCTTCTACCATGATTCATAAATATATAATAATCATAAAAATTTATCATTCACTACTATGGCACCAAGATATGAACCCTCTTCTATACAAGATATATGATGACATGTTTTCCTTCCTCATAAAACCCATCTTGTGAATCTCATAAAGATATCTGGTCATAAAGAACATCAGAGTCATTTTATTCAGGCTGATTATCCCTCATACCCTAGATAATTTTAGCAATCAAAAACATCGACTGAATATAAATTTCACCCCTCCACTCAACTAGTTTCAGTTGCAAAGAATCCAACTGCTCAGACACCACCTCCACTATACAAGAATGAGACATCCTGCTATGTGTATTAGCCACCATGCTTCCCATCCAAGGATTGAAGACTATCTCAACGTCATAGTCCTATAGAAACTACATCTATAAACATTTGAACATGTTCATATCTCTTTTATTGAAGATATACCATAGAAAATGATTGTTTTGGAAGAATAAATTCCACCCCAACAAGATAGTGCCTCCACATATTCAGAGTAAATACTACAGCTACTAAACTCTGGTCATAGGTTGCATAATACTATTCATGTTTTCTCAACTAAAACAAATCATATATGATGAATTTTTTCCTATGAATGAACACACAATCAATTGTAACTTTATAGGTATCACAATACACTACATACTCCATGACCTCCTTCAGTGGTCTCAAATTATAAGTAGTAGTCACCCTCAGCTTCAAATAATCATAGGATTTCTAAAATAACTCTGTATTAGTAAATGGATTCCCATTCCCTATTAAGAAATACAAATGGGATGAAACAATAGATATAAATTCATTGATCCTCTAGTAGAACCTTGAAAATCCATTAAATCTCTACAATATGATATGCTCCTCGGTGGGTTCCATGAAATCACTACACGAATCATCCTGAAGTCAACATATAATCGATGATTAGAAATAACATTCACCAAAAATTGAACCTCTTGATTTAGAAACTGCCACTTTAGGACCATACAATAAATTCTGTTCATTCAGAGTCAGTCAAATTCCATCCTGTAGTGCAATGCATGTTTCTCTTCTAGAATATAGTATATTATTATATCTCCAATGAAGTCAACCAAAAATCGGTCCAAGTATGGCTGGATGATCCAATTCATAAAATTAATAAATGTATATGGGGAATTAGACAAAATAAAATCCATTAATAGGAACTCATAGTATCCATAGTATCATCTGAATTATATATATGGAATAACATCCTCATGAATCCTCATATAGTGGTATCCACACATGAGATCGATTTTTGAGAACCAACTCATGCATTGTAATTGTTCAAATAGGGAATATATCCATTGAAATGGGTATATTTTATTTATCATTACATATATCAGAGGATGATAATCAATATTAAGACTCAATATCCCATAAAATGTATCACAAACAAAATTTGAGCTACATAGGCAGACACAATAGTTTTGATGAAAAAACTATCTCAAAGGTCATCCAGCTACACATTTACTACCAAAACAAAGAAGGGGATATCTGATATTCCATAGAAGATATTGGAATAGTTTCAATGTTCAGTATTATGAATATGTCCATATCTTGTCTCATAGGTGGTCTTGGAACATCCTCGATGAAGATATCCACAAATTCATCCACTGTTGAATGGATCCAAATTCATGTTGTTCAAGTTACACTAAATAAAAAACTTTTAAATAGATGGGTGATAAGATCTATCCTCCTTCATTCAAGTCCCACTCACTCATCCACGATAACTCCCTCACCCACAATGTTGAGACTCATCCCTTTCATCTAGATAAATTGGAAGAACCTATGATGACAATCAATCTGGGGTTGAACCATGGAAAACTAGTCCATACCCAAGATGATTTCATAACCTATCATCATGATGACCAAAATTTATTATATAAAACTCTATCAAAAAACAAAAATCTCACAAAAACTTATTATTAGGGATATCGAATAACCCTCCACGATAGGAACTACTTGCCATAACTGTTGAGCTAAAGTATCAACAGGAAGCTCTTACTCCCACACAAGGAAAAAGGAGATAAAGAAATTAATTTCACCTATGTATACGAGTAATGATAAAATATTATAATAAAAACATATAATACATCATATCATCTCATGTGTATCATGGAATTTTCCCTCCATGATCTGAAAATCTTCATTACAAGGACCACCATCTCGCTAAGCCTGTCGTGGTCCACCTGGTATTAGTGGGGGTGGGAGCTCATAATGTCATCACCCACCAAATTCTACTCAATCCCAAGATTCTACATCTCCAATGACAACAACTTATCTCTAATGTCTACCCATGTAACATCTGAGACATCACATATCATGGATTTTCCTCTACCATGGAGGTCCATCCACTACTGTTCCTCTTACACTACATGATGATTCATGAAATCCTGAGAAAAATTCCCTCTACCTTCACAGGTATAAAATTTGACCTCTCATAGATGTCTAGATCCACTATGTGATCCTATATATTATGATCTTAATGTATAAATTTGATAATGGGAATGACTCATGTTCGTGGATCTCTATGTTTAGTGCCTTCTACCTAACACAAAAGAATAAGCCACATGATTCCAACTTCCAACTATAACCACCTAGTTCCCATTGAATGTAATTATCTTAGCCACTATATCCCACTATTGCACTACATCTTATGTGGGTTAGCATAAAGAAACCACATAATCTCAAATGTCTCTATAGAGACCATAATCTATGTTCCCCACAATGAAGTAGTCATCCAGTACCATGTCAATGGCATACCATGTAAGGTCATTGAACCTCATCTCATAATCAGCATCAGAAATACCACCCTAGAGCATCTCTATAAGTGTCTATATCCAGACTAATCTAAATAAAAAATTGTAATACTACTCTAATAATATTTTCTAGAAGTCATCATGTGAGAGCATCATCACTTCACAAGTCTGCCTGTCCATACTCTAACATCATTCAACTGCTCCATGAAAACTATCTTCTACAGGAGAAAACGTATAATCTATTGAGGTTTGAACCATATAGAGCACTTGGACCACTAACTCGCGACATTCCTCTAACTCATTGGTATATGGATCCCCCTGAAACATCAATAACTTCTTACACTAGAAATTGTAGAGTCTGATAATCCTATAGTCATATCTATCCTTAACAACAAATTCTACCTTTTCCTAGATTGGTGGGGGTTCTACTCCTTAAATTACTTGAGGATATTCTTCGTGGGATGTCCCCCAAAATAAAAACTCTTCACTCATTTTATTGTCATCATGATCCCAAATTAGTAACATGGTATTCTATCAGCATGGATGAATCCTAAAAACGATCAAGATATTTTACAGTCAAATGAGAATAAATATATATTTATATATATGGGGATCTAACTAAATAATGATAATAACATGACTCAATCCAAAATGAAGAATGTTACATTGTTCCTTGTAACTAATTTATCAATATTATTAGTCCAAACATATATAGATAGTGTCTTGGTGTATGGATATGTTATTTATTACACCAAAACTGGGTCCTCTTGCCTGAAATCTGCAATCGATACACTAAGACACCAATTCCCTATGTTCTGAACTAATATTCATAATGTAGAAACAACAAAAACTATCCATTGGTTCAATGACTTATGATACCTCTCTGAAATGACCGTTTCTAAAAGGGACTTCTTGTCTTGTGTAAGGTCTAGGTGTCACTACACAAAGACCACCTACAATAGTCCAAGGGTTGGAAACAATTATCATTAAGGAATAACTATAATTGGTTGCCTTTTAGTATTGTACCTTTATGTATTCCAGAAACCTTATCAATACAATAGTGCATAAAAATATAACATAAAGATTATAACATATTGAGATAAACCATGCATAAAAATAATCTCTAGGGAATAAAAAAGATTACAAAAGAATAAAACCAAATTTTAATTGGAAAAAATTCAATCCCACCAATAAATTAATTCTTATGCTTACAATAATAGAAAATCATGATGTCGAAAGACAGGTCGACTCTTAATCTCCTAGTCTAACAAATTTACATTGTCAGTTCACCCAGGTATCACGATGATCCAACTATATTACCATTGATCTATATGTTATCTATATAATAAAATTCATACGAAGGAAAATACCAGTCAAAGTTTAGTATATACATACATTGATGGACACCATATAAAATGAATGGAAGTGATAGAGAGATGGAGAAATAGTCAACATAACTCAAAGAAAATGGGAATTGAAACCAAAAATAAAAACATTTTTTGATTCTAAAAAGTAACCCAAATAGATAAGAATGAGTATAGAGACCCAATATTGACATACATTAACATTACATATCTTTTTTAGAATACATAAAACATTACACAAATAGACGCAAGATGACTGTACTATTCTAGAGCCTTTGTAAACACGGTAATATAAAAACTGGTTCGTAAATATGCTATATTTTATCCCACTAGGTTACCATGACTAGAACCGATTTTTAGAAACATCAAACACAATACATATCTTCAAAACATGGAGAAGGAAACATAAAAATGGGTGATCTCAAATTCGTAGTAAGGGTAAACATGAGAGATATGTTAGAATAATCATGAGAATAAGGGTATGAGAACATGATCATGAAAATAAAAGATCATACCCTTCATATAAATTACTATATACAAGAATCATGGAATAAAAAATTATAGGGAATAATACATGAATAATAAGGAAAAATATATCATAATCCATGATATCATAATAAAATATTGAATCAACCCATTCTAGAAGACATATAAGCATATAATTATATCTATAGTAGATAAAGAATCACTTCGATGACCATATTAGTAGTATGGTTTTACTCCTTATACCATCTTGGTAGTCATGGTTCTCTCCCATGGACATATTAGTAGCATTGTTTCACTCCTCGTACCATCATGGTAGTCTAGGTTCACTCTCAGGGCCATCTTAGTAGTCAAGGTCTATTACCATGACCATATTAGTCTATATCATGAGATATACATCTTTGAACAATGCATTGGAGGGATATATAGGTCACACACATCTCATAATGAAATCATGAATACATTTTTTCACAAGATAATAAATATTCATATCATAACCCATGAAATGAAATGGGTTTTATAAACATGTAAACATATAATAGCCTATGCAAAGAGATAGGTTTCATAATCAATTCATCATAAACATAACTGGTGAAATGTATGCTTCAAAATCATATAACCCATGTATGTGTAATGGGTTCCATAGACATCATTCCATATATACATATACATTTAGAGAAATAGTATGAATGGAAGCATTGTAAAAATTCTAAATAAAGGCATGCGTAATAAAAAATGATGTTATCTAGGATGAGAAATTTTTAATATTTATCGCTTAAAAAAATTCTGGAGGCAAATATCCTTTCATATTTGAAGAAAATAATATTATAACATAAAACCATTTCAAAACATTTTTCATTGAAAATTGATTTGAAAATATATAAAGGAATCCTTCAAAATAATTATGTATTTTTGAAATCATTTTTCAATGAAAATTGACTTCAAGGATCTTTTCAAAATTCTGTTGATTTTATTTATAACATTTTTTATAAATACAATTGGTTTCCAACTAAAGAGCGATATGGTGAGATTTTACATAAATATATTAAGTACTAAAGACTGGAAAAGATAATACATACACATGAGGATATCCATAATAAATTTAGTATAGGGAAACAAACGAGTGTTCTTGAGAGTTGGATCATAATATTTCATCAAATATTCTTATTCATTAACAATCATGAAAGTGATTAGATTGTTTCAAAAAATTGGTAACACATAGTTATGTGTTTCCAAACATTTCATATAGTAGATTTTAATTACATGATACTTAAAATATCCCGAAAATCATGAGATTTATGACATTACATGGAAGTATGTACACCTCGAAAAATAGTTTAGGTGCATAACCATACATCAGTCTCCAAGAAAAACATGAGACAAAACATTTTTTATCGATTCGGTAATGTTTGAAACAAAAACATCGTGAATTTAATTTCATAAAATGTATATTTTAATAATAATAAAATAAAGGATAAGATATAGATAATTCAATCATAGCAAGTACATACACCCCTAAAAAGGAATTTGTGGTAAACATAACATATATCTCACAAAAATTAAAAATGATATGTAATCCCCTTATATGGTGTCTTGATTCTCATCATGTAAGGACCTGACCCAAGTTTCCTAGAGCGGGTGTCTTATTTTATTACAATGTCATATAAACAAGGAAAATGCATTCCAAAGGATCATGTAGTTTAGTAGCTTTTGGGAACAAGATATGTATATATGTTCAACACTACAACATAAAAAGAATAAAACATAAAAGTTCCACTTGGAACGACTACCACTCTATGATTATCACTGCAAGACAATAATAATACACATATTCATGTCCTAGAAAAATTTAAAAAAAGAAGTGTGAGATAAAATTCTCAGTTACGGTAAATATTACAAAAGATGAGAACATAAACATTATACATGGTGAATAATTGAAAACACATGCCTTTACTGAAAACTTGACATAATATGGAAAAAATATGAGTAGAGTAAATATTTCCATAATAAAACATGTTCATTGGTATTCTAATAGTCTAATAACCACGTGAACTATCAATTTATTTCTTTATAATGAGGGAAATTCATATGATAGACATTCTAAAACTTATCATCAACGCCCCAAACTAGATATTTATAAATGATTAAGGCCTCTTCCAAAACCATATCCCAAAATGGACTAGGCCTTGGACAAATCCATATCTATTTGTATCATATGACTTACTAATGCATCTAGGGGATATAGTGGTCCCCTCCTATCACATAATATTTCTAATGTATTCCTCATTTTAATGGGGATAAATATAAGCAACATATACACATCATATGTAAATAACTTTCCCTAATCTGTAACATAATCACTAACCTTTTGGAGTTGTAAGATTAATGGTATAGAAAATATAATGTCCATATCAAAATTGATCATAAAACATTAAATATAACATGGAATAAGATATCATAAAATGTTACTCCCAAAAATTCAAAATAACCAACAAGAGTGCTGATATAAATGATAATACTCTTATAAAATCATCGAGTAATTCTTGAGATAATTACTTTTTTTCTTTGAAAATAATTGTTCATTTGAAAAAATCATTGTATAAACCTAGAAATGAAGTAAGATAGAAATTTTATAATAACATTAGTGATTTTATAAAAATAATGGTTTCTAAAAAGAGAATATGGTGTGCCCTTGAAAATAAGTAAGATTTTGGGAAATTCCCTTCAGTCAGGATTGTATTTCGGGATGTATTTTTTAAAGATCCTATTAAAACATATAATTACCCATAAATTAAGGTGGAATTATGGTAAGTACACAAATATAGAACATTCAAAATGTATTTCTGATGTTTAGATATAAATTAATAAGAATTTAATTTTGATAAGTACACAGAAAAGTAACCCGAATGAAAATGGTTGTTCGGGTGGAAAACCCTTACATTAAGTGAGAATGTGTTGCGCTCTTGAACTTATGGTAATTGAATATGAAATTAAGAGTCTTAATAAAAAAATTATGAACCTTATATATATGTATTTATTTTATCATAATTCCTTTAGTTTATTTTTTTCATTATTGGTATGTTATAATATTGAATTCAATCCTTCCAGAGTGTTTGTTTCCTTGAGTTTCATAATCAGTTAACTTGTTTTTATGTATTTGATTTCATGTGGAGTGGATCTAAATCAAAAAAACTGAATTTAAATATTAATTATGATGATAAAAAAATTTAATTGTAATTTATATCATTTGGTTACATGAAAATTAGATGAATCATTAAATGAAATATTAATGACATTCACAAGGACAATTATAGCGGTATTTTGATTATTGGAAACTAGTTTGTCCATATGATTTAATATTATATACATATACAAGGCCAATAATATTAAATGGGATTTAATACATATATTATAGACTGGTTCCACAATTAAAATGGTTTCATGACCAGTAATAAATTAGAAATTGAACGATGAAAATTCATCATCCACGAAAGTTGTAAATTGGAACCTCATAGATGGTGATTTCATTTATTAGAGAGAGAGAGTAATAATATTGATAACGATTATTTCATTTAAATGGTATAATTAAATTATATATATGATTATAGAGTAATGATGATAAATTGGAAAAAGGAGGTTAGGAGATAATAAGAAAATAAGACAAATTGAAATGAAACTAAAAGAAAAAGAAATATGCTTTACCTCTTGAAATAACCTCCTTGAGAACCTCATTAAGGGAAGGGGTCATAGTATTTGGGAAAAAGAAAGAAATCATGAACAAGGTGAGTTACAAGGGAATGGTTATTGTATTCAGTATTTATTTTCAGAACCTTGGGGTTTTACATTCCCCCCTCCATACAAAAATTACATCCTAGAAATTCACTTAATGTTACATCACAAAATGATTTGGGGAGGTCATCATCATAAGATCCTAGGGAACCCAGGTTTCCTCTTAGATTTTAGGATTTCTCCAAATAATCATTACCAGTCGAATCATTCGATTCTTCAACACCAAGTTTTTAGTTTCCAGAATCTGGAGAGTCTCTTCACAATATGATATGTCAAGTTCCAATTCTTTACCTTCAGAAGTGAGGAAATGCATGGGGTCTGACATGTACTTTTTCATCAGTGATACATGGAACACATTGTGTACTTTAGACATGATAGGTGGCATAGAAAAATTATATGCAATATCTCTCTGATTTCCCATCAGTTTGAGGGTGATAAGAAGTACCCAAATGAAGCTCAGTATCCAAATTGTTTTGAATAATTTTCTAGATGTTTCACATATATCATGGATAATGATAAGAAAAAATAGAGAGAGGTGTTCCATGAAGTCTCACATCTTATTTGATATAGAGTCTTTCGAGGTGAAACAGTGGAAAATCCTCTCTTATAGTGAGGAAATATTCTAATTTCGCATGTAGATCCAAGATAACTAAAATTTTATCATTATTTCATGGAGTTAGTGTAATCCAATGAGAAAATCCAGGGTAATTTCATCCCATTTACATGTAGTTATAGGTAGAGGTTTCATGAATCCTCTGAGTTGTTGTTGTTCAGCCTTCACTTGCTGATAGACTAAACATCTTCAAACATAATCCGAACTCTCCCTCATCATGTTATCTAACATGAATTGTTCCTCAAAATCTCTATAAATCATAGTGCTACTAGGATGTATGGGGAAATTTTAACTATGGGAATCAACCAATAACACCCTTTTTAGCTCAGATATAGTCGTAACACAAACCCTCTTCAAATATTTTTGAACACCATATTCACAAAAAAATTCAACCACCTTCCCACCAATCGCAACATAAATTTTCTTTTCAAGGATCTCATCATCTAGCTGAGAACATTTAATCTTTTGTAATGAAGATCGTTGGGAAACCGAATGAAAAATTATTGATGTTTCACCTTTATTGATAATTCATATATCCATCCTCACAAGATCCATCTATGAAGTATCATTGTTAATCTATATTTTGTTGAGAACTATAGTATCCTTCATACTCAATGCATCAGCTAACTTGTTTACATTTCCTAGATGGTAGTGTATAGTACAACCATACTATGGTAGATTTTGGATTGAAGTATTTACTAATATCTTCTTAAATTATTTATAACAATCCTCAAGAAATTTTTTCCATACGAACATAACCCCATTACGTGTAAGCTTCATCTTTGGGTTGGCTAAATGGGTAATGCTAGGAATGAAACACTGATAATAACTAACTAATCCAATAAAACTAAGTACCTCAGTTTTGTTCTTTGGAGTAGGCCATTCCTGCATAGCCTTTGTCTTCATAAAATCAAAAGATATTTCATCCATAGAGTCAATGTGATCCTGAAATGAAACAGATTGAATCCAAAATTCTCTTTCTAAACATCCCATATAGTTCATTTCTTCTATGTTTATTTGGAATAGTGAGAAAGTTATATTCATGATTGTTATTGCATTTGGATTATACCAAATATATCATCAATAAATACCACCACAGAGTCATGAAGATATCTGTAAAAACATTATTCATTATAAACATGTAAATGTAGGGTGAATTATCCATTCCAAAAGGCATTACTTTAAACTCGTAATGACCATACATGGTTTGAAATGTTGTATTTGGAATATTTTTTTTCCTCACACGCAACGGATGATATCCATATTGAATATAAACCTTGAAAAAATATATGGCTCCATGAAGTTGATCAAATAAACCATCAATTAGAGGTATAGGATACATATAATTTATTGTTATAACATTTATCGCCATTTATTCAGTGCACAACCATGTATGTACATCGTTCTTCTTAATGAATGGAACAGTCCCCCTAGGGAAACACTAGAGAGAATAAATCATTTATCACTCAATTCCTATAATAGTTACTTTTTTTCACTAACTCCATAGTGGAAATTCTATAAGGGTTCATTTATATGGTACTTTGATTAAGAATTAACTCAATGAAAAACACAATTTCTCACTCTGGAGGATGTTCAAGTAAATCCTCTAAAAACACATCTATATTTTCTTACAAAATCGGTACATCATATATCTGAGAATTTCCTTACTCTCCCATAAATAGTCCATTCCCTTCTCCCCCAATAATGGAATTCAGTAGAGCTACTGGGGGTGGATCTAGATGAAACTCATATGGTGATGTATTTTTCTTAAAGATAAGAGATTCCACATCGTCCTCAAAAATTGTACCTTCCTTCCCCTTGCAATACATTTTCACATCACGATTCAAAAGAAAATCCATACCGGAGATTATAACAAATCCAATCATTGATATGAAACTAAATTCAACAGATAAAGAATGTTTACATTCTGTAATGGGGACTTAATTAAACAACTATGTTACAATGATACATCCCTTATGAGTTTTGACAGACAACTCCCCTGTAAAATAAAATTTGAAATATGTAATTTTCTTGGAAAAAATAGACGATAGGAAGGAATGTGATAATCCATAATCAACTAAAGAATTTTCCAAGATTGAGGAAATGATTATTGTACCTTCCACCACATCATTTGGAACATCAATATTAGCTGTTGGGATCGCATAATCTTGTCCATGCTCACTTGGCCTTTTCGGTGGCATGTTTCATTGACACTTTAGACTATCATTAGTATAGTGTCCCATATACCTATAACTATAGCATCAAAAACTAATAGAATATTTCTTCACCTTCTAATCACCAACAAGATTTCCTTTCTAAACATATTTACAGAATATTATTTTTTCCTTTTAAGAATGCACTGTATATTTTCCTTCCACAATTATTTTAGGGTGGATATAAAACTCGTCCATTCTTCCCCATTTCCTTATTTTATTTTATAATGCTTCCAATATACCACTTCTTCAGTTACATTACATTAATATCATAATACTTATTGAATTCCTTTTTTGTCTTGATAGCACATGAAACTATATCATCATATAAGGAGAAACATTGGGAGACCAATTCCAGTCAGAGGAATGGAATTAGGCAATCAAAGAATAGATCAATCATACTCCTTGGATTTCATATGTAGTCCACATCATGCCTTGATAAACTTTTGGAGTTAGTTTCATACATTTCAACATTCTCATAATTTTTTCCCTTAAATATTGAAACTACCTTTCCATATCCACTCACAGTTCCTAAGGAATGTATTTCTCTAGAAATATTTTCTTAAAGTACCTCCATTATATATCTTCTATCTCATCATCCACCTTTTTGTTTTGGATTAATAACCACCACTGATCCACATCTCTTGATTGACGTTAAACTATCATGACAACATTCCCTATCTCATTACATCCCAAAGTGAGAAACAACTTATCTAGAAAACTTATCCACTACTCAGCTAAAAATGGGTTTTGTAATGTCACGGAATATCCATTTAATTTCTTTTAAATTATATATAATTATTTCGAGACCACATGATTTAACAGCATGTGATTTCAAGGCCTGGCGAGCCCAGATTTGAATATCAAACATTCATTAAATTCACAAAATCAAACATGTGAGTGTGTTTTTATAACATTTGAATCGGTGAATGGATTTAAAATATGAGGGCACCATTAATATTAGAATGTTGGAATTCCTGTAGAAAGTTCATAACATCTACTGGCAAGGGTCGAATGGAAATTTTAATTTTCACCCATTTCAAAAGCATCATCCCCCTTAAACAAAAAATCCACAAACCTAGTAGGGATTTATTTTGTTTTGATTTTTCTATTATTCTTTATAAAATGAAGAAAACGGATCAGCAAACAAACCGGTTGAAACAAAAATCATACGTCTTTTTGGGAAGGGTTTCATTCTTGGTTTTCAATCTATGATTTAATTATTACTTACAGAACTATGATCCCAAGCCTCTCACTTGCTTTAAACTTCTAACATTGAGGGTGTGGGATGACACAAAAAAGGCATGAACCCCTCCGCTTTTTCTTTCTTCAGGGCCGCTTCCTCAAACTGGCGGCAAGGAAAACCGGTTGTCGTGGAAATGATGGTGCAACCTAAGAGGCACGAGGGAACTAGTTTAATTGATATTGAACCACCAAAGCTGACTCAGTGGCTCATGGATGGTACTACAAGCAAACACCACTTGTGTAGTGGCGGCCGCAGGAGGGAGGTGGTGCCAACCGGTCCCACGTGTAGATGAAGAGGCCAGCCCATGCTGGCCGCACTGGTGGAATGTGGAATGCTCGATGTGAGCCACAGTAAAAGGGGTGGTTGCGGCTCATAGGACGTGAAGATAGGATATAAGTGGAAGGGTCCTTGCAATACATAGAAGGAGAATCCCACTTTATACGAGCCACATGCAGACATGGGGGGTTGTCGGATGAATGGACACACATGTCCTAACTGAACTGGCTGAGCCGATTTAGGCTGAAGCAAACAGGACTAGTCTGACAGATATGGCCGGGAAAACCTTCTGAGCTAGTACTCCTTAGAGAACTGGGGCGACGGGATATATCTAATCCACACAGTGGCCCGGGCTTGGAAAGGAGACTAGCCCACCAGTGCGGGCTAGGGTAAATAAATTTAGTGTGACTGGGTGACCAATTTGATGGGACCCACATCTATCCTCGGAGGGGTCATGTATGGCCTAATTGTCCAGGATAATAGGACATAAAGACTAGATCAGGTCATACAGGCCCTCGGGTCGGGTTTGTTAGGATTTTCTGAACAAGTCAGACTGGGCCCATATGCAACTAGAACCTATTTTTAGAAAGAAACGTATCTACCAAACTGTGTGTCTGATTAACGCACCATCCCCGACGTTGATACCCATGCAATGAGGCAGTCCTTATGAAATACTCTATGTATGATTTCATCGATATAGACCCAGAAATACTTCATGATTCATCTATCCATCATGAATAATTGACTCAACTATCAGCGAGGATTCGTGACTCAGCTACATAGGGAGACACCATGACTCAACTAGCAGCAAGACTTCGAGACTCAGCTACCAAGTGAGACTCCCTGACTCATCTATCTATGAGACATCATGATTCGACTACCCAATGAGACTTAATGACTCAGCTACCAGCGAGACTCTATGACTCAGCTGCCTAGCTTGGCTTCATGACTCTGCTGTTAGTAAGACTTCATGTCTCAGGTAATTATATGGTTTATGTGACATACCTAGCCTAAAGAACTCAACGGGGATGAGTGACATTATAGTAATTTATGTTTATTGTTTTCAATTGTTGGTTTTTCTATCGACACATTATGTTGTACCTAAGTTGGGATAACTCTTGGGACTCTAATCATTTTACATTAGTTTTTGAATACCTTTACTGATTTTTTTGAGGCTTGAGTTGGTCTCAGGGTCCCTTACTAAGTATTGTTATGTTCATCCCTAAATGGGCTTCACTTTCACCTATTGTGTCTTTTGCAGATGATGGACAACATTGACTGGGATCTTCGAGATATAGGGCTAGGTGGAGCTCGGATGTGGATATACAGATGTAGTATACTTCAGAGACATCTGACAGTGATCAGTACCTACCCTTCTAGTAGGATCCATAGAAGGCAACCTACAGATCTTGTACTACATTTTACAGTAGTTTCCTTTTCATTTGGTTTTGTATTTTGGATTTTTTTTATGTTCTTTAGCACCATTATTGTGTGGTTGTTTCCTTATGTTACATAATTTTTGTTAGTAACCCAATTCTAGTTTTACTTTCCATAGTATGGGTTGTGTGTTTATTTAGGATTAAAGGAAATGCCTTCCCTTTTTTATGATGTCCCTTTTGGGGCTCGTCTCCAGCCACTAACCTTTGAATGGTAGGCTTGTGGTTGTCACTGAATGGGCCCTAGGGGATGAGTCATGACAGAGTGGTATCAGAGGTGGTCAGTTATACCATAATGGCTAAGAGTAGATGGATTCATTTGGGTAACTAGTATAAATTATTTGAGTTCAATAATTAGATTTGGCGATTCCAATGTTGGTGCGGCAGCTAACATATTCATGCACCAGGACCTCGAATTATTCTTTATAACATAGTGAATGAAAAAACTGGTTTCATTGACTTCAAAAATTTTATTCATGATCACTTTATGTTAGATTCAGCTCACCATGTATAATTCACTAACTTTGTATAATCTCTATTTCTCTCAGGATGCCTCCACGTAGACAGCCAGCTCGGATCTCGGTACAGGATCGCAAATATGGTGCATCGAGAGATGAGGCATCAGTGTTGGGACTTGTTCCTAAGATGGCACCCCCAGGTGGTGTACCATAGGAACCACCACCTACCCAAAAATAGTTTCCACCAACATTACCAGTAGTGGATGCATGCCGACGAAGCATTTCACAAGAGTTCCACAGGTAGAGTCCTCTAAGGTTTTGAGGCAAGACAGATCCTCAATCTGTCGAGGATTGGCTGGAGGTGGTGACATGAGTTTTCTTCCTAGTGTGGATAGCTTCTGTCCAGATGGAAATTCTAACTGTTATCCTTCTATAGGATGAAACAGGGAGATTGTGGAGCTTGACAATACAGATTCACAAGGAGGTGAACCTCACATTAGCTGACTTCGAGGACCTTTTCAAGGAGGACTTCATCCCCAAGGCCTCAAAATCAGTACACATAAAGGACCTACTTCACTTATGGAAGTTCATCTAGAGTGTGGTTGAATACTCTGTGAGGATCACAGGCCTCCCCATGCACAGTTATGATATGGTGAGGGACCCTTTCATCAAGTCCCAAACCTTTTCGCATGGGTTCAGATGGGAGATTAGAGAATTGAAGATCTCTCTCAGAATCACCATACCGGATGGGGTGATGGATTAATGTCTTCTAGTTGATAAATTCCTTGCAGAACCCACACCAACTGTAAGAGCTACCAATGGATAGTAGGTAGTAGAGTCCTTAGCAGGAGGTAGCCAACATCTAACACAGGGGTCAAATAGGACCAAACATTCCATGGGAAAACATTATGATACTAGATCGGTACTGTGAGGCTCTACAGGAAGTGGACACTTGCCGAGAAACATGTTCTGCTTCACATGCGGTGTTAAGGGGCTCATAGCTCGAGACTGCCTAACTCAACATATAGACGAAAAAAAGGTGGTTGATGGAAATCCAATGTAGAGGCATATAGTTGAATAGGGTGTTCCATAGAGATGGGGCATGGTAGGGGTGAAGTTTGAGTAGCAGACAGTGGGAGGAGATACAAGGTACCACCACCACCACCCCCAGGTAGTCCACCATGAGCTCCAAAAGTCGGTGGACAATGGCAGGGTCAGCGTCATGTGATGGAGACCTACGAACATGGCACTATATAAATGATTAAATGTATTATCTATGTAAACTCAACTTTATCTACAATACATATACATACAGTTTCTAGTCACCCTTTTTTTTCACAGACCTTGTTCAAGGATCGAAGATTATGATGGATTCATTGGCTCGATCCTTACGATTAGAGACTCTTACAGTATGGGATTTGAGGGTCACACAATAGTGTCGGCAATGTGAGATTATTCTATGAGATGAGTGATTTTACTATTATCTCTTAATAGAAGTGTCGAGGCCTTACGACATCATCCTGTGAATGGACTGGTTATCTATATTACATGCTCAGATCGGCTATTTTACAAGAAAAGTGTGGTGTTTCTACGATAATAGTACTAGGTTTTCCTTAACCAGTGACAAAAAACAACTATTTCACATGATGGACATTCTCATAGGAGGGTGATGACTATTATAGACTAGTGGGATAGCCTCACAGTTGGTGTGGTGGACAAGCGGAGTTAGAGATTTCCTGAAGTGGTGGATGAGTATTAGGATGTCATTCCTGAGGATGTTATGAGACTAAATTCTCACAAAGAGGTAGAAATTTTCTTCAATATGTACTCAAGGATGACAAAAATATCTACACTGGCATATTGGATGGATCACATTAAGATTCGTGATATCAGGTTACATCTAGAGGACTTGTGGGAGAATGGATTTGTGAGACAAACTGTTTAACCATGGGCATCCCCAATGTTGTTTTCCAGGAAGGAAAACATGATTTTAGGGCTATAAATGGACTTTTGGTTCCTGAACTAGGTGACCATGATGAACAAATATCCACTGTTGGGGATTGATGGCCTATTCAATCATCTGAAAAGAGAGATGTGGTTCTCAAAGATAGACATCACATCAAGCTATAATTGGCTTCAGGTACGAGATAAGGATGTGTTCAATACATCCTAAAAGTGGTGGTATAGACACTTTGAGTTCATGGTGACACCCTTCATCATGACCAATACCTCCCTAGTGGTCATGGGACCCATGAAAAGGATCATCTTGTATTACATCGATCATTTCATGGTGGTATTAATCGATGACATGTTGGTGTACTCGGTGTCAAAGGAGGATCACATTACACACCTATCGATAGTCCTAGATACACTCCAAGAGAAATAACTTTATAGTATGCTCCCACAGTGCAAGTTCTAGAATTGGGAGGCCTAATTTTTGGGACACGTCATCTCAGAGGCTCTAGTTATAGTGGATCTGGTGAAGAAATAGGCTGTGCTTTCGTAGGAACCACCTTGAAGCACCACAGAGGTGTGGAGTTTCTTGGAGGATAATGGATACTACCTGATGTTCGTACCTAACCATTATAGAGTAGATGAACCTTTTTCATATTTGAAAAATAAGGGTCAACCATTATTATTGACAAAGAAGTTCTAACAGAGTTTCTATGAGTTGAGGCTGTAACACCCCGAGCTTCCACGATACGCTTCTCATTCAATAATGCAATAGCGTGTGTTGTACGCAACCTCGAGCTCTAGCACACACCACAACTAATTAAACTAGCCGTTGTGAATAGTAATACCTACTTTTTGAAATTTTATAAATTTTATATTTCAAAATGGACTTCACTTTTGTATTCCCAATATTGAAATTAGCCTATGTTGAATTTTTTGTAATTTTCCGAGAACTTCCAAATTTTTATGAATAGTGAAAAATACTTAAAACAACTTTTTTAATCAAAATAATTTATAGTGATAAGTTATACTATTTAGTGGTTTTAAGGTACAATTAGAATATATTTTTACCATTTTATCCAATGGTGGTCATTAAAGTTAATTTAACATTGAAATTGGACATAAACAATTGCCAATCTTTTGATATAAATTGTTTCTTAAAAACACGCTATTTGTTATAACAGCGGGAATTAATTATTAAATTAATTAATTTGACTTATATGTTTTGAATTTTGTAAAATGGACTTCATTTTTGAATTCAGAATATCAATTATAGCTTAGGGTGAAATTTTGGCCTTATTCTGAAAAACTTCAATTTTTGATGAATAGTGAAACCACTAAGTGGTAGTTAAATAACTGATTTTTCGTTTAAATGAAATATTACCACTTCTGTGATTTGATTTTCAAAAATCCGACATACATGGTTGTCATTAAGAAGTAAAATGTGGTTCAATAAGATTAAAATAATTTTTTGGTGAATAGTAACTTTTAAGTTCTTAATCGCGATTAGAGGTAATTAGTGTAGTTTAAGGTAAAAACAATGTTTTAATAATATTATATGAGCTTGACACTTGTCCTATTCCTATTGGATGAGTCATGGAAGACCAAGACAACCCATGGGTCAACTTGGGGACCCCATGGAGCCACTTTAGTTGGAAAATGACATTAATATATATTTATTTAATGTTAAAATTAAATTGACACAAACATGAGTTATTTTACTAAAACAGTATTTAAGTGGGGTTACACAAGTCCAAATTTTGATTATAAATATTCATTAGAAAGCTAAAAAGATTTCCTACATCATAGTATTTTTTTTATAATTTTTAGACATTAAATAATTTAAATTATTTATGACATCATTATGATGCAGCGATGACCTCATTATTTAATGATTTAAATAAAATGGGAAGATAATACAACATTCAAGGCTTACACTTGTCCAAAGCCAATTGGATGAGGATATTTATAACCCTTATCACCTTAGCCTCGAATTATATAAGTGTGGGACCTTTAGAATCCGAAAAGCATTTTGAAATAATGTAACATTTCAATCTTTCCAAAAGTGCCCCTCCTCTCCACTTATAAAAGGCCCCCACCTCTCCCACCTCATCTACACTTTCAAGCCATTTGGCTCGTCCAAACTCTGCCCAAATACTCTCCCAACATTCCTCCCTTACTCATAGAAGCCTCACATTGGGCAGAACTCTTCCCAAGGAAACCTTTGGCTCAAATCAAAAAGAGTTACCCGATTTTGAGGTAATGTCTTTTCTAATGTTGTTTTGTTTTATTTTTCTTCTCCAACCCCCTAAAATCTTTTTATTCATTTATTTTGTGAAAACACCAGTATCCTCAATATACTAGGATGTTGTTATAAGAAGGATTCGAGCTATACTTACACACACATACATCTAATGGTTAAAGAACATACGGTTTATGTGGATGGCGAATTTCTGCCTCACGAAACGATGATTGTTCAACACTCATATAACACCTTCAAAGGTGGCCATTAAGATGTCACTATATTTATATATGATATATAATGTGTTTATGTTTTACTTATGCTTCTGTATTTCTCATTTATGTCTTACTTTATGATTTCCATTATGGGTAAAACGCGATAATTTCATTTTAGGAAGTGCGGACTACCGCCCCCTCAAAGTGATTTGAATCGTTAATGCCATATCTGGGATGTATAAAGGATGGAGTAAATGGTATTATACACTATATTATACTGGAATTATATTATACATTTATATCATTATGATTTAGTTCCATTAAATATGAAATTGAAATGAAAGTAGCGTTCATGCGTACGTACGGCTTACCGTCTCCATGAACGGTGCATTTCATTTCTCACCTCTAAATGTTACGTAATATTATAAATGAATGTATATACTGGATATATAATATATATATGACATCTAAATCATGAATATAATTCTGGATATAATGGATATTTCACCACATAAACAACTTGTAATTATAAGAAGCTTATTGTTGACTCAAGTACCAAAGATCGACAAAACGACCGTTATTAACTTAAATAATTACATAATGTTCATATCATTGTAATAAGTGATATAATAAGGATAATGAAATTGAAAATGGTTCTTAATAAGGTATATATTAACTCTAGTTTATTATTCAGGAGGTTAAAGAACGGTTGAGTCAAGTCAGACACGAGGTAAGGGAATTTCTTAACCCAACTTTCATTCTTTGGGTTAATCTCCTAATTTCAAATTATGTCATGATATTATTATGTATTATTTTGTATTTTTACTTTCTTTATGTGTACCTATAGTGAATACACATAATAGATCTATTTTATTTTAAAAATGATCTTTTTAAGGACTTCGTCTCAATCTCCTTTCATTGAGGCATATTTGGTTTTATACACAACCTTCTTTTATACGATGTATAAACCCCTTTGACTTTTACGTTTATTCAAAAGGAATCTTTTTTATACGAAGCGTTTTGCTAAACGACAAAAGGGAATGTTTTTCTTTCCGTACTTATGCGGCGACAACGACTTCTCCGCCGCCGTGACCATTATTTGAGTTTCGGCTTCCTCTACAAGCCATCATTTTCTTTTTTAATGAAAAATAAATACAAAGTTTTAACATTCTTTTATTTTGGTATTGAAAATGGTTTTGAAAGAATTTTTTTTATATCAATGTGTTGTATTGATATCTTGTGATTGAAATGTGGAAATGTTATGTTTCCTTGATGCATGTTTCATGTGATACGATTATGTTATGGTTTATGATATGTTTAAACCTATTCATATGAGGAATGTATTGGACTTAATATGTGACGGGTGGAGCCCGCTATAGCTCCTCGATGCATCGGTAGGTCTCATGAGACAACTAGACGTGGAATTGGCCGAGGCCCTTTCCCAATTTGATTTATGGTTTTGGCCGAGGCCTTAATCATTTTAGATGTCTTGGACGAGGCCTTGACAAAATGTTTCAGAATGTCCGGCATTATACATTCCCTCATTATGAAAGTGGTTATTGATATTGCATGTGATTATTCGGCCAGTAGAATATCCATGTGAAGAAGTGAATGGCATTATCTCATTTTACTCTTGCCATATTATGTTGAAGTTCAAGTTTAAAAGGCTTTTGTTTTAGTTATACATTGCCTTAAATGTTAATGTTTATTTATGAAAGCTTCCGCAATATTGTTATCCTTACTGAGCATCTGAGCTCACCCCTTTCAATGTTTAAATGTTTTCCAGGATTTGAAGAAGTATATTATGAATGACCTTCAGGGATAGTCTGAGGGGATATGAAGACAATATGTTGTTGTTGTTTTGGTTTACTTTATGATGTAATGTAACGTTTACAAATGTATCTAGTGTTTCCAAGGCTACTAAACTAATAGGTCTTTCGAGACTTGATCTTTTGTGATCATGCCAATGTTACGAAGTAATGCACCGACTCTGGGTAGCTGGGGTCGGGGCGTTACAGTTGGTATCAGAGGCAGTTTAGTACTAACCTTGGAAGCTAGATTTAGATAAACTCTGATTAGAGCACATAGCCCGAAGATAGACTTTGAGGATTAGTATAAAAGAACATCTTAGAATATTGGTATTGTAGAGATTTTGTGAGTTTTCCAAGCAATACATTCCTGTCTGGATACGAGCAGGTAGAGGCGGCTCTGGCACAGATGTACCTAGGGGTAAAACCCGAAAACACCGCTTTGAGCTAGACTCGAACGGGAACTGGTGCACGACAACGGGCCTTGCTGCACTCTTGGTTACGACACTCCCGGGGGATATGCTTAGGATAATTCTCATTTTCTTTACAAACCACTATGAAGGGTTACGAGTATATACTTCCTCAAAGAATACATTTTTATAATTATGGATTATATCCATAATTAGTTCAATTTATGTTAAGTGTTTTACAAGTATGGAATTATGTATTTTGATTCATAAACTAATCTAGTTTATGCCATTGTTTAGAAATGGCGCCTAGTAGAAGGAATGGAAACTGTATCAATGCACGAACTCCGTGTAGGGATTGCCCTCCTGCTCAGGATAATTATGGTGGAGCTAGTGATACAACTGGTGCTGATCAGCTTCTCACCATACTGGGACAACTCACGCAGGTTATGAATAACAACCTTACTCGTATGGAGCACCCTGATCCGCAACGTGGAGGATCAATGCTAGACCGTTTCATGAGGCAACAACCGTCAACCTTCAATGGGAGTACAAATCCTACAGTAGCTGAGCAATGGATAAATTCCTTAGAGAAAATATTCCATGCCTTGGGGAGTAGTGAAAGGGAGAAGGTTGTCATGGCAGTTTACCGCCTCACTGGAGATGCCGATCAGTGGTGGTCACTGATTCAAAACACAAAGGAAGATGATGACGTATCGAATATGGAATGGAGAGAGTTCAAAGAGTTGTTCTTAGAAAAATACTTTCCTTGTGACCATCGAGCAGATATGGAAAGGCAATTTCTGAGTTTGAGGCAGAAGGAGGATGAGAATGTCGCAAAGTATGAGGCTAACTTTACAAGGTTAGCGAGGCATGCTGCCGATTATATATGTAACCCAAGAAGTAAGATTGATCGTTTCTTTGATGGGTTAAAACCATTTCTCCGTCGAGCTCTAGTGTCACAATCTTTCTCAACATACGAAGATATAGTCTCATGTGCTATCAAGACAGAAAAGGAATTCTCTAAGTCTTATGACAACAAAGTAAAGCAAGAGAAGAAGAGAACGGTGGAACAAGAGGCAGATAAAGGGAAAAAGGGAAAGAAGGATTTTCCATTATGTGATAATTGTGGGAAGGATCACCCTGGTACTTGCTTAAAAGGAATGGGAGTCTGTTATAAATGTGGAGAAAAGGGTCACCAAGCTCGTGATTGCAATGGAAAGAAAGAGGCTGTCAAAGTTGAATGCTACAATTGTAGGGAAACAGGGCATTATGCAAATGAATGTCCTAAGCGTCAAGGAAACTTACCTCAGAAAAGGCCAAGGGATCAAGGCCAATCATATGCTGTGACTACAGTTGAAGCGGAATAATTAATGTATTGGTGCTTTTGGACTCAAGGATTATATTCTGGTTATAAGAATAATGTAATATATATATATGGATTGTACTGCAGTACTTTTTGATTTCAGTAAGGTTTTAATATGATTAAGGTAATCATATTTTTAGTATGTGACAATAAGAGAAACTTTTCTTTGTTTTGGGAATCTGATAAATGGATTTTGGAATTTAGAGACCTTTTAGAGAAAGTCTGGACGGAGGTATTTTGGATAACTATTAAGGTTGGAATGGATTAAGTTGAACTTTGGATAGTATTGTTTAAGGTTAAAAAATTTATGAAGATTATTTTTGGAATATTATGATACTATAGTTTTATGAAAAGGACAACCTGCAGGGTGGGGCATAACCCGTTGCGTCGGACCAAGCTGCAGGAATCGAACCCACAATCATAGTGCGACAGGCCTTTTTTTCCTACCACTAGCCTACAGGAATTCCCTGGTTATTACAATATAATTTTACTTATCTAAATGGTATGTGTTAACATTTGGAACCTTATACAATTAGGATAATAATAATATTTTTGAGTTCTATTATCTTTTTGAGTGAAAGATGAGTTGAAGGTTGAAACACTAATTGTCAAGCATAAATATATATATACCTATCTCTTATTCAATGAATAAATTAATTCTTAAACTTTAGTAAAGGGATATTAAAACAAAAAATGTGTTATCCTAATACCTTATGTCTTGTTGAACTGATGATATTTTAAATCAACATAGATTGAAGGCTTTGAGGCCCTCAATTTGACAGTTGATTGTGATTGATGACCTCAATCACTCCCTACAAATATTTACGTTTTTCCTCCAATTATATGTCTTTAATTTCCACCAATGTTCTCCTTATCGAGATCATAATTTGGTGGTGACTTTCTTATTTCCATTTTCCCTCTTATTAAGGATAAATTTTATTAATCTTATTTCCGATGTGGGTTTTCCTAAAAGGTATTTTCTCTTTTCAACCTTTTATTTTCAAAGAAAAATTTCAAATTGCGAGGACGCAATTTATTGAAGGAGGGTAGAATGTAACACCCCGAGCTTCCACGATACGCTTCTCATTCAATAATGCAATAGCGTGTGTTGTACGCAACCTCGAGCTCTAGCACACACCACAACTAATTAAACTAGCCGTTGTGAATAGTAATACCTACTTTTTGAAATTTTATAAATTTTATATTTCAAAATGGACTTCACTTTTGTATTCCCAATATTGAAATTAGCCTATGTTGAATTTTTTGTAATTTTCCGAGAACTTCCAAATTTTTATGAATAGTGAAAAATACTTAAAACAACTTTTTTAATCAAAATAATTTATAGTGATGAGTTATACTATTTAGTGGTTTTAAGGTACAATTAGAATATATTTTTACCATTTTATCCAATGGTGGTCATTAAAGTTAATTTAACATTGAAATTGGACATAAACAATTGCCAATCTTTTGATATAAATTGTTTCTTAAAAACACGCTATTTGTTATAACAGCGGGAATTAATTATTAAATTAATTAATTTGACTTATATGTTTTGAATTTTGTAAAATGGACTTCATTTTTGAATTCAGAATATCAATTATAGCTTAGGGTGAAATTTTGGCCTTATTCTGAAAAACTTCAATTTTTGATGAATAGTGAAACCACTAAGTGGTAGTTAAATAACTGATTTTTCGTTTAAATGAAATATTACCACTTCTGTGATTTGATTTTCAAAAATCCGACATACATGGTTGTCATTAAGAAGTAAAATGTGGTTCAATAAGATTAAAATAATTTTTTGGTGAATAGTAACTTTTAAGTTCTTAATCGCGATTAGAGGTAATTAGTGTAGTTTAAGGTAAAAACAATGTTTTAATAATATTATATGAGCTTGACACTTGTCCTATTCCTATTGGATGAGTCATGGAAGACCAAGACAACCCATGGGTCAACTTGGGGACCCCATGGAGCCACTTTAGTTGGAAAATGACATTAATATATATTTATTTAATGTTAAAATTAAATTGACACAAACATGAGTTATTTTACTAAAACAGTATTTAAGTGGGGTTACACAAGTCCAAATTTTGATTATAAATATTCATTAGAAAGCTAAAAAGATTTCCTACATCATAGTATTTTTTTTATAATTTTTAGACATTAAATAATTTAAATTATTTATGACATCATTATGATGCAGCGATGACCTCATTATTTAATGATTTAAATAAAATGGGAAGATAATACAACATCCAAGGCTTACACTTGTCCAAAGCCAATTGGATGATGATATTTATAACCCTTATCACCTTAGCCTAGAATTATATAAGTGTGGGACCTTTAGAATCCGAAAAGCATTGTGAAATAATGTAACATTTCAATCTTTCCAAAAGTGCCCCTCCTCTCCACTTATAAAAGGCCCCCACCTCTCCCACCTCATCTACACTTTCAAGCCATTTGGCTCGTCCAAACTCTGCCCAAATACTCTCCCAACATTCCTCCCTTACTCATAGAAGCCTCACATTGGGCATAACTCTTCCCAAGGAAACCTTTGGCTCAAATCAAAAAGAGTTACCCGATTTTGAGGTAATGTCTTTTCTAATGTTGTTTTGTTTTATTTTTCTTCTCCAACCCCCTAAAATCTTTTTATTCATTTATTTTGTGAAAACACCAGTATCCTCAATATACTAGGATGTTGTTATAAGAAGGATTCGAGCTATACTTACACACACATACATCTAATGGTTAAAGAACATACGGTTTATGTGGATGGCGAATTTCTGCCTCACGAAACGATGATTGTTCAACACTCATATAACACCTTCAAAGGTGGCCATTAAGATGTCACTATATTTATATATGATATATAATGTGTTTATGTTTTACTTATGCTTCTTTATTTCTCATTTATGTCTTACTTTATGATTTCCATTATGGGTAAAACGCGATAATTTCATTTTAGGAAGTGCGGACTACCGCCCCCTCAAAGTGATTTGAATCGTTAATGCCATATCTGGGATGTATAAAGGATGGAGTAAATGGTATTATACACTATATTATACTGGAATTATATTATACATTTATATCAATATGATTTAGTTCCATTAAATATGAAATTGAAATGAAAGTAGCGTTCATGCGTACGTACGGCTTACCGTCTCCATGAACGGTGCATTTCATTTCTCACCTCTAAATGTTACGTAATATTATAAATGAATGTATATACTGGATATATAATATATATATGACATCTAAATCATGAATATAATTCTGGATATAATGGATATTTCACCACATAAACAACTTGTAATTATAAGAAGCTTATTGTTGACTCAAGTACCAAAGATCGACAAAACGACCGTTATTAACTTAAATAATTACATAATGTTCATATCATTGTAATAAGTGATATAATAAGGATAATGAAATTGAAAATGGTTCTTAATAAGGTATATATTAACTCTAGTTTATTATTCAGGAGGTTAAAGAACGGTTGAGTCAAGTCAGACACGAGGTAAGGGAATTTCTTAACCCAACTTTCATTCTTTGGGTTAATCTCCTAATTTCAAATTATGTCATGATATTATTATGTATTATTTTGTATTTTTACTTTCTTTATGTGTACCTATAGTGAATACACATAATAGATCTATTTTATTTTAAAAATGATCTTTTTAAGGACTTCGTCTCAATCTCCTTTCATTGAGGCATATTTGGTTTTATACACAACCTTCTTTTATACGATGTATAAACCCCTTTGACTTTTACGTTTATTCAAAAGGAATCTTTTTTATACGAAGCGTTTTGCTAAACGACAAAAGGGAATGTTTTTCTTTCCATACTTATGCGGCGACAACGACTTCTCCGCCGCCGTGACCATTATTTGAGTTTCGGCTTCCTCTACAAGCCATCATTTTCTTTTTTAATGAAAAATAAATACAAAGTTTTAACATTCTTTTATTTTGGTATTGAAAATGGTTTTGAAAGCATTTTTTTTATATCAATGTGTTGTATTGATATCTTGTGATTGAAATGTGGAAATGTTATGTTTCCTTGATGCATGTTTCATGTGATACGATTATGTTATGGTTTATGATATGTTTAAACCTATTCATATGAGGAATGTATTGGACTTAATATGTGACGGGTGGAGCCCGCTATAGCTCCTCGATGCATCGGTAGGTCTCATGAGACAACTAGACGTGGAATTGGCCGAGGCCCTTTCCCAATTTGATTTATGGTTTTGGCCGAGGCCTTAATCATTTTAGATGTCTTGGACGAGGCCTTGACAAAATGTTTCAGAATGTCCGGCATTATACATTCCCTCATTATGAAAGTGGTTATTGATATTGCATGTGATTATTCGGCCAGTAGAATATCCATGTGAAGAAGTGAATGGCATTATCTCATTTTACTCTTGCCATATTATGTTGAAGTTCAAGTTTAAAAGGCTTTTGTATTAGTTATACATTGCCTTAAATGTTAATGTTTATTTATGAAAGCTTCCGCAATATTGTTATCCTTACTGAGCATCTGAGCTCACCCCTTTCAATGTTTAAATGTTTTCCAGGATTTGAAGAAGTATATTATGAATGACCTTCAGGGATAGTCTGAGGGGATATGAAGACAATATGTTGTTGTTGTTTTGGTTTACTTTATGATGTAATGTAACGTTTACAAATGTATCTAGTGTTTCCAAGGCTACTAAACTAATCGGTCTTTCGAGACTTGATCTTTTGTGATCATGACAATGTTACGAAGTAATGCACCGACTCTGGGTAGCTGGGGTCGGGGCGTTACAGTGGCAGAGATTTCAAAGTGACCTAATCTTGAGACTACCAGGAGAAATCATTGGGTATGTAGTCTTCAGTGGTGCATCAGGGACTATATGTGGTTGTGTCATGATGCATGACCGAGAAGTGATCGCCTACTTCTTACTACAGTTGAGGCATCATGACCATAACAACATGACCCATGACATGGAGTAAGCAGTAATGGTATTCACCTTGATGATAAGGCAGTACTACTTTATGGGTGAACGGTTTACCATCTAATTGGACCACAAGTGTATCTAGTTAATATTCTCATAGAAGGTAATGAAATTGAGATAGTGGTGATGGATAGAGTTCCTCTAGGAAAATTACATTAAGATTGTTTATACTCTTGGGAAGGGGAGTGGGTGGAAGATGCACTCATCCGGTGGTCTAGTTTAAAATTGATGTGTGAGTCAATAGAGATACTAGTCATGATGTAGATATCAATCATGGAAGATGACGGAGGGGCTTAACTTCAGTCAATGACTATCACTCCTTCACTCATATAGTGAGTTAGGGAGGTCCAACTTATGGATGTTGACTGCGAGGCCCGATGTGCTAAGATATCCTCAGAATTGTCTCCTACTGAATTTTTTATAGATCAGAAGCATGACATCTTTTTCATAGGATGCACCATAATACTAGTGATATTACATGAGGAGGTGTTGAGGGAGTTCCAAACATCCCCTTTGGAGGTAAATCCTAGTGTGGAGAAAATGTACCAGGACCTCCGATGACAATATTGGTGGCTAGGGATGAAGAAAGTAGAGGCACAATTTGTTTCATGATGCCTCACTTATCAGCATGTGAAGGTAGAGCATCAAGTCCCAGTAGTCTGGCTAGAACAACATAATGTACTAGAATGGAATTAAGATCTTACACCCATTCTATTAGTTATGGGGTTACCATGCATGTATAGGGGCCACAATTTTATCTGGGTGATCGTTGAGTGAATTTCGATGTCGACTCACTTTCTACCAATCTAGGAGCAAGGATTGGTAGATGGATTGGGATTCCTCTATATCAAAGAGATAGTGTGGCATCACGTGGTGCCTTCAACGATCATCTTAGATCACGATTCTCATATTATATCTGGGTTGTGGAAGGGATTTTTGTAGGCGTTCAGGACTCTGCTGCGCTTTAGTACAACTTTTCACCCCCATATAGATGGTCAGATAGAGCAGAATATAAAAAACCTAATAGGACATACTTCATGTTTATTTCCTTGATTATTTGTCATAGTTATGAGGAAAACCCAGTGCTAGTGTAGTTTTTATACAAAAAAATTTTGTCACCCCATCATCTAAATGACACCAATTAAAGCCTTATATGGATAGCCATACAGATCACCTCTATGATGGATAGACCCAGGGGAGTCTGCACCCATGGGTCCAAATTTGGTATGACCAGCCACTGAGAAGGTGTAGATCATCCAAGAGTGGTAGAGGACTTCACATAGAAGGCATAAATCTGATGATGACAGGAGGAAAAGACACATGGAATCTGAGGAGGGAGACAATGTTTTCTTTCGAGTCTCACCCCGACAAGGATTGTGTAGAATATGGTGGCAGGTCCTCTCCAAGGATCATTATACAAATTCATATTTTTAATAGATTTGGAAAGGTATTATACCTCTAATATCTTCTCCCACAGATGCACCGGGTGAACAATGTTTTTCAAATTTTGTAGATGAGTAGGTAGATGCATTATCTATCACACATCATCGATTGGGTCGTGCCAGACATTGATGATGGGGTGACATTTGAAGAGTTCCCAGTATAGATAGAGCATCGACAAGAGCAGGTCCTTCATTGAAGGTTTATTCCTCTGCTACACAATCAGTGGCAGCACGGGAAACTGGAAAAGAGCACATGGGGGAAGGAGGATTAGATTCATCCTCAATACCACATTTTGTTTGATTATCATTGTTTTGGATTTCGGGGATGTAAATCCGTAAGGTGGGAAGAATTTAATGTCCCATAATTTCCATCTAATTTTTTTAAATTATATGGAATTATGTCGAGACAACACGCTTGGACAACACATGATTCCACGGCCCAGTGAGACCAAATCAGATTTTCAAACATTCATTTAGTTCACATAAGTAAATGTGTGAGTGGGTTTTCAAACTTTTAAACTGATGCTTGGATTGAAAATATAAGGGTACCATTAAAATTGAAATACCGGGTTTTTCCTATAGTGGGATTAACATTGACCTGAAAGGGTCAGAAGAAAAAGTTAAATTTCGGACATTTTGTAAAATAATATAGTAACTAAAAAATTTATTTTATTTATTTTATCACCATTGAGTGGTGGAAAATGGTGTTGTGGTGCGGCGGGGAGGCACATTAATGGAAACTCATAATGGATCATTTTTGTGGAAGCATAATAGTTATGTTTCTTCACAAATGAAATAGCTTACCGACACGATGTCATAGAGTAACAAAAATGTTGTGACATATTTTCATTGAATAGAACATTGGGGAAAACAATTTGTGGAATTATTTTGACGAAGGAGGAACCACTCTCTCCCTCTCTCTCCGACGTCGAATGCTATCTATGAATACAGGTGGGATGGATTTGGGAGATGTAAAACTGTGGTGAACACTAAAAGATTGAGGATCGATGACAGCTAAAAGCATCATCCCTCTTCATCAACAGATCCTCAAACCATGTAGGGGTTTATATTTTTTTGTTTTCCCATTCTTCTTTATAAATGACAAATGTGGATCAAACAACGAATAAGATGATATATGGATCTTGCATTATTGCGGGAGGGTTTTATTCTTTGATTTTCTATCTAGTATTTAATTATAATTTGTGGAACTAGGACCCCAAGAATATCATGTATTTTAAACATCTAAAACTGAGGCCATCGGCCAACACGAACAAGGCATAAGTCGCTCTGCTTGTGCATTCTTCGTGGTCGCTTCCATGAAACAGTGGAAAAGAAAAACCGAGGTCGTGGAAGTTATTGTGGAGACCCAATAGTCCTTAGGGCCCAAGAGAAATTGAATTCGTACTACTAGAGATGACCTATTTTCTTTCAGAAGTTGCCTCCGGTGTGATGGCACCGGTGGGAGGTGATGCCGACGGACACCTCATGAAAATTAAGTTTCCAACATATGCTGTCCATGCCTGTAACTCCTCAATATTTTATAGTACGTTATCTCATTAAAGTAATACAATATATTGCACTACACGCAAAACTGAGTTCGAGCACACCACAACTTACCAAACTAGACGTTCAAAAAACGGGTATGAATCGTATTAAATGCATTTTAAATCTTATATGCAATATATAATTTTAACATCCATATTATGTGTTTATAAGAAAAAAATAAAAATAAATTCATTTTTTTCAAATAAAAGATGTATTTTTAAAAAGTGCAATTTTACCAGCTCTTAATAGAGAACCCTTTTTAAAATGAATATTTGAAACTTTTATATATAAAATTTAAGGAAATTAAATTCTCCTTTAGAATCTGAACATTAAAATTTACTTTCGATATATTTTTGGTACTTTTTTTATAACTTTCACATTTTGAAAAATAGTGAAAATAATATTTTTAATTGAAAACAACTTTTTTAATTGAAAAAAATTTATAGTGTTATATAATTAATTTGAAAGGATTTAAAGTATAATCAGATGATATTTTTATCATTTAATACAATGTAGGCTATTATAATTAATTTCTCATTTAAATTTGACATAATGACATGTTAATTTTTTGATAGTTTTTACTTTTTAAAAAACTCGTTTTTTGTTTTTGACAACGGGAATTAATTTTAAATTAATATATGCAACTTCTATTTTTTAAATTTGGAAAAAAGGCTTCATTTTTGAATTCTGAATATCAAAATTTTCTTAGGGAAATTTTTTTTTATTTTTTTGAAAACATTCTAATTTTGATGAATAGTGAAAAACACTACGTTATTATTTAAAACCGACTTTTTATTTAAATAATTATTTATTTTATTTGAATTTATTTTAAGTAAATATATATATATAATACCTATATAATTTTAATGTAATTCACTATAGTAATTTTATAATATGTTTAGATATATAATATTTTATGGAATCTTTTACTATCTTTTACTCACCTCATAAGAGAATTTGCAAATTTGCATAGAACATAATTTTACTACTTCTGTGAGTTGAATTTAAAAAAAAGAGACACTGTTAATATCAGTATGTAAAATCTGGTTTAATATGATGAAAATAATTTTTGGTGATTAGAAACTTTTGAATCTTATTTACCACGGTTAAAAGTAACTGGAGTAATTAAGGTTAAAAATGATATCATAATTACCCTAACACATGTCCTAATTCTATTGGATAAGTATAATTAGACACAAAACAACCTTAGGAGTAAAATATGATCCTCTTTAGTCTACTTGGATTAGATTATGACATTTATTATTATTTTATTTAAAGAAGAGTTAAAAGAGTTAAATTCAATGTTTAATAACTAAACCATTTTAAATATAAGGATACTCGCAATATTAATTAGAATATAAATATTAATTAAAAATATAAAATAATTTCCAACATAATGGTATTTTATTTATAATTTTTTTTCACTAAATAATTTTATTTATTAATGACACAATGATGATGTAGAAATTACCTAATTAATGAAATATTAAAATAATTGATATTAAAAATATAAAAATAAATACAAATTGTGACTTATGAGAAATTACACTAATTTTATAGAATAATATGACATGTTAGGGTTGGTTAAAAATATTAATTCAATGTGATAATGTTTTTATGGGCTTCAAAAAAATGAAATACTAAATCGTGTAAAAATTGATATAATTGAGTTTTCAAAACAAATAAAATATTATTAATTGATATAATATTACTAAAAATATATGGTTTGGAAAAAGGACATAAATAAGGTTATATATATTAATAATTTACCACATGGGGTTCACTTTCCTTATTAAAGTAATTTTATTGACAATATAATATAAAAATACAACGAGACATGGTAAATGTCAAGCTATTTAACTAAGAGTTAAATAACAAAAGAAGGTTAATATGATGACATAAACTTGTCTAAAAAGAATTGTTTGAGAAGTTATCGACCCATCCCCACCTTATACTCTAAATATTTTGTTTTGGATCTATTAGAAACCGAAAAATATTTTATTATAAAATAATATGTCAAGCATTTCCTAAAATGACCCTCACCTGTCTTATAAAAGGGAACTTCCCCATATCTTAATTTCAAACCTCCAAAGCCTTTTGGCTCAGCCAAACCTAGACAAAATTTCCTCCAAACTTAATTCCTTTATCCCTGGGGAATTAATTTTTTCAGAAATCCAACTTATGGAGCTCTTTTGATCAAATCAAATGGAAAGAACCTGTAGAAGAGGTCAATATTTCATCACCTCTTACAAGTTCATTTCTTTTTCAACTTCCCCTTTCTTTATTTTTTCTATTCTAAATTAATAACTCCAATATCTTCTATATAATTTGATATTATTATAAAAATGGTAAAACCATATTCATTATTCTATCAGTCATATTAGTGACAAAGTCACCATACATGTGTATGCACGGCTTACAGTATCCACGTCATGGTGTAGTTTGTTATTCAGACACAGCATTATTTTGATGGGAATAATAATGAGTATAACTAATGTAAATAATAAATATTACATGTTAATTATTCTTTATATATTATATACCATCTAATTACATACTATTTCACCATCAATATAATGATATTGTTGCTCATGCGTACGTATGGATTATCGTCTCCGCGACGCGATGAGATTCATTTCCACGTTCACCATTCAACGATGGTTATAAAAAATTATTTATCATTAATAATTATGTAATATATTAAATAATGATTATTCTAGATATATATATATACATATATATTTACTTACATATATCTTATTAACTTAGTTATTTTCAATACGATATGAAAACATAAACAAATTTTACGCGTACGTATGGCCTACCATCTCCATAAATGTTGTTTTCCATTTTGTATATATTTCCATTATAAATATTAATATTCTAAATATATATGATATGAAAATAAGTTTTTATATTCATTAAGTATTTAAATCATGATCTAAGCAATAAAATCAAGAGTAACAAGTTAAAACACGTACGATAAAGAAAGCGATTATTTCCCAAAATGTAAATTTAACATGGAAATTATTATTAAATGGGAATTATAAAGTCATAAATGAATCATGTATGATATCATAGATATTAATATGGTTATTTAATAATTTAATAACATACTACGGTCTTTATACAAAAGTTTAAACATACCCTTGATCAAAGGAAACTACAAGGTAAGGGATAGTTTCACATTTTCTTTATTATCTGGGGTTGTTTTTATGTGAGTATCTAATGGTACCTCTTTATCATCCACATCTATTTTTCATAAAAATATTTTTAGAAGGAATATTTTAAGGTTTAATGGAAGGGAAACTTTAACTATATCATAATTTTAAATGGTTTAAATATTTATTATTTTAAATCATTCTAATTATTGTTCATGTTTTCAAAATGGTTTTTAAGTATTTTTTTATATAGACCTAAATATTTGTAAAATGATAATTCCTTTCAAAAGTTACAAAATGGAATGGTAATATTTGATTCAAAAATTTCTTTAAATGTATTCCTTTTTAAATTTTTTGACTTTTAAATATTTTCATGAAAACGGGATATTTATCTGAATGATTTTTACAAATAATGTTCATATATGTCAACATGCTCTAATGAATTTTAAAATTGTTTGAAGTTGATTTATTATGATACAAATCTTCCATATTGTATTGAAGTATTTTTGATATGTTTGATTGTGGATGTTTTATTTTTATACCATTCATGGTTTATGGATAATGTATTTAAATTTCATATGCAAGTTTTAATACAAATGTTTATGTTATTCTTAAACCTTTTTATTTGAGGAATGAATTGGACTTAGTAAGTGACTGGTGGAGCCGGTTATATCTCCTCGATGCATCAGTAGGTCTTATGAGAAAAACTAGTGTCTTCACACAAGGCCTTGAAAAACTATTATCTGTAGTCTTGGAAAAAGGCCTTGACTTTGTAATTAGGAAGTCTGTAATTATGCATTCCATAATTATGAAATTGGATATTGATATTTCGTGTGATTATTCGACTAGTAGAAGATCCATGAGAATATTTAAATGGAATTATTATATTTTTATTTTCTATATTATGATATATATTACATTGAAAAGTTTTATGTCTTATTCTAATATATTTCCTTAAATTTTTCTGCTTATTTATAAAGGTTTCCGCTATATTTTTACCCTAAATAAGCATCTGATCTCACCCCTTTCTTATGTTTTATTTTCCTCGGTTGTGAAGAATTATTTTATGGTTGACCTATAGAGATATTCTAAGGGATATGAATGTGGTAAAAAGGATACAATTTTTTTGTTGTTTTCATTTTATAATGTAATTTAACATTCATTTTTGTAATCTAATTTACAGGACTACTAAAATGAGAGGTCTATAATGACTTATTTTTTGTAATCATGATAATGTATTAAAATAATGCACCAACTCTGGGTAACTAAGGTGGGGGATTTATAGTTGGTATCAGAGAAATTTTTCCAACAACATAGAAATATATTTAGATAAACTTTGATTAGATAACATGACCTAAAATATTCCTTGAGGATTATTATTTAAGAACTACATAGGATTTTGGTATTGTATTGATTTTGTGATTTTTCCAATCAATACATCCCTATATGGATATAAGCATGTTGAGGCAGCTCTGGCATAGATTTACCTAGGGGTAAAACCTAAAAAAACAACTTTGAGCAACACTTGAATGGGAACTGGTGCATGACAATGGGCCTTGTAGGACTCTTGGTTACGACACTCCCGGGGGATATGCTTAAGATAATTCACATTATCATTACAAGACATTATGATGGATTTATAAGTAAATACATTCTCCAAGAGTAAATTTTATGTTTATAGATTATATGAATAATATTTTCAATTTACATTAGGTATTTTACAACTGTGTAATTATGCATTGCTATTCATAAAACTAACCTACTGTATGCCATTGTTTAGAAATGGTACCCATTAGATGGAATGAGAACTCTAGAAATACGCATGATCCAAAGAGTTAGAAGGATCATATATTTCATGGTATTATGCGAAATTTTAGAAAGGAAATAGTCTCCCATGTATTATCATAATATGAAGAAATAGTATCACGTGTTAAACAGATATGTAAACAATTCCCTAAGTCTTATGGCTTTGAAGGGAAGATAGAGATGAAAAAGAAGGTACAGAGAAAGATGGATAATGTAAAGTGGAGAAAGATGAGTTTTCCCATATGTGATTATTTTGTAAATAATCTTCTTGGTAAATTCTTGAAGGTAATGAGAGTTTTTTATAACTGTGGAGAAAAGGTACACCAAGTACATGATTGCAAGGGTAAGAAAAAGGTTTAAAAAGTACAACTCTTCATCGTCAAGGAGTTGGGACCCTATGAAAATCAATGTCCAAATCATCAAAGTCTTCCCCAAATGATGCTATTGGATAATAATCATGTTATTATTCTACCACAGATGAAGATGAATTACTATTGTTATTATATTTTTATTAAAGAATTATTTCATTTTAGTGTTGTATCGATGATGTACTGGGTATATTATTTATGAACATAAATTAGGATTGTAATGCAGTACTATTTGATAGAGGATTTGAGATTATATGGTACAAAGAAAATTGAATCAACAACAAGTTAATATTTTTGGAAAATACATGGTCGAAGGAAATATAATCCCGAATATATGACTGATACGGAGGTAGTGATTTTGGAATAAGATATCAGTGGTTTGGATAAATTATATAATATATTCTTTATTACCTTATAACTGATTAATGGTTTGTATAATCCATCATTGTTGAAGTTTACAACATTTTTGGATATAATGAGTATATCCAGTATTCTGTAAGGAATAAGGGAGCATGAATGCAATCAATAAGGTTTTATGGTAATTCAGGGTGTCACCGTGTTTTAAAATAATACATGATGAAGATATTCACATGTTATTATGTGGAAAAAAGGATTTTATTGTGTTTACATTCCTTGAAAAATTTGGACTGTGAGTTTGGAAAGAAGTATTTTGTATAAGTCCAAAGGTTGGAATTGATTAATCTTGACATTGGATACTATTGTTAAGTTTAATAATTTGTTGAGAGTATTTTTGAATTATCGTAAAAAGGATAACTCAAAGGTCGGGTGACAACCCGTCACGTCTGGAATGGCTGCAAGACTTGAACCCACAACCGAAAGGAGACAAGGGTGGATCACCTACCATTGGCATATGTGATGACATGGTTTTAATAATATATGTTTTTAATATTCTGACAAATGAATTATAAAATGATTATTTTTGGAACCCTATACGATTGGGATAAATAGAATATTTTATATTTCTATTATCTTTTTGAGTGAATGTTGAGGTTGTGGTTGGAATTAGTTGAAGGATGAAACTCTAATTGTCATGTATATTTTTTTCCTATTATTATATGAAGAAATTAATTATTAAACTATAAAGAAAGGATCTTAAAACAAAAAATTTGTTATTCTAAGACCTTATGTTTTGTTGAACCGTTGATATTTTAAATCATCATAGATTGATGACTTTGATACCCTCAATTTTACACTTTTTTGTGATTGATGACCTCAATCACTCCCTCTAAATATTTAAATTTTTCCTCCAATTATGTGTCTCTAATTTCCACCAATGTTCTCTTAATAGAGACCATAACTTGGTGGGGACTTTTTCATTTTCGTTCCCTCTTATTAAGACTAAATATCATTTACCCAATTTCTGATATGGGTTTTCCACAAAGGTATTTTTATATTTTTAACAACTTATTATCGAATAACAATTTTAAATGGTGAGGATGTAATTTATTAATGTAGGGGAGATTTTAACACACCATTATTTTTATAGTATGTTATCTCATTAAAGTAATTCAATATCTTGCACTACACGCAACACCGAGTTCGAGCGCACCACAACTTACTAAACTGTCCATTCAAATAGCAGTTATAAATAGTATTGACTTTATTTTGAATCATATAAACTCTATATAATTTTAACATCCATATAATTTGTTTCTTAGGCAAAATATTAAAACAAATACATTTTTCAGATAAAAGAAGCATTTTTAAAAAAATGCAATTTTACAGCCTTTTATTGGTGAACCCTTTTTAAAACCAATATTGGAAACTATAATATATTCAATTTAATGAAATTAAATTCTTCTTTGAAATCAGGGCACACAAATTCAGTATGGATAAATTTTTGTTACATTTCTCATAACTTTTATATTTTGATGAATAGTGAAAAATACTATGTTTTAATTGAAAACGACTTTTTTATTCGAAATAATTTAGTGTTAAAATATTCATTTGAATGTTTTTGAATTATCATTAGATTATATGTTTATTTTTTAATATATTATTGGTCATTATAAGTAATTTCATATTAAAATTTTACATAAACACATGTCAATCTTTTGATAGTTTTTACATTATGAAAACCTTTTTTTTCTGTTTTGACAACAGGAATTAATTTTAAATTAGTAAATGAAAAATATATGTTTTTAATTTGGTAAAATATACTTCATTTTTGAATTCATAATATCAAAATTATTTTATGGTGAAGTTTTTGTATTTTTCTAAAAACTTTTTATTTTTGATGAATAGTGAAAAACACTACGTTATTATTTAAAACTGAATTTTTATTTAAATAAATATTTATTTTATTAAAATATATTTAAAGTCAGAATATATACATATATAATATATATATATATGTAAAATGTAATTCACTGTAGTATTTTTTTAATAATGTCATATATATAATATTTTATCGATCTTTTTACCGTTTTTTACCCACCTCCATGGAGTATTTTTAAATTTGTATAAAACTTAATTTTACAACTTATGTGAGTTGAATATCAAAAATCTGAGAGACACGGTTAATATCAATAAGTAAAATGAAGTTCAAAAAGATGAAAATAATTTTTTGTGAATAGTAACTTTTGACTTTTATTTACCACTATTAAAAGTAAATAGGGTGATTATGGGTAAAAATAATTTCATAATTACCCTAACAGAAGTCCTATTTCCATTTTATAAGTATAATTCTACAAAAAACAACCTGATGAATAAAATATGATCCTCTTTGGTTCACATGAATTAGATTAGGACATTTATTATTATTTTATTTAAGGAATTGTTAAAAGAGTTAAATTCAATGTTTAATAAGTAAAAAAATGTAAATATAGGGCTTCACACAATATAAATTAGACAATAAACATTCATTATAAATCTAAAAGTCTTTCCTACATAATGGTTTTTTATTTATAATTTTTATACATTAAATAATTTAATATATCTATGAAGCAATCAGGATGCAGTAATTAGCTTATTAATGAAATATTAAAATAAATGATATTATAAATATCCAAATAATTGTAAATTGAGACATATAATGTATTCTACTAAATATATAGGTTAATATGACATGTTAGGGTTGGTTAAATTAAATTTATTCGAAGTGATAAATTTTTTATGGATTTCAAAAAAATCAAATACAAAATAGAGTAAAATTTGACATAATTGAGTTTTTAAGACAAATATTATATTATTAATTGATATAATATTAATAAAAATATGAGCGTCAGCCAAAGGACATAGATACGGTTATATATATTAATAATGATCCACATGGGGTTCTCTTGGCTTGTTATAGTATGTTTATTAAAAATATAATATAAAAATAAAAAGAGACATTGTAAATGTTAAACTATTTAACTAAGAGTTAAATATAAAAGATAATGTTAATATAAAAACCTAAACTTTTCTAAAACATATTTGTTGAATGGTTTTCGACCCATCCCCAACTTATCCAAGAAATAATTTGTATTGGAGCCATTAAAAATAGAAAATTGTTTTATTATAAAATAATATTTTATGTTTTCCCTAAATTGACTTTCACCTCTGTTATAAAAGTTCAGTTCACCTTCTCTCAATTTCACACATCCAAAGCCTTTTGGATCTACCAAAACCTATCCAAAAATCCTCCAAAACATCCTACCTTCATCCAAGATGCCTTCTTTTGTTCCTAAATCCAACCTATGGAGCCCTTTTTGTCAAATCGAAAGTAAGAACCCGAAGAAGAGGTAAATATTTCATCACCTATTTCATGTTATTTTGTTTTTCCACTTCACATTTTGTTGTTGATTGCATTATAATATAATAAAACCTATTTAATCTATATATTTTGATGTTATTTTAACAATGGTACAATAATATTCATTATTTTATCCATCATATGAAAGACAAAGTCTCCATATGTGGGTATGTATGGCTTACCGTCTCCACGTCATGGTGTAGTTTGTTATTCAAACACTTTATTAATTGGATGGGTATAATAATGAGTATAACTGATGTAAATAATAAATATAAAATGTTAATGATCCATTATATATTATATAACATCCAATTAAATACTATTTCACCATCAATATAATGATATTGTCGCTCATGCGTACGTACGGATTACCGTCTCCACGACGCGATGAGATTCATTTCCACGTTCACCATTCAACGATGATTAGAAAAATATATATATCATTAAAAGGAATTTAATATATAAATTAATAATTCTACTTGAGATATATATGTGTGTGTGTGTGTACTTTCATATATCTTATTCACATAGTTCCTTTCAATACGATGTGACAATGGAAAGAACAATTATGCGTACGTACGGCCTACCATCTCCATAAACCGTGTTTTCCATTTCATATATATTTCTATTGAAAAAATTCATATTCTCAATATATATGATATATATATATATATATCATTTTTTATTTTATTGAAGTACTTTAATCATGATCTATTTGATAAAATCAAGAGTAACATGTTAAAACAAGTATGATAAAAAAGTAATTGTTACATAAAATGTTAATTTAAGATGGAAATTTTTATTAAATGTGTAGTACGAAGTCCTTAATGAATCATGTATGATATCATAAATATTTATATGGTTTTGTTATAATTTATTAACATACTACTGTCTTTATACCTGATATTAAACATACCATCGACCAAAGAAAAGTGCAAGGTAGGGGTTAATTTCACAATATTTTTATCATTTGAGGTTGTTTTTATGTGAGTATCTATTGGGTTCTCTTTATCAACCACATTAGTGTTTCATAATAAATATATTGAAAAGGAATATTTTACAGTTTTATGGAAGTGACTCTTTACCTAGATCATCATTTTAAATTGTTTGAAAATTTATTCTTCTAAATCATTCTTATTAATGTCCATGTTTTCAAAATGGTTTATAAGTATTTAATTATATGTACATGAATGTTTTAAAATGTTAATTCCTTTCAAAAGTTTCGAATTTTTATGGGACACTTAGATTCAAAAATTTCTTTAAATGTCATCCATTTTAAATTGTGTGACTTTTAAATGTTTTCAGAAAAAGGGATATTTCACTCAAAGAGTTTTACAAATAATTTTGATCTATGTCAACATCCTTTGATTGATTATAAACTTTTTGTAGTTGATTTATTATGATACCAATCATCCATATTGTATTGATGGTTTTGTGATATGTTTGACTGTGGATGTTTTATATTTATACAATTCATGGTTTATGGATAAAGTATTGTCATTTCATATACCAGTTTTAATATGAATGTTTATGTTATGTTTAAACCATTTCATATGATAAATGCATTAGACATTGTATGGGATGGGTGGAGCCAGCTATATCTCCTCGATGCATCAGTAGGTCTCATGATACAAAATATTTTCTTGGCACAAGGCCTTAGAAAAATCTAATTTGTAGTCTTGGAACAAGGCCTTGACTTTGTGGTTATGAAGTCTGGAATTATGCATTCGATCATTATGAAATTAGAAATTTATATTGCATGTGATTATTTGACCAGTAGAATATCCATGTCAAAAAGTAAATGGAATTAATCAATTAATATTGTCCATATTATGATGAAGTTTTAGTAGAAAAATCTTATGTTTTAGTATTATTAATTTCCATAAATGTTTATGCTTATTTATGAATGTTCCCGCTATATTTTTATCCTTAATGAGTATATGATCTCACCCCTTTATTATGTTTTATTTTCCCTGGATGTGATGAAATATTTCATGGTTGACCTACAAGGATAGGATAAGGGATATGAATTTGTTAAAAAGGGGACAATGTTGTAGTTGTTTGTAATTTTATAATGTAATGTATCATTCATGTGTGTAATCTAATTTCTAAGACTGTTAAACCGATCAGTCTTTCGAAACTGTATTCCTTCTAATCATGCCAATGTATTAAAATAATGCACCAACTATGGGTAACTAGGGTCGGGGTGTTACAACATTGGTGGAAGGAAGCATGCTCATCGCGCGTCATGGAGAAGTGGGAGGCTATGACCCATCGGCCACGATGGCTGGATGGATGTGGTCCCAGCCTGTCGCTGCATAAGAGGAGCAGTCTGCTTCCTGCGGGCTGCATGTGGACATGTTGGGTGGCTGACTGTGTGGTCATGCACACCTCTACTAGACCAGCCTACCTTATTAGATAGAAAAAACCTTCTAGTGGGTCCGCCTTAGCGGACCGAGCTGACGGGATAATGTCGGGTCACGCGGAAACCCTAGATTTGACAAGAGATAGGCCTACTAGTGTGTACCAAGCCAAATAAATTTTGCTTCACTAGGTGTCCAAGTGGAATGCACCCACGTAAAACCTCGACCGATTCTATTAAGGCCCAACGGGCCATGCCAATGGGCTATACAGACATGATCTGGTTGTGTGGGACCCTGAGTTGGGTTGGTCAGGACGGTCTGAACAAGTATGATCAGACCCGGACACATCATGCCTCAGTTTACAAAAAGGGACGTATCTCCCAAATAGTTTGTCTGATTGACGTACCGTTTAGGGTTTTGTGACCCACTTGATAGGATAGACCTTATGAAATCTTTTATGTAAGATTTCATGGATGTTGACCAAATTAGACTTTGTGACTCAACTACCCAGCGAGACTCAATGACTCAACTATCAGGGAGACTTTAGGACTCAGCTACCCAGCGAGACTCGGTGACTTATCTATCAGTGAGACTTCTTGAATCAATTACCCAATGAGTATCTCTAACTCAGATATCAGTGAGACTATGAGTCATGGATAGCCAGTGAGACTTCGTGACTCATTTACCAGAAAGACTTTGTAACTCAGCATCTTAGTGAGACTTCATGACACAACTACTAGTGAGACAACATGATTCAGCTACAGAATACGACTTGGTGACCTATCATGCCAACATTACTCATCGGGGAATAATGTCTTGGAAAAAATTGATGTTTTGTGTGTGAAACGGTTGCTCTTGATATCAACACTTTAAGTTACACTTATGTCGGGCTGACTTCAGTGACTCAAATCATTGTAAATTCAATTTTTATTTTATTTCTGGGTCTTTGTGAGGACCAAGTGGGTCTCGGGGCCCCTACTGAGTATTTTTATTCTCATCCCAGCACATGTATCGGCAGCACCTATTGTGTCTTGTGAAGACGACAGACAGATTCGATATGGATCATGGAGATTTAGCGTTAGGTGGTGATCGTAGGTGGGTCTATAGATGTAGTATACTTAAAAAACATTTGATAGTGGGTTGTACTAACCCTTGAGGTAGGATCCTTGGAGTACGACCTTCGAAGCATGTACTACCATTTACTGTACTTTCATTTTAAAATGTGTTTGTATTTCGGCCTCTTTTTCCTTTTAATTTCAGGTTTACTTGTGTAGTTATTTCCTCACGTGACAAATTTTTGGTAGGTTTCCCAATTCCAATTTTACATTCACAATATGTTATATGTGTGTGTTTACAGGTTTAATGTAAATTCCTTCCCTTTTGGGATATGCCTTTTGTTTCTAGTCATCATCCCCTGGCCTATGGAAGGTCAGCATGGTGTTGTCATGGCACGGTCCCCGGGGGAAGGGTAATGATAGGTTTTTAGTCCCATTTATGGATAAATATTATTGTCACATAGAGAGACCCATCCTAGATCCTCCACATTGTGGATCTGGATGCTCTATACAGGTATGGTTATTGTTCATAACCTGAGTAAGTTATCCAATTATTATTATATGTTTATCCTCACCAATCACATCTCTAGATCCAACATCATTATCTTGCACATGGGGGAAATCCCTACATGGTATAAGAATGTTCCCATTCTAGTGTACCAGGATACCCCGGGACATTCCCAAAACTATTGGTCGGAGTTTTCACTCCTAGGTACATCTGTGTCTGAACAACGTCCACATGTAGTATCCAGATAGGGATATTTTTTCTAGAAATATACACATAATCTATTCTTTACCAAAATACAAGCATGTTCATGTATGTGTATCCTCAAAACCTATCTTATGGGCTTGTTCCTTAATCTTTTTTTTTTTGCTAAATCAAGTTTTCCTGTTTTTTACTAAAATTCTGTTGATACAAAATGTAAGGACCGGTCTTCATATTCTTAGAGCTGATTATTTATTTTATTACCTTGGTATGTAAACATTGAATATGAATCATGAAATGAAATTAGTTTAGTAGCTTTTGGAAACATGATATATATATAATTTCGACATTACAACTTGAAAATAAAGACAACATAAAAGTTCCACTGGGAACAACCACCACTCTATGATTAAACATGAAAGTCAATCATAATATACCTCTTGAGGTGCTGGAAATATGAAACATCGGAATGGGAGTGATCAGATGCTCAATAAGGGTATATATAATAGTATAAAATAATATAAACATTAGATATGGTGAATAATTTGAAATAGATACATTTAAGAAAACATGAACATAATATGGCAAGAATATGAGTTGAGTAAATATTTCTATAATAAAACATATTCATTAATATTCAAAAAGTCGAATAACCACATGAAATATCAATTCCTAGATTCTTTATGAGGGAAATTTATATTCTAGACATTCTGATACTTATCATCTAGGACTATACCAAGACGTATAAAAATGATTAAGGCCTTGGCAAAACCAAATCTCATAATGGGAATGGCCTTGGCCAAGTCCATATCTATTTGTCTCATTAGACCTACCGAGGCATAGAGAGGCTATAGAGGTACCCACTCGTCAAATAATATTTCCAATGCATTACTCTTGTGAATGGGGATAAACATAAGAAACAAAAACGCATGAGATGTCAAAAACAATCTACAATCTATATATCATCAATATCCATTCTAAGTAGTATGATAAATGGTATCAAAAATAGAACATCCATATTCAAATTGATCATGAAAATTTAAATATTATAAGGAATTTTATAACAAATATATTAAACCCAATAATACATAATAATCAACAAATATGTGAAATAGATGAAAATACTCTTATAAAATCATCAAGTAATTCTTGAGATAATTATGGTTTTACTTTGAAAAGAATAGTTCTTTTAGAAAAATAAAAGTATAAAATGAAAAATTAAATAAGAGAGTGATCTCATAATAAAATTATTGATTTTATAAAAATAATCGTTTCTAAAAAAATATTATAGTGTTCCCTTGAAAATGTGTACGATTTTCAAAATTCCCATGATCTAGGAATATATTTTTGGAAGGATTTTTGAAAGACCCTTTCAAATCATATAATCACCCATATATGAAGGTAGGATTATGGTTGGTAAACATATATGGAACATTAAAAAATAATTTATGATGAGTAAATATCAATTAATAAAAACTAAATTGAGGTATGTAGATAATAAATATAACCCGAATGAAATTGGAGGTTCGGGTAGAAAACCCTTACCATAAGTTTGAATGTGTTACGCTCTTGAACTTAATGTCCTTGTATATAAAAATAGGCTTATTAATAAATTAATTATGAAAAATTTATACATATATTTAGTTTATCATAATTTTTTTAGTTCGTTTATTTCCTTTTTGATACATTATAATTTTGAATTTTTTCGTTCCAAAGTGTTCGTTTCCTTGGCTTTCATAACTAGTTCACATGTTTTTATGTAAAGGATTTCACGTGGAATGGATGTAAATCTCTAGAATTGAATTTAAATTTTATTTATGAACAAAAAATGTATTAATTTTCATTAATATAATTTTTTTCATGGATTGAGGATGAATCATTAGATGAAATGTTAATGATAATCAATTAGATTATTTTAGCGGTATTTTTATTTTTCTGAACTAGTTTGAGATATGATTTAATATAATGTACATATACTGAATATTGAATATTAAATAGGTTATATAACATATATTGTAGTCTGTTTCAACCATCAAAATGGTTTCATGACTAGTAATGAAGCAGGAATTCAATAGAGAAATTTCTCCCTCCACAAAGGTTGTAAATTAGAACTACGCAGATGATGATTTCATTTATAAAAGGTAGAGAGAGTAAGAAGATTGATAATGGTTATTAAAATAAAATGTTATAATTATATTATATATATGATAATGGAGTTATAAGGATCAATTTGATATAGGTTGTTAGGAGATATTAATAAATGAAGAAAATTTGAAATAAAACTAAATGAAAAAGAAAAATGCTTTTCCTCTTGAAATAACCTCCTTCGGATCCTCCTTAAGGAAAGGGATTTTGGTCTTTTGGCATGAACAAGAGCTCCTGGAAATGGGGAGTGACTTGATTAGGGTATTTGGGTATAACGTTGAGGAGGTTTAAGGATTATAATAGTCAAGCGAAGAGGGAGTGATGGAGGTTTTATAGTTGAGAAGAGGAGTGATTTGTGAATATCTTATTCATTATTTTATTATATCCCTCAAGAAAACAAACTGTGTTGATTAATGTGGCCACTAATAACAAAATTTTCATGTTAGTTCTAACTATTTGTTATTACTACATCCACCATTCCAGGAATGTATAATTTAATAGATAATTCATATATATATAAAATTTACGTATTTTACTATTCATTAAAAATTCTACTATTTCAGAAAAAACCTAGATATTCACTCGAACAATTTTTTTTATTTGTAGAATTCAAAAATTAAATACAGTTTTTTAAAATAATTTTTTAAATATTACTAATTAAATTTTAAATAAAATCATATTATATTAAAAAAGTAATCATTTTAAAACAATAATTTTTTTTATATGACATTGAAAATTAAATCAATATATCATTATATTATACCCTTAAGAAAAGAAAATAATAATATTATTCATATTTTTAAGGGTCATATTACAATTCAAAATGTTGTATCAATATTCTTCGAAAATTAACTATGTCTTATTAAACTCTAAATATCTTACTGAACAGAACTATATATATAAATTTTTCAAATTTAAAATCATATAGGTGGAAATATTATGTTCATTGTCTAGATTATAACAAAGTGGTGTTTTTAGAGACTCAGTGTTTCATTCATTCAAGATTTATTTTCAAAGATTTGGGGTGTTACATGTTGTACTCACTCAAAGCACCTATATACATAATATAAATTTATTATAAAACATTTACATAACCATATAATTATATCTAATACCATATATTTATTTATTATGACCTTATATTTCCCTTTTATTGACGATCCAACGTTATTGTTTCACATTAGAAAATATTATCTTTGTTCATTGTATGGGTGTTAATTTTGTATATCATCGGTCCTAATACTTATATCAGGATTCCAAAATGTAAAACATGATATAAATATCATGTATAATCATTATATTTATATTTTCATAATCTATATAATATACAAATATGAAATGGTATTGGTGATTTAGGGAGATGGTAAGTCGTCTGTACGAATGAGCGTTGTTCCCATTTTGATTGTCGTATTGAAAGAAAATAGGTAAATGTCATATATATATATATATAATTATTATAATAGATTTATTATATCATATATATCATATTATTTCACTAATCCCATCCATAATGTATTTCATGCAGTGTGTGAATGAATCACATCGCATTGAGGGTGTGGTAGTCCACACTTCCCCCAATGAGATTTTCATATTCACGCCAATTGATAATTAAAAAGGTATATATTGTAAAAATAAATAAATAATATCAAATACATAATAAATATCATATATAACATATATAACCACAGGTTCCATAATAATGTAAACCATGATTTTTGATAATGGAAAAAATCAAACAATAATCGTTTTGTGAGGCCCTAATTCATCATAGACAGAAACAGTATGTTCATTACCCACTAGATGGATGTGTGTGTTAGTGTAGGTCAAACCCTATGCATAAAAACATCCTATTATATATATAATATTTTTTAAATACAATAATTGAATAACTAAAATGGATTGGTGGAGAAGGAAAATTAAATAATGGAGCTTGAGAGAAGATGTAACCTCTTAATTAGATAACTCCTTTTGTTTTGTTCTATATGGCTTCCTAGGGTTTCCTTATGCCAATGAAAATTATTTTTGAAGTAATATATGGATGTTGGGATTTTTATTGGTTTGTTATATTCTAACATAATAGGTTTTAGAGGTGTGAGGAAGTGGGAGAAGTTGTGGGTTTTTATAGGAAATGAAAATGACTCACTCTGATTCTTTAGAATCAAGTTTGGTGTACACACGTTCTTATCTAAAAAATGACAAAAATAAATAAATAATTGATGGTTTATTGACTAAATATGCGCATCAAATTCACTTTTTACAAGTGGACAGGTCATTTGGGTTCTTAATTTTATGTTTTTGTCTGAAATTTACCTTAATTTTGCTGTAATCACTCTGAATAAGTTTAATCACTTTTACAAATCATTTTGGTCATTAAATTAATCTATTATTATTAGAATTTAAATATTATACAAAATAAAAAAATTTATTTTTGTTTTTCTAAACTCAAATATCATAATCGGAAAAATTAATAATAATGTTTATCCCATCGATGAGACATAATAACGGGATTTTGAAGTAGAAAAATGTTAAAAATCTTTTTATGGTTTGTATTAAATTTCAATGTGATATTGATTATAATGAATTATATGTTATAAATATATGAAATATTTATCTAATGTGACATTTAAACTAATTGATTTTATCATTTATCAATAATAATTAATTAAAAATCATTGTTTTCATCTAAAAATAGAATTTTCCATTATTCATCAAAAAATGTATTTTCTCTGAAAAATCCCAAAATTCCCCCTAGGATAATTTCAACATTATGAATAAGAAATGAATTAGATTTCATAGAAATAAATTTTTAAATGTTCCTAAAACCAATTTTATTATATAAAGTGGTTCATTACAAGAAATTATAATTCAAAACATAAAAGGAATTTACAAATAAAAATTATTCATTATTAATATGTTTTATTTATATATGAAAATTATAAAAAATATTTGAAAAGTATTTATTACCATTACCATAATTATTTTTAATTCCAAGGTTATAATAATCACATTTAAATAATTTTATAAAAAATGATATCTTATAGATACTCAGTGTTGTGTGCATCGTACACCAAGTTGGTGTTGCATGTAATGTACGCCAAGTCAATGTTTCGTGTAATGTATTCCAAATATGTTCCAACAGAAAGGAATGATTTAATTAATGAATGTTGACACATATATAAAAATTAGGCTCATTAAAAATAAAAAATAGTCTATAAAACATGAGGTGTTAGAATGAAGATCTTAATCCCACAACCCAATCAAAGTCTATTAATAAGCCCAAAACTCAAAAAGTCTATCACTGATTCCCAAAATCAAATATAACCTAAGAAGATGATTTCTTAAGTGGGCCACACCTAAAAAAATTTATCCATCTCTAATGGATATATATCTCATGTGGAGGTCCCACACCCTACCAATGTTCAAATATGGGGGCATTTCACTACATGGGTAAGGACCTACAACCATGTTGGGGATTACTTTATCATTCTTAATAAATAATATATTGAACCCTCACCTTGGAATTCTAGTGGTGTAAGGAACTCAGAAAATCTATGGTAGTATGGGGAACCCGCACCCTGGGGATAGGTTATTACTGAAAACAATATATATTTGATTATCCTACCCTTTACACTATCGTCATATAACATTTTCATAAGTAGTGTCATGATTAGAACATATCACAATGCATATTTGGTACCATAATGAATGTCACCATCATGTTCTATATGGGAACCATCATAGAATATGCTACTCACTGGACAAATTATGATCCCAAATGAAAGAGATATGAGAGGATAAATTTGAAAAAGGGAATACACAACATGTACAGGTATCTACAGAGAGTGTGACCCAACCTTTTATCTAGAACGTGTTCTCCTATGGTTGGGGAATAGAATCCATATCATTGTACACAACATGTATGGGCTATAAAAAGTCATGATCCAACACTCAAGACCTTCTGATTTTTATGTAGACATGCATGTTTATGTCGGGTCATTCCTATCTACCTAGCCATTCCCATGTACTAGCAGTTTTTTATATACTTATATATTTTAAAATGTGCCAGTCCAAAAGTGTTAATTGTATTTTTTGTGGGTTCATGTCTGAGACACCCATATAGTGTCTAACAACATGTGTTCTGAATACATGGCATGTGATCTATAACATTACCAAAACCATAGTTCTGCAACAAGGGGAAAGACCTCATGTGTTCATTCAGGATTCATGGAATGTAGTATGGTTTGTTTTACTGAAGGTGAAATTCCTTTGTATAGTTTCCCAATATTCCACTTTATCCAATATTGAAACCCTAAGACCTCCCAGAATAGAAGTAATTCTCATATATCCATTATTTACCAACCATTTATGGCCACAAAATATAATTCAGTGATCTGATCAAGTCCCGTAACCTCTTATATTTCACTTGCTATTTCCTTTTCCAAATGTCATTTCCATTATTGATCTCAAATCCACATTAATTCATCTACAACTCACAATCCATCTTGATAAACTCTCAATACCCCAATCCTTTCATATTTCATCAAAACACTACATATCTAAGGTTTTAATAATTCAAGAAACATGCCCCTATAATATCAAATCGTGACCCCATGGGCCAATAAAAATGAACATAAAGAATGTGTGGGGGATAAAAGAAGAAAAAAAGGTGAAAATATCATTTTCCATGTGTTCTTATTCAATATTGATATATTGGTGAAAAAGGGATTAGAACATTGAATTATCATAAATAAAAGGAATTAGATAAATTAAACACATTTCTTAGGATCATACGAAGATCATTTTATTGCATAATCAAAATAAGATTAAAAATAATTACATAAATCATTAATCAAAATAGAGGAAATACATAAATGAAATTTTCTATATTGGATTAATATTGACCATTTTCGAACAAAGCATTCTTCACCAATGTAAAATTCCCATTTCATTCACTACCTATCAATCCACCTTGATCTAGTTATTTATTGTCCATTAATCGTGATTTGACAATGAATAATGTTATAGAGCCTATAAATTATATAATTTTATAAGAAACTGATCTTGCTGAATTTTTATTATTTGGTATATATGGGGGATTTTGGTTTATGGGTGTTTAAAATAAAATAAATTAATTTAATTATATATTTTATCTAATCACACCTTTAACGACTACCTCAACTTAATGTCCAGAATTGATAAACCATAGGCTACATCAAGGGTAAACCCCACATTCTAGACTAGGTTGAGTTCTCATATATATATCTAATATGAGACTATTTTTGTTATTTATTCGACTATTGCCTAAATACTTTGTATATGTGGGATTAGATTATTTAATATCCTAAAATATAAATTATGGGCTCATAGAGCCTCAGAATCTCACACTGTCTCCATGCAAAGCACCAAAAATACCCTTATATATATTTCAATGTATTATAAGTAGAAAATGGGGTTACTACACCTTGATTACTTAAAATTTTCATTTTTATTAATGTAGTATTATATAAATCACATGTACCACTTGATAGAACATACAACATTTATTTATATTAATTGGAAAAAAAAAATATTATAAATATACACAATATAATTTCATACATTATAGTGATACAAAGAAATAGAAAATATAATAACTATAATATAAAAAATTAAATCATCTTGATCCCCTACAAATATTTCACTCATGAAAAAAACTATATAAATGAAACTAAATATTAGTAATGTATTATCCATATTGAAAATGAAAATATATATATAACATAATTAAATTTATAGTGATTGAAATATATGGTATTTATATAATTCTAGTAACTGATATAAACATTAAAATTTTGGCATTTGGAATGGCATTTTTTTTCTAATAGTAATCCTACTGTATGAATATTAATCATAATGTTATGAATAATATAGTAACTATTAGCATAGTAACATAACTAATAAATTTATTAAATACTTTTGTGCTATGTGATGAAATGAAATTAGGACAATTTATATTATCATATATATAAATAAATATTTTTAAATTGATAAAATATGTGTTTCTATTTTTGTAAAAAACATGTTTTTTTGACAAATAAAAAATTTTACATGGATTTTTATATTCAACAAGTCCTTTATTAAAAATATATAATTCCTCCTCATAATGAAAATAAAATTATTTTATAGTGTATATAATTGTTCAAAGTATTCAAAAATTGATCATGAAATAAACGATGGTATTTTGTAGACAAATCATTATTTTATTTAAAAATTTAATTTATCATATATATATAATTTAAAATTTATTGCACCTTATGAATCTATACATTGGTGATTGGTTAGAAATTATTTTTTATATTTTTCAAAACTATTTTAATTTTTTAGAATTATGAAATATAAAATAGACGGTATAGAACATTATAAGCTAAATAGATAAATAACCTTGTTATGGAAAATTCAAGTTACCATTATTTCTAACATAGAGACATAAATTTCCATATTTTTTGCATGATTCATAACTTTATATAGCCTTGATAAATAATATTAACCTAGTGAGTATTATATTCAATGATTCCCCTCTCCTCCATTAATAAATACCACCCCTTCTCCTCTCACCATCTATTCCTTGGAAATATCCAAAAATCAATCCATTTCTCCCTTTAAAACTCACACTCTTTTAAATATAGTGATGAACATACCAAGAAACCATCCCTAAGACCCTTAAGGGGATGTAGAGAGAATACCACCAAAGGAATACGTAATTCTCAACACCGAGTATCTTTCGATACATTTCTTCTTCTACCTCCCACATATGATTTTCACCCACCAAAAAATTATTACATCAATATCCTAAATATAATTATATCTCATTATTATAGTGGGATATCAATTTTTTACCCCCTCTAATCCCCCATATAATATTATGTGAAAATTATGTTGGTATAATGGTTTGTTTTCCACCACCACAAATTAAAATTTTAATTTTTTACCACTAACATCATGGATTTTTTAAAAAATATTATTATAGTAAAACATTGATAAATAAGTATGTATTATTTTTTTCATATTTTTTAATGGATAAATAAAATATATTTCAAATGAAATGATGTAAGTTAATCTTAGTCGAAAATCCCATCTAAAGGAACTGACCATATAACAATGAAACATATATTCTCTAAATCATGTTTATTTAATAATAATATTGGATACAAAGATCAGTAATAAATAATGAAAACTCATTAAGTGCATCCCTTCACTTCCCTCGTGTTTTTGAAAAAAACAATAAGAACTATCATAATTACCTCACACTAGTACAACCTTGGACACATGACTTGAATGTCCTTGGGATAGTGAACATAGACATATTATGTCAATTAATTAACATTAATCTAAAATAAAATTTTTATAAAAATTTGAATAAAATTAAATAATGTTCTTGATCATTTTTTTAATAAATAAAGTTTTATTATTAAATATGTTAAGTGAATGTGAATAGATATTATGTACCTAATGTAAGGGGACTCTATGAAATAATATCTTTCATTGGGTTTTAACTTTTATTACAATACATCATTTTCAATATCTATTTATAATTATGTAAAGCATAAAATATATATATATATATCATATATATACTAATGTAATTCTACATTTTTTTCATTATGGTTGTACATGTCGTGTGTTGCTTTATCAATACATTATTTAAAATCAAATCAGATTTAGGGGAACATTTATATCACTTCATATATTCATTTAAATGATATTTGAGGTGTTTTAATAATTAATGATTTCATAAAATTAGGATTTTTTTACCATTTAATTATTATTCTAGTTTTAAAAAATATCCTTATTTTTCCATCATGAACATTCTTTTAATGATTTCATAAAACAATATTTTAACTATTAATTCCATAACCAATTACCTACCCCTTATCTTGAATTTTTAAAAATGTGCTCTATTTTTTAGGATTATTATTATTTATTCACAGATGGATTCCCCAAATAGTTAATTCCAAATTCTCTTTTGAATCTTTATGAAAATTTATTTTTTTATATGAGGTAGGATTATTCAACCAATTACTTTCCATGGTCATTTCTTATGCTTATACCAATTTGAGTCCCTTATGTTGAATACATATGCACATAAATTTATCACGAGTGTTCTTAGTTACCACCCCAATGAAATAGGTATTTTTTATATTCACTTACATGATATTTATTATGTTAAGTAGCAGCCCAAATCCAATATTGGACAGAATCTACCATGTTATCATGTCTTGGTAGTGAAAAATGAAAAATGAATTTAATTTCATTAGTTATGTTTTTGTCACATACAGGTTATCCTATATTGTTTTAGAATCATTAAGGGATTTATTATCAAAATTATAGATATCCAAAAATTATTTTTGATTTTTTTGTTGATGTTAATTCTTTATATACCAATCATTTGATATATACTAGGATTATGGATCGTTGTGTTTTGTTTGTTGGATATTTATATTAAAAGACATATAATAAATTTTTTAGGAGTCTTGTATCCTTATTTTTGGTATAAGTTAAAGTTGTTGTTATTTTTGAGTATTAGGTTAAGAATACATTGGAAAAACCAATATGGATAAGTCTAAGTATATGAAAATAGCCACAAATTTTTCAAATGTATAGAGTGAGTGGTTTTTTAAAAAATGAAATCTATTTGTTGATACAAAAGTAAATGTGGATCCAAAATAGATATACCTATAGGTAATGAACATGGAAGTTATTTTTGAGTATTAACTTGAAATTTAACTAGTTCATAAAAAATAATCCCTATAACTCACATAGTTTGACAATCATGGGGGATATTCTTTAGTATATTCAAAAACCTGTTATGAATAACTATGAAGAACATGAATGGAATTATTCTCTACATAATCCTAATAAGAAATTTAACATAGAGAATCTATATTGAAACCTATAGAATCATATCTAAGGATATAAATTTCATTTTTTTGTTATTACTTCAAATTTCATAGTTTTCCATTTATATTTTTATTAATTTAAGTTCTCTAATACCAAATTTTTCATTCTTTGATTTATAGTGGGAAACGACAGGAGTCAATACAAAAATCAATATGATAAGAAATGTAATTATTTACCTTACATAAATTCCTAACCTGATGGGATCTAATGTGTGAAATTTTGTGATTATTTTATACTAACTACCATTAATTATGATTAAAAACTAAAACATATTTGAATTTCAAAAAAATGTAAATGAAGAGAATCACAGTTTCACATGGAATATGAGGTGATCAATATGATAAAAATATAATGTTAAATTTCCTAAGAACCAAATATTTTTGTAATAGGAACCATGGTAAATTTCTTAAATGACCAGAAAGATGTACAATATATGTAAAATGAGAGAATAAAACAGAAAATTTCCAAGGAAAAATAAATAGATTGGTAAACATAGTGGAGAAAAATATTTTTAAACCTAAATAAAAAATAATAGATAAATGTATAATATGTGGGGGACTATGGGATTTTAAATTTTATTGGCCTTATCCCAGTGATATTGAGGATGATAAGAACTATAAATATATATACCAATGGAATAGGAAGGGGTAATACTATGATTATTACTATGAGGGGACATAATAAATAAGGTACACATATCCACGATTATTGAGATTTGTATGTCTATTTGTATTTCAATCCATAAAACACTAGTATATCATGGAAATTTTAAATTATCATGGAGTTACCACTCAATATAGATTCATATCATTAGTGAAAAATAATACGATTAATGTCTCACATGTTAATGTTTATTGTAATTCTATTCTCCAAATTTTTTTATTATCCCATTACTAGAATTTGATATTATATTAGTAATGTATTCACTATACTTACATAAATATAACATCAATAGTTGGGAGAGGGAAATAATTCTTCAAATCCAAAATATTCCTCGTATTTTATACATTTGTATAATGGTAAATGAAACTCCTTAAGAATCATCATCTCTTAAATCGATATTATATATTTATAATCAATCATATATAGATCAGATGATTGAAAAAATAGTGAGAATCAGGCACGATGAAATTCCAATTGTGAGTGAAAATACATCAATATTCTGAAAATAGATTCATGGTTTTCCTCTTAACTGATAAGATGTGTTATAAATTGTATGTATTTATAGATATTTACACATTTCCAAGACTCCCAAAAATGTCACCACCATTAAATTATAGGAAGTGAAGATAATATTACTACATAATTTGGAAAAGAATATTATACACCGTAGTTTGTCACTATGTTGTTCACTAGTCATGTTCTCCATGAATAATGATGGGTCATTGCACCATTTCATTGATTGTCATAAAATCCAAAAAAACATAGAGAAATTTTATCCACTCCCAATCATTTATGACTTGTATAATTAGCTATATGAGGACCAATGCTTCTCTATTTATGTTCTATATTTGATATGTCCCCAATTAATGAAGAATAAGATGATATGTGTTCATTATGATGCCCTTTGAACTCACTAATTTCAAAATTATCCCCATTAAAACAATGAATTGATTATATAGAGATTACTTTGAAATTTTTGTTATCCATATAGATGATATTCTAACATACTCAAAATGAAAGGATAATCATGTGATGAATTTTAGTCCCTATATAAATAAATTGAGAAATTAGATGTTGTATGGAATTTATTGTAAATGATAGTTTTTTATGGAGGATGTATCATTCTTGCGAAAAATTATTACCAGTAAAAAGGATATTTGTGCATCTTTTGAAGACATAGGTGGATTAGGAGTGGCCCAAACCAACATCTATATTCAGGAACCATAGATGACTTGTAATATTTGGGTACAGTCATTTATTTGTGAAGAACCGCTCATTATTTTCACACTATTGAAAAATACAGGTCATATGTGATTGATGTTTTTATGGTCCATTGAATGAGAAGAGTACATCAATGAATTTAATATTAGGATTATCACCACATTTATATTCACACTAACCTCAATTGGGGAAATTTACATGGAATATAATTATTCTCTATGGAAGATATTATACATAGTATTAATAAAAATGATAATTTTGGGGATATTACCTCAAGGTAGATAAAATCCAATTAGCAAAAATATCCAACACATGATTTGGATTTGGTGACAATGGTTTTCACATTGAGGACTTTTCATGAAATTCCTTATGTGAGGAAGTGTGAAAAATAAATATAACTATACATATATATCATAATTTCTTAATGTATATATTTATATAGAAGTATCTCAATATAAAGAGGAGAATATGGTAATATTTGATCAAGGAATTTGAAAACTAAATCCATTATTATCCTTGGAAGGGAAATAAATAGAGAAGACTCTCTATGTAAAAAAGGATCATGTAACCATATCAATGGTGAGAATTGAGAAGGATCCACTATTCATATAATTAAAATGTATTTACATAAAAATCATAATTCTTGTAAAATAATTCTACCAAGATCAAATGATTTTAGAACCATCAATTCTAATGATGATAAATTACACTCCAAAGGATAATGTGGAAAAAAAGATGATCAAAGCTATAAGAAAAGGTATATCCATTTAATTAATAAATAATTATGCTGAAGTTATAGGATTTGGTTCATGAATATGTGTACTATCACAGACTGAGATGTAGGAGTTATTGAATGACACGCATATCCTGACATTCTCCATCAACCATTACAGAAAAAAGATGTATTGGGATTATATGGAGTACTATTAGTAGGGAAATTTGAAAAAGAATGTTGGGATGTATATATCAATGTTCTATGGTTATTAAAAGGTAATTCAAAATTGATAGATGTCAAAGGGGATGGTACATACATTACCCTTATTTCAATTAAATATAAAAACATCACCATGGATTTGTTTCATAGGTATTAAGAAGACATCCAAAGGAAATAATTTCAAATCGGTTATAGTGTATCCTTATATAATGTCTAATGACATCATTTTCCTAAAGGGTGAATTTTTAATCAATAAAAATTCAAGGATATACATTAAATAAGTAGTGGGGATACATAGAACACCTCTATCAAAAATATTTTATTGAGATCCTATATTCACTGCCAAAATTGAGAAAAGACTCCAACATGTTTTAAACATATAATTGAACCTCAGTATGGTCTATCACCCTAAAACTGGTCATTAATCTATGTGTACTATCCAAAACATTATGATATGTGGATATCATTGCTCGATGGGATTTAAAAGAGTATAGGGTCAACAACTTCCTCTAGTCATGTTCTCCTATAATAAAAATTTAAACTCATGCTTCCAAATAACTCTATATGAATCCTTGTGTGGTAAGGGACGTAGGACACCTACATTTTGGGATAAATTAGGTGAATTCAATATATTTTTACTTAAAATGGTTAAAAAAATTTATAAAAGGTAATGAATATTTAACGTTACATCAGGGAATCTCATAGTTGAAATAATATCTCTGTTGGTAACCCTTGATGAGACCTAGAGTGGATGTTGGTGGCATTTGTTTCCTTTATATTTCATCCTATAAGAGATTTATGTGGTTCGGTATGAAGGGGACTCTATTTACTAAGTATATTTTCACTTTCCAAATTCTAGATCACATCAGGTCTATGGCCCATCAACTAGAACTACTAACAATACTATCTAATATACATGTAATGTTCCATATATATAACTTGATTATGTACAAACCATATCCCACACAAGAATTGAATCTAGAGGTGGTATAGATATAAAATTAAATATTTTATGCGGGAAATCTAGATAAGATTCTAGACCAGAAATAAAAAGGTTTATGCCACATGAAAAATCAACGAGTCAATGATTTTTGGTGGAACCAGAAGTATGTGTAGGAAACATAGAAACCATATTAGTAAATGAAATAAAATTACCCACACCACTTTCTATCATAGTATTTAAAATGAAATTTCCAAGGTGAAATTTATTAAATTTTTTGAATGTAATGACTCCAAATTTTATCAATGTAATTTATATATTAATTTTATATGATTGTGATATTTTAAAAGAAATAAATAAATAATTTACATGCACCAAAAGGTCTAAAAAATATTTTATTATATTGAAATGAACATTAAATTTGGAGTATATATACTCAATAAAGATTCAAACAATATAAAAATATAAAATAATTTAACTATAATATTAAAATTTTGATAATCTCATTCCCCTGTAATCATCACACCCGTGAACAAAATTGTAGAAATGAAACCAAATTTGAAAAATTTAATATCTAATTTTAATATATATATATATATATATATCTAACAGAGGGGAAATATATTTCAATTCTGGTTTCAGATGAGTATGGGCCTGTATTGGATCCCATACACAAGATATTGCCGTCAAAATGGAATGGTGTGTGGTTAGAGTAAACTGTGTTGTCCAGGATTCATAGTTAGTGAAAATCATGCAAGTCGTGATAGTGGATTCATAAAGGATTCATGATTTGACTCAACCATGTGATTTAGGGAACATGGATATGTGTCCATGTCTTCATTTTTTGACAATGGAGTTTTTCATGGTTTATACCTAGTTAGCCTCTCTATGCATGAAAATATTGTGGTGTGCTCTCATCCTACAACTAACCATGAATGATAAGTGCATGGTTTATAAAGCATGTGGGCAAACCATGAGATTCCAAATATTGAGTGAAAATTTTATTTTTCACCTAATTCAAACTTTTATATAACCCAAATTTTAATATTCATCTCTGACAGTGTAGTGCAGAGTTTTGTAGATCTATTTATGGTTCCAATTCTAGTAATTGAGTTGTGCCCGATATTTGAAAACCTTAATAGAAGACATATACAAATGGCATTGAATTGAATTGCTATTTTTTTATCTTTTATTATTATAGTGACTTTAATTCCACATTTGGGTGACGCACATGATTCATGATGTTATTATAAATATGATTATGAGTTTTATTTTGTTCAAAATTGATGAGATTGTATTATTACATCGAATGAATCATTTTTAGGAACATTATAGGAATCATATTCCAAGAATAATTCCTTTCCATTTAAAATGAATTAGTTGATGAATGTTATTAAAGGTTTCATGATAGTTATATAATCTATTATGAAGTAATTTCTAGTGTATGTTATGTTTTTAATCAATATGTGTTCATACTTTTGTTCTTGAGAAATATAGGCCCATAGGAATAAAAATTTAAAAAACCATTGGTTTATCCTTTTAAATTAAAGTTGATATAAATGTGTAATGAGAATGAATTAAAATAAAAATGATTGTGTGCATTCAAGTGATAATTAAAATGGAAACTAAAACTGTTTATTATGGAGAACATTTCAATGACCTGACTGTAGTAGTGGGTTGTAGGTAATATCTTTTTTATATATGATCTTTAAGATCCCCATTCCAGACTCTAGGATAAGGAAGAGGGGTTTGTTCTTATATATTAAGGGTTGTATCAATCTTATTTTAGTATATTCTATAGTGAGCTATGAAAAATGATAATGTTCTTCTCAATGTGCATGCATGACTTTTGTAGATGTATGAAACCTTTACATCCTTACGTCATATTCTAGGTGGTTGGTGATGGACACACATTAGAGGTGGTGGATCATGGGATATCGGTGGATCCTCGAGTAGTGTTATTTGTTTTAACGTCCCGGTTCCAGAAGCCACCTAGAGGTTCTCCGTACCTGGTTGGTCTCATGGCCTCAAGTGCATTTCCTTGAACGCCAGAGGCTGCCAACTAGTAGTGAGGACCTTTGGTGTGACAGTGGGGAAACTATACCCTCATTGGAAGAGTTCACAACAGAAGTAAACAAATGCATACAATATTGGAATCAATAATAATATCATAACAAAATAAACAACAAAAAACAAATAGAATAAACGGGAGCACATACATATAATGATTACATATGTCTAGAAATGCAGCGAAAGAAAGCGAAATGATAAAATAAAGTACTAAACCATGTTCAACAAAACAATAATAATTAGATCCTCAGTATCGCAAGCCTTTTCTTGGTCTCATGCTCTCCAACTCTGTAGCATTTCAAGTACCTAAAGTGGAAGGGCGCTTTCCCTTGTCTAGACCTGAAAAAATATAATCTTATGGGGCCCAAAATCAAGGCCTGAACAGGGTGTGAGACTAATCCCAGTAGGAAACCACCACGAGATCTATGCCTAACATTCAATGAATATATGGAAGGTAAAATTGCAGGAAACAATAAACAAGAACATACTCAACAGTAAACAATCCACAGTTCAGTATCAAGAAATAACTAACAAGCAGGTAAACAAACAGGTAACCCTTTAGAAAGCACACAAAATATAACACCTCTGGTCCTACCTAACAAGTACAAGAAACACTCTGGGCAGTACACTCAGTCTAACCCCTCTGGTTCATCTTAAGACTAGACTCTCTCAGGAAACACTCATCGTTAATTCCCCCTATAGTCTCGTATCGTAACTAAAGTCGCTCTAGGGAAGCACTTACTTCACATTCCCTTCTGCGGACCACATCGAGGAACTACAGACACTCTGAGGAAGAAGTCAACATCAATTCCCCTTGTGTTATAACATTGTAAAACATAAAGACACTCTGGAGAACAGGTTCTCACGGCCCCGTGTAACTCATGCAAGGGTAGAAGCACAGAATAGCCATGGTAAACCTCATGAAATACTTGGATAGCATTCTAAAGCACAACAGCATAATAGAAAAATAGTCACACCATCCTATAATACTTGGAATGGGAATGTAAACAACAGCCTAATAGGCAATCAAGACCCAAAGATCCAATCAGAAAACACATGCATGAGAAATGAGACCAAAGCACAACAATTAACTCTATTCACAAACAATTATCCACTACTCATGTATAAAAGCATAGCAGGAAACAATATGGCTAAAACGGTAATCACGCAACAACTCATTCATTGGTATTGGGAAACATTGAACATAAGAATCAAGGACTATCTATGGAATGGAAAAAACCACCTACCTCAGTGTTGGAAGATCAAGATACTTGAACAAAAAATATTGAATCATCATAGAACTCCATAGATCTATGAAAATGTATAAATAATTCAACCCATGATAACTCAAGAAAGAGGAGAAATCATGAAATGAGGATAAAGTAGGAGAGAGAACTCATAGATGTGATTCCAATGCAACCAATGGTGTTTGATTCAGAGGATGGACGGAGGCTCGAGGGCTCGTCAAAGATTTGCAGTCGTACGAATTCTCTCGAACGAACGAAACCTAGAAGAAGGGCATTCTGTCCATCAGACGTGACACTGGTGAATTTAATGAAAAAAACAAAATACAAGTTGTGTACTTTTGGAGTATATGGCATGTACTTGCCATTTCTATACTCCACAATAAGCAGCCTCTAGGTCACCCCACATCGCCATGTGCAAGGCCATTACACGGACATCACATGGAGTCTACTCATAAAGTACCTCACATGTACTTCAAAAATTTCCAAAAACTCCTTTTTTCTCAAAAACTCTAGAAAAAATAAAAACATACCTGAAAAGAATATTCTGGTTCTTATAAACATCCCCCCATAAAAAATTCGTCACGAAATTTCCCTAGGGCTGCATGGAGGAAGAAACCCCAATCATATATGGCCACTGTGCTCGTATATCAGCCTCCCCCTCCCATGTATCTTACAATACTCGCTCGTGCTACCATAGCACCCATACTAGAAAAAAAGACCAGCCATGGAGAACCATTGTACTGCGATCCACAATCCAGATAAGATGCTCCTCAAAGGATGCATCTACTTTGAGGTCAAACTCCTCCGGTTGAGAGACATGAGAAGTGTCTGAAAATTAATGTCGAAGATGAGAAACGTGGAAAATGACATGCATGGTTTGGTACCTCTAAGGTAACTACAACTGATAGGAAACTGGCCAAATCTCTCTAACACCTCAAACGGCCTGACGTACCTCAAAGAAAGATTACCCTTACTTCTCATCCTCTTGTGTCCCATCCTCGGTGTGACATGTAGGAAAACATGATCCCTGACCTCGAACTCCAGAGGTCATCACCACTGATTAGTGTAAGACTTCTGTAAAGACGATGCAACAGCCATCCTCTTCTGAATCATCTCTATCTGCTCTGTGGTCTCCTGAACAAGACGTGGTATTAGAAAATCTACCTCTTATGCCTCCAGCAAAAATAAAGGTGATCGGAATGTCCTACCGTACAAAGCCTCATAAGGTACCATCAGAATAGATTCCTAAAAACTATTGTTGTAGGAAAACTCCACAAGAGGTATATGCTTCTCCCAAGAACCAGCAAATTCCAGAATGCATGCTCAAAGCATGTCCTCAAGCACCTGAATTGTACGCTAAGACTAGCCAACCATCTAGTGGTGGTCAACTGTACTCATATATACCTATGTACCCAAAGCCTTCCAAAGCTTCTGCCAGACCCGAGAAGTAAAATTAGTATCCTTGTCTGAAATAATGGATTGTGGAACTCTTTGCAAACGTACAATCTATCGGATGTACAAACATCCCAGATCATTAATACATAAAGTCTCCTTGATCGGAAAGAAGTGAGAGACCATTGTGAGTCTATCAATAATAACCCAAACCGCGTCATTACCTTGAGGAAACCTTTGCAATCCAGTCATGAAGTCCATCGCAACGTCATTCTACATCCACTCAGGAATGGGTAGCTGCTGAAAAAACCTTTCTGGTCACTGATGCTCCCCCTTCACATACTGACAAGTGGAACACCTCATGATGAAACCAGAAATGTCTCTCTTCATACTAGGCCACTAATACTGATGGTGTAGATCACGATACATCTTTGTGACGCTAGGATAAACTGTCCAAACTGTGGAATGAAAATACTGCATCAGCTCCTCGTGTATATATGTTGGCACCAAAATATGCCCTTGTAAACATAAGATCTCATCCTTTTATATGCTCTATCCATAAATAGGTTCCTCTCCTGAAACACTCTCCCTTAGGAATAGGCCTTCAGAAAAGGATAGATGCCTTATTGATATCGATCAAGAAGAGTATAGGTAACAGCTATAAAAGGAAGGAATGTTTTTATAGTGACCTGAACTTTTCTTACATTACTATTACATAATTTAAGAGATAAACAACATAATATTATTACAAATAGAAGATCCAATGTTATAGTGTCTTCGGAAAACTAGGACTACACATAAAAAATACAACATCTAGCATAAACATTTATTTAATTTTTTCTTCTCTAGCTTCTTATTGGCACTTGTACACTCCATAGTACATGTAGCCACCTAAGTATATACATCAAATGGGGTGAGATAAAATCCCAGTAAGAGAATAGATAAGAAGAATATAGCATGGGGTGAGAATAATCATGACATAGGCAAAAGATCATGAACATGAGAGGAGCATAAATAAAAGACTTGAAATGTGGAAATGCATAAAAATGAAACATCATGTCTTAGTGAATAACTACCACACATACTTGTGAACCAAGATAGAATCTTGTTCACAAGTCATTTCAAATTTACTCTTGATATTCATAAATTTACCCAATGCATTGGAGCGCTGTATAATTCTGGTTTCACCCGTCACTTTGAAACATTCTTATTGTGCTATATAATTCATGGTGCACTCGTCACATCATACCATTATCATCATCAAGCTTGCCACATAGAACACATATCCAAAATTTACATAACTATCCCATGGAATGGAATGGGTTTTATCTCACAATAACACATTCATAATATTTGGGTTCCCAAAAGAAAGATGGAATAACATACATGTTACAAGAACTGTCCACTTTGAGTGAGAAGTAAAAGGGTGTTCTTTAAAGAGGAGTTCTTTTGGAAACATTTAGTTTGAAATAAAAACCAGTGACGAACATGTATATCCTGGAAAATTAAAGACAATGATAACCAAATTATCTTTAAGGAGTAACCATATCAAAAATGGAGTGAAAGAGGGATAACCCATTGGAAAAAAATTGGGTTTCATATTTCCCCTTACCTTGTATCTGAATGCTTTCTTCTCTTTAATGTACTTTATAATGACATTATATTCATTAATTAGAAATTCTAGAACCTGTTATACATTAATAGGGTTCATTATAGTTTCATTATGTCATTTTATATTCCTTTGTATGACTTATACAGTTTAAAAACATTGTTCGGGGATCTTCATTTTTATGGTTTTTCTTGGGTTGTTCACTTGTATTCATAAATTTATGTTCAGGTAGAACAACAATAAACAACCAGAAATTATATTAAAAGCCATTAATGATATTAAATGAGTTTTAATGATCTTATAATTAATTATATTATATCCATGTGGATGCATAATTTGATAATAATTAAATGAAGATTGTTTGGGTTAACATGGGGGGGTTTTCGATCAAAATGAAGTTGTTTTAATTTATCTCTTAGTAATATGTTCAGAAGTCAGTTCCATGACTTCAAATAGAACATAATAAATATAACATATTTTGTTTCAAAAATAAAAATGGTATCATTACTAGATCAGAAAGTAGAAATGGAAGAATAAATCATGTCGTTCTTGAATGTGATAAATTAACACCTCACGAACAATGTTCTCTTTAATAAAATGAAAGGAAGAGGGAAAGGGGTTTGGATGATATAATATCCCATTAGAATCATAAAATTACAATATATGTTTAATACTAGAGTTACGATACCTGTTGTATGAATATAGGTGGGGAGAGATCAAGAAATGAACTTGAACATAAAAGGAAATTATAGGAGAAGAGGGAGAGAAATTACCTCTTAAATCCTTCTCTTGAGAACCACCTTAAAGGCCTAAGCTAGTTATTTTGATGAGACCATAAGCTCTTGGACGTGGGGGAGGGGCTATGGAAGGTGTTTGGGCAGAGTTTAGAGAAATCTTGGATCTTGAGAGGTGTGAGGAAATGAGGGTGTGAAGGGTGGCTTTTATAGTGGAGGGGAGAGGGGTTTCCTTAATATAAAATTCATTAGTTTATTAATTTCCCCTAAGACAAGAAATAGTGAGTCATGAATGAAAAATAATAGTAATTTTATCATGTGACCCCAAACCAAGTGGTCTTACATCAGTAGAGCATCATCGATGACTCGATTAATCCATTATTTAGGAATTATTATAAATTATCAGATTCTACTATTCATCAGAAATTCAAGTATCTCAGAAAAATCACAAAAATTTACCCCGACCATTTTTTGATGTTTAGAATCCCAAAATAAATTCCATTTTTCAAAAATAATTTTCTAAATATTATTTATTTAATATTTAATTAATATCATAATTTACTTAAAAACAGTTTTAAGATTAAAACTGATTTTATAGTGCTTTCAAAAATTACATATGGTCTTATAAAATTATCTAAAAACAATGATACAATGATTCAATAATTTAGGAATACATTTTAGGAAAATAAATATTCTTTAGAATTAATCAATTAATTATAATTAATTATTTATGACTTACAAAATACCAAAATGTTTACTAAGGACAAATTATCACTTTCTAAGATGTATAAATTTTATTTTATTATTCATAAGTAATGTTACTCTTATGTTGGAAGATTGACTATTCATAAGGGTCATATTACTATTCATAAGGGTATGTTACTATTCATAAGGGTATGTCACTATTCACCAACAATTATTTTTGTTTTATTAGATTCCAAAAATCATCTTGAACACATCCGTGTATGTAAGATTTTCAAAATTCCAAACACAGAAGTGACAGACTTATGTTTAAAGGTCACTTATCACTTAGTTGTTCATTATTTTGTGATTTCATGTTATTTTATGACATAAATATAAGAAGGGAATTTCCATTGAAAAACTTTGGGATGTTACATTCTTCCCCCCTTAAGAATTTTCGCCCCCGAAATTTCACTTTACACAAACAGGTGAGGGTGTTTCTCCTTCATTTCCTCTTCTGGATCCCAAGTTGCTTCCCCAAACTTATGGTTCCTCCACAACACTTTGACAAGATGGGTTTTCTTGTTGTGTATAACCTTATCTCTCCGATCTAAAATCCTTACTGGCTGCTCTTCATAGGAGAGATCATCTTCCAACTGCACCACCTCTGAGTTTAGTACATGTGAGGGGTCTAGTATGTACTTCCTCAGTAGTGATACATAAAACACATCATGAACTTGAGCCATATTCAGTGGAAGTGAAAGACGATAGGCCATGGATCCTATGCATTCAAGGATATCAAAAGGGCCAATATACCTTGGGCTTAGCTTCCCTTTCTTCCTGAATTGCATTACTCTCTTCCATGGAGATATTCGAAGGTAGAATTTATCTCCAA